>OY856187.1:101353710-102066608 GCA_963693315.1 Diogma glabrata
ATATAGCGTATCCTAGACATTATAACAATTTTATATCATTGTGAAGCATAAAATTATTTAAATAATACGCGGATGATAACGTAGATGATGATAAATCTGCAATCGCCACTGTAAAACTACTATTAAAAACGGATGCAAAAAACACACTGAAATTACTCTTCATTCTACATAAAATGTAAAATAATTTTCTTACATCCGGATGAGAAAAACTTAATATGTACAGTGCTTGTGTAATTTGAAATTTTGTAGCTACTCTTATTTCTCTTTGTGTTTTAGTTTATTAATTAAAAGCCTAAAACTGTGATATATAAATATGGCGTTTTAAATAAATTTGATATATTTAGCTCAATTAAGTAAATTATTGAATTGTTTTGTTTTTGTAATATTTTGTTGATTAATGGTATTTTGGTAAATGATATTGAATTTTCAATTTCGAATACAATATTTATACCTTACTTTTCATTGCAGAATTTGATCAATTTCGTCTGTCGACAAACAATGGTATAAACAGTAAATCACCGAATATGGCACATTTTGAAAACATATAGCCTCGATAAAGAGCTTTTCAATTCCAAATTGTTACGAAACAAGTTAGGTAACATCTTCGCTATATTTGCTTATAGAGAACGTTTATATTTATTTTATAAACATTTTTAATTAATAATTGACTCCATCAACTACGAATTATTATGACAAAGCGTAAAACATTTACGAAGCATAAACGTTATAAACCAAAACCAAACCAATTTTTTAAATAATGTTGAACCGAACCATAAACCAATGTTTTTCTGTTTGGTTCACGGTTCGGTTTTATAGTTAAAAAATTTATTCTTTTACCTACAAAAATTGAAAAAATCTTCTCATTTCTTTTTGAAACTACTACATGTTGAAACTACACCAAGTGAGTTTGTAGGATCGAGGTTTATCGATGGTTGGAAAAGAATTAGAATACTTTGCTTACGTGTTATAAGACAAGTGTGCCCACCATCACCGTCTCTTTAATGCGACTTATTAATAGAATAAAGCTGTTTTTATTTGAATATCGAGAATTAATTAAAAATAAAAATGTAAATCTAAATTCTGAATCTGAACCAAAACCGAGCCAAACCCAAACCAAAGCCAAAAAATAATCAGCCTTTAAACCAAAACCAAACCAAAACCAAGTTTTGAAATATCAAGAAACCGAAACCAAACCAAAAACCATTATAAAAATTTTTAAACCAAAACCGAACTAACTGAAAAAAATCTTTGGTTTCCATCTCTGGTTGCAAGGGATGAAAACACCGTTTTTCATAAGTTAATTTGTTCACGAGACACGCTAGCGTCAAGTGGAATAAGTTCACAAAAGAAAAAAGTTTTCATGTCGCGTAGGAAATGCTATATTTTCTAAAATAATTTTGTATGTCGATCTAATCCATTGTAAAAGTGGTCTATTTGCAGTCTTTCAAAGTTTTTAAATCAAAGCAATCAAGACAAAATATAAAACAAATTTAGAATGTCATGTTATCGTTTTGTAATTTAATAATTTATAATTATGTAATGTCGTTTATATTTAGCATCGTAAAAAATAGCATTTCCTGAATACAAAAATTTTACGTTCATGAACTTGCTCCACTCGACGTTATGCCGCGTCTCAAGAACGTATGTTCACTCACAAAAAATGGTATTTCTCTTTCTTGTAGCAAAATATACTATTTTCTACAATGGTAAATATCAACGATATGAATATAATAACATTACTTCGAAAACCATATTGTATTATATAAAGTATAAACTAAATAAAAACATAATAGCAGCTAGCTACAATTTGCTGTTAAGTGAAAACATTTTTTCTCCAGAGAGAAAAAAAGGACACTTTCACCGGGGGTTGTACTGAATGAATTTCAACTTTAATCTATGTATACACTTTTATTCAAAGGCATATTGACCATTATGAACAAAGTTGATAATAAAACAACTATACAAAAACCAAATGAACTCTGAATGTTTCATTTTTTGTAAATGTAACTATATGTTAGCTTTATATCTTAACTGTATGAAAGATAGTCAAGTCTTTTATGTTACTTATGATTTATTAGCTCATATAATTATGATTTTTCATTCTTAACGCGCAGTAGAAGTAAAGAGTTATAATTCCTAACTTTAGAAAGTCAATTTTGAGGAAAAGAAAATATTAAAAGAAAATGGTTAAGATAAATAAGTGGATAAGTTTTTAAAATCCAAGAGTATTACTTCGGTGTGAAAGACCTCTAAGAGTCTAAAGTATATTACAATCTAGAACCATAATGTCAAAATCTTATCCCCACATTTTTTGGCTTTGTCAACGTTTCAGGTTTTTGTCGACGTGTAGGTCCATTTTAAAAAAAGCCAATAAAATGTCCGATGGTCTGCCGGCCGGCCGTCACAACCCACGAAAACTATAGAAAACTACTGAAGCGATTTAAAACATTTTTGTTTTTAAAAATTGTTCTCCATCTTTTAAAAAATTGAAATTGAAGATTAAGAAATATAAGCAACTGCATATGATTTAAATGATCAACTTTATATCGTTTAATATTAATTCATTTGTTGTTTGCTAATAATATTACGGAAGACACTCGGATACGCCCTTGATAAATACTTATCAAAGTTATGAAAGTCTAAAAAAATCATTCTGATATAATATAATATGGGTCATGCATAAACAATCATGGTCTAACACATTAAAGAATAAACTAGGGAGTGGTTTTATGGTGAACATAGTAAATAAGACGGGTTAGTATCAATTCAGAAAATAGTTAACAGAACGACTTACGTATCTATTTAGCTTTAAAACTTTATAACATTGAGACTCGAGAGAAAGCAGGCATAGATGATAGGTTTTACTCCTGCGTTAGGATGGTCTTTTATGTTAAATGTTATCATACTATTATAAATACGAATAATGATAATAAAAAGCAATCAAACATTTATTATTTGATAATATTGATAATTGATAATACTATATTCTACAGTCTACACTCAACACAGTATGATGATTGCCTTTCCATTAACAAAATGTAGTAAAAATCAAGGTGAAAACCAAATTCATTAACTATGAGTTATGACGTACTATTTCTAGAAATCAGTTTCAATCACTGCATGTAAAGATAACAATAAATTGTTTGTTTATTTATCTGATTATAATTGTTTGTATTTTTTTTTTTTCAAAAATTACTGCAAAGAAAGGTTAACTCTTTACAAAATGAACGTATAAACTGATAACTTTGTTTTCAAAGACAATGATGTCAGAAAAATTTGTCTGTCCAGTCAAAAAATTAAAAATTATTGCGAATCGTATAAGAGTTTACACTTCAACTTTTGTCATATTAAAACCGATCCTCTGATCAAGCAAACTGTGATTGTTAATATAGGAACATCAAATAATATCAAAATAAGTTCTGGATTTAGTGTTCAGCCGACTATAGTAGCAGCATATTTATGATAGTAGTTAAATTTCAGATTTTAGCTAGTTGTTCAGTAAAAGCAATTATGAAAGTATAATACTGGCAGTTAAATGAATGAAGATTAGATACCTTGTACATAAAATTTAGTTTGGTTGTTAGTAGCCCCAACTATAACCTTGTTAGTAGCCTCAACTATAAAAGCCGAATATGTGACAGAAAAAATAAAAACGTTAGTTAATATTTTAAACGTATAGTTAATATTTTAATACGTATTTAAACGTATAGTTAATATTTTAGTTTATGGTGGTATTAGTTTAGTTTAAATTTAAGGTATTAGTTTAGTTTTAATCTTTCGCATTTTCAGATTTGATTTTGAACTCTGTATCTTAAGAGTTAAGATATACACTGATACACATTGATGAAGGGTAAAAAATTTGATTGACCTAAAGTCTATTTAAATGGATCTATGAAATGGATCTTGAAATTGCTTCAAGTTAGAGAGCATTGGATTCATTTTTAGACAAGCTTTTCATTGTTTTAAACTTTAAATAAGAAACATATAATATATATACATATTTTTTAAATGAAATCAATTTAAATTTAATTTATTTAAATAACTTAATTATTGTTAAAAAGAATCCACAAAACAATCTTTAATTGGTAATAGGTGAATTCCATGCAAAAGTATACAACAAAGTCAAATTTTAAAATTGTTATTTTCCATCATATAGTTATTTTTTTTGAAAGATGATATCATGAATTTTTTATTTTTGAAAAAACAAATCGAAAATATTTAAGTTTTCTAAAGTTGGCTCACAAAGTGCTCATGTAAACTTCCTAAAATATCATAAAGACAGGCAACAATTTTTTTACCCCAAGAAACTCGATTCCGACCCAATAGTTGACATTAAAAATATAAAACAAAAGTTGCCCGAACCACAATACAAATACAGTCGAGGTTTAAGGGCTACATTTCCGGCTGACACAGGATTATACGATTTTCAAAATTTAAATTAATTTTAGTTCGTATAACCCTAACTTATTTTGGAATATTATTATTTCTATTGACTCTTCAGTCAATTACATGAATATAATTTAATTAATCCTTCATATGGTGTAAATATCTAATTATAATATTAAGTGTCGTGTAATTCACAATTATTATGTCGTGTAAGTCACGCGAACATTTTTTTTTTTTTGTAAAAAATAAAAAGTTTTTTACTAAGTTCAAGCCCTTTTGTTGTTGTTTGTATTTCTGAAAAACCATCCAATACAGTTTATAAAGTATTTAGCTACACAATTAACAGGATTTTTGAGTTGTCATTGATAACTCTGAAACCAATGAATTTGATGTCGTGTAAGTCACAACTGATTTATTATATTAGTATTATTAAAATGAAAGCCTAAATTAAAAAACTAAGGACATGACTCAATATGTCTATGCTTATAAATATTATTTCTTCAAAAAGAAAAATTTAAAAAATTATATTTATACCCTAAATATTATCAAAAATGACAAAAAAGGTGTCTCGTGTCGTGTAAGTCACATATGGAATTCACCAATATGGATATAATTTATACATAGTTTTTAGTTCTTATTGATATTTTTATGATTTGAATATTAAAATTATTTTTTGTACTATTGAACCGTAAAATGCATTTTTACGATTCAAAAATTGTGCCTAAGGCAGACCGTTTTTCCTATTGAAACAACAATGCCTAAAATTGAAATAACAATACCTAAAATTACTATTTTACGCCCTAAAGCGTAAATATTTTTAACAACATCAAACGAACTCAAAAGAACAAAATACATAGTGGCTATTTCCAAAAAAAACTTTTTTAGTATTACTTACATAGTGGCTATTTCCAAAAAACTACAGACATATATGTTTTGTGAAATTTTACTTTGAGAAAATTGTTTAATCTAAGCATTTTTTTGTTTGTTTGTAATTTTATATACATACAATTAAAATTAAATAATTTGGAAGAAATAAAAAAACAAACAAAAAATTACTTGAATTTAACGATTTTTCAAAATACATTTTACAAAACACAATAGATCAAATACAATTAAAAAATAAAATTTTTTATATAAATTAATATAGAAATTTTAAAAACAATTGGTTGGTATAGAAATTTTGGAAAATAAATATGAAAAGCGAAACTACTTGGATTAAACAAATTTTTCAAAAAATATTTTACTATTTTGTGTAAATATATGTATTTTAATTTATGCAAATAATACAGAATCTTACTCGTACAAAAAATCTTGTATGCAATTCGGGCATAAAGCATCTTTTTTGCTTTCGAGTGATAGTCAATTTCATTCTCAAGCGGAAAAGACATACTTTACGCCCTTAATACATAAATAGCTATTATTAGTTCTTTGTATCAGATGGAAAACTTGAGAAAGCATAAAAAAGGCGAAAAATGTTTCAAACTGTCAGCAGAGTTTGTTTTATTTATAACAACTAAAATTTCTTTTAACATATATTAAATTTCTGTAATAATAAATAAACCTTTATTTAACAGAAACAAATGTTCTCTGAAATTTAAGAAAACTCTTATATTGTGGTAACAAAATTTTTGTTGAATCAACAAAACTTCTCATATTATTAAATTTGGTAGATTAACTAAAGTTATTCTTTTATGATACCGAAAGTAGGGATTGCAATCAGAATCCCGGGATCTCGGGATCTCGACCCATTTTTATGAGCCCGCAATCCCGGAATTAATGAAAGAAAATTCCAGGATTACAGGATTGTCATATTTGCAAGGATTAATGAATGAAAACACGTAATCCTGTTATCAAGTTTTGTTGATTTGTAATTTTTTTATTTTTGGTCATATGCCATGAGATCATATACCATTGGCAATAGCAATGAGATAATACTTGTCAAGATTTATATCATAGGGTTGCTAGCGGATAAACTCTATTCAGTCCACGGTAGCACCTTCAATCGTGTTCCACTCTATCATGAAATATTGGCCTATGCCCTTGAAGATCTTCAGGTTGTACTGAGTAAGCTAAAAAATAAAAGCAACCCATTTCCGTGTGTCGAATGTCTCAATAACTATCATAAAAGTAAGGAGAACCAAAACATTTTGAGTATTTAAGTATTTGCAGAATGAAAACTTTGCTTTTGTTGATAATACATCAAACATATTTACTGTTCCAAGTCTCCATAAAAGTTTTTATTGAGGATTATTTAACGTTGCATCAGCAGCAGACGTGTGATCTGTGTGAACACAAATCACACGTCTGAACGGGTGATCAAACTACTCACACTACTACATCATCTAGTACAGATTACAACGAAAATGTAACTAAGGATGTAGTTCCAGCCAATTTAGTAGGGAAAATCAATTTGGAAGATGAACTGTAGCGCAGTTTAATTTGTGCTTGTTTTATTCTACATTAGGCATGTTTAGTGTTATTATAATAAATTATTAAATAACATCTCTGAATATTCGAAGATACCATGCCAACTAGAGTTGGGATTAAGTTTTAATAAATTCAGTTTCTCTGAGAAATTTATGGACGCTAACTTTAAAATTTTGAGGATTAAAGCTGTGGCGAACACTGATAAAATATTTCAACAAATTTTTATTTCCAATCGCACCGTAAGGAAGGTGCTTTGATTAAATTTTCAATAAAATCCATGAATGCGTTGGAAAACAATATAGTCAGCTTTTATTAAAAATTCATATGGCTGACAGTTAAAAAATTAGAACAACTAATTTAATTTAAAAGTTAATTTAAATAAATTGCATTACTGATCTATTAATATTTATATTATAACATATTGGAAGAAAGAATATGCCATACTTTCGTGATTATTAAACATATTATTCTTTAATATTGTTTTTGAAGAAATGCTCGTATTTTGTTCTTATTAAAAATATGCTGCAGTATAAGAATTTACTTGATTAAATTTAACAAGATATGAGTTTGTTTACTATTTGTAAATAAATCTATATTGATGTGAATATTTGTTAATTATTATAAAGATAACACAATAAATGGAAATTCGATTCAGTTTGAAAATTTATTGTAACCATTTATATAAGAATTAAAAATGAACAAAATTATTTACTAGTTGCATTGACGATCGAGAAGTCGAATAACTATTACATTCTACTGAAATCTTTTATTGCAACAATTTAATAAAAGTGGAATTTACATATGAGCAGTGACAACAGTTGAAGTTAAATTAGATGAACTACATCAATCTATTAAACTTCATATAATTTTATTTAAATCAACTGAGTTTGGAAGAAATCATTTCGTGTACAACTCAACAACTACCGAAGATCTATTGCAACACATCTACAATCCGGGTATTGATAACATCATTGAAACAACATAACATCATTGAAACAACATAAAGCCACGAAGGTAAGGCGTTCCAGAAATGAGAGACTCTGTTGAAAAAATCACGCTGAAAAGCAACAGTTCTGCACCTTTTTATATGAACTGTGAAAGGATGAGCTACATTTGCTCTAGTGTTACGCGATAGTTTTGCTAGTTCAGGTAAAATTGATTTAATCTCTGTAGAAGTTCGTTCATCCATAATGTATTTGTAGAAAATTGTCAGATCAGCAACATTTCATCTGTGCTGTAAGGAATCAAGCTCATTAGTAAGAGTTGAGTAGCCAAACAGCTTAATAGCTCTGCGCGGAACAGAATCAAGGCACTTCAAATTACTATAATAATCTCCACCACATATGTGGAACAGAACTCCATGCAGGGACGTATAAACGATTTGTAAATTAATAGCAGCTGTTCGCTATTAAAAAAAACTTCGACATCGTCCCAAAAAGCCCAATTTTTGAACAGCGTTCTTAGCTAGGTTAAAAATATAAGAATTCCTTTTCAGATTATTTTCAACTTCTACTGCTAGAAGTCTAACAGATTCTACCTCTATAAGATCTTGAGAATCGAACTTCAATGGAAACGGTTTGGGTGTGGATAATCTAGAAAAATGAAAAGACTGTGTTTTGCTCGTATTGAAATCAACACTATTAGCGAGCCCCTAATCCAAAATAGTTTTAAGGTCATGGTTTAATAATTCTATCAAATTTGATCTACAGTTATTAAGCGCTAACGGTGAAAAATATATAATACAATAAAACGATACAATACCTTTTTGGTCAGAATGCAACAAGATGAAATATTAAACTGGTCACTGCAATTTGTACAAAAATGAACAAATTTAAGCAAAGCCGTCGTAGAGGATCCCATTTGAAGTGAATGTATAATAATTTACTGAGCATTCCACAAAAAAGTGTGGAATCAGAACGGGCTTTTTCAACCTTCGGAAATATTATTTCCAAATTAATAGAAGCCTATTTCTTAAATCATTTGAAAATGTATGGTAATGGTTTTTCTTTATGTCATATTATTAAAGTTTTATTTTAGTTATTCAATTTTTATTTTTTAAGAAGTTAAATTAGTAAGTTAATTTTTTAGTATGATTATTCTTTTTGACACTAAAAAATGAATAATTTAAAAATTGTGTATTTTTCTTAATTTTTCATACAAATTTTAAATCCCGTGATCCCGGGAATCCCGGGATTTAAAATTTATGAGTGCCGTAGTTCCGGGATTCATAAAACATCACGGGATTGCAATCCCTAACCGAAAGGTTCTCTTTACCCAAAACTTTAGTATCGACAACAATTATTTTAGTTAATAGTACCTAAAGTTTTTTTTCAGTGGATGTTACGCTGATGGAAAAAGTGTATCTTTTTTATGTAAAATTTGCCGTAGAATTCGAATTTGTTGGCATAACTTCCAAGAAATGCTACAAAAGCTTACCTAAACACAAAACTTTCTAAATGTCAACATAGATAGGTTTGAATTTTTTTTATTTTATTTAAGATATAGCAAAACCCCAATATTTATAGCCCGCTTGATTGACGCCATATGCAAAAAACAATGATTATTTGTTTGTAAATTTTTTTTATATGGAGTTTTATATTTCAAGATGGCGTTAAAATTTTTTAAATATCTTTATATTGAGGTTTAATTTTAATATGGCTCACGATTTTTTCTGTGCTAAAACAACAAGGGGGCTTACAATATCGAGAGTTTTTGATAAAGGCGTCTTCAGAAAATTGCATAGGGTAAAATTTATGAATTTTTTGACTTAAAATGCGATACCGATGTTAGAATATTATAAAAAAGTTTATTTTTCACATTTTAAATTTCTTTTGCTTGATCTTTTCAAAAAGACCTCATAGCACTCGAAACAAGAAGGATTAAGTTAAAATCAAGACCATGTAAGATTATATCAGTTGCAACTATTTTTGGATATTGCAAGAAACATATTAAAGTTGTTTGTCGTTTATATTTATTCACTATTGATCCTTTTATATGAACCAAATTCATATAAAATGAGCTAATAAAACTCATAGTCATTTCCTAAAATTAAGGAAAACAATACAAGTAGATATCATTCACACATAACAATGTTAATCCATAAACAGCAAGTGTTTCAGATTGTTATTCATATCTTATCAATACCTCAATCATCCAATAATAAAACTGATAACGACGGTATTGTTTTTGCTACACAAAAATTCATGCAAATACTATTTCAAATTTAGTTTATGTACTTACTGGAACGTGATAACTACAAATATAATGGTTATAATTGCTAATTAAATTAATTAAGAAAAACATTCTATTATTTAAATTCGATTTGAATATGATTCGATTCGAATGCGATTTACTACTTTTAATGTGAAATTTGTTTTAACGTGAATTTGAAGTGGATTGAATTAAATACATATAACACAAGTGTTACAAAATTGGATTTTTCGTGAAAGGATTTAACAAACCAAACTTTAGTATTTAAAAATTTTTGAGTTGAGTTTTTATAAATTTGTGACATAAATAACTGATCGTATGGGGCGTAGTGATCTTCATATAAAATAATATTTGGGTGAACAATAATAATAGAACATTGATAATAATTTTTTTATTAGAGGAAGTTGAAGCTTTAAGATAACATTTTTATTAATCAAATATAATTGTTTAAAGTGTGATTATAATAGAGCACACATACCTCATAACTGGTCAAAATCAAAATACAGAATATATTGTTTTTATAAACGGATATAGTATATAAGCGCTACCTATAAATTTATCAATCACTTGGTACTTAATACCAACAATATATAGTACGTTCAATTTAACTTAAATAACTGAATAAACTGAAATAACTCAATAAACTGAAAAAACTACACCAATTGCATACATTTTTTCAGTTCTTTCAGTTGCGTTATTGAAATCAAACGTGGCTATAGTATTAGAAATAGAACAAGCATAAATAATTATAGCTACAAAACTTGAATAATGAGAATAATTATATCTACAAAATTAGAAATGTGAAAATATTTAAGAATCCAAAAATGAATCAAAAGTTTATCATGGCAAAAATATGTTTTTCGGCAAACGGCTGTAAAATTTAATTTTACTACCGCTATGGAGAAGGGTGAAGCACAGATAAATATATACAGATATTTCATTACAAACAAAATTTTGGTTGAATAAGTGCTGCTAATTTTTGTAGTGGCTATTTTTGAAAAGCTATCGCGTCGCACCGCAACATTTTTACTTTTTACCCGAGATCCATCATTTTTCGTCCTAGTGGAGCGAATAACGATTTTCTTCAGCCGGAGCAAAAATGACAAATTTTGGTATGGTATACTGTACCAAAAATATATCATTTATAGTCGCTTTCCAAAAATTTCACTGAATCATTAACTTCAACTGAATTGTATTCCTGAATTTCCATGTTTCAATTCAATTGTAATATTGAGATTACACTGAACGTAAATTGAGCTGCAGAACGTATGTCTATTTAAATGGAACATTAATATTAAACATATGTATTAATATTTTGTTGTTAATAGTTTGTGATCAAACGTTAAAAATTACAAAAAAATTAAATCGGTAAATCTTCGATTTTGGTTATGTATTTTTCAAATATCAAATAATTGCTATTTTTTGTTGTGTTAGCTCTATTTTTGATGATTTACTGAATATTAGAGTCAATTGGTCTCCTTCAATTCCTTCAGTAATTCACGCGATTGGAAAGACGTTCATGGATTGCATCCCTAGAGTATATATGAATATAGAATATGTAAAATTGTATGAATAGGGACAAAAGAAAAAAGATAACACATCTGTCATATCCAATTTCTCTTTTCTCTATTTTGATTTGTTTTTCAATGTTTATATTTATTACTGCAAACTTTTTTATCAAAATTTATATAAAAAACAATTCTATATTTAAAATACCAAAAAATATTAAATGTTTTCTTCATAGTTGTGCTAATTTTATAAAATGAATGACAATAAGTACGAGGGTAACTTAAATTTGTTGAGCTTATTTTCAGTGATTATTTAAGTCAAATATTTTCTAAAGGACAATCTTATTTTTCGTAGATGAAATTTCAAAAAACTGTATTTGGTTAGAGTAATAGTGTGACTTACGTTTGTTGTTTGTAGTTTTACGTGTAAAATATCACGCAGTGACGCCACACAAATGAAAGAGTGAGAAAAAAACGAGCTGTCAAGCATATCTAATTATTCTTTCTATCATGGTTTTGTTATAATAAAATCCAAAATGTCTTTGTTTCCTTTTCTTTTTTTAAAACTACAGGGAGGGAGAAATTACTATTTTTTGGTGGTAGGGATTTTTCTTGTAGATTTTAAAAAACTTGCAATAATTGTATAATTTTGAATCAAATCAAACAGTTACGCACATCTATGGGAAGAAATTAAAGACTTATAGTGAATTCTTTTCGGCTGTACCGAACAAGTTCCACCACCGAATTATCGAATTTTGTATTCTTTTGGAATGCATTTCAATACAAAAAACTGAAAAAACTGAAATTTATTGAAATGTACTGAAATTTGTTCGGTACAGCCGAATAGAATACACTATAAGAGAAAGAAATAAAACAGTAAAAAAAACAAATATACGATTTGATCCACTTTTGTCGCTAAATGTACGCTAAATGTTAGTGGTGGTGATCGGTTGATTGTATCTAATTGTCAAGGTCTAGTCGCAAAAATAATTATTTTTTGTCCTAGGACAAAAATTAAATTAATCTAAAAAATTAATTAAATTATATTTCTATGCAAAACAAAAATCGAAGTTTGAACAAGAAATTGATTATTATTTGTCAAAATATCGAAATGGCTCCTTGGATTTAATTTAAGATGTAAATTAAATATAATTCATATTTTGAATAATTCAAAATTTTATTAAATAATAGAACAAACAATGGTTGGAGGAAAAATATTATGTTTTACTCGGACTAAAAATGTCTTTTGCAACTTGTAAGATCGGTATGTCAAATTGCATTTTTAATATTTTCCATGATTCCTATAGTAATGTTTTGGAAATTTTTCTGCATCGTTTCCCATAGTCCCTGGGCCGGCGCCGATTTCATATGATGATTACCACATAGTTAATACTTCGTGAGGCGCCTGTCCTCGACGAGCTCGAAAACATTTGTTCTGCGATTTTTCTCAAATCGGCCGCTTTTGCGTTCGGCAAGCTCAAAAAATGCCGATTGCCCGGGATTTTGTAAAATTTTTTTTTAGCTATGGGGGTTGGAAATTTGATTTAGAACACGAGGGTAACCTTGTCCGACAAAAATTTGTCTGCTATTGTCGAGTCCGACAACCCAAATATCCGAAATTTCAGTTGTCGGACTCGACAATAGCAGACACATTTTATGCTGTGTGCGAACTGACGAAATAATGACAGAACACAATTCTTGGTGAAGGTGAAATTTCTAAAATCAAAATTTTGACATAAGGAGAAAAACTTCGTAATATTTATGTTTGCTGTTAATAAATATATATAACATATATACTAATATAAATATTACTTTGGCACTTAAAAAAACTAATTGTTGTTCCTCCTGAAATAATTTGTTATGCCTACTGTCACAATTTGATGATGCTAAAAAGCTATACCAAATTTTGACGTTTCGTTATGGTGAATATAAATTCCAAAAAACAAAATTTTGATAGTTAATATTTGTCATCTGTCATTATTTCGTCAGTTTGCACACAGCATTAGTCGGACAAGCTTACCCTCGTGTTCTTAAACCAATTTCCAACCCCCACAGCTAAAAAAAAATGTGGTAGCAAATTTACAAGATCGCGGCAAATGCAATCGGCATTTTTCGGAGCTTGCCGAACGCAAAAGCGGCCGATTTGAGAAAGATCGCAGAACAAATGTTTTCGGGCTAGTCAATGACAGGCGCCTCAAGAAGTACAAAATATGTGGTAATCATCTCATGAAATCTTCGCCGGCCGGGGGACTACTACTATTTTATCATCATTTATTTCTATGTTAAAGTTCGCATTATTTTCTTGTATATCTACAGATATTATCTGACAACATCTACGTGCGCATCATAGCATCCATAAATCATATCATTAAATCATGTTTCAGAACCGAAAATCTGTAGACCGATAGTTGATCCCACCGAATTTCATATCATCGAATGGTTTTAAGATTGAAAAATCATTCGATCTAAAATATCATATCACCGAAAACTCATTTCGTCGAAAAGTTATTGCATCGAAATATCACATCACCGAAAATCATTTAATCGAAAATTTAATTAATAAAATCGAAAAATCAGATAATCGAAATTCATAAAATAGAATAAAAAATCATATTATAGAAATATCATAACTTCAAAAATTTTCGATATAATTAATAAATCATCACATCGAAATATCATTCAATCGAAAAACAGGATATACTGTCGTCACAGATAAAAATATTCTAAATTAAAACGCCAGAGAGCTGGTAGTATATTTTATTAATTATATTCATTTGTATTATATTTCTATTCTATTGGTTCAGGTTTTTGGTGTGATTTGAGAGTGTGGAGTTTACCTCGTTCATGAACTTTATTGAAAAATGTTGCCAGACATTTTTTGTAAGATTATCTCATTTCCTTTAAATTATCTACAAAGAGTTATTCGAAATTTTCACTAAGTAGGGTATATCCCAATTTTGATTAAATGATTTTTCATTATATCGAATATTTTCGATGTTATTTCGATAATATGATATTTTATTCAATTTTATGAATTTCAATCATCTGATTTTTCGATGATATGATTTTTCCAATACATCGAAAAAAACTCGGTGCAACGATCTTTCGATGCAATGACTTTTCGACAATGTCAACTTTCAGTGTTGTGATTTTCGGTTGTTTGATTTTTCGACAGTATGATTTTTTATTTTTAGTTTGATTGATAGCCGATGTAACGATTTTTTATGGTATGATTTTTCGATGATATGGCACAATCCGCTATGAGCATTTATTTTCTTTACAGTTAGCCTAAATATTTTCGGCAGTTAAATTTCTTTATTAAATCCTACACAATTTTCTAATATTTCTCCAGATTTTGTTAAATATTAAATTTTAATAAGGATTTTAGATTGTGGTGTGTTACGAGATTGCTTGATTGTAGTATTTGATTCTGTTATCTGTAAATATATATTTGCCAGTGCTTTGTTCTTCAGCTTTATTGTTAATTTTGTCATTTCATCCTGATTATTTGCGACCGATTTATGCTTATTTATTTAATGCATTTTAGCATTATGGAAACTACTCCTAGTTTCTGCCTCACTAGATCTATAATCGGTATAATTTTGTGATGTGCTTGATAACACTTTAAATTTTGGTAAACAAGGAAAATCACTTTGAATAGGAATATAGTTTGAATTGAAGCATGTATCACTTGTATTAAATGAAATTATTTTCAACAGATTCTACATCAAGATTCAAGACTATATTCTAAACTATATTCGATTCAAGACTATATTCATGGAAAGAATTCGACATTTCTTGTTTCATTGCTGTTCATAAGCTTTTATTCGGAAACTGTTTTTGTTGGTCTGCACAATGACTTCTAACACATTTTCTATAATTGAGAAACGCAACTTTTAATAAACAAATAATGTTCATATAAGTACAATATTGTTAAAGCAGGATGAAACAAAATGGAATATGTATGGTGAATAAACAAACATGATAAATTGTTCAGCTCGTAAACATAAACATACTCCGAGTAATGTTTCAAACAATAACTAAATACCTCAATAAACAGGAGAACATTCGAAGTTTTATTTGCATTAAATAATTAATGAACCAACCAAGACGCTTTTAGTATTCAAACGCATTATTCATTTAATGTATGTAATTTGTGCATTTCGAAGTTGCACCCGAATTTTTTCAAAATATTTTTTGCATGATGTACAACATATATTGTAGGGAGATTTTATGATGTAACAAACACTATTAGATTTATCAGCAGAATTGCATTGAGTCATAACATAAATTTAATTTATGTGTTTTCACAAACTTTAGCCGCAGATAAAAATATACATATGCATATTTATCTGGGATTAAACTTTTTTTTAAACTCTTGTCACTTTTATTTTAACATATTTTAGTATTCACATCGAAGTTAGTCTGTTGACTTTTATTGCGTCGATCAAGTTAAATATCAAATTGTTCTTTCTTGACCTGTGATTGCATCGCCGTGCATAAACTATCCTATTGCAAAACAAAGTTTTAATTGCATAGGAAATTTCCTATAAAATCCTATTAATCTTTTTTTTTTCGTTTTGAAAACGATTGAATCCTATTCAATTGTCCTTTAGAAATACATTGAATCCTTTTAATAGAAATGAAAACATTTTTATAGGATTATAAATTCTTCAAGTGGATTGACTGTATTTTAATTGAATTTTCTGTGACCGTCAAATTTTCTGTTAAACAATAAGAAATCCTCCTCGACTTTATAATAGGACTAAACACATTTTAAAGGGAATTTTTTAGCCCTAGAATGGAATACAAGGGAATCTTTTTCGATTCTTAAATGGGATTGACTATGTTTTAATGGGAATTTCGATGACCTTCAAATTTCCTATTAAATAATAATCAATTATAAAATAGAAAATATCAATGAAAAATAATAAAAGATATACAACCTTAATCACTACTACTACTTATAGTCTTTCAGCCGAGAAGCGATTGTTAAAACATACATAAAACGATTTTAAATACATACTTCTAAAATGGACAATACTCTTGTGAATTTTAACCAGACATAAGAAAAATTCCAAAGTCGTATTTTCCTGTAAGAATTATCCATTTCCTATGGAAACTATCTCAATGTCACCTATTAAACTATAATAAATCCTATTAAAACTATACTGCAGTGGAATTAATATTTTAAAGTCGTATTTTCCTTTATAAATTATACACTTCCTATTGAAACTATTTCAATGTCCTCCTATAAAACTACTATTCCTATTGGAAAATCTTGTCGTAAGAAGTTTTATTTCCTTTACAAATTATCCATTTCCCTTTGAAAATGTTTCAATGTCTTCCTTTAGAACTATAAAGAATCCTGTTAAGGAATCTTATCGCAAGAAAAAAATTGTCTAAGTTTTATTTTTCTTTTCAATTACGTCCATTCCTATAAAAATGTTTCAATAAGGACAGTCTGATATTTAAAGGATTATGAGCTAAATTCCATTTTCCCATTAATATGAGTTTTTCCTACCCAACATTTTTATGAAGTAATGAATTTTTCGGTTGATCCCATTAAAATCGTCCTTTTCCTAGTCAGTTTTCATCAATATTCTATAGGAGTGTATCTTTTCTAATGGGACAGTTTAAGCTGAGCGGTGACGTTTTTTGCTTTTAATAGATGAACCATACATTTGACCTTTTCAGCAGCTTTTCCTTACATGACTATGATCATTTATAAAACAAACAGTTGTTCCAATTGTTATTTTATTAAATAACAATAAAAAACACTTATGTTGTTAACACGACATAATCCAAACATTAAAAATACATTTAAAACAAAATTGTATCGTACATGAATAGTTTCACTAGAACAAATAAAAAGAAATATATACTAGAAATGTATTTTGGTAATTATATCGATTACATTTACAAGTCATCAAATTATACAAAATATCATGTACAAATTATAATATTCATTGTATTGTAGAAAAATAATAATATTAATCATTATATTTGATAAAAAAAACATTCATAAGTATTAATTACAACTTCACAAAAATAGATAACGTAAATGGCTACAAATCACTAAAACTCAACAATGAATTCATTAATTTGGAAACATTTATTTTATTCCATTTTTAATTACTTTAGTCTTGGTTTATGAGATTGTAAATATAGTTTACTTTAAATCAGATCTATTTAAAGAAAATATCCCCATATCCTCATTCCTTCCATTTGCCTATATCCTTCCTTACTAGTTGATATGGTATCTTCGAATATTCAAATAGTCTGAATAAAAATATTTCATATTTAGTGTGGTAAACATGTCCTAATTAATAAAAAAAACAAATTGTTTTTCTACGGTAGCATAAAAAAAAGTCTATTTTCAAGCAGGCTTAATCCGCTGTGAAAATATTTTTTTTTCGCTAATGTGAAATCATTTCCACTAAATAACAAATTGTAGTTGCTATGGTATTTCATTTAATTTTGTAAATATTCGAAATCAAAGCCCATGAAAAAAAAGAATATGAATTTTGAATGTTATGTTGTTATTTTCTAATATATTAATTTACAATAAATATCGTTTTTCGGCAAACGGCTGTAAAGTTTAACTTTACTGCCGCTAGGGAGTTAGCTAAAGTTTTACTTTTTAGCCTGATAGCAAAAGTAATGTCTAGCGACAGCAAAAAAAACACCATTTTTATTTTATATTACGGAGGCTGTAAAGTAGCATTTGTTATTTTTTAGTTTGTTATTTTTTCAAACATATTGTATAACCATTACAACAAAAAATAAGTTGATTCTCATATTATGAAATTTTGAAAAGGCTGCTTTAATAAAAAAATTTTATTCATACAAATTTAAATGTTTTTTTCTCTTTTTTGGAAGTAATTATGACGATAAAAATTCATATTTATAAAAAGTTTAATGTATTATAAGACTGAATCTAACAAAATATGGTGTGCAATTTATGAAATTTTTTTGCTATCCACAAAATTGTCGATCGATCTAGTTTCGAACCGATAAGAACTTTTACTATTACACTTTAAAAAAGTATATCATTCTCATCAGGGCTAGCCGACTAGATACACTACCAAAAAAATTTTTTCGCTATATAAACCTAAAATAGGTCACTACTCTAGCGAAGTATAAGAAACCAAAAAACTTTCATAACATATGTTTATTAGATTCAGGTTTGGTCAATTTGTTTCTCTAGTTGATCACTATTGTTGCTATACTCTAACCAAGTTAGAATTAAGCTAGAGTAGTGACCTATTTTAGGTTTATATAGCGAAAACATTTTTTTGGTAGAGTATCTAGTCGGCTAGCCCTGATGAGAATGATATACTTTTTTAAAGTGTAATAAAAAGTTCTTATCGGTTCGAAACTAGATCGATCGACAATTTTGTGGATAGCAAAAAAATTTCATAAATTGCACACCATATTTTGTTAGATTCAGTCTTATTATTCATGATGGGATTATTTCCATCGGAGTGATGTAATATCACAAATAATTCATTGAATTAATTGTAGATAATGTGTCGATAGACACAAGTGAAGATGGTCATCTTCTTCTCACCGATACAAGTTTGTTATCCAATTCTAACTTGGTTAGAGTATAGCAACAATAGTGATCAACTAGAGAAACAAATTGACCAAACCTGAATCTAATAAACATATGTTATGAAAGTTTTTTGGTTTCTTATACTTCGCTAGAGTAGTGACCTATTTTAGGTTTATATAGCGAAAAAATTTTTTTGGTAGTGTATCTAGTCGGCTAGCCCTGATGAGAATGATATACTTTTTTAAAGTGTAATAAAAAGTTCTTATCGGTTCGAAACTAGATCGATCGACAATTTTGTGGATAGCAAAAAAATTTCATAAATTGCACACCATATTTTGTTAGATTCAGTCTTATTATTCATGATGGGATTATTTCCATCGGAGTGATGTAATATCACAAATAATTCATTGAATTAATTGTAGATAATGTGTCGATAGACACAAGTGAAGATGGTCATCTTCTTCTCACCGATACAAGTTTGTTATCCAATTCTAACTTGGTTAGAGTATAGCAACAATAGTGATCAACTAGAGAAACAAATTGACCAAACCTGAATCTAATAAACATATGTTATGAAAGTTTTTTGGTTTCTTATACTTCGCTAGAGTAGTGACCTATTTTAGGTTTATATAGCGAAAAAATTTTTTTGGTGGTGTATCTAGTCGACTAGCCCTGATGAGAATGATATACTTTTTTAAAGTGTAATAAAAAGTTCTTATCGGTTCGAAACTAGATCGATCGACAATTTTGTGGATAGCAAAAAAATTTCATAAATTGCACACCATATTTTGTTAGATTCAGTCTTATTATTCATGATGGGATTATTTCCATCGGAGTGATGTAATATCACAAATAATTCATTGAATTAATTGTAGATAATGTGTCGATAGACACAAGTGAAGATGGTCATCTTCTTCTCACCGATACAAGTTTGTTATCCAATTCTAACTTGGTTAGAGTATAGCAACAATAGTGATCAACTAGAGAAACAAATTGACCAAACCTGAATCTAATAAACATATGTTATGAAAGTTTTTTGGTTTCTTATACTTCGCTAGAGTAGTGACCTATTTTAGGTTTATATAGCGAAAAAAATTTTTTGGTAGTGTATCTAGTCGGCTAGCCCTGATGAGAATGATATACTTTTTTAAAGTGTAATAAAAAGTTCTTATCGGTTCGAAACTAGATCGATCGACAATTTTGTGGATAGCAAAAAAATTTCATAAATTGCACACCATATTTTGTTAGATTCAGTCTTATTATTCATGATGGGATTATTTCCATCGGAGTGATGTAATATCACAAATAATTCATTGAATTAATTGTAGATAATGTGTCGATAGACACAAGTGAAGATGGTCATCTTCTTCTCACCGATACAAGTTTGTTATCCAATTCTAACTTGGTTAGAGTATAGCAACAATAGTGATCAACTAGAGAAACAAATTGACCAAACCTGAATCTAATAAACATATGTTATGAAAGTTTTTTGGTTTCTTATACTTCGCTAGAGTAGTGACCTATTTTAGGTTTATATAGCGAAAAAATTTTTTTGGTGGTGTATCTAGTCGGCTAGCCCTGATGAGAATGATATACTTTTTTAAAGTGTAATAAAAAGTTCTTATCGGTTCGAAACTAGATCGATCGACAATTTTGTGGATAGCAAAAAAATTTCATAAATTGCACACCATATTTTGTTAGATTCAGTCTTATTATTCATGATGGGATTATTTCCATCGGAGTGATGTAATATCACAAATAATTCATTGAATTAATTGTAGATAATGTGTCGATAGACACAAGTGAAGATGGTCACCTTCTTCTCACCGATACAAGTTTGTTATCCAATTCTAACTTGGTTAGAGTATAGCAACAATAGTGATCAACTAGAGAAACAAATTGACCAAACCTGAATCTAATAAACATATGTTATGAAAGTTTTTTGGTTTCTTATACTTCGCTAGAGTAGTGACCTATTTTAGGTTTATATAGCGAAAAAATTTTTTTGGTAGTGTATCTAGTCGGCTAGCCCTGATGAGAATGATATACTTTTTTAAAGTGTAATAGTAAAAGTTCTTATCGGTTCGAAACTAGATCGATCGACAATTTTGTGGATAGCAAAAAAATTTCATAAATTGCACACCATATTTTGTTAGATTCAGTCTTATTATTCATGATGGGATTATTTCCATCGGAGTGATGTAATATCACAAATAATTCATTGAATTAATTTTTGATGTATCAATTTCATATTTATAAAAAATTTAAACGTTTGCGGAGAAAATAGTGTATTTAATTCGGAGCTAAAGTGACTTTTTGTGTTTTGTTAGATTCAGTCTTATTATTCATGATGGGATTATTTCCATCGGAGTGATGTAATATCACAAATAATTCATTGAATTAATTGTAGATAATGTGTCGATAGACACAAGTGAAGATGGTCATCTTCTTCTCACCGATACAAGTTTGTTATCCAATTCTAACTTGGTTAGAGTATAGCAACAATAGTGATCAACTAGAGAAACAAATTGACCAAACCTGAATCTAATAAACATATGTTATGAAAGTTTTTTGGTTTCTTATACTTCGCTAGAGTAGTGACCTATTTTAGGTTTATATAGCGAAAAAAATTTTTTGGTGGTGTATCTAGTCGGCTAGCCCTGATGAGAATGATATACTTTTTTAAAGTGTAATAAAAAGTTCTTATCGGTTCGAAACTAGATCGATCGACAATTTTGTGGATAGCAAAAAAATTTCATAAATTGCACACCATATTTTGTTAGATTCAGTCTTATTATTCATGATGGGATTATTTCCATCGGAGTGATGTAATATCACAAATAATTCATTGAATTAATTGTAGATAATGTGTCGATAGACACAAGTGAAGATGGTCACCTTCTTCTCACCGATACAAGTTTGTTATCCAATTCTAACTTGGTTAGAGTATAGCAACAATAGTGATCAACTAGAGAAACAAATTGACCAAACCTGAATCTAATAAACATATGTTATGAAAGTTTTTTGGTTTCTTATACTTCGCTAGAGTAGTGACCTATTTTAGGTTTATATAGCGAAAAAATTTTTTTGGTAGTGTATCTAGTCGGCTAGCCCTGATGAGAATGATATACTTTTTTAAAGTGTAATAAAAAGTTCTTATCGGTTCGAAACTAGATCGATCGACAATTTTGTGGATAGCAAAAAAATTTCATAAATTGCACACCATATTTTGTTAGATTCAGTCTTATTATTCATGATGGGATTATTTCCATCGGAGTGATGTAATATCACAAATAATTCATTGAATTAATTTTTGATGTATCAATTTCATATTTATAAAAAATTTAAACGTTTGCGGAGAAAATAGTGTATTTAATTCGGAGCTAAAGTGACTTTTTGTGTTTCGTCTATAATTGTCGGCCTCCCTGCGGTCGGCCGTCAAACTATAGACTCAACACAAAAAGTATCACTTTAGCTCCTAATTAAATAATGTACTATTTTTCTACTATATCGTAGAAAAATTGCATTTTCTAAGCGAGATAAAAACGTTTTTCGTTCGTAAGCTTGTCTTGTCGTGAGTGTAAAAACAAATGTTTACTCACGAAAAAAGCAGTGTTATCATCTCTTGTATGAACATATACTATTTTTTTTCCAATATCTACATGTATCAATTTTTTATTTCTGTTTAGCTAAATCAATCATTATCGTGAAAATTCAGTCATTGATCTGTTAATCTCAAAGTTTACTATTATTTTATTTGAGTGCTCCTTTTACTCTTCATTATTTTATTCACAAGCTAAAATTTTTTTATTCCTTTCTTAGTCTTAGTCTTTTAGACTTAAAATTTTGAATTTTTTCATTTCACTTCTGTGGAGGCTATTATATTTCATTTATTATATGCAGAACACGAAATTTAATCCTTTTTCTACACCCTTTTATTTATTTTAATAAGAATACTTGCATATTTTTAATATTTGTTTTCAGATAATTGACATATTTAGACAAATAATTTATTTTATTTTAAAACAAAGAAAAGCATTTAGTTTGAAACAAATGAAACAAATTAAGTGAGTGAGCGTTTGAAAGAATATATTTATTTCGATTTAGGAGTAATAGCAATATTTTTTAATTTGTACTCCTATATTTGAGTAGGTAATGTTTTAAAGATACTCTCACCAAAACAATTGAGTTAAGGAGTGATATAAAACGTTTTAAACCCTGGTTAAAGTATTAAACATACATACAAAGCATTAAAATCATTTTTTATTTCGTTTTTAGTCCTTGAAACATTTATTCAGAAAAATGAAGTGCGTAATCTTTACACGCTGTTGAAGTAAAACTTCTTTGGCCACTGCAGCAGGTATTACTAAAAATAATTAAATATAAAATAAAATAGATATGTCATATTGAAATTTAGAGTTTCTTTCTAATATTCTTGATAATATAATTTGCAACAATGTGTAATACAAAGTCATATTTACATGTTTTTCAAAGTCTTACAACGTATTACAAATTAAATTTCACGATGAATACATGTCAACTTAATTTAACAATTGGTACAACAATTGATGCATTTTTCAAAAAATTTAGCAAATTTGTCATAAACCTCTAATTTCATATTTTAATTATGTTAATAATTGAATTGGCTTTGTAATACATTATGTAAATATTACTTTTTATTACACATGCTGCAAATTATATTATCAAGAAATGCAACTCAAAATTGCAATATGACATATTTATTTTATATTTCATCTTTTTATTAATACCTGCCACAGTAGCGAAAGAAATTTATTTCAACCGCGTGCAAAGATTACACCACTCATTTTTCTATTTAACAAAACAAATTTAATCAACACAAATATTTTTTCCCGCCCGGGAAAGCCTGAGATGCAAACTCTAAACACCATGACCACCATGACCACCGTGACACCACCATGACCATCATGACCACCATGAACACCATGACCACCATGACCACCGTGACCACCATGATCACCGTGACCACCATAACCAACATGACCACCATAAACACCATGACCACCGTGACCACCGTGACCACCATTACCACTATGACCACCATAACCACTATAACCACCATGACCACCATGACCACCATGACCAACATTACCACCGTGTACACCATGACCACCATGACCACCGTGACCACCATGACCATCGTGACCACCATAACCACCATAGCCACCATGACCACTATGACCACCATGACCACAATGAACACAATGACCACCATGACCACAATGAACACAATGACCACCATGACCACCGTGACCACCATGACCGCCATAACCACCGTGAACACCGTGATCACCATTACCACTATGACCACCATGACCACTATTACCACCATGACTACCATGACCACCATGACCACCATGGCCACCATGACCACAATGACTACCATAACCAGCCCTAAAGAAGTTTTACTTCAAAAAACTAATACAATTCAAAATATAATTTTAAAAAATTACGAAACTCAATAAAATATTACGAATATTATATTATTAGATATTTAAATCTAAGATCGACACGTCCAACTCATATAACATTTAATGCGATACTGAATAAGTGTATAAAAAATACAATACACATAATCGAATTGTCGCATACTTGCCGAACATAATATTCGTTTGCCTTTTAGGTAGATTTCATATAAAAATCTGCCTATTGCAATGGGCTTCATCTCGGAATTTCGGAAAAATTTTTGTGCCAAACGATTATATATGATAAGCGGAGACGAAAAAACTAAAACAAAAAATTTATATATATATGTATATATATATATATATATATATATATATATATATATATATATATATATATATATATATATATATATATATATATATATATATATATATATATATATATATATATATATATATATATATATATATATATATATATATATATATATATATAACGATATGAGATATAACGAAAACGACCGGCACTCTCACGGTCGCATTTGTTGAGGTAGATCAAAAAAAATTTCTGTACTTGTGTGTTCTAATAATATCTTGGACAAGTTCGTGAATCAGCAAAATCCGACACGTGGTTAAGAAACTAGAAACTTTTTTCTGAAAAAAATTGATTTTTTAAAATCGTTATAACGGCCGTTTGGATACTAATATTTCAAAAAATTTAACAAATTTAGAATCTTTGGAATCTTTTTTATCAATTTGTTTTAAAAATAGACCTCTGCAGTTAGAGGCAGAGTTGGTTTGTTTTAAACACTTTTGTTTTAAACACTGTTTAAAACAGTGTTTAAAACAAATTGTTTTTTTTTTTAAAAACAATGTTTTAAACAAAAATTGTTTTTTTTTAAATATTGCAATGCTGCTTATTTGCTATTCAGTATAACTGTTGTGCACTGTCGTGTTTTACCGTTTTTAATACATCTGATAATCTTAAGAAACCTTTTAGCACCTTAAACGTCATTAAAATTTTAAAAAATTTTCAGATAACCTAGAGAATCATGGAAATCTTGAAAATCTTTAATAATCTGAGAATATTTACGATACTTAATTTCTTTGAAGTTTATTCACTCCAATTACATATTTTCATTTAAAACCAACAAAAACGAATATTCGTAGCATAAAACATATTCAACACAAAAAAAACACAAAAAAAACTGTTTTAAACAATAAAAAACGCGTTTTAAACAAAAAAAACATTTATTTTTGTTTTTTTAATAAAAAAACAGTGTTTTTAACCAACGCTGGTTAGAGGTTCCTGAGTCAGCGGCTCCAACAAAAAAGTTTGCAAAAAAAAATTTTTTTGAAACAACCGGCACTCTCACGGTCGCATTTATAAGGTCAGATCAAAAAACCTTTTCTAAAAATGTGCGTTTTATTAATATCTTTGACAAGTTCGTAAATCAGCCTAATCCAACACATGGTTAAGAAACTAGAAGCTTTATACTAGAAAAAAACTCTGTTTTTTAGATCCGTTATAACGGCCGTTTGGATTCTAATATTTTTTAAAACTTCATAAATTTAGAATCTTTGAAACCTTTTTAATCAGTTTCTTTCAAAAAAAGACCTCTGCAGTTGGAGGTTTCTGAGTGAGCGGCTCCAACAAAAAAGCTTGTAAAACACAAAATGCGTTTGAATCAACCGGCGCTCTCACGGTTGCATTTGTGAAGCCAGATCAAAAACCCTTTCTTAAAAATGTGTGTTTTATTAATATCTTAGACAAGATCGTAAATCAGAAAAATCTGACACATGGTTAAGGAACTATAGGCTTTATACTAGAAAAAAAGTGGTTTTTTTAATCCGTTATAACGGCCGTTTCTATACTAATATTTTTAAAATCTTCATAAATTTAAAATCTGTGGAAACATTTTAATCCGTTTCTTATAAATATAAACCTCTGCAGTTAGAGGTTTTTGACTTGTTGACTTCAACAAAAAAGTTTGCAACAATCCCCAACTACAATTTCCAAAAACCTTATAACAGTCAATGTCAACCTTATAACAGTCAAAAAAATAAAAGATTTGAATAGAATAAATTAATTTTTTTTTCTTAGAAATAAACTATTTTGATATTTTGCAGTCATTGCACGACATATGATATAGAGTAGGTTTGTGTCATAAATTGTCACACACATGTTCTGTGGTAGATTTGATATTTGTTTGTTGCAAAATTGGATAGATATAATTTTGCTTGTAGGTAGCTAATTTTCTTTTTAAAATTTGTTCGATATCTGTTTGAAATTAGTTTGTTTTGTTTAAACTAATCTGATACATCAGATTCTACTGGCACACAAAACTGTCTGATCTCGAAATCTACCTATTTCTTGCGGATATACGTGCCGCTTGGACTTTTTTACTTCTAATTTCTTTTTTATTTTATTGTGTTTAAATTTCTACTTACGTTTTTTTGGAATTGTGTGCATGTATATGTTTAAAATTCAAAATCAGACTGTAGTATGATAGAGATGAAATATATATGGTTATATATCTGTTCAAATGACTACTTCCGACATTTATATGTCGACATTTATATGTGTGTCATAATTGAATTGTATCGTATATTTGCCGAATATTATATTCGTTTTTTGTAATTCCGTTGCAAAATTCTTAAAACGCGCCTAAAGAAGTTTTACTTCAAAAACTCATCTCTTTTATCTCAATTAGGTAAATTGAAAGGTTTCCCTTCGGCAATGAGGTTAGAGGTTAATTTATCTATTCATGAATTGGAAAACATTGATATGAAGAAAATAATTCTTTGTTGTTTTAGTTTTATTTCGAACCCTGACTTAAGATACAAGGTGATGAAAATGAAATGTTCCTTGACCTATAGGTTTATTTATAGTCTACAACAATTACTACAAACTTCAACAAATTTAAAACTTACGCATAACAAATTTAAATTTTCATTTGAAAACATAAAGCATCATTTGCAGACAACTTTTTCAAATTATTTCAAATAATTTTTATTATTTTAATAATAACAAATTCATTCACAAAATTCAATAAGTCCCGCCCGCTATGATTTTTTTAACTATTAAAAATTAAAAATATTAAAAAATTAATCGATTATATCTAGTTTATTGGAGTGAAGCGAAGCGTAGCTCCATTCTTCCCCGATTCGGACTTTCGTTTGACGACATGCTCCTCCCAAACTATTAAAGATATCAAAATGAAATTTTGCATGTATGACAACATCTAGCCATAGATTCCATAAGTGAAATTTTAATTTTTTAATTTCTTCGTTTTTTTTAGATTTTTATTGGTTAAATTCGAATGCGGATGTATATCGTATATATTTATAGTCGGCTTGCTATGTTTATATTTTTAAAAAATTTATGTATGTGATTAAAACATGAGCTTATGGGAGAGAATATAATATTATTTATTTAAACTATTTATTTGACGAAATCAGAATTTTGTTGCACTTTATATGTTTGATCGATTTTATGAAATCAAATTTTGAAATTTGTCGATTTTATGAAATCAAATTTGATTTTAGCAGTTTAGTTCAATTTAGTGGCGAACTCGAATCTACCTATAATTACTAATATTACAACAAAGATAGCATACTTTAGTTTATATTTAATTAAATATCTTAAATTTGTTAAATGAATTATACAATCAACAATTAAATAAATATTTAATAAATTTTGGCATTGGTTACAAAAACTATAGTGTGTATTACTACACTGAAAAAAAGTTATAATATGCATAAAAAATTACATTAAATCTACGAATTTGTTAAAGAGTTGGAGCTAATAAACGCCATTTATTTCTTACGAATAGAACAAAGTTATCAATTAATAACTATATATTTATAATATTCACGAATTTAGTATAAATTTAAAAAATTTATAATCCTGTTCATACTTTCATAAATACTTAAATGTGAAATACACAAACTTACAAAAAATATACTATTATTCTTTTATAAATGCTGTTTTATAGTATACAAAAACGGGTTATCAAACGATAAACAGATGTTATAAATATTTCGTATTACTTATGAAAAAATTTATAGATTTCATAAATAATTTGGTTATAAAATTTAATAAACAGCGTTTATTGAATCCTTATGAATTTTTTTTTCAGTGTAGCGCGAAGTACGTTTCCAAACGCACTACACTCTTGTTTGGAAAACGCGTTCGCACTAGTAAGTAGTAACAAGAATTTGTAAACTCTTCGAAAAGAAATACATTAAAACTAAAATTTTAAAGCATCAATAGTTATTTAAGTATTAAGTGCAGTAAGAGTGTTTTACCGATTGAGGGTATATGTTTTGAGATCGAAACGAAGCCGAGATCTCTAATATATCCGAAATCGGTAATACTCTAATACTCTAATGTAATACTCTATACGGTAATACTCTATACGGTAATACGGTAATACTCTAATGCCCAAAATGCTTATTTTATTTTTTGCACGATCGATAAAAATTCAATTAAAATTATTTGAATAAATAAACTCATTTTTAAATTTTACTGTTTTAAAGAAAATTTCTTAAAATTTCATTTCAAAACAGTAAGCTCTGCTTTTTATCATAATTCTATTGAGTTTTACGTTGCAAAAGTAACTTATTTTTATATGTTTTCAAAATAAATTGCTTTTAAATCTTGTAATTGCAATATTTTTAAAAAAATATTATTGAAAGTTAAAGCTTAGTAAACTGACATACATTGTCATATAAAAAAATCACTTTTATTCACACCCTGGCTGGGGTCTCCCTTACCGGTAAGTAAATACTTACCGCCTTCATGATCGGTAAGTAAATACTTACCGACCTGTGATTTGTAAACGAAACTTACTTTGTTTATTTATGAATCAGCAAACATGCAAAATCGCCTGATCGTGCAAAATTAGTATATTACATATCTAGAGTTGTAATAGCATTTTACATGCGATGGAAAATATTGCGCACGAGACGCGTAGCGTCGAGTGCAGTATCTTCACGAGCATTGAAAATGTTTTACAACTCAAGATTTGATATATACTTTTTCTACGACTTTGTTTTAATGCCCAAACGCATATACTTACTTGAAAAAATGAACTACTAATTATAAATTAAATTGCAAATAGTTTACAAATTGTGGTAGGCTTTGCATTGTTCTGTGTCAAAATGAATTGAAATATTCAATTTTTAAAAATCAAATTTTTCTTTAAATAAAAATTTTTCGTTTTATAAAAAGTATTTCGTAATAGGTGAAAAACACGTGAAATCAGCAAAAAACATGCAATTTTGAAAATGAGGTTTTAATTAAATTAAATGAGGTATTGGAATTCATTGACATCAAAAAAAAAATTTCTGCGTTTTTAGTTTTTTTGCCCTGTCTTAAGATACAGGGTGATGAAAAATCAAAAAATTGCTGGACCCTGGTGTATTGAAATGGCTCTACAGTCAAAACTACTGAACTGATTTTAATGTTATATAGCTCAAAATGTAGGTATTTAACAGAGCTAATCAAATTCTTTTAGAAAAATAACGGTAAAAAAGTCGAATTCGATTCGTGAAAGGTACACACTACACATGTTACTAACATTTTATAAAAAATTCAGCAGGGGAAAATTTTTTGTTTTTTTTTATTAATTTTATTGCAACACGCTTTAAAATTTTTCATCATAAAAAAAAGTGGAGTTAAAAAATGGACAGTTTTTTTTGGATTTACATATGTATATGTTTTTATAATAAATTTTTAATTTTAAATCAAAATAAATATTTTACACATTTTTTATTTAACTCAAAATAAATATTTCACACATTTTTTATCATTTATTTATTTTACATTACTAAATCCCGTAGAGTTAGAATAACGTCTAGCTAAGATTGATCCATCATTTGTAGGAATGTATGAGTGATATCCTCGTGTTCCAGGAATTGTTTTTAAATTGGCGTATCTATCAGCTAGTTGATTTCGTTTTCGTTGAACGAAGTTATATCAACACCTCTGGAGTTATATAGCTGGGCAGCAGTTCCAGGCAATTTTCAAGATAACATGCATTTTTCCTATGTAACGGAGGCAGGTTATATTGCAAAACGAAATCAACTAGCTGATAGATACGCCAATTTAAAAACAATTCCTGGAACACGAGGATATCACTCATACATTCCTACAAATGATGGATCAATCTTAGCTAGACGTTATTCTAACTCTACGGAATTTAGTAATGTAAAATTAAATAAATGATAAAAATTGTGTAAAATATTTGTTTTGAGTAAAAATTAAAAAGTTATTTTAAAAACATATATGTAAATCCAAAAAACTGTTCATTTTTTAACTCCACTTTAAGGCGTGTTGCAATAAAATTAATAAAAAAAATAAAAAATTTTTCCCTGGTGAATTTTTTATAAAATGTTAGTAATATATGTACCTTTTACATATTTTACATATTACAAAAAATCAAAAATTTTAAAAATACGCATTTCTAGAAAATCGAATTTGAATTTTTTACCGTTATTTTTCTAAAAGAAAATGTTCAAGGTCATATAATGTGAATTATTTATTTTTTTGATTAGCTCTGTTCAATACCTACATTTTGAGCTATATAACATTCAAATCAATTCGGTAGTTTTGACTGTAGAGCCATTTCAATACACCAGGGTCCAACAATTTCTTGATTTTTCAACACCCTGTATTTTAAGACAGGGTTAAAAAAAAAACCAAACCCGCAGAAAATTTTTTTTATTGATGTCAACGAATTCCAATACCTAAATATACAAAATTAAAACCTCATTTCCAGACCGTGCTGATTTCACGTGTTTTCCACCAATATATATATGAAAATCCATTACCGCACACTTTTTTTACTTACCGCACACTATTTGAAATAATCAATGTACATGTCATGGATAGTGTGATGTAATTTATAATTTACTGTGATAGGAGTAGAAAATAGTTATTTAAGTATTAAGGGCAGAAAGAGTGTTTTGCCGACTGAGGATTAGGGCGCCCACTTTTTGTATGGAAAAATATTCATGTCAAAAATAAATTTTGGCGCATTGATAAAAAGTTGCAGGGGTCTTTAAAACTACTATATTCCAAATTTGAGCTCAATCGGTTAATTCTCTCCACTGCCCCAAATTCGATTTATAAAGAAACCTCACTTTGAAAGTAAGCATTTTTTCAAACTGCTGGCAACTCCACAAATATTTTTCGATTTTCAAATTTTTTTTTTTGTTACATCACAAATTAGTAGTTTTTAAAACAAAATTTTTTTTGTGTTAAATTAGATAAATTACATAACAAAAGGGTTGTTCAAAGTTGAAAATTTTTGAAATTTGAGTTTTTTTTGCCATTTTTTTTAAAATATGGAAGTGCAAAATTCATTTTAGACTAAAAAGGTACACTACAAAGTTTTAGTACACATTTTGCTGCGTTCATAAATATATTATTTTTTTTAAAAGCTGTATTTGTTTAAAAGTTATGATTGTTTTAATAATAAGTGATTTTATATATTACTTCGGTCTGAAAGACCTAAGTATTACAGTCTTGAGCTAAAAGTGAAATTCTTACCCCCACTTTTTTTGGAATTTCTCGACGTTTTAGGACCTACTGATTCTAAAAAACTAAAAAAAAAAAAATGTATGTCTGTCTGTAGGCCGTCCGTCCGGCCGACCGTCACAACCGACGAAATCTAGAAAACGGCTGGACGGATTTGAAAATTTTTTTTTTCTAAAAATAAGTTTACTCAATGGAAAGAGCCGAAAGGACGATGTGTTCGATAACTGTACCGGAAGTGTGTCAAAAAATCGGCTAGTGTGTCAAAATGAGGAAATTTGCATATTTTTTGCTCAAAAAACGTTCATTTTAAGTGATTACGAGTAGGAACATTGAATTTGTAGAAATCTTAATGGTCGGGATTTGTATGTGAGATCAAAAACTAGATTATTGCATTATAAGGTTGTCAAAAAAATGTTGTCAAGTGTGTCAAAAGAAAGATTTTTATTTAATTTTTTACCCAATTTTTTGGAAAAAAAATAAAATTGTTTGTTTGAAATGAAATTTTATTATTATTATTGAGAACTATGGCATTGTAAGTTTGTTAAAAAATGTTGTCAAGTGTGTCAAAAGAAAGGTTTTTATTTATTTTTTAACCAATTAATTTAGAAAAAAATCAAATTTGGAATATAGTAGTCTTAAAGACCCTTGCAACTTTTTATCAATGCGCTCCTCGGATCGGATGCCAAAAGTTCAAAGTTGCTAGATATAAAATAAGCTTCAATTAAGTATAAAAAAAAAGAGGCTGTGCCATCTTTTCTTCAGTTACACCGTTTTTTTCTTATGTTACACCGTTAAAAATTATTTCAAAAAATTAACAGTGTACATTTTTAAAAACTTTGTTCTAATACCGATTCTACGACATATCATTTATGAAAATCGATTGAGTAGTTTTTCTACAATTGCTCGTCAAAATGCACTCACATCACAAAATAACAAAAAATTGAGGGACACCCTGTAAGGACCCCTAGTCGAAAAAAAAAATTCTAAGAGAACTTTTATTTTATATTTATGAAAGACTATCTATAAACAAAAACTAATCAAAATTGAAAGGGGTCAAGTCAAAATTTCCCAAAAATTTGCTGAACTTATGTGAAATTGCTCATATATATAAAATTACTTATTATTAAAACAATCATAACTTTTAAACAAATACAGCTTTTAAAAAAAATAATATATTTATGAACGCAGCAAAATGTGTACTAAAACTTTGTAGTGTACCTTTTTAGTCTAAAATGAATTTTGCACTTCCATATTTTAAAAAAAATGGCAAAAAAAACTCAAATTTCAAAAATTTTCAACTTTGAACAACCCTTTTGTTATGTAATTTATCTAATTTAACACAAGAAAAATTTTGTTTTAAAAACTATTAATTTGTGATGTAACAAAAAAAAAAATTTTGAAAATCGAAAAACATTTGTGGAGTTGCCAGCAGTTTGAAAAAATGCTTACTTTCAAAGTGAGGTTTCTTTATAAATCGAATTTGGGGCAGTGGAGAGAATTAACCGATTGAGCTCAAATTTGGAATATAGTAGTTTTAAAGACCCCTGCAACTTTTTATCAATGCGCTCCCCGGATCGGATGCCAAAAGTTCAAAGTTGCCCCCCTACTGAGGATATATGTTTTGAGATCGAGACGAAGTCGAGATCTCTAATATATCCGAAATCGGTAATACTCTTAATGCCCAAAATGCCTTTTATATTTTTTGCACGATCACTAAAAATTCAACTAAAATTATTTAAATAAAATTCATTTCTAAGTTTTAATGTTTTAAAGAAAATTTCTTAAAATTTCATTTCAAAAAGTAAGCTCTGCTTTTCATCATAATTCTAGAGGTTTTTGTTTTGCAAAACTAATTTTCATAGAATATTTTTTCAAAATAAATTGCTTTTAAATCTTGTAATTGCAATATTTTTAAAAGAATATTATTTAAAAATGAAGCTAGTAAATAGCGCTACATAATTATTTAAATAAAAATTGTTTATATTCACACGCGTGGGGTCTCCCTTACCGGTGAGTCATTACTTACCGCCTGCACGGTCGGTAAGTAATTACTTACCAACTTGTGATTTGTAAATGAAACTTACTATGTTTATTTACGAATCAGTAAACATTCCAAATCGCCTGATCGTGCAAAAAGCAATTTACCCTTCACTTTGATGTAAAGTTATTATAAAGTCTTGGATACGCGATTGCATAAACCCGGTAATTTTCAAACCCAATATTCAATAACATTAAGAATTGTTAAGAATTGTTCTAACATGTACAAAATGGAATCACGCCGAGTCTTGCAATTTAAAACTAATGTGAGCGCCGTATTAAATTTTTACTGCTATCATATACCAATATATTCGAAAAAAAAATTTCGTTTAGGAATTGCATAAGACTTGTATAAGTGTGATCATCAGAACACCCACCAAAACGAAAAATATTTTTTTTACAATAAATCAAAATAAAACCACAAAAGAATCGGTTAGTGTTCTTTCTCGATACGAGTAATTTACATATAACAAGCAATTTCGTTTGGATTCTAATTTTATTTAAAATTCCACTTGTATTTTGCTTGAACTAATAATTATCTTTATTGTGGAATTCGATCAATCTAAATAGTTTATCTAAATTAGATATAACTCTAATGAACCAAATAAAATTTATTCAAACGAAATAGGACACAGAAAATAGAGAATAGAAAAGTAATATATGATTTCAGAAAGGGACTGCAATATCATGAGCCGGCTTGGATCACAATAGGTCAGTCTTAACGAAATGTTAGTCGGGATATTATTACCTTTTGTCCATGCATTTGAAGAAGCATGTTATTTTTTTAATTTAAACCAATTGACAAATCTACTATCGCATAATTAATCGGTGCATCTATTTCATTGTTATTGTATCAAAAAGTTATTTGTCTTTTCTAATCGTAAGATATCAATTAGCAACGGAAAACCTACTCATGTTCTCAGTTACTTTATCATTAAAATTAACTTTAATTATCTAGATTCTAATGTTATTAAACAACATTTTTCTATCCTTTCAGTGTTTCTGTACATTTATTTGCAACTGTAAAATTAGCAACCAAATTATGCCATCATACGAGTACATTTTAAAAACAATATCTTCAATAACCTAACACAAGTCAAAAACTAATAAAGATAGCTTTAGGGCAATTTCCCAATAAAATATGTTAACAACAAAATCAATCATTTATTTACACTATTTTAAAAATGTGATAAAAAGTAAAAATATTTTTGGAAACAATTATAAAAGTGATATGAAAATATAATGACAACTAGAAAACTAATTAGTTATTTTCACCTAGTAATATTGTTTTTATTAGTATATAAAGTGAAAAAAATTAAAGGCGAAACTCATGTGACTAAAATCAATAAAGATAAAAATACAGAATTTATTGATAGCTCAACATTCCCTACAACAAGAGAGCCTTTATACGAATCAACAGTAAAAACAACATATACTTTAGCATATTTAAGAGGTAAGTCCATTCAAGTACTTAAGGAATATTTTTAATACTTCAGTTACGTAGGTATAAATACGTAGGTATAATTGCTAAATTAAGTATAATTGATTTAGAAAGAATAAAACAAGAACTCCCATATTCGGCAGTTAATAAAAAAATTCAAAGTTCATGTTGTATTTTAACATGGTTGCTTTCAATTAACAACATTGTGAAATTACATGAAAATATGATGCCAACTACAATTTGTTATTTAGTAGTGAAAATGTTTTTTCTTCCACAGAGATAAAACGGAATACTTCAACAAGTAGCTAAACCTGTATGAAAATGGATTCATAATGGATCATATAATATAGTTCTCAAAAATATCTCTCAACTTACATATTAACTAATATACCCCTTAATGTCTATTGTCTCCCTTTAAACTTCATTTCTAATAATTTCTAATAATTTTTTTCAGATAACTTTAAGTTTGTTGTAACTGCATCATCAAATGAAATACTTTTAAGTACAGGATCAACCGATATAGTAATCGATATAATCAAATATGGGTCTGGAGTAGAACCATTAAGGACGGCACAAAGTAATACGTATGTTCATAAAAGTTTATTATTTAGTTAATCATAAAAACCAATTGCCATTGATTTCTATTTATCGTTTAAATTAATAAAAATAACATACATGTAATGATAGTTATACACCTATCCCCCGCTTTACACGGCACTCGTTTAACACGTTTTCGACTTTACACGGTTTTTGAAATCAAAATTTCCAAAAAAAAAAAAGTTAAAAAAAAAGACAAATTTTGGTATTACACGCACTTATATCTACTTTATTTTAATTAAACCTTCTGGTATACCATATACATACAGGTTGTAATTAAAACAAGAAACTTGTAACAAAAAACGCATTTGAGTGTTCAAAGCAAAATTTTGAAAATACATGTTGATGTAAATCAGCAAAGGTATGTAAGAGATTCTCTATGTAAATCAGTTGATACTTGATTTTAAGCAATATATCGTTATTAACTAGATACAAAATGCGTAGGTGTATCAATGGTCATAGTTAATTTGTAAGTAAATAATTATATCTGTTGACATACGAGTTAACGTGAGATATTATACAACACTGGCTATAGCAGTGAGATCTTATTCTATCCTATAATGAAATATTGGAGTCTGTCATATTTTATTAAATGATTGGATTTATTGTTTAGTTATCAATTCAAAAAAATTTAAAGAACACAAACAATTAAAATTAGCGTCCATCAATATCGTTGAACGCATGTTATTGCGGTGACCGTGATGTTAAAAGTTTTTATTTGTTGTTTTGACACATATTGTAATTCCTACTACACAACACATGTTATTTAAAAAAAAAATAAAAACAATGGAAAATAAATTAATGATATGGCTTGAAGACCAATATCAAAGACGTATTCCAATTGGTACCAATATCATAACTAGTAAGACTTTAAAATTTTTGGAATGTGAAATAGTTGCCCTCTACTTAAATAGATCTACTCCATCTATTCAAATAAAATGCCTTTTAAGTTTTATTGCAAGTCATGGTTGGTTCGAAATATTTAAACACGGGCATTTTTTGCAAAAATTTAAAATTAAAAAGCGCATCTACTGATTTAGATACAGCACGACAGTATGTACCCACTAAAATTGACTGAAATTAATGCCGGTACATCTTACTGTCCTGCAGCCAAATTCTGTAACTGTGAAGCGGCGAAGCGTTAAAAATTCCATCGTTTCTGTTCATTAAAAAACTTATCACTTCACCGTTTCACAATTAGAGAATTTGACTGCTGATCAGGTTTTCAATACTAAAGAGTGATAAGGCTTAGGTGGCAAAGCGTCCAGGTAAAAAGGAATAAACAAATCATTCCATTTATTGGAATGCCAATACAAAAGCTTGGGCTAAAGCCACATTGTTCATTGATTTGTCTTATAACTCTTACGTACCAGAAGCAAAATAGTATTTAATCAAAATAATATTTAAGGTTCTTCTTTTACTGGACAATGCTCCATGTCATTCACAAGATTTGCAGCTTACAAATGGATAAATTGTATTTCTACACAAAATTCAAACTTCTTTATTGCAACCATTATACCAGAAGATAATAAATAATGCAACTACTTTCAACAACATAATCCGAATAGTGAACTAGCTCTCTGATTTCTGCGAACTTTCACCGAATTTTTAATTCAATATGAGGATGTTTGCAAGATTTAGCTGAAAAGAAAGCACAGTTATTAATTACAGATTTAACTTCCAAGTCACACCGAACTGAATCAAGTTAAGTTAGGTTTGATTTAGGTCAACATGCTAGTATGTGCATGTATAATTACTTTTTATTTTTCTGTGAATTTCTTATTGGTTATGTTGCATGTTTCTTTTTGAAAATCAATTTAACTGTTATGTCGATATCTTATGTGATTAAACTGGTACTTTTATGTTTTACCGAATCTGATTGTCGCCCAAGAAATGACCAAAACCCCACATTTTTCGTTTAACACGGTTTTCCATACAAAATTTATATTTTCGATTAACACGTTTTTATCAGGAACGTATCTACCGTGTAAAACGGGGGATAGGTGTATACTCAAATAAGTTACATCAATAAAAATATAAAACAATCCAATTTATGATGCATAAATATTTATTTAAACTTAGTTTTTAATGCATATTACATTGGCGGTATAACTGTCAGTATAAACAAATTAAAAAGTAAAGTAAACAAAATATCGTTATCATATAGTTAGTTAGTTAGATAGATGAGTTAATTGTTTTAGCTGTGAATGCTTGTTTCTAGTAATGTTTAGAGAGTTTTTGTTTCCTACATATTTCCACCTGTTGGTGGTATTGGTGGATTTTAGAGCTGTCTAATGTAGAGCATATATTCTGTTATTCGAAAACAACACTAGATTTTTTTTTTCTTGTTTCTAATTTTGTGGATTCTCAAGGTACATGATTATTTCACAATTTTTTTGCAAATCCAACAAAATTATCTATTTAAAATATCAACAAAAAGTTTTGTTACTTGATACAATTTCAACTTCAAATTTCAACTTAGTATAATAACTCGATAACATAAATAGAAACTTAAACTTTATTTCAAATGGTGAAACAAACAGTGGATTATTTTTGCAAATATGAAAAACAAAAAACAGTATTATGCAACTAATATTTCAAACATTTCACCTAAATTAAAATATTACATGTTGCTACAAAAGATGAAAACACTGCTTTTTCGTGAGTGAAAATTTGTTCACGAGACCCGTTAGCGTCGAGTGAAAAATGTTTTCATTTCGAGCAGGAAATGCGAATTTTTCTACGATAGTAAATATTTAAACTATATTTATCATAAATTATTAAATTAGAAATCGACAACATAACATTCAAAATTCATATTCTATTTTTACTTCCCGATTGCTTTGTTTTAAAAACTTTGTATAAAATTTTTCATCTAATTTAATACCATAGCAATTACAATTTGTTATTTAGCGAAAATAATTTTACACAAGTGGGAAAAATTCCATTTTCACAGGCGATTAAGCCTGCATGAAAATACACTTTATATGTGATACGTAGACTTTTATGTTAATCATAATTTGAATGCAACACTCTAGCTACTATCAATAATGCTCAGTAACCCAAGCCACAATAGAGCAAAAGTTTGTTGAATAAGACTGTTGGGAACAGAAAAATGTACATGAAAATAATCAACGTTACGTTACGTTACATTTCGATAATACACATAATGAAGCTTTTTGTGGTAGATAGATATGAGTCGTAAATACCAGAATGTCTTATGTTGTGATTTGACGTAGAAACCAGGTTTTATTATGTTGTGATCTTGGCCTTTTCCAACAATTTGGAAAAGTATTTGTTTTTTTAAACACCAAAACAAACACTTTCAGAATAAAACTCTAAAAGCTATCTTTTTCAGAAATTAGAAAAGTTCGATGAAAATACAAATGATTAAAAATGAAATAATTTGACAACTTCTTTCACTTTAGAACACCATGTCAAAATTACTATTTTACTGTTTTACTTTACACATTCACTGCAATAATTGAATTCTTTTTATATTTTGAAATAAGATCTTTATTATCTAATTACTATAACATATTTTTCCCGTTTTTACAGTTTATCCAATTTAAGTTCATGTTCAAGATACATAATTATTGCAAAACTATCTGTGATATCGTTGAACGAAAAATTTGAAATTACAGATTATATAAATACAACATATGAGCAACCAAAAACAGTATTATTACCAATAATCCAAATCAATAATTCAATCCATTTACAATTGAATAGTTCTAATAAAGGATGTATATTAAAATACAAAGCTGTAATCAAATCATCGCCATTATCTCAACAAACTATTGTATCTAATGATTCAGAACTTACAGCAGATATTGAGCCATGTACTTTGTATAAAATAGAAATAATGACACTTGATATTAACGAAAATATTGTTGGTGAAATTATAAAAGATGAAATTGAAACCAGCTATGTTGATCCAAGTGGTATTGATAGTATAATGGTTACCCGACTAAAACAAAATAAAATTCTTGTTCATTGGAATAAACCGGAAGTTGGCGAAAATTGTGTTGAATATTACAATGTAAAATTAACAAAACTAAATACAAACACAGATAAAAATCGTAAGTATTGACTAAAATTGATTAATAAGTCTTATCAGAATATATCATTTTTTTAAAACAATAGACGCGTTAACTTTAAAACAATAATATAAACGCAAAGATAATATCTTCGCTTATTGAGTAATATTCTGCAATCAATTATTTCTCCTACTTATAGAATAATTAATAATTTTCTTTTTAGTCCATGAGCTAGTGAACCTTTTGGGTAACGGTCGTTCTGTAAAGCTAGATTTTTTTTAGTGATAATTCATGAAATGTGAAGTACGGAAACCACAACCGGGCAGGCATCAGCCGTGCACGTCATCATCCCTATATGTTTGAAGTGTAAAAAAATAAAAAAAAAAAACTTCCTCCTGTAAGTTTGAAATTTTTATATGATTTAACTCACTTATTGTAGAGTACAAAATGAAATTGACAGGGGATTTTGAGGTGCAGAAGTATCTGCCAGGCGAATCGAAAGGTGTTACAACCTGCGGGCCGGCCGTAACAAACGACGAAATCTAGAAAATCGCTGAACGGATTTCAAAAATGTTTGTTTCTAAAAATAAGTTTACTCAATGGGAAGAACTGAGAGGACGATGTGTTCGATAACTGTACCGGAAGTGTGTCAAAAATCGTCAAGTATATCAAAACAAGGCAATTTGCATATTAGTGATTCCGGATATAGACATTGAATTTGAAGAAATCTTGATGGTCGGGAGTGGTATGTGATACCAAAAACTAGATTATTGCAATGTAAGTTCCTCAAAAAATAATGTCAAGTGTGTCAAAAGAAAGATTTTTATTTATTTGTTTACCTAATTTTTCGGGAAAAAGTAAAATTAATTATTTGTACGACCTGAAATTTTATTATTATTATTGAGAATTATGGTGCCATAAAGTTTGTCAAAAAAAATGTTGTCAAAAGTGTCAAAAGAAAGATTTTTATTTATTTTTTTACCCAATTTTTCGAAAAAAATAAAATTAATTATTTGTATGACCTGAAATTTTATTATTATTATTGAGAATTATGGCATTATAAGTTTGTCAAAAAAATGTTGTTAAGTGAGTCAAAAGAAAGATTTTTATTTATTATTTTACCCAATTTTTCGGGAAAAAATAAAATTAATTATTTGTATACCCTGAAATTTTATTATTATTATTGAGAATTATGGCATTATAAGTTTGTCAAAAAAAATGTTGTCAAGTGTGTCAAAAGAAAGATTTTTATTTATTTTTTTTTCCCAATTTTTTGGAAAAAAATTAAATTAAAATTTTGTTTGAAATGAAATTTTATTATTATTATTGAGAATTATGGCATAATAAGTTTGTCAAAAAATGTTGTCAAGTGTGTTAAAAGAAAGATTTTCATTCCTTTCTTTAGAAAATAATAAGATTAGTTGTTTGTATAAAATGATTATTATTATTGAGAATTTTATTGCATTTTAAGTTTGTCAAAAAAATATTGTCAAGTATTTCCAAAAAATTAGCTGTTTGTATGACGTAAATGTGGCCTGGAAATTTTTGAACTTGTTATAGTTTTTGAAATTTTTGGAATTTTGAAAAAAAATTGTATTTTTGATTTTGTAATAATTTTTGCAGTATTTTTAGAATTTTGGAAAAAGTTCTAATTTTTGTGTTTGTTCTAATTTTTGCAATATTTTTGCAATTTTAAAAGAAATATGAATTTTTGATTTTGTAATATTTTCTCGGAACGTGGAGAGGTTTTTGAGTAGTTTGCAGATTGTATCATATTTTCACTAAATTATGTTAATTTATGATCTGTTATGATTTTCCGGCAACGTATTGATGTTTCGTGTTAATTTTGTAATAAATTTCTACACAGAGATAAAAAAATACATTAACAAAGGGGTTTGTTTGATATACATCGCTGGCCAAAACTAAAAACAATGTCCTTATACAAGTTTTATGCCGAAAACTATATCAAAATCCTTAACCAAAACCGAATTCTTGATATCTCAGAGCTTGAGATTTCAGCCCCTCCATTAATACTACATTGTGATGCTAGGACGTAAAGCTAAGTATCCCTGTTTAGAAATTTATTACAAAACTAACACGAAACATCAAAACGATGCCGGAAAATCATAACACATCATATATTATCATAATTTAGTGAAAAGATAATACAATCAGCAAACTACTCAAAAACCTCTCCATATAGCGTTTCGAGAAATATTACAAAATCAAAAATTTTCATTTTTTTTCAAGATTCCAATAATATTGTAAAAATTAATTAAAATCAAACTTTTTTCAAAATTCTAAATATATTCCAAAAATTAAAATAAAATCAAATATTTAAGCTTTTTCTAAATTCTAATAATATTCCAAAAATTCTTAAAAATTCTTAAAAATTCAAAAATTGAAACTTTTTCCAAAATTCTACAAATATTGCAAAAATTATAACAATATCAAAAATTAAAACTTTTTCAAAAAATTCAAAAAATATTGCAAAAATTATTACAAAATCAAAAATAGAAACTTTTTTCAAAATTCAAAAAATATTTCAAAAACTATAAAAAGTTCAAAAATTTTCCATGTCGCATTTTCGTGATACAAACAATTAAATTTTTTGACATACTAGACAACATTTTTTTGACAAACTTATAATGCCATAATTCACAATAATAATAATAAAATTTCAGGTCATACAAATAATTAATTTTATTTTTTTCCGAAAAATTGGGTAAAAAAATAAATAAAAATCTTTCTTTTGACACACTTGACAACATTTTTTTAACAAACTTATAATGCCATAATTCTCAATAATAATAATAAAATTTCAGGTCGTACAAATAATTAATTTTATTTTTTTCCGAAAAATTGGGTAAAAAAATAACTAAAAATCTTTCTTTTGACATACTTGACAACATTTTTTTGATAAACTTATTATGCCATAATTCTCAATAATAATAATAAAATTTCAGGTCGTACAAATAATTAATTTAACTTTTTTCCGAAAAATTGGGTAAAAAAATAAATAAAAATCTTTCTTTTGACACGCCTGACAACATTTTTTTGACAAACTCATAATGCCATAATTCACAATAATAATAATAAAATTTCAGGTCATACAAATAATTAATTTTATTATTTTCCGAAAAATCGGGTAGAAAAATAAATAAAAATCTTTCTTTTGACACTTTTGACAACATTTTTTTGACAAACTTTATGGCACCATAATTCTCAATAATAATAATAAAATTTCAGGTCGTACAAATAATTAATTTTATTTTTTTCCGAAAAATTGGGTAAAAAAATAAATAAAAATCTTTCTTTTGACACACTTGACAACATTTTTTTGACAAACTTATGATGCCATAATTCTCAATAATAATAATAAAATTTCAGGTTGTACAAATAATTAATTTTATTTTTTTTCCGAAAAATTGGGTAAACAAATATATAAAAATCTTTATTTTGACACACTTGACAACATTTTTTTGACAAACTTATAATGACAAAATTCACAATAATAATAATAAAATTTCAGGTCATACAAATAATTAATTTTATTTTTTTCCGAAAAATTGGGCAAACAAATAAATAAAAATCTTTCTTTTGACACACTTGACATCATTTTTTGAGGAACTTATAATGCAATAATTTTTGGCATCACATACCACTCCCGACCATCAAGATTTCTTCAAATTCAATGTTTATATCCGAAATCACTTAAAATGAACGTTATTTAAGCCAAAAATATGCTAATTTCCTTGTTTGACACACTTGACGATTTTTTGACACACTTCCGGTACAGTTTTCGAACATATCGCCCTTTCAGCTCTTCCCATTGAGTAAACTTATTTTTAGAAACAAAAATTTTTGTTATCCGTCCAGCGGTTTTCTAGATTTCGTCGGTTGTGACGGCCGGCCCGCAGGTTGTAACACCTTTCGATTTGCCTGGCAGATACTTCTGCACCTCAAAATCCCCTGTCAATTTTATTTTGCACTCTACAATAAGTGAGCTAAATCATATAAAAATTTCAAGCTTACAGGAGGAAGTTTTTTTTTTAATTTTTTTACACTTTCACACATATAGGGATGATGACGTGCACGGCTGATGCCTGTCAGGTTGTGGTTTCCGTACTTCACATTTCATGAATTATCACTAAAAAAAATCTAGCTTTACAGAACGACCGTTACCCAAAGGGTTCACTAGCTCTCAGTCTATTTAAGACTAGTACTATATTTATCACCACAAACTTTTATAAACAACTTCAACAATCACAATATATAAAACTATTTTTTATTTTGTTCTAATAAGTTTATATTTATTGCAGTTTACGAAAAAGTAACATATTACAACACAACCTCATCGAATAACAGTTATGCAATAGATGAACTAGAAGGCTGTGCAACGTATAAGTTAATGATTTATGCTAATGAATTAATTCCTGTTAATAATAATATTTTTAATCTTACAACGGCCAAAGATGGTAAATATAATAGAACAAATTATTTCAAATTTGGTTGTTTGAATACCGTTTTAGAACTACCGATATAACATAATATTAATCTATTGCTACCTTATGCAAATAACTTATTTAGTGATTTTAATGAAAATAACGAATATTTAACTTTAAATTTTTTTTTCTTAAGCTATTTGAATTCTAACTATTTCAGCTTGTATGGCCATCCTCAGGATTAATTTACTAATTTTCACCCCTCTCTTTTCTTTTCCTCTTTTTTTCTCGTTTTTTCTTGCCTCTTTCTCTCTTTATCATTTTCTTTTTTTTGTTTCTTCCTTTCTTTTTCTCTTATTCTCCATTTTTTTTTATATTTTTTTCTCTTTCTTGTCGTTCTTATATTTGTTATCTCCATAAGGCTTTTATCTTTTACTTAATATTTTCATGGATACTTGATACTAAGATCTAGATCTACTTTCTTGTGTTACATACGGCACTCTGTTTGATTCACAGTTTTTTCCCTTTGTTTTTCTTTCCTCAAAGCTGTTTAACCAGACTGGAGGAAAATTCTCAGATAAGTGATGTTTTCAAGTCAGGCTCACCGCCAATTTTCTCCCTTATATGGTTCTAATTAGCTTTTACTGAACGTATCTGATTTACATTTCCATGTAGGTCCATTATTCAAATTTTTATATGCCATAACTGCTGTTAGGGTCGACGAATCTCCAGTGTAAGCACATTAACTGTATGTTTTCAATAAAGATTTCAGGAGTATTTGAGTGTGATAAAATGTGTAGCTCGGGAGTGTGATTCTGTGCACTCTCAATTCTGTACTACTGTTTAAAGTTGCTAATTTACTTTCTATCCAATTCATCACCACTTTTTTGTAGCGCACAGGTGTGAAAAACTAATATCCATAATTTTTCATACATCGTCGTCTAGAGGCTTAAATGTTAGGCATTTTTAGAGTGAGATATAAAAAACAGAAAACCGTTTTTGGTATCCATTTTTACGGAATGTAATAAACATTTCAATTTCAAGAATACAAAAAAAACTTACCAATAAAAATCAAAAATTCGAAAAGATATAGGCTGATGAAGTGAGGACTGTAAAAAAGGTGCGTCCTGGTGCGTCCAAACCACGTCAAGTTTCAGCCGTTTTTGTGTTCTGAAACAACGTTCTCAACATTTAATAATCTTCATTAGAAAAGATGTCGCTATGATTCGACCTTTGGAAAAAAAAATTCACAAAATGGCGTCGATTTTTTTACCCTTGCGTTTGACCTTTCCAAATTTTTTAAAATTGTAAAATTATTGTAAAATAAAAACTTAGTAAATATAAATCTCTAAAATATTGTTTGCTTAGTTCCAGGACCTGTAACAAATCTGAAAATAAATCCGAATACTACAAGTTTAGAGATTGTTTGGAATAAACCCATCATAAATTCAGATTGTGTTAAAGAATATCTAGTAACATGGAGAAGCAATGAAAGCATACACACTTTAAAAACGAATCAAACATATATAACCGTAGAAGATCTTGAGCCTTGTACAGAATATAGAATAGAAGTTTTTGTGATTGATGTTGACAATAGAATTGACTCAGGAATAAAAGAAATTAGTAATACGTTGTCAGATGCTCCGTCAATAGTTCAATTAGTTAATGTGCGATTTACAAAAAAAGGAACAACTGTTGTTAGTTGGAAGCCACCATTATATGGAGAAAGCTGTGTACAGAATTACAGAATTGTAATTTGGCTTACATTTTCTAATTTCAGTATATTTGATATCGTGACACCTGAAACAGAATTAGAATTGACAACGTTAACATCGTGCGTGGAGCATGTTATGCAAATTATTGCTATTGGAAATGATAATATGGACGGTCCGCCCTTTATATTTAACTTTCAAACCGCACCAAAAAGTAAAATATTAGATTATGTATACTTCTTTTTCTATTTTTTTTTTTATTTATTTTAGTATCAATAGCGCCAACACCACCAATTTTAATATCAAGCAAAGCTACATCACTCACTTTTATATCATCAATAACCGATGAAACAAATTCTTGTGAAATTTTCATGGGGAAGTTTGTGTGTGGCAATGAAAACGAAAATGAGGTAACAAATAAATTTAGATTTGAAATCCAAAACTTATTCAGATTACATACTTTATGTAATTACAGGTCTTTGAAAGCACCACAACCAGTATTAAAGAAGATAATGAGTTTACAAGTGAAATTATTTCTTTGATACCATTTACCGCATATAAATGTTATGCCTTAGTTTATAATGCATTAGGATGGTCTGCAAAAAGTGAAGAAAAGCTTTATATTACGGAAGAGGATGGTAAGTAATATACATACATATATGTTTACAAAGTGTCATCAATCTTCATATTCTTTTTGTAATATGGATTGTAGTCAGTATTGGTCGTGTAAATGTGTGAGCACAAATATGTTTAACATTTCCACTAGTTTTTTGAAAACTTGCTCGAAGGTTGAATTTTCAATCAGTCAGCTGGGAACTTGCATTATTAAAATGTAGAATTCCTGATCACATCAAAGAATTCCTGATCGTACGGTAAGATCAAAAACCTTTTGCCAGCCTATTACAAAACAAGAATAATAATACAAAGAATTAACACCTTGAAAACCACATTATTTAGGCCATCATCAGCTTTCATCCAGCGTTTATAAAATATCTCCTCTTGAGTTATAACAATTAAAGCAATCTTAAGTCGCTTATCATGATGGTGATTCTATGTTTCAAGACCATAATTATCAACTGTTACAAATTGTTGGTAGCATATTGCTTTGAAATTATATTTGCATAACAGTGTTTGTGCTATCCAAAGTTCTTACGACGGTCAGGAAAGCTTGTTTTAAAAATTAAAGTTCCTTTGCAAAGATAAATCAATTGGTGTTCTCTTCGACAAAAGTCGAAACAATATTTAATTTGCAATATCCAATATATTATATATCAATAAGTTATTTTTTTATTTGTGTATTTAGTAAAAAAATAAATATAGTCACAATTAATATTACGAAAATAAAATTCAAAAACTAAATACTTTAAATTGGTTTGTTACTTGTTCCTTATATCTCATCTAAGCACCATATATTACAAATTACGTGTTCGTACAATATACATTCTAATAAATCTTTTCATACAGTTAAATCAAAAGTTTGGCACCCATCCAGCGGTTACAAGATGAATTATTAAATATTATTAATTTTTTTCAGTTCCATCTCCACCAACAAACATTACGGTGCAACCTATTTCATCAACATCGCTTAAGATAACATGGGTAGAACCATTGCTAGCAAATGGAGTTTTATTATTATATAAAATTCAATTATTCACTATGGGACCCCAATACAGAATTCCAGTAAATACGAAGTGTCGTGATCCATCGAAATTCGAAAATTTTACATTTACTATTGATATCAATACCTACGAGTACATCTTTGATAATGCACGTCCTTATTCAATTTATTATATTCAAATGACAACTAAAAATGCAATAGGCTACAGCGAATTTAGTCAACCGATTAAATCAGTTTCATTGCCTAATAGTAACTTGAATACAAACAACTTTTTTGATAACATAATGCTACAATTTGTTTTAACTATTTTAGTGTCTGAATCAGTTACTGGCGTAAAAATAAAATCTATTGATGGACCCGGTTTGTCAATAACGTATACTGCATCTGTTACGTTGGAATGGAATACCCCATGTTTTAGTAATGGAGTTATAAAATCATTTCAGGGAAATATTTATGGGTTTCGAAATAACCATCCTGACCATAATCTCACTTGGGTGTTCAATGTAGATGAAAAAGATGTATTAGATAATTTTACGTACACTGAAAAACGATTGAAACCACAATATGTTTATATAGTAAGTATAGCAGTTGAAATTAGGGATGTAGAAGTACTAAGTCAAGAATCTTATATTTATTTTGAATCTCCTGCCGGAAGTAAGTATAATATTAAAGTTTAGATTTTTTGAGATAATGATTGATTGATTTATGGCTTCAGTTCCGGACACTTTTGAATTAGAAAACTGGGGTGAAGTCGATGTTTTGTCGGCTCCTAATCCAACAAAAAATGCTTTAATTAAAATATCAACCGATGAATTTTCATCGAAAACCGGTGATATTTTATATGTTGCCTTGCTAATATCGGAATTGGTAAATTTTAGTTTTAATTCAATTGATCATCGATAACAACTTTACAACTATTTTCTTACAGCGATGCCAAGATGAACCAAAACCAGAATATCATTCTTTGAAATCAACCATTGAATGGCCAACAATACTAACATGGTCGGCGGCTCAATATTTTGATTGTATTCCTCAATATCAAACAACACCTATACGTTGGGCACCGATGGAAGCTAGTTCTGCTTCAACAAAGAAGTCAAGTCAAAATAATTCAATTCAATATGTAATAGGCGAAGAAGATTGTGATAGCATAGAAACTAATAAGTTTTGTAATGGACCTTTGAAACCAGGTAGCATTTTTAAATAGTATTTAATTTTGACCTTGTATTATGGAATGCAATGGTTTTAATGCTATCCCTCCATTGTTTGTTTCCACCATAATTTTTAAAGCAATGGCTCAACGTTAATTTTTAAAACACAAATGCATAGAATCTTGATGAAACTGTGGTATATGAGCCGGATTCAGATGGAAATGATCTGGATTTTTTTCAAAATTGAACAAGTTTAGGGGAATCTACCAAAAAACTCTTAATTTAAAAGTACAATAAATTCTAGTCCTTATAAAATTTGCAATAATTCCAGAGTGTCAACTTCTGAATGAATAATCCTATCAAAGTCATTGGCCTACCATTTTGCTTGTCATTATGTCAGTTATTTATAATAAAGTTTGCATAAGCAATTGATATCTTAGTTTTTCAGTTTTTTAAGAACATGTGACAAAATGCGAGAAATTTTGATGCAACAGTGGTGTGTATTTGATCCACAGGTTGACACAAATATGAAAAATTTGAATTCTTTTCAAAATTTGACAGCGTGTGGGAAGTTTTGGATGAATGAGGTTAACCTATGTTTGTTTATATCTAGAGAAATGAATTGTTACAAATCTCAACGAATGTCATATAAACTGAAAAGTAAGACACACGCGTGCTGAAGTTTGAGCTTAATCTTACGACGGATCTAAAAATGCCAGCATATATCATAGATATACCCGTGTTGTATGGAAAATTTGCGATTGTTGAAATTTTGTGGATATATGGGCATGTTTTATGAAGTAATAATATTATGTTGATTACATGAATACCAGGTAAAATATCGATAAACTCTTGCAAAATACACAAGGGGCGAACCTATGCTTTTGGAAATCTAGAAAAATGAGTTGTTACCATTCTTGGCGAATGAAATATAAACTAAAGTATGCTACAGACCTACAATCAAATTGCACAAAAAATCGAAAACGAAATAAAATTTAGTGTAAAAATCATTTCCTTTATTTTCGTTTTCGATTTTTTGTGCAATTTGATTGTAGGTCTGTAGCATACTTAAAAGAAAAGACCAAAACATACACTCTGTTTTTATTTCTCTTATAAAAATGTTTAAAATGTAAATAAAAAATGTCCAATAAAAAGATTAAAAAAATGTTCTATATACTTGTCACTTTTATCATAGTGTTTCTTTAAAAGTTTTATTTTATGAAAGTTTTATTTTATTTTAGATAAAGAGTATGCAGTCATTGCCCGATTATTTACAAATGCAGGATATGCAGATTCTAATGTGATAATTTTCATGACAGGTAAAAGTTTTTGAAATTCGTTCCTTAAGTTTTATTCCTAAATAATGTTATAAAGAATACATACATTCTCAATACAAAGAATAAATACATTCTCACTTTTCAGTTTGCGTTCACTTTGTAATAAATTATCCTCACGAAATTAAATTCAAGGAAGTGAAATTCGTTTTAATTTTTATGTACAAACACAAGTGCTTACAAAAACATACGCATTTGTTACAAAAATATCTAAAGCGTTTTATAAAGAAAATAATTTAGTTTGGAGTTAAATGATAACAAATTATTAGTTATTGTTTGCACAACATCTTTTAGCCAATCACACAATCTTATATATTGTAACGTTTCTTAGCCGAGTTACTAATATTTGGTTCGTTATCTAAATCAGAAAATTAAAACGATGGATTTTTCTAAAAGTTGTAATTTTTATTCGTTCAAGATTTTCTTTCTTATAACAATATTTCTCCTACTAGTATTTCCCTTAATTATCCTTGTATTCACAATAATTCTTTTCTTGTAATCTCAATAATTCTTCTCTATTACTATTGTTCACAATATCACTTTTAATTCCTCACTTACAATAATCTTTTACACTTATAATAATCTATTTTAACAACTTAATCACCGCTAATTTTAACTCGCTTATATCACTACTAAATTTATACTCAATTATTGAAAAAACAAATTTAATCAAAACGACCTGATATGCTCCAACTCATCTCTTCCTATTAGTTCAAAAAACTTTTTACAAAATCTCTCCTGTTGTAATGTTTCTTATATTAGTTAGATTTATTAAACTACAAATTATTCATTGTATATATTTAATTATTATATTTATTTTAAGCTGTGGTTTAATTGAAGTACAAATTATTAATGATAACATATAATTTCTAAATTCAATTATTTATAATAAAAACATACTTTGATTCATTTATTGAATAAATCAAACATACTTTGATTTATTTAATTACAAAGTATCCAACATCTCCCCCTCAAGATTATAATTAATCTTATCTTATCACATCCTTCCAAAGAAAAAAAAAAAAAAAAACCTTAACAATTAATGTAATAAGTAATATAATATAAAAAAAAAAAAACTTATCTAACTAAATTCATTTGACAATTTCAATAAATGATATTGTAACGACTCTTCGTTGGTTCTTTTCGATTATTGAACAAACACGACAGTAAAAGACAGATCTTTGGTTAACAGAATCTCAAACTTTATTTGTCAACAAATTACAGCAGCTTCCGTTTTTCCTTACAATAAATTCCAGGGTCTCCAATTTATGTACCATAAACTTCACCGCTTTTCCGCAATTTGAATCAACAATATTCGGAATCGTAAAATCTGTATTTACTATTCCACTAAGTTCAAATTCTTTTACTATTAGTACCCAGGCTCAAGTACCACCGATTATTCCTTATACTTGCGAATATTTAATAACACTTTTAATTGCAAAATTAAAACTGAGCATCTGATATTTTTGTTTGCTTATTTATATCGAAAAATAAATAAATCGAAACTTCTATAATCCACTAGAAATCAATACTACGTAGTCTGTACATCTTGAAGAGGCCACACCTGTTTTCATTCATACTTGCATTTGTATTAGCGAACTCAAATTTAATTTATGCAAAATGTATTAGGTAACTCCTTTTAATTCATTAATGTAAACATTTGTATAACAAATTTAATTTACATTAATTTATGCAATACAATTTGCAATACAAGTAAAAGATTGAAAAAGGAGTTAACTTTTAATTCATGAATGAGTAAATAAAATTAACCCATTCTGGACGAAGTTTATTACATTGCCCTCCATTTAGTTTTGTTCGTCCCGAACAATATCAGATATCGCATTGGTGATGTTACCTTGGTACGGTGCCAACCTTTGCAGATGTATCACTTTCATCTTGGTACGGGGTCCCTTTTGGATGCGGTAGATAACATCATTAATTCGTTTGATTATTTTATATGGACCTTCCCAATCTGGCTGCAGCTTGGGTGATCTTCCCTTAGTTCTCTTGGGGTTGTATAGCCACACCAATTCTCCTTCTTGAAAACCGCCACTATTTGCATTTATGTCGTACCTGGTTTTCATTTTGTCACTGGCAATCTTAATGTGGTCTCGAACCTGTTGATGGATTTTATTCATCTTCTCCGTTAGTTGTCCCACATAATCTGTTTTCGTAGATACCAGACCTCCAGGGATGCCAAACTCGATGTCACTAGGAAGATGTAGTTCTCTTCCGAACATGATATTCGCTGGCGTTTCACTTGTCGTATCGTGCACTGCGCTACGATAGGCCATCAAGAATAACGGAAGATCCTTGTCCCAATTTCTTTGGTTGGCTTTTACTACCTTTGACAAATGTTCTTCCATGGTTCGGTTGAATCGTTCTACCATGCCATCCGACTGCGGGTTCATAGGTGTAGTTCGTGTTTTTCTAATGCCGAGTGTTCTGCACAGCTCTTCCATCAGTTGAGATTCGAAATTCCTTCCCTGGTCGGTATGCAACTCGAGCGGTGTTCCATATCTGCAAACCCATTCATTGACTAATGTTTCCGCGACCGTAACTGCTTCCTGGTTCGGTATTGCATAGGCTTCCGGCCATTTTGTAAAGTAATCAATGACCACCATGATGTATTTGTTACCTTTTGTAGTTTCCGGAAATGGCCCCGCGATGTCTATAGCAATTCTCTCCATTGGGGCTCCCACATTGTACTGCTGCATCTCTCCTCGAGTTCTAGTCTTTGGTCCTTTGCTCGCCGCACAAGTATCACATCGCCGACACCATTGCTCTACGTCGGTTCGATACCTTACCCAATAAAACCTCTCCCTTACTTTAGCCAGGGTTTTATTGACTCCCAGGTGTCCTCCAGAAATACTTCCATGCAGCTTTCCCAGTACCTCTTCCACTCGACTTGATGGCAACACCAGTTGTTCTAACACTTTCCTTCCATCAGCGGACTCCCATTTTCTTTTAAGTATCCCGTTGTCCATAAATAGTGAGTCCCATTGCGCTCAGTAGCATTTCACCTCCGTACTTAAAGGTGCGACCTCTTTCCACTCCGGTCGCCTTCCTTCGGTTTTCCATTTCAAAATTGGAGCCATAGCTGGATCTTCTAGCTGCTCTCTTTTCATTGCCTCGGTACACCAATCGTCAGGAGCTTGGAACTTAATTTGCTTCACTGTCATTGCCTCTTTTCTTTCAGTCCTGCTACATGGCTTGCGCTCCTCAACACAGGGTCTTCTTGAAAGATCTTCAGCGTTACAATGTATCCTTCTCTTCCGGTTTTCAACGCGGCAATCTCCTTCCTTTTTGACATTTGCCTCCTTTCTCTCAGTCCTGCTATATGACTTGCGCTCCTCAACACAGGGTCTTCTTGAAAGATCTTCAGCGTTACAATGTATCCTTCTCTTCCGGTGTTCAACGCGGCAATCTCCTTCCTTTTTGACATCCACTTGCTTGTTTGAAAGGTTCATCAACCGGCCTGGAACTACTCCTTCTGTTGCAGCTATTAGTGTTTTGCATTCCCGTCTGATGTGCCTTAACTGCCCACAATTCCAGCATCTTACTCTGTTGGATCTTCTTCGTTGATTTCGTTCAGGCTTATCTTCCAAACTTTTGACACGCATGATCACTTCATCAATTGCTTTCAGTGGTTCCTCAGCAACTTCCATTTGTAGGGCCAATGCTAAGACTTCCGCGGGTAATTTCTTCCCGCTTAGATACAGCTGATTTCTCATTTGTATATCTCGAAGAGCATTGATAAATGTATCAGCTGCCAGCTCGTCTCGATGTTCAGCGTTATAGTTTGGATATGACAGATTTACCAGTCTCACAATGTCAGCCTCTAATTCTTGCAAAGTTTCGCTGACTCCTTGTTTTCGTGTTTTGAGCTGCATGCGATAGAGAGCTTGCATATGACTTTCCCCATATCTTACTTCTAAGGCCTCCATTATCTTGCTGTAATCACGCTCTGTCGCTGATAGTGTTTGCAAAATTTCAGCAGCAGGTCCCTTCAATGCCAATATAAGCGCATTTGCTTTTTGCTGGTGATCAACCCCAGTTGTTGCTATCTCAAATTGCATCTTAAATATCTGATACGATGTAGATCCATCAAATACGGGTGTTTTCACTCTAGCTGGGGCTGAAGTAGTGGATGGATTGCTCATGTTACCTGACTTCACTTGTGCTATTTCTTGGCGGAATTCACTCGAAAGTTTGCGTAATTTCTCTTGTTCTTCGGTAACTGTCCGCAGCTCCCTTTCCATGTTGTTGATTTTAACCTCTGCACTGGATATACGTGACTCGATTACTTCACGTAGTTGTTGTTGATCTAATTTTTGTTCCGCTCCCAGTTTCTCTTGTCGGGCTTTTTGTTCTGCTGCCAGTTTCTCTTGTCGGGCCGTCATATCAGCAAGTTGTTGTTGTTGCTCTACTTTTTGTTGTTGTTGCTGTGCCATCATTTCTTTTATCAGCACCATCATCGGATCAATTGTTGGGGCATTCTGAACCGGAGCTTCCTCTGGCTCTATTTCTATGACCTCTGTGTTTTGGCCTGCTTCTTCTAAAACTTTACGCAGCCGGAATGCAAGTTCTGCCTTCGTTCCATGGATTGGAGCATTCATTTTCTTCAACTCATCCTTCAGCTGGGTCTGGCTGAGATCACTAATATTTACTGTCTTGACCATTGTTTCAATAATCCCACTTCTGACACCACTGTAACGACTCTTCGTTGGTTCTTTTCGATTATTGAACAAACACGACAGTAAAAGACAGATCTTTGGTTAACAGAATCTCAAACTTTATTTTTCAACAAATTACAGCAGCTTCCGTTTTTCCTTACAATAAATTCCAGGGTCTCCAATTTATGTACCATAAACTTCACCGCTTTTCCGCAATTTGAATCAACAATATTCGGAATCGTAAAATCTGTATTTACTATTCCACTAAGTTCAAATTCTTTTACTATTAGTACCCAGGCTCAAGTACCACCGATTATTCCTTATACTTGCGAATATTTAATAACACTTTTAATTGCAAAATTAAAACTGAGCATCTGATATTTTTGTTTGCTTATTTATATCGAAAAATAAATAAATCGAAACTTCTATAATCCACTAGAAATCAATACTACGTAGTCTGTACATCTTGAAGAGGCCACACCTGTTTTCATTCATACTTGCATTTGTATTAGCGAACTCAAATTTAATTTATGCAAAATGTATTAGGTAACTCCTTTTAATTCATTAATGTAAACATTTGTATAACAAATTTAATTTACATTAATTTATGCAATACAATTTGCAATACAAGTAAAAGATTGAAAAAGAAGTTAACTTTTAATTCATGAATGAGTAAATAAAATTAACCCATTCTGGACGAAGTTTATTACATTGATATTTTGTTCGCCTCTTTTATATTCAAAAACAAATAAGCAGAATATTCTGGTACTCACTGTAGTTGTTTCTAGAAAAAAAATAGGCCACTCCTCCTTTTAATTTCATTAATGTAAACAAATTTAATTTACATTAATTAAAACTTTACGCAGCCGGAATGCAAGTTCTGCCTTCGTTCCATGGATTGGAGCATTCATTTTCTTCAACTCATCCTTCAGCTGGGTCTGGCTGAGATCACTAATATTTACTGTCTTGACCATTGTTTCAATAATCCCACTTCTGACACCACTGTAACGACTCTTCGTTGGTTCTTTTCGATTATTGAACAAACACGACAGTAAAAGACAGATCTTTGGTTAACAGAATCTCAAACTTTATTTGTCAACAAATTACAGCAGCTTCCGTTTTTCCTTACAATAAATTCCAGGGTCTCCAATTTATGTACCATAAACTTCACCGCTTTTCCGCAATTTGAATCAACAATATTCGGAATCGTAAAATCTGTATTTACTATTCCACTAAGTTCAAATTCTTTTACTATTAGTACCCAGGCTCAAGTACCACCGATTATTCCTTATACTTGCGAATATTTAATAACACTTTTAATTGCAAAATTAAAACTGAGTATCTGATATTTTTGTTTGCTTATTTATATCGAAAAATAAATAAATCGAAACTTCTATAATCCACTAGAAATCAATACTACGTAGTCTGTACATCTTGAAGAGGCCACACCTGTTTTCATTCATACTTGCATTTGTATTAGCGAACTCAAATTTAATTTATGCAAAATGTATTAGGTAACTCCTTTTAATTCATTAATGTAAACATTTGTATAACAAATTTAATTTACATTAATTTATGCAATACAATTTGCAATACAAGTAAAAGATTGAAAAAGGAGTTAACTTTTAATTCATGAATGAGTAAATAAAATTAACCCATTCTGGACGAAGTTTATTACAATATGCATAATTAATATTTCAATCGATCTGGTTGTTTTAAAATACGACCATATCTAGAAAATCTCATTTCTCGCTCTTCATTGCGATTAAATTCATTAAATTGATTTTCATTTTGAATTTGTTCCTCATTTCTATCTGATATATTTTCATCTATAACGTCAGGAAATTCATTATTTTTTGATTCATTCTCAGCATCATAATTGCTACTTGATTTTCGAAACCTATTGAAGGAATTATAAGCCTTTTTTAAATGATATGAATTTCTACGCAATATAAAATTTTTTTCATTTTGAATATAATATGATATTGGATTTATATCTCTATTAACAATTATAGCTGGTTGCCAAAATTTTCCTACCCTATACAAAACATTATCACCTATCTCAAATAATTTTCTATTCTTTGCATTTCTGTTATACCAAGTTTGTGTTTTCTGTATTTTATCTATTCTAATATTTACATCTCTTTCTACTTTAGGTAATAGTAAACTATCATGAATCGGTAAACTAGTTCTTACACGTCTAGATAATAGCATTTGAGATGGCGATAATCCAATACCAGCTATTGGCATATTTCTATATTCTAGTAAAATCATTTTATAATCTTGATTTGAATCCTTAGCTTTTTTAATAATTCTTTTTGCAATGTCAACCCCTTTTTCAGCTAACCCATTTGATTTTGGATAATGTGGACTTGACGTAGTACCAAAAATATTATACTTATTTAAAAAACATTTGGTTTTATACGAACTAAAGGGCATATTATCTGAAACTATCTCTTTCGGAAATCCATGAGTAGAAAATACATCTAACAATACTTGTATTACAGCTTCTGATTGCTTACTTATTAATGGTACAATCTCAATCCATTTAGAATAATAATCTAAAATAATCAAAAAAATTTCTCGACCTATCTTCATGATATCCATCCCTATCTTTTCAAAAGGTAAATTTGGAATTACATGTGGTATAAGTGGTTCTTTCACATTAGATATTTGATATTTTTGACATATTCTGCAATTTGCAACATAATCTTCTATGTCATTCATAATGCCTGGCCAATATAATATTTCTTTTGCTCTCAATTTAGTTTTAACTATTCCAAAATGTGACTCATGTAGCTTATCCAACATTTCCTTTCTTAACATTGTTGGAACCATAATCCTTTGATCCAAAAACACTAAACCATCTTCTACAAAAATATCTTCCTTAAATTTATAAAAGCTTTTTATATTTTCTGGTAGTTTATCTTTTTTGTTTGGCCATCCTGCATTATATATTTTAATAATTTCTCTTAGTATTGGATCCAATAATGATTCTCTTTTGAAAATTTTAATTTTTTCATCAGACATATTTATAGAATGTATTACCTCTTTTTTTCTATAAAATCATCAGCGTCATTTAGTATCTGAAAATTTCTAGATAACTGATCTGCAATATGAAGATCTTTACCTGGTATATATCTGACTTCTAACTTATATTTTAATAGTTTTAGTCTCATACGTTGTAATCTTGACGAATTAATTTTACTTAAATCTTTTTTAAAAATACTGACTAGAGGACGATGGTCAGTATGACAAATAATTTCATCACTACCATATATATAATTATGAAATTTGTGACATGCAAAAATTATTGCTAATAATTCTTTCTCAATTTGAGCATAATTTATTTCATGATCAATTAAACTCCTAGAACCATATGCAATAGGTTTATTTTCTTGTAACAAACAAGCTCCTAATCCATATTTAGATGCATCACACTGTAAAACAATCGGTTTATTTTTATCAAATGATGCCAAAACCGGCGAAGAAGTTATAACTTCTTTCAACTTATTAATTGTTTTCAGTTGTACATCATTAATTAAATATTCAACATCCTTTTTTAATAATTCTCTTAGGGGATGTGTGATCTCAGCTAAATTTGGTATAAAACTTCTTAAATAATTAACAACACCTAAAAATGACTAATTCTCTTTTATCTTTAGGAACTCTCATATTTTGAATAGCTTCTATACGTTCACTATCTGGTTTCATACCATCAAATGAAAATATATGTCCCATATATTTAATTTCAGTTTTCCGAAATTGTATTTTATCTTTGTTAAAAGTAATGCCTATTTCTCTTGCTCTATTCAACAATTTTAATAGATTTCTATCATGTTCTTCTACCGTTTCGCCTGTAACTAAAATGTCATCTATATAAATAAAAATACCATCTATATCTCCAAAACCCATTTCGTTCCAGCTTTGGAAAGTTTTTGTAACCACATTTATACCAAAAGGTAATCTTTTAAATTTAAAAACTCCAAAACATGTACCAAATGAACAAATTTTTGATGATTCTTCATCAAGTTTTATTTGATAAAACCCATCCTTTAGATCAAAAACAGAAAAATATTTCACTCCCTTTAATTTTGCTTTAAGATCATCTAAAGTAGGTATCGGATAATGATATTGTTTCAATGAATCATTTACAATTTTAGGATCTAAACATATTCTCAATGTACCATTTGGTTTTTCTCTTATAACCAAATGACTTAACCACTCAGTGGGACCATTAACTCTTTCAATAATATCTTTTTCAACTAATGTAACAGGTCGTTCAATAAGTCCGTAGGATAAGTAAGAAAAAAACAACATTTTGACAAAACTCGATTTTTTTATTCAACATAGTTGCCTTCGAGGGCGATACAACGAGTATAGCGATTTTCCAACTTTTCTATACCACTTTTATAGTACGATTTCTCTTTCTCGTCAAAATAGGCCTCAGTTTCAGCGATTACTTCATCATTGGACTTAAATTTCTTTCCAGCAAGCATTCTCTTGAGATCTGAAAACAGGAAAAAGTCGCTGGGGGCTAAATCTGGAGAATATGGTGGGTGGGTAAGCAATTCAAAGCCCAATTCATTCAATTTTGCCATCGTTTTCATCGATCTGTGACACGGTGCATTATCTTGGTGAAACAACACTTTTTTCTTTTGCAAATGTGGCCGTTTCTTTGCGATTTCAGCCTTCAATCGATCCAAAAGTTCACAGTAATACTCGCTGTTGATGGTGGTTCCTTTTTGGAGATAGTCGATGAATATTATTCCGTTCGTATCCCAAAATACAGACGCCATCACCTTACCGGCCGACTGTTGCGTCTTTGCTCGCTTTGGATTCGGTTCGTCGACTGCTGTCCACTCAGCTGACTGTCTTTTGGATTCTGGTGTGTAATCGTGAAGCCATGTCTCATCCATTGTCACATATCTACGATAGAATTCCCTTTTATTGCGGCTTGATAGCGCCAAAGACTCCTCTGAAGCATCGATTCGTTGTTGTTTTTTGGTGACTGTGAGCTCACGCGGCACCCAATTTGCACAGAGCCTTCGCATACCCAAATATTCGTGTAAAATGGTAAAAACACTACCATTTGCTACCTTTACAATGTCAGCTAGCTCATGCACCTTCAATTTGCGATCGTTCATAACCAATTTGTGGATTTTTTTGATGTTTTCTGGAATAACAGCCTTATTTGGGTGTCCACTGCGCTCTGCATCTTTTGTGCTGGTACGACCACATTTAAATTCAGCCATCCACATCTCTACCATTTGTCTCGATGGAGCAGAGTTTGGATAATGTTTATCAAGCCATTGTTTGGTTTCCACTGTATTTTCTTTCATCAAAAAGCAATGCTTTATTAAAATTCGAAATTCACTTTTTTCCATTTTTTTTCAAAAACAAAAGTTGCTTCACACAAAATGCTATAACTCACGAATAAATAGTCAGATTGCTGTCAAATTTATACACGTATCGTTTGAAGGTTAGCACTAAATAAAAATCATATGGAAAAATTCTAGTAACGCCATCTATGTGTCATCCTACGGACTTATTGAATGACCAGTATTTAGAGCTTCTAAAGCTCTTTCTTTAATTTTTATGGGCAACCTGCGAGGTGCGCGAGATACAGGTTCACAGTTAGCTTTTAATTCTAACTTCAACATTTTATTTTTGAAACAACCTAAACCATTAAATAAATCTTTAAATTCATTTAATATTGTGTCCAATGTTAATGTCTCAATACTATTACATTCTGGATACACACGTTTAATTAAATTTAATACCACACACGTTTCCCTACCCAATATTGGTGTTCCACTATTTGGGACAATCAAAAATTCTCTATAAATTTTATGAATATTATATTCAATGTTCAAATAAACAGATCCTATAGGTTTAATTTTTCCTCCTCCATAAGCTTCTAAAACAGTAGAACTTTCATTTAATTGCGGCTTCATTCCATCAAATAAATAAAATGGTAATAAATTCACATCAGAACCCGAATCCAATTTAAAATTGATTAATTTATTTTCAACCAAAATTTCCTGATGCCAGCTTTGTGAAAATATACTTTCAAGAGAAGATATGTCTACTACATCTATATATAAATTTGAATTATCTTCAATCACATGAATTTTACGAGATGAATTCATTGCACAAGTCCGTGTAAAATGATTATATCCGTAACATTTCTTACACTTAAAACCAAATGCAGGACAATTATTAAATTCATGTTCCTCATCACATTTTTTACATTTAAACCAATTGTTTGGTTTAGTATTATTTTTAAAATGATTTCCTTTATCATATTTATTGAAATTCTCACCTGAATTTTTTACATTTCTATATCCTCTGAAATTAAAATTTTTATTTGATACATTTTGTTTAATCATATTTACTGATAAATCTTCACATGATGATTGTCTGTAATTTTCTTTAATTGAAACAACATCCGTTGACTTTTTTCCCAATTTATATAATTGTTTTTCTAATTCTTCTTCTAGCCTACATTTGCTTATAGTCTTTTCTAAATCTGGATTTCCCATGCTAATTAATTTTTCTTTCACATCCTTTGATCGAATTCCAAATACTAATCGATCCCGAATTAAACTGTCTTTGTCAGCACCAAATTCACAATTTTTAGCTAAAGATTTCACTTCATTACAAAATTGATCAAATCTTTCACCTTCAAGTTGATTTCTTGAATAAAATTTATGTCTTTCAAACAAAACATTTTCTTTTAAAATGAAAAATTCTTCAAATTTTTTAATCACATCATCATCTAATTTTGCATTTGTTTTAAAATCAAAATTTTCAAAAATTTCTCTGCCTTCTTCTCCAATAAAGTTCTTAAATATTGCAATTTTTACATCTTCTGCTTTATTTTCTAATTCTCCAGCTTTTAAATATGTTTCAAAATCTTTTTTAAACGTTTTCCATGACTTGGATGCATTTTCATCAATTACGATTGGTTTTGGTTTTTCTAAACAAAATTCTGCCATTTTCTATTTAATATTTTTATTTCAACTGCGCCATGTAATGTTTCTTATATTAGTTAGATTTATTAAACTACAAATTATTCATTGTATATATTTAATTATTATATTTATTTTAAGCTGTGGTTTAATTGAAGTACAAATTATTAATGATAACATATAATTTCTAAATTCAATTATTTATAATAAAAACATACTTTGATTCATTTATTGAATAAATCAAACATACTTTGATTTATTTAATTACAAAGTATCCAACACCTGTTACTTTGAATGCGTGTTTTCGATACTTGCAGTTTTTGTGAACAACGACATTTAATATGAACCGACCTGATATTGTCCGACCCAACTGTTCCTATTATTCCAGAAAAGTTCTCCATTTGGCGTAAATGGTTTTGTTTTTAAATTTATTTATTTGTTTTGAAAAAAAAAACGTCAGTTGTCTGCAACAAGGTAACATTTTCCAGTTGTACCAACATTTTTCAGCTGTACTAGGTAGTCATCACATCAGTGAAAGAAGGAGTGGATTTAACCAAAAAAGCATTCGCGTTTTGCGTAAATAGTTCTGGTCATTAATTACAACTTAATTACAACATTTAATCTGCAACTACCACAAATTTTCCTAATAAGTACGAGCAACAACAATTTGTTATTTAGCGAAAACGATTTTACACTAGTAGAAAAAAAATGTTTACTAAGGACTAAGCTTGCATGAAAACTTTTCTACTGATATCGTAGAAAAATTTCACTTCCTACGCGAGATAAAAACGTTTCTCGTTCGTAAACTTGTTCGCTAGCGCGTCTCGTGAACAAAAAAAGAGTGTTTTCATTTCTTGTAGGGGAGTGCTGGATTGGTAGCCTCCACGAAGTATCCACAACGGATACGGGGCGTATTCTGGGCAATGTGATGTGGAACGAACGGTTGTGGTACCCAATCCCTTCGTAGTAGTGAAGCATTATACCAAATAGTCAATCGAACCCTGTGCGTCTGTACTCCATGAAGGAGAGACACAAAACGACGTCTGTTCTCCATGTTAGGGGTGGTTGAAAATCTTAGTCTTTTCCGCTAGGTGGCAGACTATAATGAAACCTAGTGCGGGGAGCAAACCCCATTATCAACCACCCATGAGTGGTGAAGAAGGATCGAACGTTACGGTGCGGGGTTTCGCAAGCAGGCTCCCAGCCGTCGAGATCAAGCGACTGAAAACCATCGGAAGGTACCCCAACTACAAATTCACTTAGTAGAGAAAGTAGTCAAGTACTGAAACCAAATCAAAAAAAGCAACTTGATGTGCAAAATCCATTCCAACTTAGCAGGAAGACGTCAAGATCTAGTGAAAGAGAAAGAAGCAATATCTTGCTAAATATAAACACAAATGAAGTGGAAATTGAAAGTGAAGAACGTCAACCAGACTATGAAGAAAGAGAAGGACTCAGGCATCGAGAAAAAGAAAATTTAGGGTTCAAGAAAAAACAAGACAAAATAGAAGAGATAACATCAAAGCTAAGCAATGAAATTGCTGCTTTAAAAAGAGAAAATCAAAACCTGAAAATGAGTCGAGAAGCAAGTGAATCGGAAATGACTGATAATCTAAATATCGGCAAAGATATCAGAAGACGAACAAGCGTATTTGAGTATCTAACAGATGAAGAGGAATTGCAAAGAGAAACAGATTGGATACTAAAAAAGAGTAGGCCAAGTAAAAAAGAGGAAAGCTGAAGTTTACCCTGAGTATGTGCCATCAAGCGCTACTCAACCGCAAGATGCACATGCAATTGATAAAGACAAAGTTTTTCTAACAAAAGAAACGAAAGAGAAAAAGCCACCGCCAGTAACTGTAACGGGTGTTTCAAGTCATGCGGAAATTCAAACCATAATGAAAATGGTAACGGATAAAGAGGAGAAAATTACTGCTCTTAACAATGAAGTCTGGAAGATCAGATATCAAACTCTGATGCATACAGAAATTTAATAATGAAACTAAACATTGGCAAATACCAATGGGTTACATATGAAAACAAAAACAAACGCCCAATCAAGGTAATGGCAGAGGACTACATCCCACTTGTTTGGTCGACGATATAATTGAAGATCTGACACGTAAAGGTCTTAAAATTTTAGATGCTGTTAACATCATCAAAAAGTCGGACAAGTGCGAATAAAATTCGCTCGCCAAGGCTTCCGTGAATGTAAAAGAACACAATATCAAAAATAAATGACATAAAGTTATGTTGTAAAGTCTTTATATCGCCAGCCTATGCACGCATAACAGAATAAATGATTAATCGTAAACGTCAATCGTAAATGTCAATCACATCTACATTGATCAAAAATGTTACTTGAGGTTTAATCTTATCCATAGCAGCTTATGTTAGCTAAAGAAAGATTTAACCAGTATTTTAATGGTCTAAATAGGGAATATTTGTTCTATAAATCAGCGTCGAAATATAGGGTGGTAAAAATACACTTAAAATAGCACTTTTTTTTAACAATAACTAAAAGACTGTGCATCGCAGAATTCTAAAAAATGTTGCAATGTTTCTTAAAGTGAGTGTTCTTTCAAATGACCCCCCAGTCGTTTGGTTCCAAAAAAGTTTTTTTTACCCTCCCTACACCCATCCCCTAAACACACCGAAATATAATTATTTGAGAGTTCGCAATAATTTTCGTTCAAAATATAGCAAACTTCCTGTCTCTATGAATTTTTTAAATTTTTTCTGTCTATCAGGGTCGAAACGTAGGGGGGGGGAGGTAACGGTCTGGAATTTACACATTTTTTAGAATAACTCCAAAACTGTGTACCGGAAAATTCTAAAAAAATATGCAATGTTTTTGAAATTTGGTGTTCTTTCAAATGATACCCCACTCGCTTGGGTCAAAAAAGTTTTTTTTACCCCCCTTACACCCTTCCCCTAAACACACCGAAATATAATTATTTGAGAGTTCGCTATAATTTTCGTTCAAAATATAGCAAACTTTCTGTCTCTATGAATTTTTTCAATTTTTTCTGTCAATCAGTGTCGAAAGCAAGGGGGGGGGGGGACGGTCTGGAATTTGCACATTTTTTAGAATAAATCAAAAACTGTGTACCGGAAAATTCTAAAAGAAATTGCAATGTTTTGGAAATGTAGTGCTCTTTCAAATGATACCCCACTCGCTTGGGTCAAAAAAAGTTTTTTTTTACCCCCTTTACACCCATCCCCTAAACACACTGAAATATAATTATTTGAGAGTTCGCTATAATTTTCGTTCAAAATATAGCAAACTTCCTGTCTCTATGAATTTTTTCTGTCAATCAGTGTCGAAACGTAGGGGGCGGGGGAACGGTCTGGAATTTGCACATTTTTTAGAATAACTCAAAAACTGTGTACCGGAAAATTCTAAAAAAAATTGCAATGTTTTGGAAATTCGGTCCTCTTTCCGTGATACCCCACTCGCTTGGGTCAAAAAAGTTTTTTTTCGCCCTTCCCCACCCCAATCCCTTAAAACCACAAAATATAATTATTTGAGAGTTCGCTATATTTTTCGTTCAGAGTTTATCAAACTTCCTGTCTCTGTGAATTTTTTCAAATTTTTCTGTTAATTAGGCTCGAAATGCAAGGGACCAACTTTTTATGTCACTTTATTGATAATAATTCAAAAACTATGCATTGCAAAATTTTAAAAAAAATGGCAATATTTCTAAAATCAAGTGCTCTTTCAAATGACACCCCACATGACCTGGTTTTAAATGATGTTTTTACCCCTTAACATTCCCACCCCTTTAATAAATATAATTATGAGTATCTGCCACTTTTCTATATTTTTCATTAAAAACCTACTCAATTTTCTATCATTCCAAATATATTTCAAGATTTTCGATGAAGTAGGGTCGGAGTTATTCGGGGCAATAAAACATTCAGGAAACGTCATTTTTCAAAATTATACAAAAAATGGTGAGGTGTAAAATTCCAAAATATATTTTTAAATAATGCTGAAATGAAGCCCTTTTATATGATACCCTACTCGTCTCGATAAAAAAATTTATGTTTTCAAAGGCTTTCGTACCTCCTTAAAACAAACGAACACAACTTTATTTATTTTTTAACCCACCATCTTATGTGGATAAGTTAGTTTTATAAGCACCTCAAATTTTAAGTTCATCGGATTAATGGTTCACGAGATAATCGAAATAATGTGAAAAACACGTTGTACTCTCACCAATAGTGTTCCGTATAAAAAACGGAACCCTAAAAAGAAAGAAGACCCAGCGAAAATGGATCCAAAACTATATATAAAAGAGGACTTCTTCTTTTATGTTAACATTCGAACAAAACGAAAATATAAAAGAAATTTATAATATAAAAGGGATACTCAATATGAGAGTGAAAATTGAACCTTTAAAGAAAAACTCGATGAGAATACCACAATTGCAAGAAGTATCAAGGTTTTAACCATACACAAAACTATTGTGCACGTGAAACAGTATGTGTCAAATGTGCCGGTAAACACTTAACGCAAGTATGCTCAGTTAACAGAGGCACCATAGCCAAGTGCATAAATTGCAAGGGCACCATCCAGCAAACTATCGTGGATGCGAAGTTGCTATCCAACTCCAAAAAATAAGAGATAAAACGCGAAAGCCATCACAAAACAAGCGAAATAATGCTGGTAGATTCAATGAACGATACCAAGAGAAACTGTGTGAGCAATCTAACAGCGCGAAAAATGGAAAATCATACGCACAAGTACTAAAAGGCTCAGAGTAATTGACTCGAAAGTAAGTCTTGAGTAAGACTCGAAAGTATTAGAAAGCGTCAAGAACTGCATGGAAGTAATTTTAAGGCAGTTAGATGAACAAAACAACCTAAACGAATTGATATTTCAAAAAATTAAGCAGATAGAAAAATTAAATATGAATACAACACTCACAATAGCAAACTGGAATGCTAACGGGTTAAGCAACCACACCACAGAAGTTGTTTCTTGGGGTTAGAAAAAATAGATATTTTTCTAGTATCAGAGACTCACTTTGTTAAATCATCATATATAAAAATACCTGGGTATCAACTTTATATTGGGATCATGCAATTCATCCAGCAGAAAAAGCGAGGGGAAGATCAGCAATACTAGTCAGGGATAACATAAAGCACCATGAAGGTATTAAATTCGAAGAAGAAGTAATGCAGGTCACGTCGATAACAGTTATTACTAAAAATAAAAACCTTGTTGTAGCCCCTATATACTGTCCACCAAAACATAATTTGAAAAAAAAATGATTACTTCAAACTCTTCAATGAACTAGGCAGTAAATTTATCATTGGTGGAGATTTTAACTCAAAAAACACATATTGGGGATCAAGAATCACCACAACAAAAGGTAAAGAACTGTACGAAGCAGGACCGATAAAAAAGTGTGATTTTCATTCCAGTGGTTCTTCGACCTAATGGCCAACCGACCTTGGTAAGGTACCTGATTTAATAGACTTCTTTATTACAAGGAATATGTCAAAAAACTACATAGATATCGAAAATAACAAATGGTTGTCATCAGATCACTCTCCTGTTATAATGACAGTTAGTGAAAACATAATCAAGCGGACATATGCACACTAACAGGTAAAAACACTAATTGGAATGTTTTTCGTGAGTGTATAGAAGAGAAAATAGATCTGCAAGTACCAATTAGAAACGCAGAACAGCTAGAAACAGAGCGAGAAAGGCTGATTGAAGCTGTACATTTTGCAGCAACGACAAGAACTCCAGCACCGCATCCTAATCGTATTCTTATCGCAAACTTTCCCATGGAATTAAGAGAATTGATAAAATCAAAGCGCAAGGCACGTAAAATCTGACAGACAACTCGATCTCCAGAACACAAAACTATTTTAAATAATCTGTGCATACAAGTAAAGACAGCTATTAAAGAAGCAAAAATGAATCCATTAATAGATATCTCTCAAGTCTTTCTGTTGATAAAAACAATGAGCACTCACTCTGGAAAGCAGCAAAAGGATTCAAAAGACCAATAGTGCAGATCCCTCCGATTAAAAAAGATGATGAAACATGGGCCAGAAGTGCTCAAGAAAAAGCTCATTTATTTGCAGAATTACTAGAGAACACCTTCAAGCCATTTGGTCGACTAACAGAAGACGAAAACATAACGAAAGCGAACAAAACTGATTCACAAGAAATTTCATATGTAACATTACATGAACTTAAAGAAGAAATACGTACCAGTTTGGTTCCAAAAAAGGCCCCAAGCTACGATTTAATCACCAGTGAAGTTGTTAAAATGCTACCTGATAAAGGTATGGGCAAAATACTTTATATCATGAATGCAGCATTCCGATTAAGGTATGTCCCGATGCAATGGAAAGTAGCAGAAGTGATAATATGATCCTAAAACCGAATAAATCACCAAATGACAAAAACTCGTATAGACCGATATCATTACTCCCAACGACATCGAAGCTTTTTGAAAAACTTTTTCTTAAAAGACTTAAGCCAATAATAGAAAATAGAAACCGCATACTTTAGCATCAGTTTGGTTTCAGAGAAAACCACTCCACCATCGAACAAGTGCACAGGATCACGAATATTATTGAAGAAACGATTGAAGCCAAAAGGGTATGCTCCGCAGTTTCTTGATGTCGCTCAAGCTTTTGATAAAGTTTGGCATCATGGTTTAAAGTATAAATTGCATAGAGATCTGCCCAGCAGTTTTATGAAATTTTAATCTCTTATATGGATGACCGCCACTTTAGAGTCAAATATGATGATAGTTATTCAACATTGAAAAAGATTGATGCAGGAGTTCCACAGGGTAGCGTCCTAGGACCGGTACTATACCTGCTACATACAAGAGATTTGCCTGGCCTAAGCAAAACAACTATTGCAGATGATACCGCAATTTTGACCACCGGAAAAACCGTAGAAGAAGCAACTAGCAAACTGCAATACGCTACTAATAAAATCCACAACTGGACAAAAAGATGGCGAATTAAGCTGAACGAAACAAAATCCTCTCATGTTAACTTCACTAACCAAAATGTAAGTTTAATTATTTTGAATTTTTTTTTTTTTATAAAACTAAGACTTTATCACTTTAATATTTTGTTTTATTTTTCCAAATATATTTTCGATCTCTAGGAGAGAGGAGAGGAGCCCCTTTCTAGTTTTCGTCGGTTGTGACAGCCGGCCAGATTTTCACTTATGGCTCGAGATTATAATACTTAGGTCTTTTAGATGTATGAAAACTGAGGTCTTTTAATTGTATAAAGAGAGACATAAAAAATAGTGATATCACATCTGTCATTTTCAATTTCCCCATTTGTTTTTTGATTTGTTTTTAATGTTTATATTTACTACTACAATCTGTTTTATTAAATTATAAATTAAAAACAATTCTAAATTTAAAAATAATGCCAAAAAATATTAAATGGTTTCTTTATAGTTGTGTTAATTTTTATAAAATAAATGACAATAATTACAAAAGTAATTTAAATTTATTGTGTTATTGCCGGTGATTATTAAAGTCAAAAATTTTATAAAGGACAAATCGCCGGTGATTATTAAAGTCAAAAATTTTATAAAGGACAATCAATATTTTCTAAGGACACGAACAAATATTTAAGTTATGAAAACCTTTTCAAAGTATATTAGGAAAATTTGCTCTTAAACTTTTTTCATTATTGACAAATCTATTTTTCGTTTATAAATTTCAAAAAAATATATATGTTTGGTTATAAAAAAAAACTTTCCATTTTTTTCTTTTCCTTTTATACAGCCCGGAGGAAAAACTTTTATTTTTTGGTAGTGGTAGGGTTTTTTCTTATAGTTTAAACTTTAAATGTACAATTTTGAATCAAATGAAGAAGTTACACATATCTATTGAAAGAAATAACGGTTTCTTAGAGAGAAAAGCAAACAAATAAAAAAACGATTTGACAGAAGTGTATGTACGCTAAATATTGGTTGTGGCTCCATAACTGTACCGGAAGTGTGTCAACAAAAACTCGTTTAGTGTGTCAAAATAATGATTTTCATACATTTTGTCAATTTTTTAACAGACAAATAATAGAAAACATTTTAGACTAGCGAGACCAGGAGAAACATTTGACTTAAAATGAAATTGAACATGATATTGAACTTCAACTACTCCAAAATCATAAAAAGTTGGCAAAAATCATGTTGTTGCAGATTAAATGCCATTTTTTTAAAAAGTTCTAATTATCAAAGAGACGATTCGTTAGTAATTTTCTGAGTGAATTCAGCTGCCACTAATTCTAAATAATAAGGGAAAATATCAGGTTGTTATAGAATAAATGTTGATAAGTGAAAAGATGCATTTACGCTAAACTGATGACTAATAGGTGTATTTGGAAAATTCCAGCTTATTGCAGATTAAATGTCGTTTTTGCCAAAAACACCACACCACTTAAACTAAATAGAGAGGTTTTCTTAGAAGTTTTCTAAACTATAAAAGAAACAGACAGATTAGAAAATATCAGATCGTGTCATATAAAATTGCATTTTTTCTTAAAGTTGTAACTATCGAAAAGAAGCATTTACGATACAGTGAGAGGTTTTCTGCTAAGTTTTTTAGACCAATAGGAGGTAATCGGTTAGAAAATATTATGTAGTGTCCAAACTTATTTTTGAAAACAATATAATTTTTAATACTAATGCTCAAACAATACCAAATACTCAATACTCAAACTTTGTTTGAGTAAAGAAATTGTTCAAAATTATTGATAAAATATATTAAAGCATATGATGAAAAACGTGTTCTAGGCAGAGTTGTGAAAACTTAACCATTTTTGGATTTCCTGAAACTTGGCATGTAAGTGTATGGACAAAATAAAAAATACAACATATTTTTTACATCAACAATTTATATCAGGGTTGTGCCGTAGACAAAATAGATTACTTTACATGTATAGATTACGCATAGGTTACGTGTACATTACGCGAGATATTTTCGTATAATCTATAATCTAAACTATTATGTAATCTATTTAATTGATATGTGCATTCTAAACTTTTTTAACAATTAAATTAACTTTTTTCAAGATCGCAAGATCTTGTTTTTGACAATATTATTGATCATGTCTTTTGCAAAAAAATCAAAAAAAAATTTCAGTAGGGATAATACAATATTTCCACGTATTTCTTCTTAAATCAAAATTAATAGATTACACCAAATTTACATAGATGACATAGATTACATTACATAGATTACATGTAATGTAATCTATTTTAGATTACGCGTAAAGGAACAACTCTGATTTATATCATCAAAAAATTTTAAAGAAAATAATGAACAATTAGAATTTTAATCGGACTAAAAATCTTTAAAATTAAATATCTCAAGAACAAGAATTAACGCCTCTTTGTAAATTTGATATATTTTAAACTTTTAAAGTAAGGTTAGAGCTATATTTAAAAAAAAAAGTTAAAATTCAATTGATTTTAAAATTTTTTGTTAATGGAAGTTGTTTGAAAAAATGAAGAAAAATTCGAATTTCAGTCGTACTAAAAATCTTTAAAATTAAATATCTCAAGAACAAAAATAACCGCTTCTGAGTTAATTTGACATATTTTAGAGTAAGGATAGAACTATTTTCAAAAAAAAAATTAATTACATTCAAATTGATTGTTTCCAATGAATTCACACAAAGTATTGTCTACAAATTTAATGCAAAAAATCCCATATAATGTAAAAACATTTCCATAATATGGAGTCTAATGACAGTGGAAAAATTCAACTTAAGTAAAATAAATAAGTGATGAAGAAGTTTCAACTTTGAAATTGTCATCGCCTCAACGGCGTAATCGATAGCGTGTCTGCCCACGGATGCGAGCCGGGCACTGACGAGGGTAGGTTCGAATCCCATCCGAAACACGAAAAATGTGAATTGGAGTTTTTTTCTGAAAAACTTCAAACCATACCTTTGAATTGAAAAAATTCCAATTACTTCTTTACTTACTTGAGTTTAATTGATCTCAAAAATCTAAAATAAATTTTAAAATATGTTGTATTTTTTATTTTGTCCATACTACTTACATGTACAAGTTTCAGGAAACTTTACTTTACTTTACATTACAAGTTTCAGGAAAATCAAAAATAGTCAAGTTCAAATTTCGACTTTTTTCACCTGCGTAGATCGTTTTTCATCATATATTAGAAGTGCTTTAAAATGAACGACTGAAGTCAATTTTGATAAAACTATATTAATTATATTTTGTATTATAGATAATGAAGTTCATCTTTTCATAATTATCATAACCATAATAATGGCGTTACTAGTTGGCTTTACAGTTGGATTATATTTTGTAAGGAAAAGTAAAAAATTTCAAAAGTAAGTAGATTCAATTTAATCATTAAAATCATTTATCTTTTTGTTTTTACGCAAATTAATGTTTTTTTTCTTCACAATATTACTATTATTATAGTAGGGGAGCCCAAGCGGGGATTTTGCGAGTTACTCGAGCGCGTCAGAAAATCATATGGGGAGAAAACTTGCACCCTGTAATATACTCCTACCAAATATGAACCCTTAATGTAGTGGGGTGCGTCGAGGGCAACCCGTCAGATTAGTAAAAAAAAATTAATCGTCAGAAAAACTCAAGCGCGTCAGATTAAGAGAATGTAAGTTAAATACATCCAGAAAAGTGTATATTTCAATAATCTGACAATTTGACCGTGACATAAGGAAATAGGCGAGTCACAAAGGTGTAAAAAAAAAACGACACCTTGAAATACTCGAGCGCGATAAACTTTTTTTTAATTTTGAAGGTAATCCTATCAGGATTACGGAAATCATATATTCTGACAGTTTTCATGGGGAGATTCAGGTAAAATCGTCAATAAAAGATGGAGCGTAGAGATGCTGAGAGCTGTGTATTCCCCACTCCGCGCCCCACTTCTCTCTCACTCTTTCTTTATCTCTTACTCTCTCGCACCAACTCCACTAGAGCGTCTGTTGGCATGACGCCATCTCAGCTGATCACCATAGTGTACACGTTTTTGGTGGCTGCTAGACGCTTTGATTTGTTTGTTGTATTTATAAGTTATTTTGTGAATTTCATGCACTGTTTAAAAATAAATTAAAAACACTCCAAAATCTAGTAAATGTTTGCTCGCTTAATTGCAGGAAAAATCAATTGTCAAATATTTCATATTACATTATATGGGATTTTTTGCATTAAATTTCTAGACAATACTTTGTGTGAATTCATAGAATGGGGAACATTTCTATTCTAATTAACATCCTAAGTCACGATTGTATAGTCATTATTGATTGTTTTCAATCAATGTGAAATCAATGGCTGACACTTGGTCAATTTGTAGTTCTCATATGAATCAAAATCCCATATAATGTAAAAGCATTTCCATAATATGGAGTCTAATGACAGTGGAAAAATTCAACTTAAGTAAAAAAATAATTAAGTGATGAAGAAGTTTCAACTTTGAAATTGTCATCGCCTCAACGACGTAATCGATAGCGTGTCTGCCCAAAGATTCGAGACGGGCACTGACGAGGGTAGGTTCGAATCCGATCCGAAACACGTAAAATGTGAATTGTAGTTTTTTTCTGAGAAACTTCAAACCATACCTTTGAATTGAAAATATTCCAATTACTTCTTTACTTACTTGAGTTTAATTGATCTCAATAATCCAAAATAAATTTCATATTACATTAATTGTAGTAATCGTAATTTTCAATCCAAAAGCATTAATATAACTAAGATAATCCTAGTAACATAAAACAAAATGGTAAATTATGCTTTTTAACTATTAAATTTACTACAGTTGTAGATTAAAAATACTGTTTTTGAAAAAAATTACACAGAAATAGAAACGACAAATAATTGTCACTTTAAAATTGTCAGACGAACAGTACCCCTCCATATAATTGTCAGATTATCATCCTGGAGGACGAAGACATCAAGTTGATCCCCCTGCATAAAAATCTGACGCGCTCGAGTATCTCTAAGTCACATTTTATTTTTACATTTTTCAAAATCAGCCATGACTTTTGGTCACGTTTAAATCGTCAGTCATTTAAATAGGACACTTTTTTGAGTTCACTTTACATAAACCTTGAATATCTGACACGCTCGAATAACTTTTTTTTTTTTTGTTTTTCCACCTCTCTATACGCCCACCTCCCTTTAGTTAATCGTCAGATTTATATGTATCGGTTATCAGAAAGACAAAGCGCATATACTCTATGAATATCTGACGCGCTCGAGTATTTTTATGTGACTGTTTTTTTTTACATTTTTAAAAATTCTTACACGCTCTCCCCCCACTAAAATGGAAAACTTGACATAAACTTTTTTCATTTTAGAACGTAAACTTCACAATCCAATAAGTCCCTATGACGCTCTAGTAACTGCAAATTTAGCATCTCGGGCTCCCCTACTATTATTATTATTATTAATTGTCAAGAAATGACATAGTTTTCAGTTAAACATAAATACATACAAAAAAAAATAATTTACATTCTACACTGTTACCTTAGTTGTAACAAAATTTTTACATGTGGCGAGAAATAATTTTGCCGACAAATTTTTTAATTTTTATTTCGACATCTTTTGCAGTTCATTGTAAATTTTAAGACCTTTAAACATTAATTGATTTTGTGCAAATCTCTTTGTTAAAAATGGCAAACGATATTGACTACTTCGCGTATGGTATGCATGTACATCTCGGTTTAGTAATAACAAATTATGAAAATATTCCGGAACTTCACCAGTATCTATTTTATACATCAACTTAAGTGTATTTAGGTGAATTTTTTGATACACTGATAGCCATTGAAGTTCGTTCAACATTGAAATAACACTCTCTCTTCTTCCTATTCGCAATATTATCCTCCTAAATTTGTTTTGTATTTTCTGTATGGTTGCTTTTTGCGCATTATTCATTATAAATAAAATAGACGAGCAGTAATCAATGTGTGGAGAAATAACCGATTTGTAGTATACTATTTTTATGTCCTTTGGTAGTATTTTACTTAGTCTTTTTAGCAGTCCAAGTTTTTTTGACATTTTCGATGTGATGTACTCTAAATGCTTGTCAAACTTTAGTTTATCATTCACAATAACCCCAAGATATTTATACTCTGATAATCTCTCAATTTTCGCTCCATCAATAACCACATTTTGTTCAAAGGAGATTAAATTTTTAAATGTGATTGTCATGTACTTGGTTTTGCCAATATTAAGAGCGAGTTTATGATACTTCAACCATTTTGTTAACCGTTCCAGATCTTCATTTAGTTTTTTGCTGATTCTTCGATGGATTATGCAGCAATAGATAACAACGTGTCATCTGCAAACATATTTATGTTACAAAAGTTTATCACATCACCAATATTATTTATGTATAATATACATAATAGTGTGCCCAAAATTGATCCTTGTGGAACTCCTAAGTCGTTTGGTATATTGTTGGATAAACAGTTGTTATTTATTTTAACTCTTTTTTATTACTAATATATGTTGATTTCATTGTTTATCTTTAAATAATACTTAAAACAATAGAACTAAATTTGAAATACCAAAACGATCAGCAAAACCAAAAACCCGGTCGGTAGTCAGTTTATAGCTATTTTAAAGCTATTTTAGACTCCAAATTTAAGACAATGTACTCCTGTATTAGGCCAGTCTTTTACGATCTTCAAATTAACTTTTTGTTTAAATAAATTGCTTTTTAAGAAAATTAAATTATATTGTTAATTCTGATAAAAGTTCATTTAATTTTAACACCAAATAGATTCATTCAATTACACAATTTTAAACATTTATATTAGATTCTTTTTAAAAGTCTTTAAGCAAAGATGAATAAAACATTCAATTGAAAGTGTTCTGATTTAATTCTGCTATAAATTTTTAATAACACAATCCAACATTTTACCAAATCAAGATAAAAAGTCCGTACATCGATTAACTTATATTTATTTTAAATTAATTAAGTTAAAACACGATTTGCCACAACTAAAACTTTAACAAACTTTCCGAAGAAAATATATCGCGTGAACAACGTTGAAATAAAAATTTTTCTCTAAAAACAAAAACTTGAAAAATTTCGAAAAATAAATTTTTCAACGCACTCTTGATTTTTTTGAAAAACTGAAAATGAAAAATGTGTTACCAACACAAAACAAAATGTTAAAGTTATACTACCAGTGTTCGCCACAAGTTCATAGCATGCTTTTTCCAAGTTTTCAACCATATTGACTGATTTATTATTTAAAGTGTCGATGCAACACTATTGTGCTTGAAATTGATCGCGGCTCCTCCTAATCAAAGTTCATCTGCTTAACCATTACTACAAATAATAGTTTTGCATATATGTAATTTTTTTTGCTTTCAGGTTCTCCAATGTTTCAAATCCTAACGATATACTAATAAAAACTTTCCCATCATATTATACACATATAAATTTGGATATTATGAATAAGGAATTTCTCGAAATAAATTCATTTGAGAGTGAACTTACAAATAGTGCGGCAATATCTAATGAAACAAAAAATCGATATACCAATATTTTGCCATGTAAGTAGAATGTTATTTATTTCATTCAAACTAAATGTAAAGATTTTTTTTTTTCAGTTGATACTAACCGTGTCTTATTAAAAGAAAATAAATTTATTGTATCCGATTACATAAATGCCTCTTATATAAATGGATATAAACGAGTAAATGAATATATTGCTACACAAGGACCAAAACCGGAAACATGCTATGATTTTTGGTTAATGATCATTCAATGCAACTGCGATAGAATTGTGATGTTGACTCCAATTAAGGAAGGTGATAATGTAGGTTTATGTATTTCATACCCGCTCATGCATGCATGCGTGTACAATTTTTATCTCGCGCAATTTTTATGCACTAACCCAAACTGCACAATAATTATTTATAATAAAATTTGTGTCAAGAAATAGACAAACAAATAACCACCAACCATGGTACACCAGTTCAATTGAAAGTGCATATTGTCAAGATTGTGCTTGCTTGCATGGCGTGTATGCGCTTTTTAAGCAAGTAAAATTAAATTATTGTCAGATAGTTTAATTGAAATAAAACACTTGTTGTTGTTTTGCAATAGTTAACAACAGTAGTCAACAACAACAAGTGTTTTTATTTCAATTAAATTATTAATCATGTTTTGCCAAGTGCCGTTAGTGACAACAGTAAAGTATATTGTCAGATATGTAATAAAATTTAAACTTTTAGGTAAAATGTCATCAATATTACCCGTGTTACAATGAAGAAACAACGTTTAATGATATTTTGATAAAAAACTACAAAGAGACTGATTTTGTTATATATAAAAAACGAGAATTTAAAATAACAATGGTAAGTCTTTTGCCGACAAGTATGAGTCAAGCAAAATTTTCTATTCTATTTATAAATTTTGTCTGAAATTCCCAAAATAATTAATTTGAAAAAATGCTATCATTTCTTATTCCAACTAATAGTTCGAGCGTGCTTAATATTTGAAAACTCTAAACTTTAAAATTTTCGTAAGGACTGGATTTGAAATTGTTTTGAAAGTTATATCACAGTTTTTTAATAATAGATGGCAAAAAATGCATTGATGATTTTGTTCGTCAATTTTTGATTTCTTATATCTTCGGTTCATTGGAACAGTATTAAATGCATACACAAATTTTCAAATGCTACACTTACCTTTCAATTTTTGGGCGTTGTGAGTCTTATATACTTGGCAACATAATTTTTCGAAAAATTTAAAAATATTAGTGAAAATGACTGAGATTAAAATCTAATCAAATCACACTTGTTTATATCAGTGTTAGGTGTAAAAACCATTCTATATGAACTTCGATTCAGTTTTAAACCCCCCATTTTGTGTCCGTCGGCGCTACACGGCTCAGGAATAAAAGTGTACGGTAAATAATAGCTCACTTCTCAACGGTGCAAATTTCTTTAAGTATCCAAACGAGTGAAGCGTCAAACCAAACTCGAATTCAATCCAATTCATGTCGTAAGAGCGATCAATTTAATAGAGCATTGAAGTAATCAATTGAAAATGTAAAGCTTTTCAAAAAGTATGATCGTTTTCTTAACTTTCAAATCTTGCAAATGATCAATTTACTTTTCAAAAACGTTTACAACTTTAGTTTTAAATTTTTATCGTTATTTTAGGCAAACATTAGGCGTACGATTGTTCAATACCATTTTAAAAAATGGCCAGATCATGATTGTCCAGAAAACGCTTTAGACCTAATCCAATTTATTGAAATAATAAGATCGGAACTGAAAAGACCATCGCCAATTGTAGTACACTGTAGTGCTGGTGTTGGACGAACTGGTACTTTCATAGCTTTAGATATATTAATACAAAAAATTAAAACAGAAAAAAATTTTGTAAATATTTTTGAAACTGTAAAAACTTTGAGACAGCAAAGAGTTAAAATGGTTCAATCTTATAATCAATACAAATTTTTATACAAATGTATTGATGAATTTTTAAAGAAGAAGCCTAGTAAAAGAATTTGTAAGTAGACATAATAACTTTGCATTTCCATATTTAAAATTAATGTAAACTGTTTTTGTTTTAAGATTTTCGAAAAACTACAAATCTTTCACTTATTTCGGAAGGAAATGAAAATTTTCATACAATAAGTATGTCAAAAACGACAAAAAATATAAAAACTAATACAAGCAATCCAATTTTACCAAATGACATAGAAAGTGCCATGTAAATTAATATTAATTAATTTAAAACTAAGTAGGAATCAAATATTTATTTTTTAATATTATATTCAAAATATTAGTGTAAAATAGATTATTTATTTTAAAAATATATAAAAATTATGCAATAAATATTAAGTAAAGAAAAAATATATTATTTAGATCTTTAAGCTGTGTTAAGATTAACTCTTTTTGGATGGGGCATTAACATTTTCAGTCAAAAAGGCAGATCATAATAGTATACTATATAACGAGCATAGAGCATGTTTGGTCCACTTAAGGCAGACGATGGAAAGTTTAGGACCAATTGAGTATAGGACTGAAAAAATATCGACTGCCATTTTAATTATACCTACATCAAACTATTTTAGGTTGTCTATTTGTTGTCTAATAATAAAGTATATTGTGCATATATTTTTGGATCAAAAAATTTAAAAAATTATTTGAAATAATTTTAAAAACTTTTATGCGATACGTTTGTATCGATTTGAATTTATATCGTTTGAAAATTTAAAGAATATCTTATATTTCTTGTTCAAAATTTTTAATTGTTTTCGTCAAGTTTTGTATTTGTAGTATGTGATTAGTTTTTTATGACAACGGTTATCATGACATTATTATATTGTTGATTATTGGATACTTTACTAGTGTAATACTAGTGTTAAGTGTATAATAAATTAATTAATTTAATTCTATCTAGGTGATTTTATCATCGTAATATAAACAACAATGAAAAAAACTACATCAAATTACTAAAACTTACGCTTATTATAGTCCCTGGACAATCACCTATTTAATTTGATGATCACCACATATTTTATACTTCGTAAGGCGCTTGTCCTTAACGAGTCCTACAAATTTTTTATCTGCAATTTTCCTTGATTCGGCCGCTTTTTTCCTCGGGAAACTTCGAAACATGGCGATTTCCCGGGGTCTTGTTTATTTAATACCATAGTTTTGTTATTTATCAAAGGGGGTGGAAATTTGTTTTAGAAAACGAGGGTAAATTTGTCTGACAAAAAATTGTCCGCTTTTGTTGAGTCCGACAACTCAAACAGGCCAAAATACCAGGGTACTGAAAATTAATTACCATAAAGCTGATTTTCACAGGATTGTTTAACAAAAATGAGTGAAATTGAAGGGTCATATTGTCCGACAAATTTTGGCCGCGTTCTTCCAGTCCGACGACTGGAAGTCGGAATCCTGACGGGGTAGTGTTTATTGATTACCACATGTCGGATAAAAATGAAACACGATCAAAAACCATTATTTATTATAAAAAATCGAGTTGTCCGACAAAAATATAGCCGCGTTCGGCCACTCCGACAAGAAAATGAGAAAAATATTTCAGGAGAACGATTAATTGCTAATATTCATGAACAAATTTAATGTATACATTATAACGTAACATGTTTTAAAGAAACATCGTTTACAGATGGCACTGTATAAAGAAAATTAAAACAAAGGAGCATGTATACCCAAAAAATGATGTAAAACATTTTTTGCAATTCCGAATCACAATTCAACGTATTTCGATATTGTCAACAATATCAAAAAGTGGGTTTTTTCCGCACTGTTTTATTTTTCCGTATTGTTTTATTTTTCCGCACTGTTTCATAGAAAATTGTCTCAATGCTAAGTTGATAATAGAAATGTTTACTTATATTTTTAATATGAATGTTGATTGTAAAAAATTTGGTTGCAGAATAATTTTGTTTAGTTGTGTTTTCGGAATTGCAAAAAAACGTTGTGTGCAACTCGTTGCACAAATTGATTTTTTCCGCACTTGTCGTACTTTGTCCAACTCGGCTTTCGCCTCGTTACGAATTACGACGCGTGCGGAAAAAATCAACTTTGTGCAACTAGATACACAAAGTACTATTTTCATATTAATTTAAAAAATTTAAGGAGCATTAACCAGTTGAGAAGGTTATTTACACACCTTTAATTGAAAAGATTGAGAAGGATTAAAATATGCGCGAATTTTAACAAGGAAAAATATTGCCATTTTTTCTATTTACCAGATTCAAAACTATATGCACCGATAGAGTATACAAATATAAATCATACTTTTACTCGCCGCGAGAACGGAAAAGTAGCATATGGACCTGATTCTTGCAATCTGGGACAAAAACAACAACCTGCTGAATGGAAAAATAATAAGAAATACAAGAAAGGTGGCCGCCTAAAGTGTGCTTATTATCATGGAGTCCGCACTGATGAACACTGCATATAAAATACTAGCTAATGTTGTACTTGCTAGACTCATTCCGTTGGCTGAATCTATCATCGGTGACTATCAGTGTTGTTTTCGTCCCAACCGCAGAATAATGTTTTATCATAAGAATGATTCTAGAGAAAAATATTGGGGGATTGACATCAGCATTCACCAGCCTTACGTTGATTTCATGCAAGCATATGATAATTATTTTATCTCCAATCATATTCCTTGGTATCCAGAGAAACTTGCTTTTGACTCTTTTGATATAACATCTGGTGTTCAACAAGGTGATTTACAATGATAAAAAAAGTGTCACAACAACAGCCAGCTGGTATTCGTCGAAGAGGAAAACCCAGACAACGCGAGAAGAGAGAAAAAGAGAGAGAAAGAGAGAGGAGAGAGAGAGAGAGAGAGAGGGAGAGAGAGAGAGAGAGAGAGAGAGAGAGAGAGAGAGAGAGAGAGAGAGAGAGAGAGAGAGAGAGAGAGAGAGAGAGAGAGGAGAGAGAGAGTGAGAGAGGAGAGAGAGAGGAGAGAGAGAGGAGAGAGAGAGAGAGAGAGAGAAGAGAGAGAGAGAGAGAGAGAGAGAGAGAGAGAGAGAGAGAGAGAGAGAGAGAGACGGGATGAGAAGAGAGAGAGGAGAGGAGGAGTGAGAGAGTGAGAGGAGAGAGAGAGATGAGAGAGAGAGAGAGAGAGAGAGAGTAGAGAGAGAGAGAGAGAGAGAGAGAGAGAGAGAGAGGAGTATAATATAATTGTAATTTGAATTATAATTAACAATAATATAACTTAAACCAATTGGTTATAAATACGTTTAAAAATCTACATAGTAATGACTACAGTTTGATTATTATAATGATTTCATTAAATTATTACGAAATTATTTAATAATTTTTTTTTATTATTTATAATTTTCATCAATTTATAATATTTAATAACAAATATCTAAAATTATTGACTATTGTTGATATATCGTGGATGATGATATTGAGCGTACGCTCTCGTCGTTGAAATTATGACATTTTTCGATTTTTCGATAGTTAGTGGACACTAATTTGTCGGACAACTGTTTCAGAGTAAAATAATATTAATTAAAACTATAAAAAAAAATTAGACATGTGGTAATCAATAAACAATACCCCGTCAGGATTCCGACTTCCAGTCGTCGGACTGGAAGAACGCGGCCAAAAATTTGTCGGACAATATGACCCTTCAATTTCACTCATTTTTGTTAAACAACCCTGTGAAAATCAGTTTTATGGTAATTAATTTTCAGTACCCTGGTATTTTGGCCTGTTTGAGTTGCCGGACTCAACAAAAGCAGACAATTTTTTGTTGGACAAATTTACCTCGTTTTCTAAAACAAATTTCCACTCCCTTTAATAAATAACAAAATTATGGTAATAAATATACAAGACCCCGGGAAATCACCATGTTTCGGAGTTTCCCGAGGGAAAAAGCGGCCGAATCAAGGAAAATTGCAGATAAAAAAGTTGTAAGACTCATCAAGGACAAGCGCCTTAAGAAGTATAAAATAAGTGGTAATCATCAAATTAAATAGGTGATGGCACAGGGACTATTAAACAAGCGACAATTTTCAGCTTGGCCGTGGGAAAATATATTATATTCAAAACTTAAGATGTTTCTGTTGATTTGACATAAAATACCATTTCATCATTTTATTCATTATACAATAGTCGATTATTATTTATATGGCCGTCATCAGCCCATATAGTACGATGGGTTAATTGAAAAAAACAGGGTGTTGATAGCTATTAATATTTTAATAAGCCGAATACAAATCCAACTACTTTACCTATCGGTCACCTATGCTTATGCAGATACCAAAACTTAATAGGTCGTTATTTGATAGCGTTTTAACCATCATACTTTTTAAGCCTGCTACCAGGTGTAAACACTTATTTGTTGGTTTTTTTCGACCACGATTAGTTGCTTTACTTTAAATGATAAATTACCTAATAAATCTATCTAAACAAAACAAGCTAAACTAAACTAGCTAAACAAAAGGAAAGTCTAAAAATTACGTTAGTGTGACTCTACGTCTATTGCTACTTTCTTCTTCAATTTCATATACATTAAAAACAATTAGTAGTTATTTAAAAAAATTCAGTGTTAAATGGAGGCTGATTTCTTCTAATCCAATGCAATACTTCATAACTAAGTTTGACAGTGCTATCGATGATTAAATAGAGTTCATCCGCTAGCACCTCTTAAATATCACCTAGACTAGTGATATATCACGTTAACTCTTATGTTAATAGTAGGTAGTATGTGGGTTTTAAATACCCGTAGATCCAAAACGATCAAAAAATTTACAAATTGGTTAAAAAATGCATCGCAGTTCGTAACAAACTTAAACATTATGACGGTAAAACAACTACCAAATATGCAACTTATTGTATTTTGCTATCGATGTTAACATACTATACTCGCAGAATTTAAACATCTGAATATACAAAGGTATAAACGTAGCAAACGTCTAAAACACTTATTACAATCTTTAATTCTATAGTTCGTTCTTCATTAGAATATATTTCGCCAGTCTGGAATCCAAAATATCAAACTCATATTGATAATATTGAGAGGGTTCAAAAGAAGTTTACTAGATTTCTGAACTTTAAATTAAGCTTCCCATATCAACCATATAAAGATAGACTAAAACGATATAATCTATTATCATTGGAACAGAGACGTACAATTGCTGATCAAACAACCCTTTATAAAATTCTTAACCATAGTATAGAATCAGATTTGGCTAGTCTAATTCGTTTGAATACCACACCTTGTTATAATACTAGGTATTCGTACACTCTGTATTATAATACTTTTCTAACTAATCTAAGAGTTCATTCACCGTTAATTAGATTACAGTACAGCCACAACCTTAAATTTAATCAAACCAATTTGTTTTGCTCCAACTTAGTCCAGTTTAAAAGAAGTCTTTTACAAATTGTTAAATTAAATTAAATTAACATTATTTTCTTATATATTTTTAATTCTAATATTATTTATTTTATCTTGTGTTAAATATTCTTCTTTTATTACATTAAAATTATCTTTTTATAAACTAAATTAAAACTTTTTATTGTAATTTTTATATTATTTTTAAATATTGTCTTTAATTTGTATTACTTTTAAATTTAAACTTTTTATTGTAATTTTTTAAATATTGTCTTTAATTTGTATTACTTATATAACTAGCATGTTATTGGAAACATTTCCGTTTGCTAGTATTTAAATTGAAATAAATAAATAAATAAATAAATAAACAAGAACATTTCACGTAAAAGTAGTATTTATGTTTAAGCATATTAATGGAACTTTCCAATTCATCCATAAACATAAATAAATAAAAACAAAATACACTAAAAATATTGAATTAGAATTAAAGTGTTTTATAACGCTATTATTTATATAACACTATAACACATACAACTGTATTGAGAAAGAGAATTCTTAAGCTGGGTACAGATCAATAAAAATTTACGTGTGCGTTGAATTTACTGTACGGCGCAAATATTTACGGCGCAAATTTGCAACACACAATCAATAAATAATTGTGTTGTGCGTGCTGTACTTCTTGTTCCGTCTGTGTGTGGTATTTTATGCACGAAATCGATATCACTATACACAAATAACATGTATGTTTTTAAAACTTATAGCTGAATTCTTTTTTTATGCAATTCTAGTTTAATCAATGTTTATTACAAATTTCAGCTAAACGTATTTATTGATTTTGCATTCGATTTATTTAATAAAGTTATAAATGACAAACGTCAAATGTTAATTTTTCAACACACAAAATTTTACGTCCACATACAAATTTTTTGTGGCGCAAATCCCTTTGATGTTCGCGAGAAAACCGACTTTGTATGGTTTGTGTTTTTTGTGTGTGACGAAAATATTTGTGTGTGGCAGAACGTCTACACTGAACGCACGCACACAAAATACAACATGCACAGCCCACACAACGTAAATTTTTATTGATCTGTACCCAGCTTTACCGTTAAAAAACACATATGTGTATAAATGCACATAACAACTTCTGTCGTAAATTATAATCGAGTTTTTTTTAGTTGAAATGAAATCTAAACTTTAGAACAAAATGCGAAAATCAACAATCTAATATTTTTCAATTTATTCATATGCAGCTGCTATTTTTGATTTAACAATTTATCTGTCTGGCACAATTTAACACTGCTATTTTTGATTTAACAATTTATCTGTCTGGCACAATTTAATTTTGTGCTTAAAAATTATTGTAGCTATAGGTAGTGTGCGCTTACATTGTTTATCCATTGTTTATCCAAAAGTTTATCCTAAACTTAAATGCCCGATTTATAGTCGGCAACGTTAACTTAAAGTTAACTTTAACTTAAGCGTAACTTAAGACACTACAAAATTTTGATTTATAGTCAGCAAGAAATTACGTATTTTTTGACATTTAATTTGATAATAATTTTGGTTTTGTAATCAATTTTGTAATTCAATAAATTCTTTAAAAGTAACAAACTGTTTTTAAAATCAAAATTTAAAATAATAAAATTCGAAATAAACATTTGACACAAAATTTAAAACTAAAAAAAATTTTATTTTCATATTAATTTCATGCTTAGATTTGACTTTAAAGTCGCTCTTTTTATATCCCTTGCATTTTTTACTAAATAAAATTTTATTTTTATGGACACTTGCTATTGAATATTAGTTTTCTTCAGTTTTTATACTAAACATCAAAAAATCCTTAACAAAATCTTTAAAATAGAATGAAATGAACTTTACGTTAAGCTAACGTTAAGTTTGCGTTAACGACTATAAATGCTCTAGTGCGTTTTCATATATTTGTACTTTACGTTAAGTTAAAGTTACCGACTATAAATTGGGCATAAAGGTCAGTTACGATCGATGTAAATGACTATGATGACTAAAGTATCGTACCAAATATTTCAAAATGCTACGTTTGCGATCTAAACGGTTATCTAATATTTCGTTTGATATTTTTTACAGTATGCTTAATAATAAAATTAATTTAGTAATGAATGAATGTTTAGAAATTAATATGTTACAAAAACAAATTGATAATAATTAAACCTCAAGTTGTTGTTTTAACTTTAAATTCAGTTGTTTAAGTCAAATCGACTGGACCTATTTTCAATGATAAAAATAAAGAAAGAAAAACAGTAATGTACCATATTTTTACAAAACAATGTGGTTTTGTTTAATGTATCACGGTAAAAAAATACTACTTAACAAAAATTTATCTAACTATATCCATTACCCTGATACTTAGTCAACATTCAAATGGTCGTTTCTGGGTATGTAATCAAAAAACAAGTGTTTGCATTGTAACAAAAAAATTTAAATATTTACCAAAAATAGAAATAATTAACACTTAAAACTTTATTTGAGAAATAACTCACAGATTTTTTTGTGTACATATAGCAAACTGATCAAAGATTTATTTCTGTCCAAAATAAACCATAAACAAGAACAGAAACGTTTTTTATATACATATATGAAAAGTAAATATTGTAATTTTATAATGCAAAATACAATTACTGTTTGTACATTAATAGCAAATTATTTAAGCGATTCTATTTCTTTACTTTTTAACGGAATAAATTTTGAATTAAAACATATAGGTAAAAAAATTGATGATTTATCGTGAATGGTAAGAAAAAAGGGCGAAAGATAAACACTTTTGTTGCAGTGAGGGTATCTAACAAAGAAAAGGATCCCAAAATAAGACCACTCAAATGGGGTTTCTTGTTATTAATATGATTTTGAACAGGGCTTCTGAGTCTTACTCCTAATTGAGAAGAGAAACCCGGGTTGAAAGACGCATGAAACATTATGGTTTAGCGAGAAGCTCTTTAACAAACTTAATGATTAAAGACTAAATACAATAGATTGTGCCGGTGATTTCGGTATTTTTTGAAAACAATTAAACATGGTGTTTTTTGGGAAATGCATACAACTAACTCTAAACATTACCAACCGTTACTGTCATAAGAATGACGTTTTAATATCAATGCTTGTAAAATAAAGCTTATCGCAACAACTTCCTATACTTCCTTTCATGTGAAGTTCAATCTTGAAATTCATAAATATTTTTCTTGGTTAATCGACCTAGTTAGGCTGCTGATACTGAGACAACGTACGTAAGTATAACGAGTGTTTTATGGCTTTTAAGACTTTTGGTAGTAAATTTGGTCCGACTCCAAAAATAGCCACTGGATAATGTAGTTGTCAGATCATATGGTCATATAATAGTTCCTTGCATGAATTTTTTGATGCATATATAGAAACATACAAAATGCTGTTCAAAGTCCTGCACAATATGTTAACTACTGAATTCAGGGCAAGCCCTGCAGCAGTTTTAAGGTTTTATTAAGGTGTTTCACACAAAAAACGCCGGCTCTGTAGACGAATCGTTAAAAAGAAAATGGTTAGCAGCCAAGGTAGCCAACAACCAATCTGGGGATATCCAAAGCCGAGTTGAGCTAAGTTGGGATTCAATGGTAAACATGTTGATTTTATTCATTAAAAAAAAAGTTAAAACCTAAAGACAGAGTGGTAATTTCAATGGAAAAAGATTGAGTTGATGCTAATTGACAGCAAATAGTTTGGTTCTCGTTATAATATTTTAAGCTTGGTATAATATTGTGTATAAAACATTGTAATAATAAAAATAATTTTTTGCAATTCCGAATCACAATTCAACGTATTTCGATATTGTCAACAATAACGACGCGTGCGGAAAAAATCAACTTTGTGGAACTAGATACACAACCCGCTCGGCATGAATATCGGAAAGATATCTTAATGCTATCTAAAAAATGTTGTCTTTTAGAATTCAGAAAATTGTTATTTTTTGATAGCCTTTTGAAGAGATCAGTTTATGGAGACCAAAAAGATGCCTTTATGATAACTACTGTCGACATTTTAATGACCTAAAAATGATATCATCTTGTTAACATTCCACCAAATACCAATTTTGTTATAAAAACAGTATTTCTAAAATTTCTAGAATAAAATTAACTAAATAAAATTTAATTAACTTAATAAAATTAACTACAATAATAATAATTATTTAATTATACTAAAGACAACACAAATGTCAAAATACAAATCAGCTGATTTCAGCTGTCATATTATGTCACAACGAAACGCCAAACGAGCAAGCCGCAGATCCAGTTATTGCACCACATCATCGGGTGATGATAGATAAATCTATATTGAGTAAGTATCTGAGTGATTATTATTATTGAGTGAGTATCATTAATAGTACATAATATATAAATTAGAACATAAACTTTTCATTTACTCGTAATGTGCAAAACGAACCTCTAACCTTACTATTTATTATTTACTTTCTAGAAATTAACCACAAGAGAAAGATTCTATGACGGACTGACGGTGTTAAATTTGTATAATTATTCTGAACTTTCATAAAATATATTTTTATTTATTGCTAAAATTCCTTGTACTTTCAGAAAATGATTTACAAAGATTTTTCCAGCTACTCCTATTACGCTTTAAAACAGGATAACATCCTGCAAAAATGGAATACTGCGGACGATGGCAGCATAGAAGCAACAATCAAAAACAGCAGCAGACCAGACTGCAGTAAACATTATTTTATATATTATTTCTATTTATCATTGTATGTATAAGAACTAATATATTTTTGAATTTAATAAAAACAAAATTAAGTATTATGTTAAATAATGATTTTAATTATTTAAAAATAACCTAAAGTTTGAATTCAAGAATTTAATAACTTTTTGATATGTCTAATATGCTATCATTCGGAGCTCAGAAAAATGTTATATTTCTAATATCTTTTCGAAGAAATCTAAAACTTGTCCGCAGGTGGCGCATTAGAGGGGTTTCTGATATCTTTATGTTATCTTTTTGATAAATACTGTGGATGTCAGATCTAAAAACGGTTACCTTTAAGAGCTCATTATGATAGCTTTTTGCCGAACTGAAGAAACTGAGAAATATGTGAATTCTTTAAAGCTTTAGTACCAAACTGACAATAAAAATAATTATTTATGCAGATGCTATAAAATAAAACTTAAAATTTAATAAAATTTAAGAAATAAATTCTAATTTTAAACCAAATCTGCAAATAAAAAATTTACTTTGGACATGGAAAAAAATACTTTCATTAATAAAGGTATTCAAATTTTATATACGATCATCCGAGATTCTAAATAATTTTGATATCGAGTAATTTTAAAAATCGGGATTGTACTGTTAGAAAATACTAGCCTCAGAAGTTAAACCAAGATGTCATAGCCGTTAAAGACCATAATTCACGAAAAATCAAGATCACAATAAAAATTAAAATGCTGTTGCTATCGTACATCATAGAAATGCATTATTGTTTGCAAAAAAGTTTACAAATTTTAAATCAATTAAAAAATTTAAGTTCGGTTTCATTCATGAATTTATAACTAAAATTAAACAGACAGCAGCAAACTGTTTCTACTCATATTAATGATGGGCGTTTATGATATTTATAAATATCATAAAACTGATCTAGTTTAATAGCATGTACTGTCTATTATTGTTTTTATTTTGCTTACCGTCGTAAGTTAAATGAAAACAATTATAAGCCTTAGATCAATGAAACTAGTGTTCCTTTTATTGCTTTTCACATATATTTCTGGGATTACTTGTCCCCTTCATCAGTGTTCTATAAATCGTGATATATTTGAATTAATTTTAAGAAAATTTACAATATATAAAAAAACGCAATTACCTTACTACTATTATATCACAATTTTTCAAAAACAATTGGTCCTAATACGCTAAACATGTAGTGTTGACATAAATTGATAACATTGAACAAAAACATAAATCTATGATAAAAAATAAATTAACACAAACAATTTTAAAATAATTCATCTATAACATCTAAACCATCAATTTGCACTAAGACGATCAACATGGCGCTATAATTGTATATTAATTTTATATTGTCATTTATTTTTACAAAAAAAAAATTATATTAATTTATGACTACTCATCTACCAACTATGGGACATCATAAAAAACAGAAAACATTCAGAAAAAACATTTTGAAAAAGACAAAAGACAAAAGACAAAATATAGACAAAAGATTAAAGAAACAATTGTTAACTTTCACTGCAAAGGCACCAAGACCACGAGCCACACCGAAGATTCACAAACCAGGTGTCAGGATAATAATTAACTCGGAAGATAGTCCTACATATCATATGGCAAAATTTCTCAACACGATTCTAACGAAGGCAGTAACGGAGAACGAATATAATAAATATAATATAAAAAATTCATTCCAACTAAAAGAAATGTTCAATGGCATCAATCTTACATCGGATGACATAATGGTATCATTTGACATCGTTTCAATGTACGACAATATACCAATTGAACTAGTATACAAAGCCATAGAAAAAAGATGGGAAAAAATTGCGAAAACAACAACTATACCGCGTAGCAGTTTCAACGAAATGATTTCTCTATGTGTAAATGAAAGCAACTATGTGATGTTTCAGAAAAGGTACTACAAACAGTGTAAAGGATTGACTATTGGAGGGGCGGTTTCGGGAATATTAGCAGACTTCGTTATCACAGATTTATTGGATATTGCTATACACAAAGCCGGTTTCAACCCAACCTTGTTGGTGAAATATGTGGACGACACTTTGGCGATAATACCGAAGGATGAAATGGAAAATTTCTATAACATTCTTAACAATGAACACAAAGATATCAAATTCACCTATGAAAACGAAGAATATAATCGAATTGCATACTTGGACATGACAATAATCAGGGACAAGGATAATAGGATATTAACGAAACACTACCAGAAACCAACCTCAAAAAATAGAATGCTCAACTACCACTCTGAGCACCCAAGTAACCAAAAAAACAGCACGGCATACGGAACGGTTCACCGTATGCTCTCAGTAACATCCAAAGAGTATAGGGAGGAAATCATAAGAAATATTAATGAGATATTGGGAATGAATGGCTATCCTAAGAGATTAAGTAAGAGAATGATACTGAAATACGATAATAGAAACATAAACAATGAAGGTGCCTTGAATCAGGAAGTAAAGTACAAGAGTTTGACTTACTCGAAGCATCTGTCAGAAAGTCTAGCTAGATTACTAACATACAACCACAATAACATAAAAGTCGCTTATAAACCGGAAAAAACAGTAAATAAGATCATTCCAACATCATACGAGGTAATCCACACAGCAGACCAACATGGTCTAATATATACATTTAGTTGTAAGGATTGTGAAGGGAGATATATTGGACAGACTGGACAAAAACTAGAGAATAGGATGAAGCAACATAAAAACGATATTAAGTCCTCAGTGGTTAAAACAAATAGCACAGCTGCTTTTAAACATGCCAAGGAGTTAGGACACACATTTGACTATGATCATGCTAGTATAGTAACAAAGGAAGAGAACTGGAAAAAACGGCTCATACTTGAATCTTTAGCCATTCACATCAACAGAGACACAGCAGTCAACCACAATTCTGACATGGACTCTCTGAGTCCAGCATACACCCAGGTCTGTAACCACATCAAAAAATTACCAAAAAAAAAATTAACAGGATACCTTGAACGAAGTATAAATTCAAACAGATTTAGATGATGCTAAACGAATCTTTTTCAAAATGTTTTTTCTGAATGTTTTCTGTTTTTTATGATGTCCCATAGTTGGTAGATGAGTAGTCATAAATTAATATAATTTGTTTTTTTTTGTAAAAATAAATGACAATATAAAATTAATATACAATTATAGCGCCATGTTGATCGTCTTAGTGCAAATTGATGGTTTAGATGTTATAGATGAATTATTTTAAAATTGTTTGTGTTAATTTATTTTTTATCATAGATTTATGTTTTTGTTCAATGTTATCAATTTATGTCAACACTACATGTTTAGCGTATTAGGACCAATTGTTTTTTAAAAATTGTGATATAATAGTAGTAAGGTAATTGCGTTTTTTTATATATTGTAAATTTTCTTAAAATTAATTCAAATATATCACGATTTATAGAACACTGATGAAGGGGACAAGTAATCCCAGAAATATATGTGAAAAGCAATAAAAGGAACACTAGTTTCATTGATCTAAGGCTTATAATTGTTTTCATTTAACTTACGACGGTAAGCAGAATAAAAACAATAATAGACAGTACATGTTTCTACTCATTTTTGTTATTGGAACACTGCCTTAATATTAAAAAAGATATGAATTACAGAAATGTAAATAAAAACTTGTAGAAATCGGAAAAACTTAACAATTGTGATATGCTACTACCAGTACATTGTGCATCAAATTGTTTTTACATTTATTGAAACATATTTATAAATACGATTGATTAAAATAACAAAATTTCCAAAATGAAGGTACATATTTTATACAAACTCATGCTGGTTAGATATTACTAAAAGCAACAACTTATTGTTACGATAATTATTTCCTAGTTTTATTGTCGAATCACTATGATTAATGATCGTATATATGAGAATGTAAGCAGTATTTTACAATAGAGGTTAGATTAATGTTTTGGGGATAAAACAGAATACCATGCTATTAGTATGTAGTTTCAGCTCTTCGGGGTCAGCCGATCTGTTTAATTAAACTAGTAATAGTGGCTAAGCCATGTCTTAATTCTAAAAGTTTGCCTTGATACCAAATTATGTTAAATATTTAATACAAAATACATTACAATACATTATATTTAATACAAAAAACATCAATCCGTAGATATATACGATTATATCATTGTAAGCACAAAATGATTCAAATAAACAAAAAGAATAAACATCAATAATTTAAATAAAACGGATCGTTGCCATTAATGTCATGACGCGTTTATCAAAGTTACAAAACATTTAATGATAACATTAGTAAATAACCCAACTGGTTACCGGTATCATGTCATCTATCAAATTTTTTTTAACATAGTAAGGTAGTCTGGTTTTGTAGAAGAATAAAAGGTGTTTTGCAATTCGTAACACTGCTTGTGTCAAGTTGAAAAATAAATCGGTTTACTAATGAATAATTGTAATTTAAAACAGATGACTCACCAAAAATAAAATAATAAGGATGGCAATAAACATTTACAAAACCACATTTCTTTCCACTATGATTACCCGAAATGATTGGTTTTTGGATGTACATGCAATAAAATCAACAAACTTGATTTAGGTTGTACAATATAATATAACAAGTAAAACTAAATATGGTTTATCTAAATGTTTGCAGTTTCCAGTGGATAATCTAAATATTTGCAAGTTCAATACTAACATAGCACGATTTTATTAGTTCTTTAAACACACGGGATTTATCATCTGGGCTATTATTTTTTTGTTGATTTTTAAATTTTTGATTTTTAAAAAATCTGAAATTTTGATATATTGTTGGTATTGACGAAAGGAAAAAAGTAATTTCTGCTTTTATTTTTTGAGTACATACTCTGAATCGGAGTTATGCGCGGTTGAATTTTTGAGGCTTTTTCCCGTAGTTTTGGTAATGGTGTTAATGTTTTGTGAATAGGTGCCACAAATTTCATCCGACTTAAGTATATTTTTGCAAGTAAAAAGGAAAATAATTGAATAATTGAAATAAGTACGTTTAAAATTAATAACTTTTCTCTTTTCCGCTAGGGCGGAAAACCTTGGTTTACTTCAAAGCTCATATCTCAAAAAACCCCTTTTTTTTGTTTTTCACAAATTTTAAAATAAACATATGCAGCTATGAAATTGAGAAATAAAAAGTCAGCAATTCAATATGGATTTTTTCTTACGATTTTTTAAAGTTTGGTAAGTATATGAAAAATTCACATGTGTTTTTTTATTAAGTTAATAATCCTGTACTAAATGTGGATCTAATAAATTAAACATTTCATATTTTAATACCTGCAATAAATTTGAACCATTTTCTGTGTATTTCTGATTAAGAAACAGGTTTTTATTCAGAATAAGAATTGGAGATCCCAATGATCTAAGATTTTGTTATAATTTGAACATCACCAACACTAACATTAGAAAAAAACATTAAAAAAATATATTTTTTCTATAAACATTATAATTTAATCAATATTATAAATAAATACATTAAAAAATTAATTTATATAATTCTTTTTGCCTTTAAATTGAAATATTTATGATTATCAGAAAAAGAAAACATTTTGGCAATTATTTTATCGGGTGTAGTGTTATCAGGTAAAAAACAGTGGAATCCTTGAGTTCCACTTATGGTTTTAATGTCCGAATACCGCATCGAAAGAAATTGCTCATGTAGTTAGATATCTCCTGAAGACACATATGAAAACTTCATAACGTGGTTGGTTTTTTTCGACCAAATTTCCGCCCATTCAAATAATTCCCTTGCTGTTGATATTTTTCTCCTCTAAGCGAAGATCTCCGGGCTTCACTTTTAAGTGTTCCTCTAATCCCATCGGATGGACCCTTTCCGTGGGCAGTTGCAAAGAAATGCCATTCTGCAGGTATTTTAAAATCATCAATATGTTTGCAGAGATTTATGAAATTCTTCTTATTTTTATATTGAGCTGCTGAACCATCAGTAAAATATAAATTTTTTTTGATACTTGGATATATTTCTTGCTGTTTTTCAATGAATTCAATACACCTTTCCTGGTATTTATGAACTGAAACTGTGTTATGCATGAAATGATCAGATATAATGACAAAAGATAAGACCTCTAGTTTATCATTACATGATTTGTAGTAAACTACGATTGGGTGGATTGTGGCTTGAACTTTATTGAAATGTGCAGCTTGTATCTCATTCTGCGTTATCATTGAGTAGTTTTCTGAAAAATCCATAAATACGTATTCGCCGTGACGTAGTTTAAGTTTCGTTTCCTTAAGAAACTTTGATTGCTGCCTTGCGATGAAATCATGAATTTTTAATTTGTTTACCGATCTATGTACTAAATCTTCTACAAGTTCTTCCTTATTTTTTTTCCATGCGTTCTAACGAATATCTATCTTGCATTAACCATTTCTCATATTGTATTTCTTCGTAAAATTCAAGAGATTCCAAAATTGCTTCTGTGTAAGCTTCCACGATATTTTTACAATCATTGCATATATTTGTTGCACAATCCACTGTATCATTAGAACAACTCAGTTTCTTAAGCAGATCTTTTTCATTTTTTACTAAATTTAAGAGCGGCTTACATATTAAACGTACATTTTCATGTATCATGCATATACATACAGACATTGTGTGTTCCAGTAGGTCCGGCTAAAATACATTCCTTCGGTCGCAACGTAGTGAACTTTGAGAAGCTGATTTTGACATCTGGGTTTTCTTCCAAGAACATTTCGTAGATGTCGGTGAGGGTCCATAACACCAACCACTTTGATTTCCTAATTTTTGTTGATCCTTCTGTAATAGTAACAACATCTTTAAGGCCAGGCATTGTTCTACTAATTTCCTCTGATAAGAAGTATGTTTGAATTTTTTTTACTATCTTTTGTGACAAACTGTGCACTTGTTTGCTTTGAGGCCAACTGTAAGGACCTACTGTTTCCAACAGATCCATGGTGAATTCTACCAGTCATCTTGATGCATTAAATTCATCCTGGATCCGTTGATTTGACCAAAATTTACGTGGTAGAGTTGTCAACAAAAACATTTGTTTTGATTTAGAGCTGGCATCTTTGAATTCTTTTTTAAGGTTCATAAGCCATGATGTATATTCACATTCCTCGTTTGGTGATAACACTTTAACTGAATTTACTTGAAATATTCTTTGACTTATTGCCGATGTGACACTTGCAATTTTTTTATAACTTCCTGTTGTAATATGTTTTTGTTTGATAGGAGATTCGGCTAACCTTCCAAGAACATTGTTAATATTTTCTAAAGTGTCATTAAGTAGTTCAGGAACTGGTGGAGATATAGTATCAACCGAAACTGGTGATGGATGTAAAGATGCTGGAGGTATTTGAATGTTTTCGTTTGTTGGAACACTTTCAACATCCTGATTTATAGAAATAATTTCACTATCGATAGTTTCCGATCATGAAAGCTGCTGTAGAAAATATTAGTTGCATATGAATTTTTATTCATTTTAATAAAATAATTAAATTTACCTTATTTTTATAGATTTAAGTGCGACATGTTTCACATATAAACTGGTCATCACACAAAGTAAAATTTAGGGTCGCAGCTTTTTGAATGACAGCTGGTGTGACCAGTTTCACATATTTTGATGTCCGCTTATGATTTTTGAGAACGTACAAGTTACAGCACAATTTGAAAGGCATTTCTATTATTATCTTTTCTAAACGTTATGTCTTCTAAATATTTTTGAATATACTTGCTATAATGCAATCACATCAATATATATACCCTTTAAATAGTTTTGACATATGTAGAATCAGGTAAAATTAGGTAGGTACAATTTAATATATTTTGAGTGGATGCAAGCAAAATTTGTTCCAAAAAACGTTTGTGGGCGTCATTAGAAATTTTAAATGTTAAAATTATGAGTCTCTAATGAGATTTTAATTACTAAAAAGGGGCTGAATAGACATTTTTTAAAATGAATAAACATTTTACAGACCCTGTTAATAATTTAAATTCCGTTATTTTACCACTTAACTTAAATTTTTTTAATAAGTTTTTAACCATTTAACCGCACAGAAAATGGTTCAAATTTATTGCAGGTATTAAACTATAAAATGTTTAATTTATTAGATACGCATTAGATCCAGCACAGGATTATTAACTTAATAAAAAAACACATGTGAATTTTTCATATACCAAACTTTAAAAAATCGTAAGAAAAAATCCATATTGAATTGCTGACTTTTTATTTCTCAATTTCATAGCTGCATATGTTTACTTTAAAATTTGTGAAAAACAAAAAAGATTGGGTTTTTTTAGATATGAGCTTTGAAGTAAACCAAGGTTTTACGCGCCGCCTAGCGGAAAAGAGAAAAGTTATTAATTTTAAACGTACTTATTTCCATTATTCAATTATTTTCCTTTTACTTGCAAAAATATACTTAAGTTGGATGAAATTGGTGGCACCTATTCACAAAACATTAACACCATTACCAAAACTACGGGAAAAAACCTCAAAAATTCAACCGCGCATAACTCCGATTCAGAGTAGACAAAAAATAAAAGCAGAAATCGCTTTTTTCCTTTCGTCAATACCAACAAAAATATATCAAAATTTCAGATTTTTAAAAAATAGTTGTTTTTTTTCGATGTACGTTTTCAAAATAATAGCCCATCTATAAAATATATGCATTGAATTGTGGAAAAAAACTACCTAGAACTGCGATAATATTCGATTAGATTAGCCTAAGTGTAAGGATTATTTTAATCTGTCCTTGCTCTTTTCATTGTTTCGAAATCTATGAAATTTATTCTGAATTCCTTGTTTTTACGAACTTCTTTTAACTTGAGAAATGTTTACATTTCAATAAATTTTTGCTATACATTCTTGCGTTTTTAGGGTCCCTTTTTTTAAAACAAACCCTAAATTGGTGAGAGCAAAACGTGGTTTTTCAAACTACATATATCGGTTATCTCGAAAAATTTAAATCCTATGAACCAAAAATTTGAGATGAAAACTATCCACACAAGATGACAGGTTAAAAAATTAATAAAGTTGGACTACGTAGTGAATGAGAGAAATGAATTAGAGAAAATAAATTTTTTTATCGAGTCAAGTTCAATTGACACAACAATTGACATTTACGAAGAAAAGATCAGTTTTATGTGCTTATAGGCCGGCAATATAATGACTTTGCAACATAACTTTAGTTTTTGGCTTAGAAATATTTAGGTTCGATATTTGAGGTTAATTTTTTATATCACGGTTTAAACCTAGCCATTAAACTTTCAGAATACCAAAGGATAAATATAAATACGAATATGCTTTCTTAGTCAGACGAGCAACAAAATTGATTTGCTGTGGACATAATTATTTCCTCATATTAATTATTCCAATTAGTTTATTCAAAGAACTAAATTATTTATGGGAGTGATTAGTGTTAAACAAATGAAAAGTTAGTGATACCATTGATAAAATATATTCTCTCCCTCTCTGGCGTTTACATCCCATGAAGGGATTTTGCCGTCTGTGCCACCAGCTTCCAATCACCTCGTTCCATGACCAGTTGACCCCAGTTTCGACATCCTATATCATGAAGGTCTTGGATGATGTCATCACGCCAGCGTTGTCTAGGTCTTCCTCTTCGACGAACACCAGCTGGTTGTTGTTGGGACGCTTTTTTTATCATTCTTTCCAATGGAGCCCTTTCTACATGACCAAACCATCTAATCCAGTTGGATTTAATGAATCCGATTACATCGCAGCCTCCAAGAAGCTGTCTGATTTCATGATTCATTCGGATTCTATACTGATTTTCAGCAACTTTACATGGACCATAAATTGTTCGTATGACTTTCCTCTCGAATGTTGATAGAATTCTACAATCGGAGGAAGTCAGTGTCCAGCTTTCACTTCCAAATGTAAGCACAGGTCGTATCAATGCTTTGTAAAGTGTGAGTTTACACGACCGCGAAAGATGTTTTGATCGCAGAAGTTTTGAGTATGCGTAGAAAACTCTGTATGCGGCAGAGACACGGGCTTTGATATCTGCCTGCATGTCATTTGACGATGTTATTACAGACCCGAGGTATTTGAAGTTTTCCACGCGTTCCACTTCATAGTCGCCAGTATCCAGATTTCCGGGAGGTATGTTCTTAGATGTTGTTAACACTTTAGTTTTGCTGGTGTTGATGCATAATCCAAGCCGTTTAGCATTTCTTTCAAGCTGAGAGAGACTATCCTTAATATCGCTTGTTCTACGTCCAAGAAGCACAATATCATCTGCGTAGCCAAGAACTTGACTAGATTTGTTATATATGCAGTTTTGTGTCTCAATGCGGCTTTTTCTTATCGCGTACTCCAGCGCCAAATTAAATAGTACAGGCGCGAGTGCATCACCTTGTCGAACACCTGATGTTATATCGAAAGGATCAGAAACTGACCCTTCGATTACTATTCTACAATTTGATCCCGATGTTGTGAGTTTACACAGAGAAACAAGTTTCTCTGGGATACCAAGGCATATGAGTGCGGACCAGAGGTTGTCGCGGATGATACTATCATATGCTTGCCTGAAATCAACGTAGAGCTGGTGAATGCTGATGTTGTACTCCCAACATTTTTCCAGAATCATCCTTAATGTAAAACATTGATCTGTGGTTGAGCGGTTGGGACGAAAACCACACTGATAGTCACCGATGATAGATTCGGCGAACGGGATGAGTCGAGCAAGTACAACATTAGCTAGTATTTTATATGCAGTGTTCAACAGTGCGATGCCACGATAATTTTCACACTTTAAACGGTCACCTTTCTTATGTAGCGGAACAATGAGAGCTGTTTTCCATTCATCAGGTAGTTCTTCTTGGTCCCAGATTGCAAGAATCAGATCGTATATACGTGAGACCAGAGCTGCTCCTCCATTTTTCAGAAGTTCTGCGGGAATTCCACCGAAACCTGGTGATTTGCCATTTTTCAGTTTTTTAATGGCAGCTTCCACTTCTTCTATTGCTGGGTAAGGGACAAAAATCTCCTCAGTTGATGGAGCAATTGCTCGAATAGGATGAACTTCGTTCGTCCTATTCAGTAGGTCTTGAAAGTGGGATCGCCACACTGCCAGCACATTACGTTCACTTGTTGTAAGTTCATTATTTACATTTTTGATGGCTTTAGATCTTGGGTGGAAATCTTTGGTCAGATTTCGTGCATTGGCAAAGCACTCTTTTGAATTTCCGTTGGCCGCATATTGGTTGATGTTTTCGATGCAACTCTTCATGTGTTCGCGTTTCTTTTTACGTAGAAGTTTTGCTGAGGCTTTCCTGGCGCATAGATAATCAGCTTGGGAGCTTCGGGTGTTCCTTGTTAACCATTTTTCTCGCACTTTTTGTTTATTTTCAACGGATTGGCGGCACTCGTCGTCAAACCATTCGTTGTGTGATTTCGGTGGTCGTTTTCCGATTGTAGTTTGTGCTGTGGCTATAATGGTTGATTGAAGCGTTTGCCATTCTTCTTGTATGTTTAATGGCATCTCAGAAGAGATGTCATGCTCTTCTATGTTTTGTGTTATTATTTCCTGATATCTATTCAGCGTTTCCGGATGTTTAAATGCATCGACATTCCAGCGCACGGTCTTTTTTGCTTGTCTGTTAAATGTGGATGACAACTTGCACTTGTACTTAAAGATGACAAGCATATGATCGGTGTCCATATCAGCACCTCTGTATGATCGAACGTCAGTTATACTTGTAGAGTGTCTCTTAGAGATCATGACGTGATCGATTTGATTTTCCGTTCTTCCGTCATTTGATTTCCACGTTGCCTTGTGAATTCTCTTGTGAGGGAAGAAAGTGCTGGAAATTACTAGATCATACATCATAGCCAGCTCGGCTGCGCGAAAACCGTTATTGTTGCTGGTATGATGCAAGCTGTTAGGGCCGATATGTGTTTTAAGTTCTGCAATCCTACCGATTTGAGCATTAAAGTCACCTACCACGATTTTTATATCGTGCCGCGGGATGTTATTGATGACTTCCTCGAGTTCTAGGAAGAACAGGTCTTTAATATCATCTGCTTTATCTTCAGTAGGTGCATGAACATTGACGATCGTTACATTGAATTTTTGCGTGCGGATTCTCAGTGTGCATAACCGCATATTAATTGGGCAGAAGTCGATAACATGCTGATTCACGCGACGGTGTATAAGAAAGCCAACTCCAAATTCTCCTCCGTTTTGATGACCGCAATAATACAGAGTGTATCCTTTCGCTGTTTCATGGATTCCACTGCCTGGCCATCTTAGTTCTTGTAATGCCACTATATCCAGTGTGTAGCTCTCGACTTGTTGAGTGAGTTTTAGGAGATCTCCTGGTCTTCTGAGGCTAAGCACGTTCCAGGTTCCCATTTTTAAATCGTAGTCCGGGTACAGTTTCCGAGGTCGTTCCAATAATGAATCCGAGATATTCCGAGGCCTGTGTACAGAATTCATGACAATAATTTTTTTTATGGAAATGGGGTGTTAGCCCTTCGCCCAACCCAAATTTTCGTGAATGGGTTCGTTCTGGATCTTAAGGTCACCAGAAACAACCTTTTTACACGTTTATATAGCGAGCCGCTTGATCCAAGACAGACGCCCACTGAAAGCCGCCCCTAACATGGAGAACAGACGCTTTCTACACATTTATATAGCGAGCCGCTTGATCCAAGACAGACGCCCGCTCCAAGCCGCCCCTAACATGGAGAACAGACGCTTGAGTTGCATTGGTTTTATGGCGCCAATGACTCGCCATGGTGCAGAATCATTGAGTATAAGCAGTATTTACTCTGCCCCTCTCAACTACACCAACCTAATTCTGTTAGCGTTACCCAGGTAGCACGGCGTGGACATAGAATTTCGGATTTTCGCTACCCCATAAAATATATTATCAGTAGTAATTTCCCAAGGGCGGCGATAATTCGAAATAATTTTTTGCCAAAAATTTCGAAAGCAAGTATATTCATAATAGCACGAGGCTGTAGGCCGAAGGCTATTATCAATACCACTTGCTTGAGGAATTTTCCAAAAAATTGTGAGAATTTATCGAGGGGAATTCGTTTAGAAAATTTTTTGCCATTTTTGATTTTTTTTATATATTTGTTATGAATTATACGTTGACTGTGATATCAGTTAATTATTTCAAAAATTATTTGATAATTTTTAATATCCCAGTAGGCCAGACGTATAACTATTTGTTATTAGTTTAATTCAAATGTTATTGGTGAAATTGAATGATGTCATTACATTTTAGAGAATTTCATTGGGTTAAATTAAAATAAAACTAAGGCAAAAAATTTTCGACCTAATATAATATTATATTTAATCAATTATGGCAGTGTGCCCACGGGCGCCATGTCGCCCGCCAGCTGTTATATGTGTGCTACCACAAAATATTCATTAACTTTTTTTCATACACCTTTTGAGTTTTTCAACTTTTGAGTAAAACAACTAGGTTGCTCTATTTTTGCCTATTTTATTAGTGCGACCAACAAATTTTTTCTATTTTCTTTGATTTTTTCTTTCAAAAGTTCCATACAGAACTTTCACAAATTTCAAGTTTTGTTTGTACTATCTGCACTTTGCCTAAATGTTTAAACGAAACGAGCTATTGTTGTAGGTCAATTTTGTATAATTTTCATGTCGATAATTATAAGTGTTTTGTGTTTAATATGCAGCTATTGTTCGTTGTTGCTATATTTGAATATAAATAGATTGTCAATCTAAAAATGAGTGCACCTAGTAAAAGACTTCGTACGTATAATTTTAACTTAAATAGGAAAGAATCGTATTGGTTCGTCAATGTTAAAGATAAATGTGTTTATCTATTGTGCGGGAGTACAGTTGCAGTGGCAAAAAACATAATGTTGAACTTCACTTCCGTTCTATAACCATAGCACTTTTGATTCTAATTATCCGGTTCAATCTGAAGTAAGAAAGAAAAAAATATAAGACCTAAAATTAATTTTATCTGGTCAGCAGTCGATTTTCACTCGACAGGTCGTAAAACCCAAAAATGCCAGTATTGCTTGTTTTAAAATTTCTCACATGCTTGCAAAGAAGAAACAACCATACCAAGATGGGGGAACTGATACAACATACTTTTGTTGCTGGCGCTGAGTGCTTATTTGATGGATTTTCTAACAAGCGTGAGATTATGTCAGCAATACAAGATTTACAGTTGTCATGCAATAAGGTTACACGAAGAATACAGGCAATTTCAACCGATATGCAAACTCAACTAAATAATGACTTAGAAATATATGAATGCTTTTCTTTACAATTTGATAAGTCAGTTGACATATCAGATACCGCACAGTTGGTAGTCATGGTGAGAATGGTTTTTAATGACTTTACTAAAAGAAGAGCTGTTGAAAATATTGCCAATGAAAGGGCGAACATCAGATCAGGATATATTCAACATATTCGTAGCATATGCAAAATCTATGCCTCTCCACAAGCTATTTGCAATCACCGCTGGGACACCATCAATGGTGGGCAGTATCAACGGATTTGTTGCCTTGTGTAAAAAAGATGAATCATTTCCCAACTTTATGGCATATTATTGTGTTATCCATCAGGAAGTTCTGTGCAGTAAAATACTTTCATTTTCCCATGTTATGAAAATATTAATGAAAATTGTTAATGCTAGTCGAGCAGCTCCTTTACAGCACCGACTTTTCAGGGCTTTACTGGAAGGTTCTGATTTCTGAATATCATCCCGATCTTCTGTTTCATGCAAAGATACGATGGCTCAGTAAAGGTAAAGTGCTTATAAGATTTTTAAGCTTGATTGAAGAGATCAAATAATTCATCTAATCTAAAAATCAACACTTTGATCAATTGAACGATCCTTACTGGTTAATGGATTTGGGGTTTCAAACGGATATCATGGAAAAATTAAAAAACTTGGAACTTCAGGGCAAAGATAAACATATTGCTACAATGATAGTCTCTGTAAGCTCATTTAAATCAAAACTTCATTTATGGATATCTCATCTGAAAATTCAGTCCCTGGTGCAGTTCCCAAATATGATTAAAATTGTGATTGGTAGAGATTTTGACCCATCATCATTTATTATCCACCCACAAAAACTCACAGAATAGTTTGAAAAAAGATTTGAAAAGTTTGCTATAATAGAACTAATGGTTATCTTTTTTATAAATCCATTTAATAGCCAAGAAAATGTAACATCATTAACGACATCAATTCGAAAAATTGTTGGAAAAGGAGCAGAGGAAATGAAACTTCAGATTTTCAATCTTACAAATAACATTGTGTTGAAACAATAGACGAAAGAGTGCTGAAATCATAGACTGAATCAACAGATGAAAACTTTTGGAACTTGGTTGTTTAATAAAAGTATATTCATTATTAAAAATCGCAGCATACAAGATAAAATAACGTTTAACGTTCTTCGGTTCCACATATTTATGCGAATCGTTGTTTTCAACTATGAACATAATTAAATCAAAATATAGATCTCGAATTACCGACGAGCATCTTGATGATTGTAGTGGCCACTGATACTCAGTGCCAAAGATCATATTGAGCTTGAATCAAACTTTTAGTAAAACTTGTTTGGAATTAATAAAAAGTTTGTTGCATTAATGTTTGTTATTTTTGTGTATTAATGTACATGTAAACATGTATAACAATAAATAACGTTGGTTTTGTTTATGATATAAATTATATCATAAATCTGATCTAAAAGTAATATCTATACTGTCTTCTGGTAGTTTTTATTTAATTTAAATGAAAACACCTATAAGCATTAGATCTTTTGAGTTTTGCTTAATTTATTTAATTTTTCAAATATTTCGAGGATTGTTTGTCCTCATCCTCAGTGATCTACAAATTACAACAATATATATAGTTTCTTATTCTATCATTAACACAAAATAAAATAAAATAAAATTAATTTACCTTGTAATGAGAAAGTATTGTCGCTATTGGTTCTAGTATGAAAACATAACATCTAATTAACAGCACAGTTGATTTACATATAATTTCTTACTATTACATCTACATATATATTATGTTATTAAAAATTTTTTATAAATTGTTGAAAAAAACGAAACGTAAAATCCAAAATTAAAATAAAAATAAAATTAATAAATTAAATAAAAATGGACATACAAATTAAACTAAATTAAAAAATTTTGTAAACATTTAATGTTGACATTCCCGCCAATCTGATTATCTTGATATTGTTGGTTCAATTGAAAATAATCGATATTTGATAATTAACTAATATTTTAATTCAATAACCGATTACGATGGTTGTTGTCTGTACTATTTGGTTTTTATTATGGTTCGTTGTTATGTGTTGTTGATTGTGGATTATGTATTATCTTATTTTTATTTGTTTTTATGTGTTTGCAAATATGAGTATATGTTGGAGTTAGAGTATCAATATCTGATTTGAGATTGATTGATTCTGTTTTATTTATGTGAATCGCTAAGGATTCCAAGGTCAGGCGTTTCTTCCAATTGATTTCTTTGGTCACTATTCTTGTACCATCATAGTTGAAAGTATGTCCCATATCTTTAGTATGTTTATAAGCTGCGGTGTTATTACTTTTGATGGTGCTGGTTGTGACATCATTCTTATGTTGTTTGATTCTGTTACCTAGTTTTTGTCCTGTTTGTCCAAAATACTTCCCTTCACAGTCGTTGCAGTCAAAAACATATACTACTCCATAGTGGTCATTTGTTGTTATTGTTACATCAGATTTGGTAATTATTCTGCTGACCGTTGACTTTGGTTTGTGTGCTATTGTGATCTTTTTATCATTATGTGTAAATAATCTGACTAAGTTTTCCGACAAATCTTTACAATATGTTAGACTTTTGTATATCATTTCATTTCTTATTGGGCTATTCTTATTGACCATCATGTTTTCGGATGTTGTTATCATTTTTCTGATTAATTATATTTTCCTATAAAATATTGTCAATGAACGGATATCCAAACAAATTAATCAGAAAAATGATAACAACATCCGAAAGCATGATGGTCAATAAGAATAGCCCAATAAGAAATGAAATGATATACAAAAGTCTAACATATTGTAAAGATTTGTCGGAAAACTTAGTCAGATTATTTACACATAATGATAAAAAGATCACAATAGCACACAAACCAAAGTCAACGGTCAGCAAAATAATTACCAAATCTGATGTAACAATAACAACAAATGATCACTATGGAGTAGTATATGTTTTTGACTGCAACGACTGTGAAGGGAAGTATTTTGGACAAACAGGACAAAAACTAGGTAACAGAATCAAACAACATAAGAATGATGTCACAACCAGCACCATCAAAAGTAATAACACCGCAGCTTATAAACATACTAAAGATATGGGACATACTTTCAACTATGATGGTACAAGAATAGTGACCAAAGAAACCAATTGGAAGAAACGCCTGACCTTGGAATCCTTAGCGATTCACATAAATAAAACAGAATCAATCAATCTCAAATCAGATATTGATTCTCTAAATCCAACATATACTCATATTTGCAAACACATAAAAACAAATAAAAATAAGATAATACATAATCCACAATCAATAACACATAACAACGAACCATAATAAAAACCAAATAGTACAGACAACAACCATCGTAATCGGTTATTGAATTAAAATATTAGTTAATTATCAAATATCGATTATTTTCAATTGAACCAACAATATCAAGATAATCAGATTGGCGGGAATGTCAACATTAAATGTTTACAAAATTTTTTAATTTAGTTTAATTTGAATGTCCATTTTTATTTAATTTATTAATTTTATTTTTATTTTAATTTTGGTTTTTACGTTTCGTTTTTTTCAACAATTTATAAAAAATTTTTAATAACATAATATATATCCCAAGTAGCAAAAATAGTGATTATCAGTACTTAAAGAAGGAGTTAAGAAGACTTAATCGAGGCAACGCGCCTTCTTAAAGAAGGATTTAAGTATGAATTAAGTACAAAAAGGCCTATGTGGGCGGTCCGATAGAACGAATTAAGAAGCGTATTTCTATCTTATTTCCTTCTTAAATAGGTATGTGATTTTTAACTCCTACTAAAGTCCTTCTTAACTCCTTCTCAACTCCAGCTTAACTCTTTCTTAAATCGGTATGTCATTTTTTTGTTATACTATCAAAGTCAAAGAGTGACACAGATATTTCTATCTCTTTTTTTCTTTATTGAATTAATTTAAATTAAAGATAATGACAATAATGAAATGAAACAAAAAAAATATGTTGTGTGCTGTTTAAAAATTTTATGAAGAGAAGCTGAGAAGATAATAAAAATATATTATATATTGGGGGTTTGAAAATCGGTTTTAAGATAACATTAACCCAATATCTTCAAACGGAACGAGTTTTATGATGAAATGGGGTCTTCTAACCCCTTCAAAACTCACGCGCCTTTATAATTTCTCTAATTTATTTAAATTGTTGAAAATATGTCAAAATTCAATGCGCCTAAAACTTTATTTAACATTTTTTGTTGATCAGAACTTGAACATATTCATGCTCACATCGTTGTTAGCTATCTAAATATAAGTTAAAATAAAAAATTGGAGCAGTATTTATTATTTATATTTTTAACGAAAATTTTTCAAATTGTATTTTAAAAATTTTGTATAAAAATATGGCGGAATCTTGTTCATTATCAAGTATATGATGATTTTTCAAATTAAGTACAAATATCTTCTTAATTTAGTATGACACAATAGCAAAATAGTTGAAATCCCTTCTTAATTCGGGTGAAAAACCAAGAACGAATTTATACTATTTTGGGTATGATCATTAGTTTTCAATTGTACACTGGAAAAAAAAGTTGGTTTAATCTATAATATTAGTTCAATCAAATTATTTTCGTAGCATCATCTAAAATTAAGGACAACATACAAAACATCTGTCTAACGGTAAAACGTTTTGTCAATCGTACTAAATTTTAGATAGTGCTACAAAGTTTATTTTGCTGAACTAATAATGAAGAATATGCCAATGTGTTTTTTTAGTGTACATTACTGCAAAAATACGGTATGTGACATACCAATTTAAGTAGAAATTTGTACTATTTCGAGTATTGAAATACCGATTTAAGTACATACAATGTTTACTTTTTTCTGTACCTGACAGTTATGAATAATTCGATTGGATTTGTTTAAATTTTACTTAAATTTAGGATAGTCCTAAGGATTTGGTTAGTTTGGCTGATTTGAAATATATTGCAGAAGAAACACTAGAATTGACTGCCAGAGTATCCCTTGTTTGAATCGACTCAACATCGCTCATGGTATCAGATGTAACCAAACTAGGCTCTACATAATTTCGTTTTAACTGCTGATTAAATATTTCTTGAATTTTCATATACTTTGATCTCTTATAATAACCGGTTCGTTTCTTTTTTCTCCATAAATTTAATAAACTATTTTGTTCCATTTTAACAAAACACGTATAGTAATCATAAGATATAAACGTAACAAACAAACAATAAAAACTGTCAATTGTTGACACGTATACAAAGAAAGCATAAAATATCATACCAATTTAAGTAAAAAATTCGAAGTATTAAAGCCGGATTATCATACCGATTTACAACTTCAAATATACATACCAAATTAAGAAGCCTTTAAGAATTCTTTACTCGAGCTCGTACATTCCAATTTAATCTTTCTATATGAATACCAATTTAAGAAGCCTTTAAGAATGCTTAAAAAGAGATGTTACATACCGACTTAAAACCCAGGTGACCATACCATTTTAAGAAAGATTTAAGAAGCATTAAAGTAACAAACATTCAACATACCAAAAAAAGAATGAATTAAGTTGCAATAAAGAAATGACATCCCAAAGCAATACCAATTTTTGCTACTTGGGATGTAGATGTAATAGTAAGAAATTATATGTAAATCAACTGTGCTGTTAATTAGATGTTATGTTTTCATACTAGAACCAATAGCGACAATACTTTCTCATTACAAGGTAAATTAATTTTATTTTATTTTATTTTGTGTTAATGATAGAATAAGAAACTATATATATTGTTGTAATTTGTAGATCACTGAGGATGAGGACAAACAACCCTCGAAATATTTGAAAAATTAAATAAATTAAGCAAAACTCAAAAGATCTAATGCTTATAGGTGTTTTCATTTAAGTTAAATAAAAACTACCAGAAGACAGTATAGATGTATAACAATGTTTATGAAATAAATAATTTTGTTATTGATTATTAAAGTCACTATAAATTTATCTTGAAAAATAAATGGTGCCCGTTACATCATCGGTAATTTGGAATATGCTCTTTGAGCTCTTTGTTGCTTAAAGGTTGGGGACCACTGAATTATGGTAATACCCATGACAGACACAAACTAGATAATCGCGAATTACCAATTATCAAGTTGCTTTTTCGCTACGCGATTAGACTGCTTTCAGGATTATCGTGTTTCATAACTGAATTACCGTAATTTTGTTCTGCAAACTCGATAATCGTGAAATGCGAAAAAGAGAAAGAAGTGTAAGTGAAATAGAACTATTTTTTAAAAATTTTTTACAATGCAATAATAGTTATTTATTTATCTAGAACGACAGGTGAAACTTTAAAGTACGAGCTAGTTGTTTACGAAATTACTAAATTACTAATACAAAATTTTATTTCATACTGGAAATTTATTAAAATAAAAAGAAATGAGTTTTAAATTTTGCTCAAAATTTGAACTTTAACGTCCTAGGACTTTATAAAATTTTATTAAGCCGTAGGACGTTAAAGTTCAACGTTTATGGTACAAAAAGTTGAACTTTAACGTCCTAGGACATTAAAGTTCAACTTTTTGTACCATAAATAATCCGAAAAATGTCGTTTTAGATATCAGTATGAAATGAAAAAAATTAAATATTTTCAAATATTTCTTCTGAGTCTAAATTGTTCCCAAAGGTTCAGGTTTATTCCCCACTTTATTTATAATTTATATCAAAGAACTGTTGAAAATCACCTGCAACCCGATAACGAGTTTTTGCAGATCATAGTACACTGCACAAGTCATTCGTTCCCCTATTTTCAAAGGGTACAAGGCATGAACGAATAAATCCCGCCCAGAAAGATCCTACTATAAATGTAAACGGAGACCTATAAAAAGTCGGCGGTATGGGGTGACAAAAATTTGGTCAGTTTCAATTCCAGCAAAACACTAATATTGAATTTGGAGGGTGTTGTTTTGTGAGCAATTAAGCTTAAGTACATATTGGAAATCACTTGAAAAACATTCATAAGCTCAAAGTGAAATACTTACCCCCACTTTTTTGGCATTTCTCAACGTTCTAGGACCTACTGATTCTAAAAAAGCAAAAAAAAAGTGTGTCTGTCTGTAGGCCGGCCGCCGTCATTACCTACACTGCAGGGAAAACGGCTGGAGGGATTTCAAAAATTTTTTTTCTAAAAACAGGTATTCACAAGGGACAGGTCCAAAAGGACGCTGTGTTCGATAACTGTACCAGAAGTGTGTCAAAAAAATCATTATGTGTGTCAAAAATAGCAAGTTTTCATATTACTTCGGTGTGAAAGACCTAAGTTCTACATTCATGAGCCAAAAGTGAAATTCTTACCCCCACTTTTTTGGCATTTCTCGACGTTTTAGGACCTACTGATTCTAAAAAAGCAAAAAAAAAATGTATGTCTGTCTGTCGGCCGGCCGTCTGGGGGCCGTCCGTCATTACCTACGCTGCAGGGAAAACCGCTGGAGGGATTTGAAAATTTTTTTTTTCTAAAAATGAGTATGCTCAAGGGACACGTCCGAAAGGACGCTGTGTTCGATAACTGTACCGGAAGTGTGTCAAAAAAATCATTATGTGTGTCAAAAATAGCAAATTTTCATATTTTTGGCTTAAAAAACGTTCATTTTAAGTGATTACGAGTTGGTACATTAAATTTGGAGAAATCTTGATGGTAGGGATTGGTATGTGAGATCAAAAACTAGCTTATTGCATTATAAGTTTGTCAAAAAAATGTTGTCAAGTATGTCAAAAGAAAGATTTTTTTATTTTTACCCAATTTTTTGGAAAAAAAAATTTAATTAAAATTTTGTTTGAAATGATTTTATTATTATTATTGAGAACTATGGCATTATAAGTTTGTCAAAAAAATGTTGTCAAGTTTGTCAAAAGAAAGATTTTTATTTATTTTTTACCCAATTTTTTGGAAAAAAATAAAATAAATAATTTGTATGACGTGAAAATATTTTATTATTATAGAGAATTATGGCATTATAAGTTTGTCAAAAAAATAATGTCAAGCGTGTCAAAAAATGATTTCATTGATTTTTTTAGCCGATTTTTTGGGAAAAAAAATGTAGCTGTTTTTATGACGTAAATGTAATTGAAAATGAAATAAGACATGGAAATTTTTGAATTTGTTACAGTTTTTGAAATATTTTTGGAATTTTGAAAAAAGTATGTATTTTTGATTTTGTAATAATTTTGTCAATATTTTTAGAATTTTGGAAAAAGTTTTAATTTTTGATTTTGTAATAATTTTTGGAATATTTTTAGAAAGTTGAAAAAATTTTGATTTTATTATAATTTTTACAATATTTTTGGAATTTTGAAAGAAATATGAATTTGTGATCTTGTAATATTTTCTCGAATCGATAAATTGAAGGTTTTTGAATAGTTTGCTGAAAATGAAAATGAAATTGGACATGGACATTTTTGAATTTGTTATAGTTTTTGAATATTTTTGGAATTTTGAAAAAGTTTCAATTTTTGATTTTGTAAGAATTTTTGGAATATTTTTAGAATTTTAAAAAATTTTAAATTTTTGATTTTATTATAATTTTTGTAATTTTGGAAAAAGTTTCAATTTTTGATAATGTAATAAATTTTGCAATATTTTTAGTTTTGGAAAAAGTTTGAATTTTTAAGAAATTTTTGAATTATTAGAATTTAGAAAATGTTTTAATATTTGATTTTATTCCAATTTTTGGAATGTTTGTAGAATTTTAAAAAAAATGTTTTTTAATTTTATATATATTTTTAGAATTTTGAAATAAGGTTCAATTTTTGAATTTTTAAGAATTTTTGGAATATTATTAGAATTTAGAAAAAGTTTAAATATTTGATTTTATTCTAATTTTTGGAATATTTGGAATTTTGAAAAAAGTTTCAATTTTTGATTTTATTATAATTTTTGGAATTTTGAAAAAATTTTCAATTATTGATTTTGTAATAATTTTTGCAATATTTTTAGAATTTTGGAAAAAGTTCGAATTTTTAAGAATTTTTGAAAAATTATTGGAATTTAGAAAAAGTTAAAATATTTGATTTTATTCTAATTTTTGGAATATTTTTGGAATTTTGAAAAAGTTTGATTTTATTTAATTTAACAATAGTTTTGGAATTTTGATTATAATTTTCCGGCAACGTATTGATGTTTTGTGTTAGTTTTGTAATAAATTTTTAAACAGAGATAAAAAATACTTGTACTTTAACAAAAAGTTATGTTTGATATACATCGCTGCCCAAAACTAAAAACCATGTCCTCATAAAAGTTTTTTGCCGAAAACTACATCAAAATCCTTAACCCAGACCGAAGTCTTGATATCTCAGAGCTGTGAGATTTCAGCCCCTCCATATTTTTTGGCTTAAAAAACGTTCATTTTAAGTGATTACGAGTAGGAACATTAAATTTGGAGAAATCTAATTTGGAGAAAACCAATCCCGGTATGTGAGATCAAAAACTAGATTATTGCATTATAAGTTTGTCAGAAAAATGTTGTCAAGTGTGTCAAAAGAAAGATTTTTATTTATTTTTTTACATAATTTTTTGGAAAAAAAATAAAATTAATTGTTTGTTTGAAATGAAGTTTTATTATTATTATTGAGAATTATGGCATTAAAGTTTGTCAAAAAAAATGTTGTCAAGTGTTTCAAAAGATTTTTATTTAGTTTTTTACACAATTTTCTGGAAAAAAATAAAATTGTTTGGTTGAAATGAAATTTTATTATTATTATTGAGAGTTATGGCATTATAAGTTTGTCAAAAAATGTTGTCAAGTGTGTCAAAAGAAAGGTTTTTATTTATTTTTTACCCTATTTTTTTAGAAAAAATAAAATTAATAGTTCGTATGACATGATATTTTATTATTATAGAGAATTATGGCATTATAAGTTTGTCAAAAAATAATGTCAAGTGTGTCAAAAAATGATTTCATTTAATTTTTTAGCCAATTTTTTGGGAAAAAAAATGTAGCTGTTTTTATGACGTAAATGTAATTTAAAATGCAATTGGACATGGAAGTTTTTGAATTTGTTATAGTTTTTGAAATATTTTTGGAATTTTGATAAAGTTTGTATTTTTGATTTTGTAATAATTTTTGCAATATTTTTAGAATTGCGGAAAAAGTTTCAATTTTTGATTTTATTATAATTTTTGGAATTTTGAAAAAATTTTCAATTTTTGATTTTGTAATAATTTTTGCAATATTTTTAGAATTTTGGAAAAAGTTCGAATTTTTAAGAATTTTTGAAATATTATTGGAATTTAGAAAAAATTTAAATATTTGATTTTATTCCAATACTATTCCGAATACTATTCCGAAAATATTCCAATTACTTCTTTACTTACTTGAGTTTAATTGATCTCAAAAATCCAAAATAAATTTGATTTTATTCTAATTTTTGGAATATTTTTGGAATTTTGAAAAAGTTTGATTTTATTTAATTTAACAATATTTTTGGAATTTTGATTATAATTTTCTGGCAACGTATTGATGTTTCGTGTTAGTTTTGTAATGAATTTTAAAACAGAGATAAAAAATACTTGCACTTTAACAAAGAGTTATGTTTGATATACATGGCTGCCCAAAATTAAAAACCATGTCCTCATAAAAGTTTTTTGCCGAAAACTATATCAAAATCCTTAACCCAGACCGAAGTCTTGATATCTCAGAGCTGTGAGTTTCAGCCCCTCCATATTTTTCAATATGTAATCATAAATGAAAAAAATTCAACTTAAATAAATATGAAAATGATGAAGTTTCAGTTTAGAAATTATCTGAACATGAAAATTAAAATATGATTCGTCATCGCCGCTGTGGCAAAGTTGTGTAAGACACACGGAATTTGAACAGGTGTCTCTGATGAGTGTGAGTTCGAATCCTGGCACGAAACACAAAAAAAAATTTTCTAAAGGAGTTTTAGAGAAAATGAAAAATTATTTCGAATTACAAAATGCAAGTAATTTCCAATATGTACAAGGTTAAGTACATATTGCTCACAAAAACCTCTCAAAATTAAAATTTCCCAATTGTTGCCTATATTCCTAACAAAAATATAGCAATAAATTGATCTGGCGTCCAAAATTAGTTTCGCATTGATTGACAACAATCAATAATAACTCTACTCTCGTGACTAAGGATGTTGATTAGAATGTTGACTTAAGATGTTGACGAAATATTCTTTCATCCTATGAATTCATACATAGTAATGTCTAGAAATTTAATACAAAAAATCCCAAAGAAATGTACTTACTTCGGTCTGAAAGACCTAAGTAATAAGTATTACATTCTCGAGCCAAAAGTAAAATGTTTACCCTAACTTGTGTGTGTCAAAACAACGAAATTTGCATATTTTTTGCTTAAAAAACGTTCATTTTAAGTGATTACGAGTATGTAAGTGACGCAGACGTCCCACTTTTGTCGGGACAGTCCCGATTTTAACAATTTGTCCTGCGTCCTGCGACATTTTAAAAATGTCCCGATTTTTCAAAAGAAAACAGAATTTCGTTATTCAAAGTTAAATTTTGCAATTTAAAAAGTTTTACAAGACAAGTCTAGCGATTTTGTCACTCAGTCCAGTGATTTATCATTCAGTCGTACTCTCCGTTTACTACAAAAATTTCCAGATAAAGAAATATTTCTCTCGGTTTTAATTGGATGTAGGTTTTATCAAAATTAGAGCGTTTCTTAGAAGTTTCAAATTGATAGTGATCTAGCTACCACTGCACTGAAAAAAGCATGTCCTATTTCCAATCGAAATGCAATTGTCTCAACCTCACCGTGCGGTCACATATGGCGGATCAAACTACGAAATTGCTTCAACAACTCTACAATTATAAATCGATGAAGTTGAGACAATCACACGAAATATTTATGTGAAAATAACATATAGTTCAATTAATCTCAAATACTTAAATTTTAAAATGAAAAATTCATAATATAAGGACAAAGAAAATTTTTTTAGGGAAATAGTTATTATCTTTATTCAACTACTGTTATATTGGATATAACGCTTTATATTTTAAATAAACCTCATTCTGTTGTTAGGAAAATGTTATCGTGTAGTTGTCCCAATCACAGTGAAATTGTTTGCAAATAATTTTTCTTTGCATGAATAATCAATTACCAACTTCGAGATGAGATTGTCATGAACTTCAATTTTTTTTCAGTGCAGTAGCTTTAAATTTATTCATTTTCTGGGATGTGAGAAATTGTATTTCAAATAACAATTTGGAGGTTACATATTTCTGAATTATTTTTCCGAAAAGATTTGAATAGAAATTTTAGGATTCCCTCTACAGATATTAATAAGGCATCCTGACGGTTGAGAGCTTTTATTGATTTTGCGGCTATTTGAATGGCACTCAAAATATTTAAAGCAACCACATCAATTTTTTTTTATTCCATAAATGATTTAAATTCAGATAATTTAAAGTTTTTACAACTGCTGCTTTGTCTCGTAAAAACCGGTCAATCATGGTTTCAAAAGAATTTCATCTAGTCTTCCAGTCCAGGAGTAATTGCAACTCTTTTCCCTCCTTAACCAATTGTTTTATATTATTTTGCAAAATATTATGTCAACTGGCGAGTTTTAAAATAATTTTACAATTACTCTAATTTTGGAAATCGTTACTTGTATTTCCCGATTTCATATTTTGACTCAATAGCAAATTTTCATGTGAGATCCCACGTTTCTCAATTTCCATTTCCAAATTCTATCCAACAACCTTATTTCCAAGTACATACAAACTCTTCAAAATTCAGAACAAGCATTTTTATGCTTGCATATACCAATTATTTTAAACAAAATAATTGATTTAGAAATGTATGAATTTTTGCAAATAATAATTTTTAATTATATAATTAACACTGTTTGCCGTTGAGACTTAATAAATAATTTGATTATCACCCCCTTTCCTTTTATTTCCCCAAATAATAAATTAATATATTTATATACTAACACTCCACTCCAAAGTAGAATAACACATCATTCTTGTTTCTAAATTTTAATTTAATATTTGAACTTTCGTGTGGTTTTATTATTACCTAGTTATTTAACTATTGTAACTATTGTGTTTGAGTGCTGATTTTTCTTTTTATATATTAAGTAAGAATTAATTTTTTGAATAATGCCAAATTGTAGTGAATGTGGTCTAAAAATAGATAGAAAGTGCAATGATATAATTGATTGTGATAACTGTAAAAATTCTTTCCATATAAAATGTGTATCATTAAATGTTGTTGATTTAAATGCGTTTAAAAAGGAAAATAATAAGTGGATTTGTAAGAAATGTGTAGATGATAGTCAGAGATCGGAATATAAAAAAATTTTATCTCAGTTGTCCGAAGTATCATCATGTATGAAAAATGGATTCGATAAATTGGAAGAGCTGATTAATCAGTTCAAATCGCTTTCCTCGGAACATGAGATCTTAAAAAATGAAAATATGTTACTGAAAGAACGAATGTCGTTTTTGGAACAAAGGATAAATGTTGTTGATGAAGATTCTCTGAAAATGAAATTTGAAGTTGTAGGTATTCCTCAAACTGAAAATGAAAATATTGTACAAATTGTTGATGATTTGTGTGTAAAAGGTCTTAATCTTGATTTAGAAAAAAATGATATAGTGAATTGTTACAGAAATAGATCAAATAAAATTATATGTGTGTGTGCTTCAAAACAGGTTAAAGACGTTATTCTTAAAAAACGAAGAGAGTTGAAAAGTAACTTTACCGGTCAAAAATTTGGTTTAAATAATAACAACAAAGTTTATGTGAATGAATGTTTAACTGTTTTCAAAAGCAATTTGCTGTTCAAAGCAAATGAATTTAAAAAAAGAGGTATAGTTAAGTATGTATGGGTACGTGACAGCAAAATTATGGCGAAAAAGAAAGAAGGCGAGAAGGTCATTTATATTAACTCTCTATCAGATATTGATAAACTCAAAATTTAAATGATGAATGAAGATAATAACTTGTATTTTAATATAAATGAACCTTCTTGCCATGTAATAAATTCAACAGAATATCCTCAAAAAGATTTTAAATTTTCTGTAATCCATCAAAACATTCGCTCTATGAGACAAAATTTTGATTTCTTTGTTTGTCACTTAATGTCGTTGAAAAGTTTTCCGGATTTAATTTTTCTGAGTGAAATTTGGGTTAAGAATCATGAACTCTCTCGTTTTACAATACCGGGTTATGATCTATTTGCAAATTGTAATGTGAATATGGCTTCTGGTGGAGTCGCGGTGTTTGTGAAAAGAAACTTAAATTATTCGATTAAAAATATTGATTGTTCAACAGCTGATTGCATCAGATGCGATATAAAAATCTGTGGTGTTTTTGTTTCGTTTTTGTGTTTCTATCGTCTACATGAATTTCCTATTTGGCAGTTTCTGGATCAACTAAAAGTAATTTTACCAAAGGTTGGAACCAAAAATCTTGTTTTGGTGGGAGATTTCAATATTGATTTATTTACAAGCTCTAAGGACGTGGAAAACTATCTCACTATAATAGCATCTGTTGGTCTCAATTCTATACTGAATAAAGTTACAAGGCTTGTGAGTGGTAAATGTCTTGATCATATTTTTATTAGAAGCAATTTTAATTTAGATATAAAGTTTGAAGGAAATGTAGAGCACCATCATATTTCGGACCATGGCCTTGTGTCTTTAATAATCACTTTGCCTCAAACTAAAATTGCCAAACCTATAACTGACCCTTCCAAAAAAATAATAAATTACGATAAGTTGAACAATTTGCTAGCAGCAGAAAATTGGTCTAGTGTTCATACCTCTTCAAATTGTTCAGAAGGGTTCTCCAACTTCTTAGAAATACTAAATACACATGTGGAAAATAGCTCCAATGTTCATAAATATAAACAGAAAGATATAAAATTGAAACCTTGGATGAGTGACGAATTGCTAAAAAAAATTAATTTAAAAAAAAAACTTAGTAAAAAATTAAATAAAAATCTAAAAAATTGCAAATTAATCGAGAGAATTAGACATCTATCCTCTCAAATTAAATTTGAGTTGGAATCAACCAAAAATAATTATTTTAAAAATATGTTCAACAAGAATAATGACGCGAAAACGCATTGGCAAAACATAAATAAATTAACGGGGCGTGTTAAAAACAGTTCTAAAGTTTCGGAAATTATAACTAAGGATGGTATGTCTTCTGATGCCTCTGAAATTTCAAATGCGTTAAACGATTTTTTTGTTGGTATTGGTGCTAATGATTTGGATGCGTCGTTAAATTTGAATAATATTGATAATTCTACTCCTTTTGTTCATCAAAATCTGTTTATGTATGAAACAAGTTGTAATGAAATTTTCTCAATCATTCATAGTTTGAAAAACTCCTATTCGTCAGGTTTTGATGGATTTAACAGTTTATTTTTGAAAAAAGTTTGTGTTAATATTGTTCCTATTTTGTGTCTACTCTTTAATAGAAGTATGTCTGAAGGAATTTTTCCTGAGCTTTTAAAAAAAGCTGTTGTCGTGCCATTATTTAAAAAAGGAGATCGCACTAATCCAAATAATTACCGTCCAATTTCTATGCTATCAGTATTTTCTAAGGTTTTTGAAAAAATTGTCAAAATTCGAATTTTAAGTTTTTTAAAAAAATACGATGTGTTGAGTGACAATCAATTTGGCTTTCGAAGGAAACTTAATACGGAAGATGCGTTGTTAACTGCTTTAAATATTATTTATACTGGTATAAATGAAAATATGGAAACGGGCGCTCTTTTTCTTGACATAACTAAAGCGTTTGATATGGTAAATATCAAATTATTATTAGACGTTTTATGGAAATGTGGTTTTAGAGGAATAGTGTTAAAATGGTTTGAGTCATATCTTTCTGGCAGGAAGTCATGTGTGAAAGTAAATGAAACTTTAAGTGATGAAAAACTCATTGTGTCTGGGGTACCCCAAGGATCGGTTTTTGGACCGATACTTTTCTTGATATTTTTTGATTCACTGCTACGTTGTAATATGAATGGTAAGCTGATAGCTTTTGCTGATGACCTAGCAGTAATTTATTGCGGTGGAAATAGAGGAGATATTAAAAATAGAATGACTTGTGACTTAAAGATATTTTCCACTTGGCTTGGAAATAATGAATTGGTTTTGAGTGATAAGTCAAAATGTATGTTTTTCGATCTAATTAAACCCTGGCAAGAGAGTGTCTTATTGTATCATACTAATGATTGCAATGGTATTATATGTTCCAACTGTTTTACAATAGAGCAAGTTGATTGTTTTAGATATTTGGGTGTTTGGCTCGACCGAAGGTTGTCTTTTAAAACCCATATTGATGTTTTATCATCTGAACTTAGGAAAATTATTAGATACTTTTATATTTTACGAAATGTTTGTCCAACAGAAGTTTTAATTAATTTATACTATGCTCTTATTTATTCCAGATTACAATATGGACTTATTTGTTGGGGTGGAACATATGTTTCACACTTGAATTCCCTCCTGGTTATTCAAAAACATATTCTAAGGGTTATTAATTACAAAAATCTAAAATCACCGTCATTTCCGTTATTTTGTCACCATAGAATCTTACCACTTCGATATCTTTATGTCTTTAGAGTACTTCAAATGTTTTTTAATCGCGGCGGTCATAGATTGATTCATTTAAAATTTTATTCCCTTAGAGAAGGTCAATCCTGTATTGTACCACGTCCGTTCAAAGAACATTTCAGAAAATATCATATTTTTTTAGCACCAAAAATTTTTAATAAATTACCTAACGATCTAAAATCTATGTCTTCGTGTTATTTGTTTAAACGAGCATTATTTGAGTGGATTTTGTCTCAAGAGTCTGTTAATTATTTATTTCAAGCGATTGTTTAGCTTTTTTTCATTCTCCACAAAATTTTTGTTTTGGTTCTCTTACTTATGTCTATTATCACAGTTTTTGCATGTTAAAATTTAAATATTATCATTATTATTTTTAAATATTAAATGTCCACACACACATCCTACTATGACTTATTTATTAAATTTTTGCATGATTATTCAATACTAAATTTTTATTTAACGAATAATCTTTATCTTATTTCCACAGGTTTCATAGTCTAAATTTTTGTTGTCCGTCAATATTGTAATTTAAAGAAGTGATTTCATTTTTTATCCAAGTTTTTGAGTTGGAGGAAATGCCATCTCAAAATTACTAACCATGCGAGTATATGGCGCAATAACCATTACCATGTAATAAAATCACTTTCTTTTTAAAAAAATTGTAAATAAAATTTTATTTTGTTAGTTTATATAATATATTGACAATTTTGTAGTTGAAATCTTGGAAATAAAGAATTATTATTATTATTATTATTATTATTATTATTATAAATTACTTCAACTTTAAGCATACTTTTGGTGAAACTAAGGGACTCCGATTTAGACCGTCAACAGGTTAAGTGAAAAAAACTTCCTTTTGCTAAAATTAATATCAAATAAAATGAAGTTGATTCCAAATTAAAGCGTTTAATTTTTTTACTCGGAAAAGTTGTTATCAGCATGTATTGTCTTGGTTCGGCGTCCGGAACAGTCATCTAAAAGATAATTTTGTTGTAGAATTGAATCGTATTTATGGTGGTTTGTTAAATTTCGAGATTCTGGACAGTGTTTCTCGAGAAATAAAAATTTTCAAAAATGTGGAAATAATTCTTGGAGATTTGAGAGCTCAAATAACAAATCTTTCTCGAGCATCTCTATACAGGATGTTTTAATCAGAAACTCTACTTCAAACTTTGAAAGCCATTTTATGTGTCCAATATAATTTAACGAATTCTTGTGGAATATTTCATGACCTATTAAGCAACAATAGTAATTCCTCCTAAAAAAAATTTACGTAAGTAAGAAATATTCGGAACAATGAAATAATGCTATACAGTAATTTTTTTATTTATTATATTTGTACGTTGCACTTATCTTGAAATTAAAAAAAATATATAACAAAAATTTTTGATGCTTCATATAGATAAACATACCGCCCCCCCCCCCTCCCCCCTCCGGTCAATGGTGTCCCGCTTTCCCAATGTTAAAATCTGGTCACCTTATACGAGTAGGAACATTGAATTTGGAGAAATCTTGATTGGTATAGAAAGGAGGCCAAAAACTAGATTATTGCATTATAATTGTGTCAAAAAAATATTGTCAAGTTTGTCAAAAGAATGATTTTCATTTTTTTAACCAATTTTTGGTAAAAAAATAAAATTAATTATTTGTATGACATGAAATTTAATGAAATTAATTGGACATGAAAATTCTTGATTTTATTATAATTTTTGGAATATTTTTGGAATTTTGAAAAAAATTTGTATTTTTGACTTTCTTATAATTTTTGCGATTTTTTTAGATTTTAAGAAAAAGTTTTTTGCTTTGGAAAAAGTTTTCAATTTTTGATTTTGTAATAATTTTTGGAATATTTTTAGGATTTTGAAAAAAGTTTGTATTTTTGATTTTGTTATAATTTTTGCAATATTTAAAGAATATTGGAAAGTGTTTCAATTTTTGCTATATTTTTAGAATTCTGAAAAAAGTTTCGATTTGTGATTTTATTATAATTTTTGGAATATTTTTGGAATTTTGAAAAAAGTTTCAATTTTTGATTTTGTAAGAATTTTCGGAATATTTTTAGAGTTTTGAAAAAGAAGAAATTGTTGATTTTATTACAATTTTTGGAATAGTTTTAGAATTTGGAAAATAGTTTCAATTTTTGATTTTGTTATAATTTTTGCGATATTTTTAGAATTTTGAAGAAAGTTTTTTGACTTTCGAATTGTTGATTTGGAAAAAGTTTCAATTTTTGATTTTGTAATAATTTTTGGAATATTTTTAGGATTTTGAAAAAAGTTTGTATTTTTGATTTTGTTATAATTTTTGCAATATTTTCAGAATTCTGGAAAAGGAAGGTTGTTTGAATTTTTGAAATATATTTACAGTTTTATAAAAAGTTCCGATTTTTGGATTTATAATAATTTTTAAAATATTTTTAGAACTTTGAAAAAGTTAGTATTTTTGATTTAGATAAAATATTTGTAATATTTTAAGAATATTGAAAAAATTTTCAAATTTTTGATTTTGTCATAATTTTTGAAATATTTTTAGATTCCGAAAGTAGTTTCAATCCTGGATTTTGTAATAATTTTTGCAATTTTACTTCGGTCTGAAAGACCTAAGTATTACATTCATGAGCCAAAATTCAAATTCTTACCCCCACTTTTTTGGCATTTCTCGACGTTTTAGGACCTACTGATTCTAAAAAAGCAAAAAAAAATGTGTGTCTGTCTGTCGGCCGGCCCGCCGTCCGTCATTACCTACGCTGCAGGGAAAACCGCTGGAGGGATTTCAAAAACTTTTGTTTCTAAAAATAGGTATACTCAAGGGACATGTCCAAAAGGACGCTGTGTTCGATAACTGTACCGGAAGTGTGTCAAAAAACCATTATGTGTGTCAAAAATAGCAAATTTTCATATTTTTGGCTTAAAAAACGTTCATTTTAAGTGATTACGAGTAGGAACATTAAATTTGGAAAAATCTTGGTGGTATGGATTGCATTATAAGTTTGTCAAAAAAAAGTTGTCAAGTGTGTCAAAAGAAAGATTTTTATTTATTTTTTTACCCAATTTTTTGAAAAAAATAAAATTAATTATGTTTGAAATGATATTTTATTATTATTATTGAGAATTATGGCATTATAAGTTTGTCAAAAAAATGTTGTCAAGTGTGTCAAAAGAAAGTTTTTATTTATTTTTTTACCTAATTTTTTGGAAAAAAATAAAATTAATCATTTGTTTGAAATGAAATTTTATTATTATTATTGAGAATTATGGCATTATAAGTTTGTCAAAAAAATGTTGTCAAGTGTGTCAAAAGAAAGCTTTTTATTTATTTTTTACCAATTTTTGGAAAAAAATAAAATTATTTGAAATGAAATTTTATTATTATTATTGAGAATTATGGCATTATAAGTTTGTCAAAAAAATGTTGTCAAGTGTGTCAAAAGAAAGATTTTTATGTATTTTTTTACCCAAAAAAATAATATTAATTATTTGTTTGAAATGAAATTTTATTATTATCATTGAGAATTATGGCGTTATAAGTTTGTCAAAAAAATAATGTCAAGTGTGTCAAAAAATGATTTCATTTATTTTTTTAGCCAATTTTTTGGAAAAAAATGTAGCTGTTGTAACTGTAGCTGTTTATGACGTTTATGTAATTGAAAATGAAATTGGACATGGAAATTTTTGAATTTGTTATAGTTTTTGAAATATTTTTGGAATTTTGAAAAAAGTTTGTATTTTTGATTTTGTAATAATATTTTTGCAATATCTTTAGAATTGCGGAAAAAGTTTTAATTTTTGATTTTGTAAGAATTTTTTGAATATATTTAGAATTCTGAAAAATTTGTAATTTTTGATTTTATTATAATTTTTGGAATTTTGAAAAAATTTTCAATATTTGCTTTTGTAATAATTATTGCAATATTTTTAGAATTTTGGAAAAAGTTTGAATTTTTAAGAATTTTTGGATTATTATTATAATTTAGAAAAAGTTTAAATATTTGATTTCATTCTAATTTTTGGAATATTTTTGGAATTTTGAAAAAGGTTTCAATTTTTGATTTTGTTATATTTTTTGCAATATTTTTAGAATTTTGAAAAATATAGAATTTTTGAATTTCATATATATAATATATTTAGAATTTTGAAAAAAATTTCATTTTTTGATTTTGTAAGAATTTTTGGAATATTTTTAGAATTTTGAAAAATTTTAGATTTTTGATTTTATTATAATTTTTGGAATTTTGAAAAAAATTTTAATTTTTGATTTTGTAAAAATTTTTGCAATATTTTTAGAATTTTGGTAAAGTTTGAATTTTTAAGAATTGTTGGAATATTATCGGAATTTAGAAAAAGTTCAAATATTTGATTTCATTCTTATTTTTGGAATATTTTTGGAATTTTGAAAAAGTTTGATTTTATTTAATTTAACAATATTTTTGGAATTTTGATTATAATTTTCCGGCTACGTATTGATGTTTCGTGTTAGTTTTGTAATAAATGTTTAAACAGAGATAAAAAATACTTGTACTTTAACAAAAAGTTATGTTTGATATACATCGCTGCCCAAAACTAAAAACCATGTCCTCGTGAAAGTTTTTTGCCGAAAACTACATCAAAATCCTTTACCCAGACCGAAGTCTTGATATCTCAGAGCTGTGAGATTTCATCCCCTCCATATATTTTAGAATTTGAAAAGATAGTTTAAATTTGTTTTTATTATAATTTTTAGAATATTTTTGGAGTTCTGAGAGAAATATGAATTTTTGATTTTGTAATATTTTCTCGAAAATCTAAATAGAGAGGTTTGAGTAGTTTGCTGATTGTAGCATTTTTTCACTAAATTATGTTAATTTATGATTTGTTATAATTTACTCAACGTATTGATGTTTCGTGTTAGTTTTGTTATAAATTTCTAGACAGAGTTAAAAAAATGCATGTACTTTAACAAAGAGTTTTATGTTTTGTAAACATCGCTGCCCAAAACTAAAAACAATGTCCTCATAAAAGTTTTTTGCCGAAAACTATATCGAAATCCCTAACCCTGACTGAAGTCTTGATATTTTCCAATATGTAATCATAGATGAAAAAGATTCAACTTATACAAAAATGACGAAGTTTCAATTTAGAAATTATCTGAACATGAAAATTAAAATATGGTTCGTCATCGCCGCTGTGGTTAAGTTGTATAAGACACACGGGTTTTGAACAGGTATCTCTGATTAGTGTGAGTTCGAATCCTGGCACGAAACACAAAAAGAAATTTTCTAAAGGAGTTTTAGAGAAAATGAAAAATTATTTCGGGCTACAATTGATTGTTTCTAAATCAAAGATTGGGAGTCACAACTCACAATGTCCAATGACCTACTCTGAGCTACTCTGTGATCATATAATAGCGATGGCAAAAAGCGTGTGCAGAAAACTCGGCCTTCTCAAAAGATGTAAAAATTATTACACTACGAATCAAATACTCCCCACACTGAAAAAAATTCATAAAGGATCAATAAACGCTGTTTATAAAATTTTATAACCAAATTATTTATGAAATTTTTTAATTTTTTTATAAATAATACGAAGCTTTCTTTGCCCGAATCAATAGTCTCGAGGGTCTTCAATCCACAAAGTTTGAAAAAAGCGTCCACCAACACCTCAAAATTCATGTTGTTGTGGACCTAGGTGTTAAAAGGTATATATGTGTTGTTATGACACATGTTGTAATTCCTATTACACAACACTTTCTATTAAAAACAATGTTGTATTATTACTGTATTATTTTTTTATTGTTATCAATAAAAAAAAAATAGAGGCAATTGTAACTAAAATTAAAAACCATATTTAACGTAACCAAGCATATCGGTTGTTTTTCAACCAGCTAAGCGCTAGTTTAATGGTAATAACTTTGCTAGGTTACTTTCAATACAAAAAAAATAAATGCGTTGTTGGAATTGTACTAAAATTTGTTCGGTACAGTTGAAAAGAATTCACTTATCACTATAATCGCGATTATGTTTGTCTCTGTTACTGGTATTAAGCAGTAGATTATTATAGGATTATTATAAGAAAATATGTAAATATTTCTTAAATCTTCTAACAAATGAGTTAAAACTTTATATTTATCCAAGAAAAATAAAACAAAAGTTCACCGCACTATTTTCGGTTATTCTTTAGTTATAAATTTGTAAGACAATTAACAGGTTTCGTTCTTCACACGGCATGCAAATGTTTCGAGAATCATATGACTATTATGATGATCAATTTAATATTCTTGAATTTTTGTATGTTGTATAGCTTTATTAAACATTATGCGATATAAATATTCGAAATTCGAGGTAACCGAATAACTTAACTTCCAAAACATACTTGAAATATATTTAGAACTTTTAAATGTAATAAATATTAAGAAGATCTTTGTGTAATGTGTGCGGATGGTTTGGTGTGTGTGTGTGTTCATAATGCGCGTTAAACTTTTCGTCAAAATTGGTTGAATTTTTTTTAAGCAGTTGATCGTTTAAACATTGAAAGCTTTCATATCCAGGATTGAATTAGGAGGTTTAGAACATTTCGAATGATTTTCAATCCTCATCCTTATGCGAATGATTGTTTTTGTTAGTAGATTTTCATTTTCGGTTGTTGTTGTTTTCTCCTTAAACCAGATTATGTCAATCTCAAAATTAATACCAACCCGAATCGTAGACATTCTCAAATGAACCTATTTGAGTTTTCTTCATCCTTAGTTGCATTTAAATAAGAACTTTTTACTCTCGTAAACCCAAAATAGTATATTTTTCAACGATGCCGAAAACAACATATTTTGAAGCGAGAGGACAGTTTATCAGCCGAGGCGATAGCCGAGGTTGGTTATGGTCGCGAGATTCAAAATATGATTTTCGGCGAGTAGAAAACTGTACTTTTTCTACTACTTTCTTAAAAATTATTATTAATTATTAAGCATTTTCATTTAAAATTACATACAATTCAAATTTTAAAACATATAAACATCCAAACAAAATCTTTAAATTTATATTTCTGCTATTAAAATATAGATGACTCAATATGAATAAATTATCCAATTTCTATGTTATAAATGAAACAAGCCTGATTGTCCTTTCGTACAAAAAAATCGTCAACTGTAAACATATACATATATTTATTCTATTTACACTACAAAATTCTATATTTTTATTTTATTTGGTCTCTAAAGTCCCTAAAATCATTAAATAACACATCTTTAAAGGTTTATTGTTTTTTGCATTTCGCGTCTAGTAGGCTTATAACTAAAGACCGTTTTCTAATAACCAAAGTCAAGTTTAAAAATTTTATTATGATTTCTAAAATTAAAAAAAGTCGGACAAGTGCGAATAAAATTCGCTCGCCAAGGGTTCCGTGAATGTAAAAGAACACATTATCAAAAATAAATGACATAAAGTTATGTTGTAAAGTCTTTATATCGCCAGACTATGGACACATAACAGAATAAATGTTTAATCGTAAACGTCAATAGTAAATGTCAATCACATCTACATTGATCAAAATGTTACTTGAGGTTGAATCTTATCCATAGCTATTTATGTTAGCTAAAGTATTTTAATGGTCTAAATTGGGAATATTTGTTCTATAAATCAGCGTCGAAATATAGGGTGGTAAAAATACACTTAAAATATCACTTTTTTTCATCAATAACTAAAAAACTATGCATCGCAGAATTCTAAAAAATATTGCAATGTTTCTTAAATTAAGTGTTCTTTCAAATGATACCCCACTCGTTTGGTTCCAAAAAAGTTTTTTTTTGCTCTCCCCACACCCATCCCCTAAACACACAGAAATATAATTATTTGAGAGTTCGCTACAATTTTCAGTCAAAATATAGCAAACTTCCTGTCTCTATATGAATTTTTTCAATTTTTTCTGTCTATCAGTGTCGAAACGTAGGGGGGTGGGGGAACGGTCTGGAATTTGCACATTTTTTAGAATAACTCAAAAACTGCGTACCGCAAAATTCTAAAAACAATTGCAATGTTTTTGAAATTCGGTGCTCTTTCAAATGACACCCTACAAATGACACCCTACTTGCTTGGGTCAAAAAAGTTTTTTTTAACCCTCCTAACACCCATCCCCTAAACACACTGAAATATAATTATTTGTGAGTTCGCTATAATTTTCGTTCAAAATATAGCAAACTTCCTGTCTCTATGAATTTTTTTAATTTTTTCTGTCAATCAGTGTTGAAACGTAGGGGGGGGGGGGGAACGGTGTGGAATTTGCACATTTTTTAGAATAACTCCGAAACTGTGTACCGCTAAATTCAAAAAACAATTGCAATGTTTTTGAAATTCGGTGCTCTTTCAAATGACACCCCACTCGCTTGGGTCAAAAAAAGTTTTTTTTACCCTCCTAACACCCATCCCCTAAACACACAGAAATATAATTATTTGAGAGTTTGCTATAATTTTCGTTCAAAATATAGCAAACTTCCTATCTCTATGAATTTTTTCAATTTTTTCTGTCAATCAGTGTCGAAACGTAGGGGGGGGGGAACGGTCTGGAATGTGCACATTTTTTAGAATAACTCCGAAACTGTGTACCACAAAATTCTAAAAAAAATTGCAATGTTTTAGAAATTTGTTCTTCTTTCAAATGATACCCCCCCCACTCGCTTGGGTCAAAAAAAGTTTTTTTTTACCCCCCTTACACCCATCCCCTAAACACACAGAAATATAATTATTTGAGAGTCCGCTATAATTTTCGTTCAAAATATAGCAAACTTCCTGTCTCTATGAATTTTTTCAATTTTTTCTGTCAATCAGTGTCGAAACGTAGGGGGGGAGGAACGGTCTGGCATGTGCACATTTTTTAGAATAACTCCAAAACGGTGTACCGGAAATTTCTAAAAAAAATTGCAATGTTTTGGAAATTCGGTGCTCTTTCAAATGATACCCCCCTCGCTTGGGTCAAAGTTTTTTTTTACCCCGCTTACACCCATCCCTTAAACACACAGAAATATAATTATTTGAGAGTTCGCTATAATTTTCGTTCAAAATATAGCACACTTCCTGTCTCTATGAATTTTTTCAATTTTTTCTGTCAATCAGTGTCGAAACGTAGGGGGGGGGGGGAACGGTCTGGAATGTGCACATTTTTTAGAATAACTCCGAAACTGTGTACCACAAAATTCTAAAAAAAATTGCAATGTTTTGGAAATTCGGTCCTCTTTCAAATGATACCCCACTCGCTTGGGTCAAAAAAAGTTTTTTTTTACCCCCCTTACACCCATCCCCTAAACACACAGAAATATAATTATTTGAGAGTCCGCTATAATTTTCGTTCAAAATATAGCAAACTTCCTGTCTCTATGAATTTTTTCAATTTTTTCTGTCAATCAGTGTCGAAACGTAGGGGGGGAGGAACGGTCTGGCATGTGCACATTTTTTAGAATAACTCCAAAACGGTGTACCGGAAATTTCTAAAAAAAATTGCAATGTTTTGGAAATTCGGTGCTCTTTCAAATGATACCCCCCTCGCTTGGGTCAAAGTTTTTTTTTACCCCGCTTACACCCATCCCTTAAACACACAGAAATATAATTATTTGAGAGTTCGCTATAATTTTCGTTCAAAATATAGCAAACTTCCTGTCTCTATGAATTTTTTCAATTTTTTCTGTCAATCAGTGTCGAAACGTAGGGGGGGGGGGGGGAACGGTCTGGCATGTGCACATTTTTTAGAATAACTCCGAAACTGTGTACCACAAAATTCTAAAAAAAATTGCAATGTTTTGGAAATTTGGTCCTCTTTCAAATGATACCCCACTCGCTTGGGTCAAAAAAAGTTTTTTTTTACCCCCCTTACACCCATCCCCTAAACACACAGAAATATAATTATTTGAGAGTTCGCTATAATTTTCGTTCAAAATATAGCAAGTTTCCTGTCTCTGTGAATTTTTTCAATTTTTTCTGTCAATCAGTGTCGAAACGTAGGGGGGGGGGGGAACGGTCTGGCATTTGCACATTTTTTAGAATAACTCAAAAACTGTGTACCACAAAATTCTAAAAAAAATTGCCAAGTTTCTGAAATTTGGAGCTCTTTCAAATGACACCCCACTCGCTTGGGTCAAAAAAGTTTTTTTTCACCCTTCCCCACCCCAATCCCTTAAAAACACAAAAATATAATTATTTGAGAGTTCGCTATATTTTTCGTTCAGAGTTTATCAAACTTCCTGTCTCTGTGAATTTTTTCAAATTTTTCTGTTAATTAGGCTCGAAATGCAAGGGGGGGACCAACTTTTTGTGTCACTTTATTGATAATAATTCAAAAACTATGCATTGCAAAATTCTAAAAAAATGGCAATATTTCTAAAATCAAGTGCTCCTTCAAATGACACCCCACATGACCTGGTTTTAAATGATGTTTTTACCCCTTAACATTCCCACCCCTTTAATAAATATAGTTATTAGTGTCTGCCACTTTTCTATATTTTTCATTAAAAACCTACTCAATTTTCTATCATTCCAAATATATTTCAAGATTTTCGATGAAGTAGGGTCGGAGTTAATCGGGGCAATAAAACATCCCGAAAACGTCATTTTTCAAAATTATACAAAAAATGGTGAGGTGAAAAATTCCAAAACATATTTTTAAATAATGCTGAAATGAAGCCCTTTCATATGATACCCTACTCGTCTCGCTAAAAAAATGTATGTTTTTAAAGGCTTTACATCGTACCTCCTTAAAACAAACGAACACAACTTTATTTATTTTTTAACCCGCCATCTTGTGTGGATAGGTTAGTTTTATAAGCACCTCAAATTTTAAGTTTATCGGATTAATGGTTCACGAGATAATCGAAATAATGTGAAAAACACGTTGTACTCTCACCAATAGTGTTCCGTATAAAAAACGATTTAGTTTTTGTATTTGGATGACGTTGCGTAAATTTCTGATATGTTTTAAAACAACGTAAAATATTTTATGTAAATAAATATTTTTTTTCTTTTTTCTTAAATATATAGTTGAAATCATTTTTCTTAAATATCTTAACATCAACTGCTTGTTACCATACTATTTAAAAATATAATATATGAATCTTATATAGTTAACTATTAAATTATTTTTACATTTTTTTAATGTAAATTGTCCGTAAATAATTCTAAAATTAATTAACGCCATCTTCCCAAGAATGACAAATTAACACTTAGGCTGTATTCTAAACGACGACTTATTTGAAACTTATTTATGTAGACTTACTTATTCACCGCCATTTTAAATAAGTATTTTAAAGCTATTCTAAATGGTTTAGCATACTTATTTTGACAGCAACATAAAAGCAAATTCGAAAATAAATTTAGTTAAAAACATTTATTTAATTTGATCAATTAAAAGAGTTTTCAAAACTATTTTTTTCATTTTAAAGTATTACATTAATTTTATTAGGAATCGAAAAAGAACTTTCATTCCTTAAAATTATTTAGTAAACAAACATAAAAATATTTGACACTGTCAAATCGAATTAGATTTTTCTATGAAAAAAAAATTTCAAATAAGTCACCTATTTAGGTTACTTATTCAAATAAGCAAGTCTCCACAAATAAGTTTCAAATAAGTTTTGGTTTAGAAAACAGCCTAACAAAATTATTTCATTCAATCAATTGATTATCTTAACGGGTGTTCAAAGATAATTTATTCTAGTTAAGAAATTAGAAAATAGATGGCTTTTAAAAAATTACTTTCGTCACTAAGTACGAAAGTAATTTGTATAGGTTTTTTTATCACTGGTGACGAAAAAGAAATTTTCGATGCAATGAACAAACATCGAAAGTAGATTTTTTAAATTGGGTAGTAGAAAAAACTATTTTCAGACTATAGATTCTCAAAATACTACTTTACACACACCTAAATAAGCACCTAAATCTACACCTTAGTAAGTACCTATCATATTCTAAAAACTTGATAAGTTCTACCAATTCTATCAACTACAAAATTAACATCTCATTTGAATTTTTGCATTTTTTATCTGTAAACTTTTTTCCATTAAAAGTGTTTAAAAATGGTTCTTTCTCTTTTTCTCTAACAAGATTACGATAGTCCAGTTATAAAACATGATAATCTTGATAGCAGTCAAACCAAGAAGTCACAGACTGAAAAAATAACTAGATAATCGGGAATTCGCGCTTATCTAGTTTGTGTCTGTCATAGGTATTACACACTTTTCATTTTTTAACACTGATTAATCTTCTTTTTTGAATAAAATAATCAGAATAATTAATATTAAAATATACTAACTCAATATAATTGACAATAATTCAAAAACTGTGAACCGCAAAATTCTAAGAAAATAACAATGTTTCTTAAATTAAGTGTTCTTTCACATAATACCACTACTCGCATTTGGGTCAAGAAATCTTTTTCCACCCTTCCACAGTCCCAACCCCTATAACAATCAGAAATATAATTATCTGAGACTACGCTATATTTTTCGTTAAAAACTTCCTGTCTCGAATAGGGGAGGAATTAGCTTTGAGTTGCACTTTTTTTTAATATAAGTCAAAAACTGTGGACCGCAAAATTCTAAAAAAATGCAATGTTTCTTAAATTAGGGGCTCTCTCATATGATACCCCACTCGTTTGGGTCCAAAAAATTCAAAATAGTATTACAAATATGAAGTAGGTAAAGCTGAATATCGAAGAAGATCAGCTTCAGAAGTCTGAGAAGACGCCATTTAAACCAAACGCTTCAGAAGAAATTGAGTTCAGTGCAAGTACTAGTTTCAGCAAGAAAACACCTTGCAAGGAGAACGAGCCAGAGAACTCAGGAATAGGCTCATCAAACCGCGAACGGAACCACATGGTATTCTATTAGCAGAGGTTAACATATAGTTCAGAGAGTTGAGTTCATTAAGGCGTAGTTGAGTTCATTAAGTACTAAACTGGCAGTACGTCTTGAAGGCCAAATCACGTAGATTTTTTGAATATCCGGGCTTACGAGGAAGGTTGGGGTTGTTAGAGGAACTTCTAATACGACTTTTAAGAGGGCATGTTTTTCATACCAAGAAATGATGACATTATTTAGAACAGAAACTTGAGCATCAACACTAACAATAATTATTCGAATTAGAATTCATTTTGCTTTCCAACCCCAAAGGTCAAAAAATTCAAATAAAACGATGGCAAGATTTTGAAATTTTTTGATAGTTGCCTTTCAGAAATAAGATAACAAAAAACATAACGTTGTTGATACAAAAAATTATGACGTCAAGTAAAAAATCTACATAGCTCAAGCAATAAATATTAATTAAATTTTGATATTTTATTCATATAATGCAGGGAATCACAAAATTTTATTGATGTTTCCAAAGAGTTATTTTTTAAAATAAAATATCATTATTTTTTTATTTCCGAAATGTAACTAAAATACATACTTTCATTACTATACGTCTGCGCATTCATTACGTAAAAGGTATAACGTATAACGTCAACAAAACAACATGACGCAGTGTAACGTTTTTGAATAAAAACGAAAGATTTGTTCACTTAAATAATTTAGGTGACAATTTATATTGATAAGACATTGTTTTGGTATTTTCCAATTTTAAAGCATTATATTTTGTGATTGAATTTTCGTATATGTACATATAACTTTAGATGTTATTTATCAACGTATAAAAATACTAAATATAATATAATCAATTAAAACTAAGAAATAAACATAAATATATAAGACGATGTATTATTGTATATATGTGTATGAAAAATTGCATGAATCGTTTGGTTTTAATTGTCAACTAGTAAGTACAAAAATTTTTGAGCTAGTTCGCTAGATACCAACTATAGTATGTATTTTCAAGCTTCTAAAAATTGACATTAAAAAATATAATACATTTATTTAAATTCCATTTTACATTTCTTTTAAAATTTAAAACGTTTAAGCAATTCTTTAAAATTTAGTTTCTCAATTCATTTGATTAATGTAAAACCCGTTTTATTTTGAATGAAAAAGTAAGCAGAACAAATACTTGAAAAATTTAATATTTAAAAACCGGATTTAAGTTATTTTCTTGGTATATAAATGTGTTTTTTATTTATATACTTTTTAGCTATCCAAACCCCCGATTTTTGGTTTTACCAACAAAATCTGAATTCTTATTACGACGACATGCTCATACTAAACTAAAACACAATGATTTTGTTCAAACATCACATTATCTTCGGTAAAAAACCAACATTTTTGAAGGTCCGTAACCTTCAACAAAACACAAATATATAAGTTCTCATTAAAAGGTACCAAATACCGCATTATAGCGTAGATTATATGTAACAATACGTCCGATCAACCAAAAGTTATTACGTAGTTTACAAAATACCTTGAAACCAATGTGAAACTATTTACATATGCATGAAATTTTTTTAAGCGTTCCTTTGAGATCAATAAGGGCAACCAAAATCATGCACTCACTATATTAGTAAAGCAATTCAAGCTCTTTAAATAAACTATTTAAGCATTTAAAATGTGCCTTTAAGATTGAAAGAAAGCTCCTAGAAATGTATGTTTTTTAGAGTTCCGTTTTTAATGCATCACCATCACCATTGAAATGATTACATTTTTGTTCATTATTTTTATTATTTCTTAAACTGTGAATGTGATGCAAAATAGTTTCATGTGCATCTCAAATCATGCACAGTCCACAAAAGATTGAAATAATACTTGTTTCCATTACGTACCTATATGAAATAACTCTGCTTCAATATTCCTTAAAATAGTATAATATTTAATTAAGAGCTACAGTGCTACTTTTTGTGTTGTCTACAGTTTGGCGGCCGACCGTAGGGAGGAACACAAAAGCCACTTTAGCTCCGAATTTAATACACCATGTTTTCGGCAAATGTTTAAATTTTTTATAAATATGAAATTAAAACATCTAAATTTTTATAAATACGATTTTTATCCTCATAATTACTTTCAAAAAAGGGAAAAACATTTAAATTTGTATAAATAAAATTTTTTATCGAAGCAACTTTCAATTCAAAATTTCATAATCCAATCAAAATATTTGTTATTTTTTGTTGTCATAGTTTTACAATAATTCAAAATTTCATAATCCGATCAAAATGTTTGTTATTTTTTGTTGTCATAGTTAATCTGATGTTATGTTACTTTTGCTGTCGTTGTAAAAATATGGTAAAATGTCGACACTTTTTTTGCCTCCGTAAAAATATGAGTTACTATTTCTGTTGCCGTAAAAAACGAAAAAAATGGCGTTATAAGTCAAAGAAGTAAGACTTTAACCTTCTACTTAGCGGCAGTAAAATTCAATTTTACAGCCTTTTACCGAAAAAATTAGTTTTGGATTTTAGCGTTCATTTTAGTTTGTTTTTGATAAAATAATAAAAGAGGTGATTTGCTTAAAAGGTTTTTACTTTTAGTTAATAGTAATACTTATTTGGTGTAGAGCATAATTCTTTGATTTCGTCGATCAATTCGTGAGGAATAAGAATGCAATTGATGCTCAAAAAAGCAATCCAGAATTCTTTCATCGTCTGCGCTTCTTATTGGTAGTATGCAACTACAAATAAAATTCCAAGCTTTCCAATTCCAAAATGAGACCTCATTAAGTGTTCGAATGCACTTTTGAAATATAACCGTAATTGTGCCCGTCAAATTACTAAAATCAACTGAAATAGTAACCGTTCGAAGACGGGGAATGTAATCGACATGGTCCTCGTTCGGTGACCGTTACCGCTTATTGTCTGACCAAAATACGGTAACAAATCAGTTACGATACCGCTTGTGCTCGATAACACTTCGGTTTTTTATGGTTAGAAATAGTGAAATTGTTTGTCGGGAATAAATGACTATCTATAATATAATAGCCGTCCCTCTATACGGTCGTAACGCTGATGACGTAGTACATTTTTTATTGGTTTTTTTTTCATTTTTTTTAAATAACATTAAAATTATTTTGGATTTTTGAGATCAATTAAACTCAAGTAAGTAAAGAAGTAATTGGAATTTTAAAATTATTTTTTTTTTATTTATAAATACATAATAATCATAAAAATTTTGTTTTACGAAATTTAAATGGACCGAATGTAGTTTTTTATAGTTATTGCTACTGTCTTTTCCTCTTTCATGCAAATTATTATCATTTCGATATTAAGAAAATTAATTATTTTTGACAGGCAGTGCTAAAAATCATATAATAGTGGTTTTGCGATCATTATTTTTTATAGTTTTATTCCTGTGAAATAAAATAAAGAAAAACAAAAACTACTATTTGAGTATTTCTCTTGCAATATGAGATAACAGCTTCATCATAAAAGATCGTGTGACGTCATTACGATTTTTTTTTAGTTATTTGTAGTTTTTGTTATTGTTTTAATAAAATTTAGAATGCATTCAGGTTTTTTAAAAATTTATTTATAGTTTTTGTTGTTGTTTTAATTATATCTGTTTTTTTCAATTCAATTAGTCACAATATATGTACTATGTTTTAATTTTGCTTTTGAACCTATATAGGTATAAACATGCTATATATTATGCTTGATTTATAGTAATTAATATACTTCACAAACAAACTTAAATCGTTTAAAGCAAAAACATGAGAATTTTCAGAGAGAATTTTTAAATGATTATAGTTGTGTTTTGTATGTAAGCCAATATAAATGTTTGAAATGCTTTTCTTAACTCCCCTTTGTAGCACTATTATAGCAGGAGTCAGACCCGGAAATTTGTTCTATAGAACAGCGAACATAACAGCATAGAAAAATATAGATTTTCAACAATTTTTAAAAACAATGTAGGTAGCAAACATTTGATATTATTGGGACAAAAAACAGTTTGTGTTATTTTTAAACATTTAATAATTAAAACCGATTTAATAAAATGATGTTTAAAAAAGTCAGTACAAAATTTCGTTGTCATTGTCAATGTAGAGGGTTGTGAAAAAGGTTGGAGGTTCAACACGGACCCTATATTTATTTATTATAGTTTTTGTTTATTTTTTTTATAGAACATAAAAATTATTACTTTGGGATTTTTTGTATTAAATTTCTAGATATTACCATGTATGTATTCATAAGATGAGATAATATTTCGTCAACACTTAAGTCAACATTCTAATCAACATCCTAAGTCACGAGTGTAAAGTCATTATTGTCATGACGCATGGTCAATTCATTGCTATATTTTTGGTTAGGAAATATAGACAACTTCAGAGGAATTTTTAATTTGGAAGGGGTTTTTGTGAACAATTAAGCTTAAGTACATATTGGAAATCACTTGAATTTTGCAATTCGAAATAACTTTTCATTTTCTCTAAAATTCCTTTAGAAAAATTTTTTGTGTTTCGTGCCATAATGACTGTACACTCGTGACTTAGAATGTTGATTGTTGATTAGAATGTTGACTTAAGTGTTGACGAATTATTCTCTCATCCTATGAATTCATACATCGTAATATTTAGAAATTTAATACAAAAAATCCCAAAGAAATGCAATTACTTCGGTCTGAAAGACCTAAGTATTACATTCATGAGCTCAAAGTGAAATTCTTACCTCCACTTTTTTTGGCATTTCTCGACGTTTTAGGACCTACTGATTCTAAAAAAGCAAAAAAAAAATGTGTGTCTGTCTGTCGGCCGTCCGGCTGTTCGTCCGGCTGTCCGTCACAACCGACGAAATCTAGAAAACCGCTGGACGGATTTCAAAATTTTTTTTTTCTAAAAATAGGTTTACTCAATGGGAAGAGCCGAAAGGACGATGTGTTTGATAACTGTACCGGAAGTGTGTCAAAAAAATCGTCCAGTGTGTCAAAACAAGGAAATTTGCATATTTTTTGGTTAAAAAACGTTCATTTTAAGTGATTACGAGTAGAAACATTGAATTTGGAGAAATCTTGATGGTCGGGATTGGTATGTGAGACCAAAATCTAGATTATTGCATTATAAGTTTGTCAAAAAAATGTTGTCAAGTGAGTCAAAAGAAAGATTTTTATTTATTTTTTTACCAATTTTTTGGAAAAAAAATAAAATCAATTGTTTGTTTGAAATGAAGTTTTATTATTATTATTGAGAGTTATGGCATTATAAGTTTGTCAAAAAAATGTTGTCAAGTGTGTCAAAAGAAAGATTTTTATTTATTTTTTTACCTAATTTTTTGAAAAAAAAATATAATTTATTGTTTGTTTGAAATGAAGTTTTATTATTATTATAGAGAATTATGGCATTATAAGTTTGTCAAAAAATAATGTCAAGTGTGTCAAAAAATGATTTCATTTGTTTTTAGCCAATTTTTTTGAAAAAAAAAATGTAGCTGTTTTTATGACGTAAATGTAATTTAAAATGAAATTGGACATGGAAATTTTTGAATTTGTTATAGTTTTTGAAATATTTTTGGAATTTTGAAAAAGTTTGTATTTTTGATTTTGTAATAATTTTTGGAATATTTTTGAAAAAGTTTGAATTTTTAAGAATTTTTGAAATATTATCGGAATTTAGAAAAAATTTAAATATTTGATTTTATTATAATTTTTGGAATATTTTTGGAATTTTGAAAAAGTTTGATTTTATTTAATTTTTACAATATTTTTGGAATTTTGATTATAATTTTCCGGCAACGTATTGATGTTTTTCGTGTTAGTTTTGTAATAAATTTTTAAACAGAGATAAAAAATACTTGCACTTTAACAAAGAGTTATGTTTGATATACATCGCTGCCCAAAACTAAAAACCATGTCCTCATAAAAGTTTTTTGCCGAAAACTATATCAAAATCCTTAACCCAGACCGAAGTCTTGATATCTCAGAGCTGTGAGATTTCAGCCCCTCCATATTTTCCAATATGTAATCATATATGAAAGATTCAACTTAAGTAAATATGAAAAATGATGAGGTTTCAATTTAGAAATTATCTGAACATGAAAATTAAAATATGGTACGTCATCGTCGCTGTGGCTAAGTTGTGTAAGACACACGGGATTTCAACATACGTCTCTGATGAGTGTGAGTTCGAATCTTGGCACGAAAAACAAAAAATTTATCTAAAGGAATTTTAGGGAAAATGAAAAGTTATTTCTAATTGCAAAATTCAAGTGATTTCCAATATGTACTTACGCTTAATTGTTCACAAAAACCCCTTCCAAATAAAAATTATTCATTTTTATTCATAAAAATTCCATTTACGGCATTTAAATTTTTCGATAATGTAGTCTTTCAGCCATTTCGTTCAAACTTATTTTTTTATATCATTTCGATATTTATAAGAAACTTAATTATTTATATGACAGATAGTTTGTTTTTCATCATTATTGTTGCATAGTTTCATTTTCTGTAAATAAACTAAACAACAGCTTCTATTTCATTATTTTCTTAATCTTCTTCTTCTTGTATATATTAATACGCTAAATTAAAACTTTGTGGAGCATAAGGCTTTTTTATTCGCAGATGGATTCAATTCAAATTTTCACAGCTAACTGATATTAGTGTAACCTATATTGGGATCTGGATTCAAACAAATCGGATCATAAATAAAAAAGTTATTATATACGGAAAACTTTTTCTATACATATGCATTATAAGTTTACATACATATAAAAATATATTTGCTATCGAACAACGAACAACAAAAACGAAACTTAAAACTTTATTTTGTTATTCTTTTTTATATTTAATTTTTTCTCAGCTGTTAGTATATTTATTTCTTTGAATGTGAATAAACGTACATATTGTTTTTCTATGTTTTAAATTTCATTTCGAATTTTTTCTTATGCGTAAGATAGGTTTTGAGTTAGATCGTGTGAATCCTTTTGTTCGTTCTTTTAAATCAATGCATGAATTTTGTGAAAGACCTGAGAATGTTACTGCTGATGTGTCAATGGTTATAAAAGTTAACAGAGAATGTGATATTCGTCGTTTTAATGATGCTGTTCAAACTGATGTGGTTGCTATTTTTAAAAATGATGAATTTTGTTAAATTTGTCAGATGAAGATAGAATTGATGGAAATGAAATGATTAATAAATTTGTATGTACTGAAATCCCTGATCCCATTCTTTTTCCTAAATTACATGAATATGTGAAACGTCATATGATGCATGAACCATGTGGTGCTCTAAATCCCAATTCTGTTTGTATGAGAGTGGTAAATGTAGTAATAATTTTCCAAAACCTTTTTCTGAAAATATTAAAGAATATGTGAATGGTTATCCTTTGTACCGTCGACGTGATAATGGTATGAGTGTTGATGTACGTGGTGCATCTCTTGATAATAGATATGTTGTTCCGTATAATATTTATCTTCTTGCAAAATTCAATTGTCATATTAACGTGGAAATATGTACGACTGTTAAAAGTCTGAAATATGTTTACAAGTATGTATATAAAGAGTATGATTCTGCCAATGTTTAATTTAGAGTGAATGGAGAGAATGCAGTGAATAATGATGATGCGATTGTGGGAAATGAAATTCAAGATTTTTTGAATGGACGGTATGTTGGTTCGACTGAAGCTGCTTGGCGCATATTTGAATTTCCAATGCATTTTCAATCTCATACAATTATTCGACTTGATTGTCATTTGCCTAATAGACAAAATGTTTATATCAGGAATGGTAATGTGGCTGGCACAGTCGCAAATGTATCAAGAACAAAATTGTTAGCATTTTTCCATTTGAATTCCATTGATAATTTAGCTAATGAGTTTTTGTATACAGAATTAATTATGTTTGGTATGATCAAAGTAAATCGTGGAAAAGAAGACAACGTGGGGCTGATAAAGTTGTTGCTCGATTATATATGGTTACTCCAAAAGATATAGAATTGTTTCATATGCGTTTACTTCTGTTGCATGTTCGTGGTCCAAAATCTTTTTTTGATCTACGTATGTATGAAGGTGTACCCTACCCTACTTTTGTTGCAGCATGTGAAGCTCGAGGTATTGCAACAAATGATAATGAATAGCGTGAATGTTTACTTGAAGCTTCAGAAATTCAATCACCAAAACAGTTTCGTCAATTATTTGCATTTATCTGTGGTTGGAACATTCACCTCCGAATGCTTTAGCTTTTTTTCTTGACAGCTCATGCAGGTTGTGGCAAAACTTTTGTTCAAACGGCAATCATTCATAAATTTAATTCACTAAATCTTTCGTGTATTGTAACTGCCTTCAGTGGTATTGCATCAACTCTTTTGATTGGGGGGCGAACTTTGCATAATGTTTTCAAATTACCAATTCCATTATTAGAGAATTCAATGCCAAATATAACTCCAAACAGTGTACATGGCACATATATTAATAATGCATCAATCATTACTAGGAAGGCCCGGCGTGCTTCGCTACGCTTATAAATAAAGTTTTTGCGTAGACATTTTGTTGACGTAGAAGCAATGATTTCAAAAAGTGGTAATGAGAAATGCTAGCATATAATTTTTAATTTTTCTTTTTAAATATATGAATGAAAAATAATCAGAACTCTAGCTGATCAGTTCGGATATATGAAAAATTAGCGATCAAATAAGTTTTCAAGTAAGCTTATTTTATCTCTAACTTATTTGATCGCTAATTTTTCATATATCCGAACTGATCAGCTAGAGTTCTGATTATTTTTCATTCATATATTTAAAAAGAAAAATTAAAAATTATATGCTAGCATTTCTCATTACCACTTTTTGAAATCATTGCTTCTACGTCAACAAAATGTCTACGCAAAAACTTTATTTATAAGCGTAGCGAAGCACGCCGGGCCTTCCTAGTACATATTATTATTTCCAGCCATTTGTGATTGATCGTATAAAAATTTATAGTATGTACACTTCACGATGGTTTTTTTGTAGAATTATAGTTAAGCATCAGGTGCACACAGAATAGATTAAAAGATGTTGGATTATGATGGATAGTAATTAGTAACTGTATCAAAGCCGGATGAAAAGGCAAAGAGTGTATTGGCGTGCGGGGTAAGGGGGGGGGGGCGCAGCCCGCGGGATGCCCCCTCGTTAAATATAAACCTAAAAATAATATTAAGCCTCTAACGTTACCTCAATACTTACCGGATAATTTTTGACATGAATCTAACGATTAAACAATTGTTGGAATATTAAGCTTTAGTACAGCACCGAATCGTTTTTGTCAAAAACTTATCGTTGCCCGTTTTTATGATACTACCACAGGTCAAAACAAAATAAGTTTTAAAGATGAAAATTTTGGGGCACTGAAGAATTGAAGCGTTAAAAGATTTTGGGCTGAGACACTGTCGATTCTTTCTTTAATTATTCCAAGCAAAATAATGTTCAACCACACATTAAATTAAAAGCTTTAAACATGATACAATGGGTTTGGCCTGTTTGACCTCATATATATTATGCCGAATTTTGTGGTTTTGCAATACATTAGATCAAAACTAGATAGACGTATCGACAATCATAAACTAAATTTACATATTTTTACAATTTTATAATAATTAGCATAAGAACGGTTAAAAACTAAATGTCACAAAATCTAAGAAGAAGCAAGAATATAATTAAAATTGTAAAAAAAGCTATTAAATATTCAGAGCTTTTAAAAAAAATCACCTCGATTTTTTATTGTTTTTATTTTCAATTTTTTGTTATCAAAATATTCTATATTTCTGGTTCGCTGTTTTTGGAAGAGGATTCAACAGAGCAAATGACAAGTGGAAAAAAGATAAAAAAAAATATGCGAAGTAAAAAATGTTTCTCTTTCAATTTATATATAAAGCTCAAAACATACGGTTCGATTTCATTTGAGTTTAAACGTGATACGTGATAAAAACTAAAGCAAGCAATTTTGATTACATTTTAAAATATATTAAATAACTGAAAAAAATTATTACAGCAAAACAGTGAAATTTTAAAATAGGTTGTTCTAATTTTAGAAAAATAATTTAAAATAACATATTTTTTTTTTGGTGAATAATAAATAATTAAAAAGAAATTAAAATGAATGTAGAACAATTTCGTGAAAATGGACGTGAAATGATTGATTATATTTGTGATAATATACAAAATATGGATAAAAAAAGTGTTTCACCTTCCGTTGATCCTGGATATTTAAAAAAATTGATTCCTAGTGAAGCGCCAGTAGACGGAGAGCCTTTTCAAGATATTATGAAGGATATTGAAAATAAAATTATGCCTGGAATTTTGCAATGGAATCATCCAAATTTTTTTGCATATTTTCCTTCGGGCAATTCATTCCCATCAATACTTGGTGATATGATGAGCAGTTCCTTAGGTATTATTGGATTTTCATGGGTAAGCTAAAACTAAATATATTTTTACCTACCTCTATAATTGCTGATTAATGATTATTAATCAAACATGATTATAAAATCAACAATCTTTAAAAACCTTGATTTTGTGATTAGTCAGATGTGTTAATTCAAGTGTTAATTCTTGGTTTCAACAAAAATTCTATTTAAACTTTACTTTGAGAGTAAAAGTACTAATTTACAGAATTATGATTACATTAAAGACTAAAGTCAACAATTTAAAATTCTTTCAACCCTCTATTGATCATCTTAAAAAGAAAAGCTTCAGAAAAAATTTTTTTTATATTGAAAGTAATTCAATATTAGGTACTTTGTAACCTACCAAATTTAAAACTATTTGTCCATACACATTATTTAACCATTTATAAGCTTCGTTTCGTTAACAGAAACTCAGAACTTCTATTACTTTAAAAACTTTAGTTAACAGATTCAGTACATACAGTTTGCACGGAAACTGATAAAAATCCGTTGGAGAGCCCGCTTTTAGATGAGAAAACATTGATCGAAAACGGTTTTTGAAAACCGCGGTTTTATGGTTTTCAAAAAATATTTTAATCATCATTATGACGTTCGGTTCGATTTCACCTGATCGTATGTTTAAAATTTATACTTTATTGTTACACCATAAAAAAAATCTAAACTAGTCAAAACTGTAATATTGCTACAATTCTTGGAATAACAAACTGGTCTTAATTCTGATATGATGCATGTATACTTTTTGGGCAAAAAATAAGGAACGAAGTTTATCATCCCTTTAATTAGGGCATGCTCTCTACAGCCCCGTTATCAAAGCTTATAATACTGATAAAGTAAAAGTATAGTGAATCTTTGATTTATAGATAAAGATTTTGAAAATTTTGTCAGATGCTAAAATGATCTTTCTTTTTTTCTTTTTGTATACAAAGAAAAAAAAAGATGTGTCTATTTTTTGAAAAAGGTTCTACCTAGTTTTAGCTTGTTTTCGACAATTTTGCTTCAATCATGATTTTCACATAAAATTACCGAAAGTCAAGAGCATCAAGAAAATTAAAAGCCTATAACAGAGATAATGATAATACTGTAGATTAATTTTGAAACTTTATTTTACTTTGAAGTTTGAAGGGGCGTAATACCAGTATAATTAGAGAACACATTTCAAGAGCTGGTTTCCTAGAAATAAGCACGAGTTATATTTTTTTCTTAGCAATAAATAAGCTAGATTATGCGCTTCAAATAGAACTAAATGTTCAAAACAGATGAAATTCGATGGAACATTTATGCTGGTAAATTTACAAAAACTCGCGAATCGATAAAAAGTATTAAATGGTTCAAACGTAGCAGATGTTAATAGTAAGAATTTTTAAATTTGCGACAGAAAAATAACCTCGATGATATTGCAATGAATTATTCTGAAGGCACACTGAAAAAACATGTTCTATTTCCAATCGAGATGCGGTTGTGTCAACATCGCCGCGGGATCGGATATGGTGGTTCGAAATTGATATAAGCTCAAAGTAAATTTTTTTCAAGGAAATAGTTATCAGCCTTATTCAACTACTGTTGCATGTAACACTTTATATTTCAAATAATCCTCATTCTGTTGTCAGGAAAATGTTAACGTGTAATTGTCCCAACCACCGTGATATTGTTTGTAAGTATTTTTTTTTCTTTGAATTATAAACTGCCAACTTCGAAATGTCATTATACTAAAATTTTTTTTCAGAGTAGAAACAAAAGGGTTATTAAATTTCGTACAATTACGATGCAATTTTATGTTTTTGATAATCGAAAACCGACCCAAAAACGTGGTTTGCAAAACAATGGTTTTTTGCAAGCTTTAGATATGCAGGATACAATATTATCACTCACCACGTCAATGTAAGACAATGTTTCTTCCCTCGTAATCACCATAAAAATTTCAACACGAATTGTACTTATTTTGGAAATTAGGTTTTTAAAATAGTAGACATCTCACTCCTATGTTATTGTTATATATTAATGACCACTTTATAAAAACTCATCCATAAATATTTTTCGTTCCCGTCATTTTCAGTTTCATTAATTTTTAATTTCAATGTTAACCATTCTTTCTGAAAACTTATGATATTTAGGTTGAACTCCTACTATAATGATCCTGAAAGTATGAATGTAGTTCCGGTAAGTATTGAGATATGCTTGCATGTTCTTTTGTAGTTTTATATTACTAATTAGTCGGGGTTATTAAAAACTAAATTACACAACTCAATAGCTTGTAAACTTTAACAAATGCTTGGCTTTTATTTTCAGGCGTCATCACCTGCTGCTACAGAGCTTGAAACAATTGTTCTTGACTGGTATGCCAAAGCATTAGATCTCCCGACATTTTTCATATCCGATCATCCTGGCAGCGTTGGTGGTGGTGCAATTCAAGGATCAGCATCAGAAGCAGTACTGGTCTCATTAATTTCAGCTCGTGCGCGTGCAATTTCAATGCTTAAAGGATCCGATTTTCAAGTACACGATAGTATTTACTTGCCACAGTTAATCGCATACGCATCTAAAGACGCGCATTCTTGTGTTGAAAAAGCTGCAAAAATGGCGATTGTAAAACTACGTATATTAGAAACGGATAGTAATGGATCGTTTAGAGGTGACACATTACGTGCAGCAATGGAACGTGATCTTGAAGCAGGACTTACACCATTCTTTGTTGTTGCCACACTTGGAACAACCGGTGAATGTGCGTTTGATAATATTCAAGAAATTGGTGAAGTTTGTAAAAAATTTCCAACTGTTTGGTTTCATATTGATGGAGCATATGCTGGAAATTCTTTTATTTTACCGGAAATGCGAAATTTTAAAACAGGAATTGAAAATGCAGATTCATTTTGTACAAATCCGAATAAGTTATTATTAACAAATTTTGATGCTAGCGCATTGTGGGTTAAGGACGTTATGGCATTACAATCAGCATTAACTGTTAATCCGTTATATTTACAACATGAACATTCCAGAGCCATTGATTATAGACATTATGGCATTCCTTTAAGTAGAAGATTTCGTGCTATGAAGTTATGGTTTGTTTTTCGAACTTATGGTATTACAGGAATTCAAAAATACATTCGAAATCACATTTCGTTGGCCAAACGATTTGAGGAACATGTAAATGCAGATGAACGTTTTGAAGTTAGCAATAATGTTCACCTAGGACTTGTTTGTTTTAGATTAAAGTAAGCTAATTACATTATAATTGTAAACTGTTCTTTTTAACTGATTTTTTTCAAACCAGATCACCAGACATCATTAACCAAGAATTGTTATCCAGATTAAACCAAAGCGGTAAAATGTTTATGATTCCATCAATGGTTCGTGGTAAATATGTAATTCGATTCTGTGTGACATATGAACATGCATCAGAACAACATATAGGTACCAATTTTGTATATTTTATTGTCATTAGCTTATTAAATTATTATAGGGTTTTTACTGTTTTTACTTATTAAGTTATTACAACAGTTCGTGAACAAAAACTTCTTCATTTCAAGAATTTCTTACATTGTGTTAAAATTACAGAAAAGTGTTAATTTTTACTCATTTTGGTACTTTTTGTTATGCAAGTCGGTAAGCGAAAGTGAAATTTTGATAGACTTCTCATTTTTGTTAGCCTAAATTTTCAAAATAATTTTAAACTATATCTTTTAGAAAATCTCTAACTAAAACCGACAATATTTCTGCAGCTTTTACGCAAAATAACGTACTTTTCTAAGAAGCCTACCATTTTAGATAGTTTTGAATTAAACTTGAAACTTTTATAACATAAAATGCAAATTGAATAATAGCTATTTATGTATTAAGGGCGTAGTATGTCTTTTCCGCTTGAGAGTGAAATTGTTGCTCGAGGCGTTTGCGGAGAGAAACAATCACTCGAAAGCAAAAAGGATACTTTATAGTTTGTACCCGAATCGCATACAAGATTTTTTGTAAGAGTAAGAGTCTGTATTATTTGCATAAATAATAGTAGATTCTTGTATGAGCTTAGAATGAAGGCAATTCTTCACGAGGATGAAGTTTCCCGAAACGAGCGTAGCGAGTGGAGAGAATCATCCGAGTGAAGAATTGCCATCATCCTAAGCGAATACAAGATGCTATTTTATCCACGACTGTAAAATATTTCGTTTAATTTCCAGTTTTCATACAAAAAATTGTATCGCCATATTGAAATAAATACATCAAAGATAGCGAAAAACAAAACAAGTTTGTTGTTTAATTTGTTAGGGGAATATTTAATAAACTATAGAACTGTTAAAGAATTTTAATCAAATTGACTAGTTGTGGAATGAATACAATTACAATGGAAGACATACGCATGGAAAGCAAATATTCTTTAGTAGTGGTGGATAAAAATACATATATTTACACAAAATAGTAAAATATTTTTTTAGAAAATTATTTTATCCAAGTAGTTTTTCGAAATAATAGTAATAATAATAACTTTGGCATTGTTATTTCAATTTTAGGCATTACTATTTCAATTTTAGGCATTGTTATTTCAATTGGAAAAAAGGCGTGGTTTACGCACAATTTTTGAATCGTAAAAGTGCATTTTACGGTTTACTCGTACAAAAAATTTATTTGCCTCTTCTATTCGTTTTATTTTTTGTGTATCTATGAATTCTAAAATAATTCAATTTAAGTTAATTTAATTTAGTCTGTTGGAAATACATGTTACTCTACTGATGTTTGATGTATTTTTTTCTTTCGGAAATTGGCAATGGTCGCTCGCATATTAAACATTTGCTCGTGAATAGGGAATATATAACAACTAATTACTAAACACTAACGACTATTTTTTAGCGTTTTCATGGCAAAGATAAATGAACTATAAATTATCAACCTCATTTATAAATGAAGCCGAAAAAAAGTTTATTATCGCCATAGGTCGGTAAAACAGTCATGACGTCACCTAATTTAATGCTTATTAATAGAGTATTGCTTACATACAATCAATTATTTTTATATATTTTTAAAAAATCAGTCGTGAAATATTATTTTTTGTAAATAATTTAAAACTTTTAATATTTTACAGACGATGCATGGAAACAAATTCAATTAATTGCAAAGGAAATTCTAGATGAAGAAGAATTGAAAACTAAAGATACGCCCTTGTCACCAATAATTGAAAAGGTTGGAAGAAAATTACCATCTCGTTTTTCATTTACCCGAAATGTATCTCGAGACATTTATGAAAAACAAGCTAGCATGTAAGTAATACCAAGGTCGCATTCGGAAATACCAAATCACTTGTTTATTTTCTTATTTTGACGTTTGAGACAAGCGATGGTGTTTCGTAAATATACTTACTTGCTTAATAAAGCAAGCGATTTGACTAATAAAATCATTCGGAAACGCTTACTAAGTTATTTTAAACGCGCTATTTTTAAGATTAAATAAGATTTGACAGTTAGTAGCAGTGATATTTATTTTTAGTTTTGTTTATTTTTTAACATTTTAATCAAAATACAATCATATAATTAAAAACGCATTTTCAAAAATCGTTGTATTCTTTTTGGGCAGAAATGTGTGTGTAGATTTGTTCATTTTTCACAGAACTGAACCTCCTATATGCCAAATAAATTTGATAGGATTAAACCTATAACAATTTTATAAATTAAAGTTATTATACAGACAATTTTTATATTTTATTTTATTTGGCTCTATTTGTTGTTTTAGAACTGATTTTAGAACTGAAAGTTTCCATTTCCATTTAATTTAAGTAAAAAAAAATTTAAATTTCATTGAAATAAAAATTGAACAATTCATATTTGACTTTAAAGTTATCCAAATAAAATAAAAAATTAAAATTATAAATTAGAATAATCCTAAAAAACAAATATGCTAAATTTCCCAAAATCTAGTTATAATTGAATTATTTATCACAAAAGTGTTGACAGTTAAACTAAAGTGATCTGTGTCGCGTTCTTTTTCTTAACATTTTCTAACATTGTCATAAAATTGTGTTGAAACGTCATGTTAAGTTTTGTCGACAATGTTGATTTATAATTTAAGAACGACAAAATATTAGACTTTTGATCTGTCAAAAATAAATTTGTTCTATTTGAGCACATAAATTAAATATATTAAAATTATTTAATTAATATATAATAAAACTTAATTGCGAAACACAAAAACAAGAAATTGTATTTACGAATACCTTAATTATAAACATTTTGACAGATAAATAGATCACAACATACCACATGACATAACAACATTCTATAATTCATGTCTAGGAGGTGAGTTGGAAATTGCTACAGAATGTTAACTTTTGACAGTTTAACCTTCGCGTGAACGGAAATTTGTAGCTACTGATATGAACAGTATCTACCCCGGTAGATATTACATAAATCATAATATCTACAAACGTAACTGTGTATTTATTTTACTTTTGTGTAAGCATACAATAAAAGCATATATTTAAAAATAAAGTTACTTGTTTTTCACATTGATCAGTAAAAATTTTCATATAAGAAAAAAGGAAAAAAATATCTACCCGGGTAGATATTTGTTTTCTTACGTAATATCAACTTACATAATATCAACAAACGTGTAATAATATCAAACGTGTATTAATATCATAATATCATTTTGCTTTTGTGTAAGCATACAATAAAAGCATATATTTAAAAATAAAGTTACTTGTTTTTAACATTGCCCAGTAAAAATATTCATATAAAACCCAAGGTAAAAATATCTACCCGGGTAGATAAATGTTTTCTTGCGTAAAAAAAACCATAAAAATCCAAAAAAAAGTATTAAAAGGAAGTCCAAAATACTTTTTTCTCAAATTTTGCGAAATCAATTTAAAAATTAGTCACATAGCTGAACAGGCATGATGATTGGTTAAAAACTCATAAAGTTATTGAATTACAAAAACCGTGATATCTACCCGGGTAGATACTGTTCACGCGAAGGTTAACATTGAATTTAGGAACGACATCATGACGTCGTTTTGTTACACAATGTTAAAATTATTGAATTAAAGAACGACGAAAGTTAACAGTTGTTAACAATAGTTAACATTGTCGAGAAAAAGAACGCGACACTGTACTTCGAAAACTGAAAACAATCCTTTTTTTCTGGGAAACCTAGTTTGTTTTGTGTTGTGTTTAAATTTTTTTCACTATTGTTAAATTATTTAGTAATAATAATTTAACATAATGTGATAATTTTAACACAGTGTGATAATTTATTATAACAACTGATTTCCAATTCACCGCATCAAACATAATGGCTTATGTCGAAATTTGGAATTAAAATTAAAATTGTTTTTTAACTAAGCAATTATTAAAGCGCCCCTAAAAATGACAGTTGCTTATTTAATTAATAATTTCATTTAAAAAAAGCTAGCGATTTGGTATTTCCGAACGCCATTCAATCTGATTAAAATAGACTAAATTGTAATTAATATTAATAATTGTTTTTGTTAGACCCAATTTAACAGATGGTTGCACGCCAATAATGGTATTAGATACAGAAGATATAATGAAAAGTCTTCATCAAGAAACAAATCGTTTGAAAAAACTCGAAATTTGCTCGGAGAACGACATTTCAGATGAATCAGCTAGTAATTAAGAACCAAGTTTTTGTAAGCATCAACAGTAAACATCGCATCTATTGTGATAAGCAATACGCACTATTTCATTTATCATTTTATATTTATCTCATCAGTATCAAGTTTTTTGCAAATTATTTTAAAATGTTTTAGATGAATTTATAATTTTATAAAACTTTTAATAAAAATCGATTTGTTTTGTTTAATTAAAATGGCATGAGTTTGCGAACATTTCACTAATACCAACAAAGAAAACAAGGCAAACTATTTACATTGAAATTTTTCAACACTGATTTTCATCGGCATTATATATATGGCACAAATACATCGCGCTTAAATTACTCATCCCAAAGAATCTAAAATGTTAAGTAAACTTCCAGCACAATATTTCAACATTTTCAGAGGAAAAAGTGATCAAGGAAATTTTTACTAACGTTGTTTACGGGAACAAATTACTACATTTGTGAATAATTACATAATAAACATTTAATTAAATTAATAATAAAACTATAAAATTAAATTATAAGAAAACAGTTATGTATCCTAATTAGGGGGTTTTCTTCAGATTCAATCGCTGATAAATAAGAAATAAAACCTTGCTTTTATTAAGTATTCAACTCCTATATTGTATTGTAGCCAGGGGCGCACACAATGGGTGGGGGGGGGGGGGGTCGGGTCCGAACCCCCCCCCCCTAACCGATTATTTTTCAGTACTTTTTTTATTTAAAGTTTGAAATTGTTTAGTCATTAGTGTAACCATAATAAATTAAAGATTAACGTCTCTGAATATCAGAAGATACGATGCTAAGTACAGGACTATGTTTTATTAGAATTGATAAATTTTTTGGAGGATTTTTAACGCTAATTTTAAAGTTTCGAGAATAAAAATTAGCAGGGAAGACCGACGCCGGTAAGGCCTTTCAGAGATGCCAGACGCAAAAATCACTTTGAAAAGCGACAGTTCTACATCTTGTCACTCGAACAGTAAAATGATGGACTGCTATTGACGCTCTGGTGAAACGTGTGAATTTGCAGGCTCAGGCAAACTTGAGTTGATCCAGACAGACGCTCATTCATCTATAATGTATTTGTAAAATACCGCAAATCAGCGACATACAAGCAATTCAGCAAGTAAGATTTGAATTGCCAATCAATTTAACAGCTCTTTGCTGTGTAGAATCAAGACACTTCTAACTAATTATGTATGCTGCATTCCCTACATAAGAACAATATTCCATGCAGAGACGATTGAATAACTTATATATTAAAAGAAGCTATTGCTATTAAAATCCTTACGACAACAACGCAAAAATATTAAATAGAACAACGTTCTTAGCCACTAGCCTTAGAATTCCCTTAGAATTTAACTTCATATTATTTTCAACCTCAACTATACTAGAAGTCTAACAGATTCTTTTTCTTCAAGATAGTTTCTCTTCAAGAATCAAACTTTAATGATAACGCATTAGGCGTTGATAACCTAGAAAAACAGCAATATTTAGTTTTGCTCATGTTGAATTCAACATTGTTAGCAATACCCGAATCCATAACTGTTCTTAAATCAATGTTTAATGATCCTATGATATTTGACCCAGCGTCATTAAGCGCTACCGGTGAGTATATATTAGGTGTTTCGTGAGGAGCATGAGGTGTGCTTTCATAAGCAAAACTATCTTTCATTGTCTTTCTTTAATTATTTTTGACGACTTAAGAAGCTCATAAGTCATAATATTAAAATTAATGTTCTTCTCAAATATTAAAGCAACAACCGACAAGATTGATATGGGTTTGTAATTTGTTGGATCCGTTTTAGACACCTTTTTGGAACTGGCTGTAGTGTCTGTAGAATTGTGTCATTTTTTCGAAAAATCCCCTTCTTGTATGACAAATAGTCCATTTTAGTAAGGATTGATGCTAACTCCTTAGCAAATGTTTTAAGAATAATTGGAGGAATATTATCTAGCCAAGATGCCTTATTAGTATTAATTTGTAAAGCATTTCCCAAATTATATTTTTACGAAAAGTTATCTGCTTTATTTCGATAGAAGCTACAGGAACTTCAGCATTAGGTTGCAAATCAGATTTCACTAACTGCGTTGGGTGCTCAGCAAAATTAGTAGCTTTTTCCGTAATAAAAAGATGTTTCGCTACATCTATTAGTTTTCTACATATTATATTTATTCTATTCGGTTTTCATCAGTTTTATTTTGGTTATACTTTCGAAAAGCATTTTTAAATTTTATTGCTTCTTTATATTTACTCGAAACCCATAGATCAGCCTTCGGAACGATCCAATGGAATAAACTTGCGCATACCCAGGTGTATTGTTTCTGAACAATTAGAAGCAGAATTGTTTGCATTAAAGATATCTCTAAGTCCGTGCAAATCTGCAGCTTTATTATCCCAACCAAGACCAGGACTAGTAGTTTGAAACGGTTTAAGAACTTGTAAATTTAAATGTGTGGAAATCAAATTATGATCTGACCTGATAAAGGTTCTGATACATTTAATTGTACCAACAAAAGATCATTTGTCAAAAAAATTCACTACTTTCGCCAGGAATGTTTATTATTTATTTCACTCAGATAATATACCAACTTTCCAGAGCTCCTGGGTAGGTTGGTATATTATCTTAGTGAAAATAATTTAAATAAATATAAAACAAAACTATGGAGGGGCTGAAATCTCAAGCTCTGAGATATCAAGACTTCGGTCTGGGTTAAGGATTTTGATATAGTTTTCGGTAAAAAACTTTTATGAGGACATGGTTTTTAGTTTTGGGCAGCGATGTACATCAAACATAGCTCTTTGTTAAAGTACAAGTATTTTTTATCTCTGTTTAAAAATTTATTACAAAACTAACACGAAACATCAATACGTTGCCGGAAAATTATAATCAAAATTCCAAAAATATTGTTAAATTAAATAAAATCAAACTTTTTCAAAATTCCAAAAATATTCCAAACATTAGAATAAAATCAAATATTTAAATATTTTCTAAATTCCAATAATATTTCAAAAATTCTTAAAAATGCAAACTTTTTCCAAAATTCTAAAAATATTGGAAAAATTATTACAAAATCAATAATTAAAACTTTTTCCGAAATTCTAAAAATATTGCAAAACTATAACAAAATCAAAAATACAAACTTTTTCAAAATTCCAAAAATATTTCAAAAACTATAACAAATTCAAAAATTTCCATGTGCAATTTCATTTTAAATTACATTTACGTCATAAAAACAGCTACATTTTTTTCCCAAAAAATTGGCTAAAAATTAAATGAAATCATTTTGTGACACACTTGACAATATTTTTTGGCAAACTTATAATGCCAAAATTCTCTATAATAATAATAAAATATCATGTCATCCGAACTATTAATTTTATTTTTTTCTAAAAAAATTGGGTAAAAATAAATAAAAACCTTTCTTTTGACACACTTGACAACATTTTTTGACAAACTTATAATGCCATAATTCTCAATAATAATAATAAAATATCATTTCAAACAAACAATTTTATTTTTTTTGCAAAAAACTAGGCAAAAAACTAAATAAAAATCTTTTGACACACTTGACAACATTTTTTTGACAAACTTATAATGCCATAATTTTCAATAATAATAAAATTTCATTTCAAACAAACAATTTTATTTTTTCCAAAAAATTGGGTAAAAAAATAAATAAAAATCTTTCTTTTGACACACTTGACAACACTTTTTTGACAAACTTATAATGCCATAATTCTCAATAATAATAATAAAACTTCTTTTCAAACAAACAATTAGTTTTATTTTTTTTCCAAAAAATTAGGTAAAAAAATAAATGAAAACCTTTCTTTTGACACACTTGACAACTTTTTTTGACAAACTTATAATGCAATAATCTAGTTTTTGATCTCACATACCAATTCTGACCATCAAGATTTCTCCAAATTCAATGTTCCTACTCGTAATAGCTTAAAATGAACATTTTTAAGCCAAAAATATGAAAATTTGCTATTTTTGACACACATAAGGATTTTTTTGACACACTTCCGGTACAGTTATCGAACACAGCGTCCTTTCGGACCTGTCCCTAGAGTATACCTATTTTTAGAAAAAAAATTTTTTGAAATCCCTCCACCGGTTTTCCCTGCAGCGTAGGTAATGACGGCCGGCCGGCAGACAGACATACATTTTTTTTTTGCTTTTTTAGAATCAGGAGGTCCTAAAACGTCGAGAAATGTCAAAAAAGTGGGGGTAAGAATTTCACTTTGAGCTCATGAATGTAATACTTAGGTCTTTCAGACCGAAGTAATAATAATATAATAATAAAAATAAGTTCGTTTCATTCACAATAATGAAACCCTAACAAAAATATTTATTTTCCAAAGCAGCCAGATTGGTCCTTAGAAACAAAGATTTTACAGTGCCATTAATCCTTTAAAGTCTGGTTCCAAATCTTCTATTTCTCCTATTATTGGCAGTGGTTTAATCGTCAATTACACAGCAGGAAAAGTCACATTGTTCGCGGAACCCTTTGCTTTGAACTCGATCGTTTTGGAAACACCTAGAGAAATACGCCAAATCCAGTCGTTAGGATTAAATATGAAAGATCTTGATTTTAAAACCAAAAATATGGAGGGGCTGAAATCTCAAGCTCTGAGATATCAAGACTTCGGTCTGGGTTAAGGATTTTGATATAGTTTTCGGCAACAAAACTTTTATGAGGACATGGTTTTTAGTTTTGGGCAGCGATGAATATCAAATATAACTCTTTGTTAAAGTACAAGTATTCAGAGATAGATTCTGTTTAAAAATTTATTACAAAACTAACACGAAACATCAATACGTTGCCGGATAATTGTAATCAAAATTCCAAAAATATTGTTAAATTAAATAAAATCAAACTTTTTCAAAATTCCAAAAATATTCTAAAAATTAGAATGAAATCAAATATTTAAACTTTTTCTAAATTCTGATGATATGCCAAAAATTCTTAAAAATTCGAACTTTTCCAAAATTCTAAAAATATTGCAAAAATTATTACAAAATCAAAAATTAAAACTTTTTTCAAAATTCCAAAAATTATAATAATATCAAAAATTAAAAATTTTTCAAAATTCTAAAAATATTTCAAAAATTCTTACAAAATCAAAAATTAAAACTTTTGCCGAAATTCTAAAAATATTGCAAAAATTATTACAAAATCAAAAATACAAACTTTTTCAAAATTCCAAAAATATTTCAAAACCTACAACAAATTCAAAAATTTCCATGTCCAATTTCATTTTAAATTACATTTACGTCATAAAAACAGCTACATTTTTTTTCCCAAAATATTGGCTAAAAAATTAAATGAAATCATTTTTTGACACACTTGACATTATATTTTGACAAACTTATAATGCCATAATTCTCTATAATAATAATAAAATATCATGTCATACGAACTATTAATTTTATTTTTTTCTAAAAAAATTGGGTAAAAAATAAATAAAAACCATTCTTTTGACACACTTGACAACATTTTTTGACAAACTTATACTGCCATAATTCTCAATAATAATAATAAAATTTCATTTCAAACAAACAATTTATTTTTTTCCAAAAAATTGGGTAAAAAGCTAAATAAAAATCTTTTGACACACTTGACAACATTTTGTTGACAAACTTATAATGCCATAATTCTCAATAATAATAATAAAATTTCATTTTAAACAAACAATTTTATTTCCAAAAAATTGGGAAAAAAAAAATAAAAATCTTTCTTTTGACACACTTGACAACACTTTTTTGACAAACTTATAATGCCATAATTCTCAATAATAATAATAAAACTTCATTTCAAACAAACAATTAATTTTATATTTTTTTTCCAAAAAATTAGGTAAAAAAATAAATAAAAATCTTTCTTTTGACACACTTGACAACTTTTTTTTGACAAACTTATAATGCAATAATCTAGTTTTTGATCTCACATACTAATCCCGACCATCAAGATTTCTCCAAATTCAATGTTCCTACTCGTAATCACTTAAAATGAACGTTTTTTAAGCCAAAAATATGCAAATTTCCTTGTTTTGACACACATAATGATTTTTTTGACACACTTCCGGTACAGTTATCGAACACAGCGTCCTTTCGGACCTGTCCCTTGAGTATACCTATTTTTAGAAAAAAAAATTTTTGAAATCCCTCCAGTGGTTTTCCCTGCAGCGTAGGTAATGACGGCCGGACGGCCGGCCAGCCGGCCGGCCGACAGACAGACATACATTTTTTTTTTTTTTGCTTTTTTAGAATCAGGAGGTCCTAAAACGTCGAGAAATGTCAAAAAAAGTGGGGGTAAGAATTTCACTTTGAGCTCATGAATGTAATACTTAGGTCTTTCAGACCGAAGTAATTGTCAAAAAATCTTAAGAGTGTTAAATGCCAACAAAACCCCGGTCTGGACATCATTCCCCCTATTCTAAAAACATTTTCAAAAGAACTCTTACCAAAATTATCTACAAATTCTATAAATCTGGTATTTTCCCTTCGTGCTTGTCAGCCAATGTCTAGCCCATCGCCAAAAAAGGAACAAATTGAGCTTTGTAGACAATCGTTGCAGCAGCATACTTGATGAAGATGGTGAAGCGTACGTTATCGCATTAGACATCTCAAAAGCATTTGATCGAATCTGGCATGCCAGCCGGATCAACAGGCTCGTTGAGTAATATTTCAGCCCACAGTCCTAAAGCTGATTAAAAATTTTCTCACCGACCAATACATTTCGGTATCCATCGCTGTCTTTTCTTCTGAGTCTAAATAATTAACGCTGGTGTACCCCTCAGTAAGATCAGTTTTATTCTTTGCTCTAGTTTTAATTTATATCAACGAGCTCTAGAAATTCACCATTAATCTTATAGATAGTTTTTGAGATAATCTAGTACTCTGTACTCGACATTTATCCCCCTATCTTGAAAAGGTAAAATGCATAAACGAATAAAGCCTGCCCTAAGAGACGCTGCCAATATTGGAAACGAGAGCCTAAAAAAATTCGATTGGGGTGACAAAAATTTGGTCAATTTTAATTCCACCAAAACACAGCTATTGATTGTTTTCAGATCTAAGAGTTGGCCAATGATATTTCAATTAGTATGTGTGACGATCAAATAAACGAATGTGAAAGCGTTCGTTTATTGGAAGTCACAATTTAGAACGACCTACTCTGGACCAATCATATAATGGCAATTGCAAACAGGGCGTCAAAAAATCGGCCTCCTCAATAGTAAAAAATATTTTACTATGTATCAATTACTCCACATTTAAAAGCCCAATATTCGTCCTTGTATGGAGTATTGTAGCGAAAATCCTTGTATGGAGGGTAGCGAAAATCCGAAGTTCTACGTGCATGCCGTGCTACCTGGGTAACGCTAACATAATTAGGTTGGTGTAGTTGAGAGGAACAGAGTAAATACTGCTTATGCTCAATGATTCTGCACCATGGCGAGTCATTGGCGTCATAAATCCAACGTAGCTCAAACGTCTGTTGTCCATGTTAGAGGCGGCTTGGAGCGGGCGTCTGTCTTGGATCAAGCGGCTCGCTATATAAATGTGTAGAAAGAGTATGTTCTCCATGTTAGGGGCGGCTTGCAGTGGGCATCTGTCTTGGATCAAGCGGCTCGCTAGATAACCGTGTAAAAAGGTTGTTTCTGCCGGTGACCTTAAGATGCAGAACAAACCCATTCACGAAAATTTGGGTTGGGCGAAGGGCTAACACCCCATTTCCGTAAAAAAATTATTGTCATGAATTCTGTACACATGCCTCGGAATATCTCGGATTCATTATTGGAACGACCTCGGAAACTGTACCCGGACTACGATTTAAAAATGGGAACCTGGAAGACCAGGAGATCTCCTAAAACTTACACAACAAGTCGAGAGCTACACACTGGATATAGTGGCATTACAAGAACTAAGATGGCCAAGTAGTGGAATCCATGAAACAGCGAAAGGATACACTCTTTATTATTGCGGTCATCAAAACGGAGGAGAATTTGGAGTTGGCTTTCTTATACACCGTCGCGTGAATCAGCATGTTATCGACTTCAGCCCAATTGATATGCGGTTATGCACACTGAGAATCCGCACGCAAAAATTAAATGTAACGATCGTCAATGTTCATGCACCTACTGAAGATAAAGCAGATGATATTAAAGATCTGTTCTTCCTAGAACTCGAAGTAGTCATCAATAAAATCCCGCGGCACAATATAAAAATCGTGGTAGGTGACTTTAATGCTCAAATTGGTAGGATTGTAGAACTTTAAACACATCTTGGCCCTTACAGCCTGCATCATACCAGCAACAATAACGGTTTCCGCGCAGCCGAGCTAGCTATGATGTATGATCTAGTAATTTCCAGCACTTTCTTCCTTCACAAGAGAATTCACAAGGCAACGTGGAAATCAAATGACGGAAGAACGGAAAATCAAATCGATCACGTCATGATCTCTAAGAGACACTCTACAAGTGTAACTGACGTTCGATCATACAGAGGTGCTGATATGGACACCGATCATATGCTTGTCATCTTTAAGTACAAGTGCAAATTATCATCTACATTTAATAGACAAGCATAAAAGAGCGTGCGCTGGAATTTCGATGCATTTAAGCATCCGGAAACGCTGAACAGATATCAGCAAATAATAACACAAAACATAGAAGTGCATGACATCTCTTCTGAGATGCCATTAAACATTCAAGAAGAATGGCAAACGCTTCAATCAACCAATATAGCCTCAGTACAAACTACAATCGGAAACTGACCAACGAAATCACACAACGAATGGTTTGACGACGAGTGGCGCCAAACCGTTGAACATAAACAAAAACTGCGAGAAAATTGGTTAACAAGGAACACTTGAAGCTGCTAAGCTGATTATCTATGCGCCAGGAGAGCCTCAGCAAAACTTCTACGTAAAAACAAACGCGAACACATGAAGAGTTGCATCGAAAACATCAACCAACATGCGGCCAACGAAAATTCAAAAGAGTGCTTTGCCAATGCACAAAAGATTTCCACCCAAGATCTACAGCCATCAAAAATGAAAATAATGAACTTACAACAAGTGAACGTGACTCTACCAGGTGGCGATCCCACTTTCAACACCTACTGAATAGGACGAATGAAGTGCATCCTATTCGAGCAATTGCTCCATCAACTGAGGAGATTTTGGTCCCTTACCCAGCAATAGAAGAAGTGGAAGCTGCCATTAAGCTTTTGAAAAATGAAGGAGCAGCTCTGGTCTCATCTCGTCGTGGCATCGCACTGTTGAACACTGAATATAAAATACTAGCTAATGTCGTACTTGCTCGACTCATTCCGTTCACCGAATCTATCATCGGTGACTATCAGTGTGGTTTTCGTCCCAACCGCTCAACTACAGATCAATGTTTTACATTAAGGATGATTCTGGAAAAATGTTGGGAGTACAACATCAGTATTCACCAGCTCTACGTTGATTTCAAGCAAGCATATGATAGTATCATCCGCGACAAACTTTGGTCCGCACTCATATGCCTTGGTATCCCAGAGAAACTTGTTTCTCTGTGCAAACTCACAACATCGGGATCAAATTGTAGAATAGTAATCGAAGGGTCAGTTTCTGATCCTTTGGATATAACATCAGGTGTTCGACAAGGTGATGCACTCGCGTTCGTACTGTTTAATTTGGCGCTGGAGTACGCGATAAGAAAAAGCCGAATTGAGACGCAAAACTGCATATATAACAAATCTAGTCAAGTTCTTGGCTACGCAGATGATATTGTGCTTCTCGGACGTAGAACGAGCGATATCAAAGATAGTCTCTCTCAGCTTGAAAGAAATGCTAAACGACTTGGATTATGCATCAACACCGGCAAAACTAAAGTGTTAACAAAATCTAAGAACATACGTTCCGGAAATCTGAATACTGGCGACTATGAAGTGGAACGCGTGGAAAACTTCAAATACCTCGGGTCTGTAATAGCTATAACTGCCAGCTATAACAAGGGTCTGTAATAGAAAATAAATTTTCGATGACAATTAAAATTTAAAATTTGTTGAAACCCGTAAACCGCGATTTTTAGCAGGGGTTTACGGTTACAATTTGATAAGCTGGAAACCGCGGTTTCGGTTAACCGAGCCGTGCAAACTCTAAGCCACAGTTATTAAGTGTTTTTGCCGAATGTGTGGTAAAAGTTTTTAGTTAACATGAGATAGAACAAATTTGCTTTTGAGGTGTCTTGTATATAGTGGTCGCCATTCATCAAACAAATGCTGACCTTTTATCTTACCATAAGGTTAGGTTGTTGTGTTGGAGATCATTTTTGATATTGATCATTTTAATGATATCTTCACCTTTCAATACCTTCTGAATCGGTCTAGACAACTTATTTTAGTTTGTAGTTTGAGTGTTAGTAGGTTATTAAATTTAAATATGATTACACACTGCACGTACACATTCAAATTCTATTTAAAAATCATTACAATTGATGTGTCGTATAATAAATCAATCTTAATTTTGCGTATTTAAGGCTTTAAAAACCCTCATTGGGCTAGTATTCACTTTTTCTTGACTTTTTTTCCAATTTGTTTTAATATTTATTTTGTAATTTTTCGTTTTTTATTTGTATTTATTGCAGTTAAATTATATTGTACAATTTTTTTTATGTTTGGTACTTTAGTATACCTTATCCAGTAACTGGTTAGTTTTTAATCTTACGGGAAGTTCTTGGCGTGGCCCCTATGGTCCCACCCCCATCCCACTAGGTAGCTATAAAAAATAAAATTGAATGGTGATGAATGGGTGAAATTATGTGAATTTTCACGTTTGATTCATTCAATATTCAATTACTATATGCTAACTTACAAGGAGGTCAGAGCCTATTACAATATTTATTCGCAAAAATGTTTTCAACAAAATTGCACAAAGCTGGACTACGCTGACTTTTTTTCTCGTCAACACAAGAAAACACAATCAAATGCAACTATGTCGAAGACAAGTTAAAATAAAAGAATTCTTTTAAAAAATATGTATATGTTATTACTTGTCTTTTATATTTTTTACATTTTAGCTTAAAGAAAGAAAAAATTATTTAAAAAAATGAACTTTTCGTATTGGTAATCTAATTTAACAAACTAAAGACGTGTTACTATAGTAACAAAAAATCGAGTGGGTATGTATTGTTCTAATATAATAGTTTCGATCTTTTTCGTATGTGCGTATAAGCAGTGGCACTATATGAGATATATGCCTGTCTCGCTTCCACTAACGCACTCTTATGAATAATAACAAAGACCAAAGACGTGTTATACTAGTAACAAAAAATTTAGTGGGTTATATTTGTAAGTTGCATACATTTATCTTGAAATTAAAAAAATATATTACAATATAATTTTTTCGTTTTATGAAAATTGTTGTTACTTCATATAGACAACCGGGGGGGTTGACCGGAGGGGAGGAGAGGGGAGGGGCCCTCCCCCCTCCTCCCCTCCGGTCAATTGTGTCCCGCTTTGCCATTGTTAAAACCTGGTCACCTTAATTTAATACAAAATAAAATAATGTGAAATTTCTATAGAAAACGATTCAAAACGATAGGAAGATGCACCAAAATTCGACTTTTACGATGAGAAACCATTGAAACGGATAGGAATTAACAGAAAATAAAATAACGACATAACCCATTGAAAACGATTCAAAACGATAGGATATATCACCAAAATTCGACTTTTACGATAAGAAACGATTAAAACTTATAAGGATTAATAGAAAGCAAAATTTCCTATTGAAAACGATTCAAAACGATAGGATATTGCACTAAAATTCGGCTTTTACGATAAGAAACGATTAAAACGGATAGGAATTAACTGCAAATAAAATAATGTGAAATATCCCTTTGAAAACGATTCAGAACGAAAGGATGATCACCAAAAAACGATAGGAAACGATTAAAGCGATACAAACATTCTATCGGATAAAAACGATACAGCCCCATTCATTTTCATTCAAAATCCGCATAGGAAACGATAGAAAACGGTTCTATTTTTTTACTAGATTTTCATGTCTATCAGAAATAACGATAAGAAACAGTCAAAAACGATAGAAATTGCATCCGCCACAAAAGGCAAAACGTTAAAGTCCGCATCCGTTTCTATGGGAAAAAACGATTCCAACCCATTAATTCTCATTCAAAAACCGCATAGGAAACGATAGAAAACGGATCTATCGGTTTCTATCGTTTTCTATCATTTTTTTTACAAGGGCAGGCACACCCAGTTAGAAACCGTTACATTGGCCGCTTTTAAACGCCTTCTCAACCTTAGTATCTCTAGGACGAGTTCTGTTTCTGATGCCTCATCATAAAAACCGGTAAATTTTGATTCAGATAACACTGGTCTGCAGAAAAAAATTTCTTTTTCTCCTCATTGTTTTCATGCATGATTACATCATATTTGGTGCTCTTACTACGGAATTTAACATGCAAAAAAATACCGCACATAGATTTTAAATATAATGTCCATTTAATTAAAAAACGATAGTATTTTAGTCACAACAATTACAAAATCGTTTCCATCGAAGTTTCTCGGCGAATCGACCAACAAAAATCAGCAAGCACTGCTGCTGACCATTTTCCATTGTATCGTCTTTCAATATGCATAATATCCTGATGAAACCTTTCACTATGCTCATCTGATACGGCACCGAGATTTTTTCGGAAAGGAATCTAAATGCGAGTCCAAAAAATGAATTTTGAGTGACATATTGCATCCTAAAGCTTTATAAGCAGAAAGAAGCTCTCGAATGATCTGTCGGTAGTTGTCAGCTTTTGTATGACCTAGAAAATTATGACACACTTTTACAAAAGCCACCCTTTTATTTCCCAGCATTTATTTCAGCTTTGCTCAACTTCGAATTGAAAACTTCATCCCTCATAAGCTCTCGTATTTGCAGACCTACAATAATCCCTTCTTTCAATTTCGCGTCACTGATTCGATGAAATTTTGTTTTGAGATATTAAAAGCCTGCACCATCCTTGTTCATAGCTTTCACTAAGTTTTTCATGAGCCCCAACTTTATATGAAGTGGGTGGCACAAAAATTTTGTCACTTGGCACTAGAGGTTCTTGAGATACATTTTTAAGTCCAGGTGTCAAGCTTTTTCTTTGCGGCCAAGTTTTCACTTTGTAATGTTTGTCTCTTGCGCGACTGTCCCACTCACATAAAAAACAGCAAAACTTGGTGTATCCTCCTTGCAATCCAGTAAGTATAGCGACAACTTTTAAGTCAGCACAAATGTTCCATAGGTATTGAGAATATTTTATTTTTTCAAGTAATCCCTCCAGATTTGCATAATTTTCTTTCATGTTTGTTGCATGTGCTAGAGGCACTGATGGTATTTATTTCCATTGTGAAGTAAAACGGCTTTCAAACTAACCTTCGACGCATCAATAAAAAGTCTTCATTCGTCAGAATTTTCTGGGAAACTCAGTTCTTCGAGAAACCCTGCAGCATCATTACAATATACTAAATCATTTTCTTTGGAAAAGTAACTCGTAAAATCTTCTTGTCTTGTGCGAAAATATGAGACTCTTGTACTTTTATCCAACAAATTTCACTGTTCCAATCTTGATCCGAGTAATTGAGCCTTAGATTTTGATAGCCACAAGTCTCTAACGAGATCATTTAAATCAGATTTTTTGATGGGCTTGAAGATCCAGATAAAGCGTATGGTGATGAAGATGTACAGGAAGAAATAAAACTCGATTGAGGCTGTAGACCAGCAGTATTTTTACTTTCCATCTTCTCGCTGGAGCTACTGCTGGAGGAACTGCCTTCACCACGAGGAAGGTCTCTCTGCAGATACGATGTTTGGATATACAATCTTGTTTTTATTTTTTTTCGAGAATCCTCGTGTTGATGTCATGAATTTTGTGCGAAACTTACTAAAGTTTTTGATATAGAACGTAAACAATTAAAAGATAAGTTTTCAACTAACTGTTGTAAAGTCACAGTGTATACTGCGCAGGCGCATATGTACTACCACAGAAATCACTTTCGGCACTTTCCTTCTTTCTCTTATAACTAGCAAAAACCTATTTCGTATGTATATTCGTTATTTCGTTTTTAACCCTCCCCACAACCATCCCCTAAACACACAGAAATATAATTATTGGAGACCTCGCTATAATTGTCATTTAAATTTTACCAAACTTCCTGTCTATATGCATTTTTCCAAATTTTTCTGTCAATCAGTGTCGAAACGTTGGGGGAGCACGGTTTGAAAGTTTTACTTTTTTGACAATAACTCGAAAACTGTGACCAGTGAAATTCTAAAAAAAAATGCGTTATTTCTTAAATTAGGTGTTCTTTCAAATGATACCCCACTCGCTTGGGTCAAAAAAAGTTTTTTTTTCCCCCCTTACACCCATCCCCTAAACACACAGAAATATAATTATTAGAGAGTTCGCTATAATTTTCGTTCAAAATATAGCAAACTTCCTGTTTTTATGAATTTTCTCAATTTTTTCTGTCTATCAGTGTCGAAACGTAGGGGGGGGGGGGGAGAACGGTCTGGAATTTGGACATTTTTTAGAATAACTCAAAAACTGTTCACCGCAAAATTCTAAAAACTATTGCAAAGTTTCTGAAATTTAGTGCTCTTTCAAATGACACCCTACTCGCTTGGGTCAAAGGTTTTTTTACCCCCCTTACACCCATCCCCCAAACACACAGAAATATAATTATTTGAGAGTTCGCTATAATTTTCGTTCAAAATATAGCAAACTTCCTGTCTCTATGAATTTTCTCAATTTTTTCTGTCTATCAGTGTCGAAACATAGGGGGGGGGGGAGAACGGTCTGGAATTTGGACATTTTTTAGAATAACTCAAAAACTGTGCACCGCAAAATTCTAAAAACTATTGCAAAGTTTCTGAAATTTAGTGCTCTTTCAAATGACACCCCACTCGCTTGGGTCAAAAAAGCTTTTTTTTACCCTTCCCCACCCCAATCCCTTAAAAGCACAATAATATATTTATTTGAGAGTTCGCTATATTTTTCGTTCAGAGTTTATTAAATTTCCTGTCTCTGTGAATTTTTTCAAATTTTTCTGTTAATCAGGCTCGAAATGCAAGGGGGGGGGACCAACTTTTTGTGTCACTTTATTGATAATAATTCAAAAACTATGCATTGCAAAATTCTAAAAAAAATGGCAATATTTCTAAAATCAAGTGTTCTTTCAAATGACACCCCACATGACCTGGTTTTAAATGATGTTTTTACCCCTTAACATTCCCTCCCCTTTAATAAATATAGTTATGAGTATCTGCCACTTTTCTATATTTTTCATTAAAAGCCTCCTATCCTATTTTTCTATCATTCCAAATATATTTCAAGATTTTCGATGAAGTAGGGTCGGAGTTAATCGTTGCAATAAAACATCGAGAAAACGTCATTTTTCAAAATTATACAAAAAATGGTGAGGTGTAAAATTCTAAAATATATTTTTAAATAATGCTGAAATGAAGCCCTTTCATCTGATATAGGGTATCGTCTCGATAAAAAAATATATGTTTTCAAAGGCTTTACATCGTACCTCTTTACATCGTACCTCTACCAACAAACGAACACAACTTTATTTATTTTTTAACCCGCCATCTTGTGTGGATAAGTTAGTTTTATAAGCACCTCAAATTTTAAGTTCATCGGATTAATGGTTCACGAGATAATCGAAATAATGTGAAAAACACGTTGTACTCTCACCAATAGTGTTCCGTATAAAAAACGGAACCCTAAAAAACGAAATTTATGATATTTTGGAAAAAAATTCATATCGAAAAATCTAGACGTGACAGAAAAAATTGGCCATGGGGAACAGATTCAGAGCATCAAAATCTTCATATTTATGACATAATTTTTTGAAGGAGGATTTTGTTGCAGACCAGTGTAATTGCAACTCTTTACTGTTCACCAAAAGCCCAGTGTTTGTCAGCACAACCTCGAACAATGAAGCTACATCTTGGACTGACTTTAATTTTGTCCGAAGTTCAACATTGAATCGGACAAGATATTCACACATGTCCTTTTTAAGTTCAGCTATTAGTGCCAGTCCTACATTAGCCATGCCAACTCACCAGCCATTCGTTTTTTACGACGAATTCGTCTTTCAATTGGAATGTCGTAGTCCTCCGATTTTTTCACAGCAAAATCTATTGCCTTTGCCTCTTCTACAATATGACTAGGTTTTTCTTCAATGTAAAGACGAAGTGACTGTATTTTTATAACTAATTGATCAATACTCAAACCTGTGCTTTGCAATACAATCCAAGCACAATTTATTCCACTTAAAACATCATTCCGAAACAAAACATAGCAAAGAAATGGAAAATCACACACAATCACCACGCATAAGGTTCTGTGCAGCGCCTCTATTGTCTACATTTTTTTGTTGATCACTTAATTTCTCCATTGCAGCCCATTAAAATTTTCATCCAATACTTTAACTGAAGCATAATGAGCATTCCAACGCGTTGTTGAGAGTCTTTTAACAGTTGCTTTGCTGTGTTTATCAGGCACTTCCCAGCGGCTAGTCGAAGCAGAAAAAATGTAAAAATTCCATTGTTCCAAAAAATGTTACAAAAGCTACATTTCGTGCAACTGAGTGTTGGTCACATAAATTAATTGAATGATCACACTAACAAATATTGCTTTGTTGTTTTTTGCTTTAATAATAGCTTGCACTCCTCCATGTATACCACTCATAACAGCTGCATTATCATAACCTTCGAAACGACAATTCATAACGTCTAAACCGCCATTTTAAAGGTTTTTAAGAATTTCATCGCTTAAATCAGCGGCTTTTTTTCCATGTAAAGGCAGGAATACTTCTTTGATTTCCACTTTTCTGTCATCAATTTTCACATAACGAATCACTTCTGACACCTGATCAATATGTGAAATGTCAGGTGTGCTATCAAACATAATTCAAAAATATTTAACCAAAATTTATATTTTTTTTAATATTTAATTCAAGATGTGTTCTTTAAATACTACATCATACTTTGACAGTAGTTTGATTAGTTCTAAGAAATTGACTTTATTTAAAGAACTTTGTCCTTTATCTTATCCACGAAATGCTAGGTTTTCTTTAGATAAAAACAAAGTTATATCCAATAATAGTATATAATAATATCCAAGTTATTCCACTTCTGTTTTTCATTATCTCCCTTGTAAAAAAAATAATAGAAAACGATAGAAACCGATAGACCGTTTTCGATCGTTTCCTATGCGGTTTTTGAATGAGAATTAATGGGTTGGAATCGTTTTTTCCCATAGAAACGGATGCGGGCTCTTACGTTTTGCCTTTTGTGGCGGATGCAATTTCTATCGTTTTTGGGTGTTTCCTATCGTTATTTTCTGATAGAAATGAAAATCTAGTGAAAAAATAGAACCGTTTTCTATCGTTTCCTATGTGGTTGAAATGAATGAAAATGAATGGGGCTGTATCGTTTTTTTCCGATAGAATGTTTGTATCGCTTTAATCGTTTCCTATCGTTTTTTGGTAGATTATCTGAATCGTTTTCAATGGGATATTTCACATTATTTTATTTCCATTTAATTCCTATCCGTTTTGATCGTTTCTTTTTCACATTATATTTTTTTTGTTTATTCCTATCCGTTTTAATCGTTTCTTAACGTAAAAGCCGAATTTTAGTGCAATATCCTATCGTTTTGAATCGTTTTCAATGGGTTATTTCACATCATTTTTTTCTGTTAATTCCTATCCGTTTAAATCGTTTCTTATCGTAAAAGCCGAGTTTTAGTACAATACCCTTTCGTTTTGAATCGATTTCAATGGGTTTTTTCACATTTTTTTTTGTTTATTCCTATCCGTTTTAATCGTTTGTTTTCGTAAAAGCCGAATTTTAGTGCAATATCCTATCGTTCTGAATCGTTTTCAATGGGTTTTTCACATTATTTTTTTTTCTGTTTAGAAATTTATTACAAAACTAACACGAAACATCAATACGTTGCCGGAAAATCATAACAGAACATAAATTTATATAATTTATTGAAAAGATGATGGGTAGCGGAATCCGAAATTCGACGTCCACGCCGTGCCGCCTGGGTAATGCTGACAGAATTAGGTTGGTGTATTGGAGACAAGCAGAGTAAAAACTGCTTAGTCAATGACGCTACATTACGGCGAATTGACGCCTTAAAACCAATGCGACTCAAGCGTCTGTTCTTCATGTCAGGGGCGGCTTGGAGCGGGCGTCTGTCTTGGATCAAGCGGCTCGCTATATAAACATGTAAAAAGATTGTTTCTGGTTACCTTAAGATGCAGAACGAACCCATTCACGACAATTTGGGTTGGGCCTAAGGTTAACACCCTGACCCCGGAAAAAAAAATTTGTTAAATTTGGAAATCAGAAAGAGAATAACAGACCTGGATTTCAAAATAGAATTTTACCTGGACGTGAAAAAGGACCAGACTACCGAATCGGAACGTGGGACGTGTGCAGCCTGAGCGCTCCTGACGCTCTTATAAGTCTAGAAACAGAGGCTGAGAGGAATAGGATGGATATCATTGCTCTACAAGAAATTAGACAGCCGATAATCGGAAAACAAGAGTTGGATAGTTACTCTCTATACTGTATAGTGGTCATCCTTCTCGAAGAGAATTTGGAACTGGCTTTCTTGTTGGTGCACGCATACAAGAAGCCGTGATGAAATTCATCACGGTCAGTGAGAGGATCTGCCAACCAAGTGCACGTGGTACATATAACCATATTTCTCTTATTGCCGTGCATGCACCTACTGAAGCTAAGACCGTTGACGAGAAGGATACTTTCTACATAGCACTGGAAGAGGTTATGAAACATACTCCAACGCGTGACTTCATTATGGTTCTTGGTGACTTTAATGGGCAGGTTGGAAGAGATCTCTTATGGAAATGTGGTGGGTCCCAACAGTCTGCATTTGAATTCGAATGATAATGGTGATAGAATGACTGAGTTTGCATTATCAAATAATTTGAGAATTGCCAGTACGTTCTTTCCGCATCGATCGATTCATAAGCAGACTTGGATCTCACCGAATGGAAACACTCAAAATCAAATTGATCACGTGCTAATAACAGCACGTTTCTTTTCGAGCGTTCTGGATGTGCAATCCTTTAGAGGTGCATACATTTGAAGTAACCATTTCCTTGTATATGCTACGATAAGGTTCCAAATCCCAAATCCAGGCATTCCAAAATTCAAACAACGAAAACATTTTAACATCTCATCATTAAAGAACGCTGAAACGGAAGAGAGATATCAAAACCATATTGCCGAAACATTGGAGAAATCAGAAACCATTAATGGAGATACTGTTTTAAGCGCTGCTGAGGAAATACCTGGACGACCACAGAACCACTCCGAGAAGCCATGGATGGATCAAGCATGCCTTGACGCTATCAAATATAAAAGAGATTGCTATCTGAAGTGTCTACAAGGACGCAACATCAGGTCGCCGAAGGAGAATTATAAGCTGGCAAGACAAGCCGTAACTATGTGGACGAACGAAGAGAGAATGGTGGAAGAGAGCGTGAGGAGATTGAAAGCTTCAATCATGAACATCAATCGCATAACTTGTTTCAATAGGTTAAAACCTTAAAGAAGGGCCCTCAAACTAGATCGGCTGCTATTCAAAACGAAGATGGGGAGCTACAAGTAGACCTTAAAAATATTTTAGATACTTGGGTCGCTTATTTTGAGAATCTTCTCAACTTAAGTGACCAGCAACAAGTCGGACGACGAGCAAAGCTTATTCGTGTGTAAAAGCTACATGTAGACGAACCAACCAAAGAGAAATTCGAAGCGAAGCTGTCAAAATTAAAACGCAATAAAGCACCTGGTATCGACGATATAACATCCGAAATTATTGTACATGGTGGTGCAACTCTATCCTTAAGATTGTTTGAACTGGAGGACTGAAACCATGCCATAGGACTAGAACACAGCTAGGCTGATATCGATCCATAAAAAAGGTAATCGCCTACAATGTACAAACTACAGAGGAATCGCTCTTCTCTGCACAGCATATAAGATCTTTTCCTATATTTTGCTATCAAAAATCAATCCTTTTGGTGAACAACTGTTTGGAGAATATCAGTGTGACTTCCGGCGGTATCGAGGTACCACCGATGCACTTTTCTCGATAAGGATGATTTTGAAAAAGTGCCGAGAGTTCAACATACCTGTGCACCAACTCTTCATTGATTTCAGGCAGGCCTACGACTCTCTCGAACGAGAGACTCTATGGTCTGCTCTGGTGTCAATAGGAATTCCTGGTAATGCAAAATGACAGTACAGAACTCTCAATGCTGTGTACGAGTAGAGAACAAAATATCAAAGTTTTTTAAAGTCGAATCCGGGTTAAGACAAGGTGATGCTATCTCTCCTATACTTTTTAATCTAGCCTTGGAATAGGTGTGCCGTTTTCAGTTTTCCGGTTTAATATTACAGTTTGGTTTATAAAGTCCAATTTTCTCTACAATCCCGAGCAGAAATTTGTCAGGGCTCAAGTAAGATCCTGATCAGGTTTGCTCCAATTCGGATCAGGCATTCGTAGGGCAGCCTGATTGGGCCCTGATCATGAGTGTAACGCTTTTGCCCTATCAGGTCCTGATTGGGATAACCGGATCAGATCCTGATTGGGATAATCGGATCAGGTCCTGATTGTGATATCCGGACCAGACCTTGATTTATGTTTATATATTGTATACGTAAATTAGTCAAATTAAAATAAAAAAATTACAATGGAAAAAATTAAACATACATATGTACCACCTTCATTACTATTATTATAAACTTTCAGCCGAGAAGCGATAACTAAACCATACATGAAACGATTTTAACTATATATTTCTAAAATGGACAATACTCTAGTGAATTTTAAACAATTTAAATTTCAGCTGGGGGTCAAACACGAAAAACCTGATCAGGGCCGGATATATTCAAATAAGGTTAACCCTAAAAGGGTATTCTAAATCAGGCCCGGAACAGGTCCACATCAGATTGCCCTAATACGGAATGCCCTTGTACGACATGACCAGGCCCTGATCACGCCCTGACTTTATTCAGGTTTTCCCTAACTAATTTCTGCTCAGGATCTTATAAAGCCCTCTATGTAAAATGTTCAAAATGTTACCATTTACAATCAGTAAGACGAATATCAGAGATAAAATCCAATTACAATTCAAAATTATTGAACGTACGATTTATTTAAATCCAGACAACGGACAAAAATCCAATGATGCCCCGGTTTTGTACAATGTGTACAATTCATCCTTAAGTTCGATATATTGGACAGATATCCAAGGTCCGAAATCATAACCATCATATAATTGACTAAATGGAAATTAATTCCAGATTTTGTTCAATTAGTCCCATATCTTCTTATGTATCACAATTAAAAAATGGATTTGATTAGCATAAATTCAATTTTTTTTTATTTTGTTAAAGCAATACACAAATGATTTCTTTATTGCAATATTGCAATGTTATTAAATATTTTTTTCTCCGATAGACAGCAAATATCAATTTTGCAGACTTATTTCAGTCAGCAAAGTGGCACTTTTCCTGCCTAGGCAGCAAAGCAAGTACTTTGCTGCCTAGGCAGCAAAATAATTAGACTTCATAGAAATAAACAGATATTTTTCCACGAATCTGGCAGAAATTTTTTAATTTGTCAAACTATAATTATTATTACATTTCCATAACAACTAAATCTTCCAACAATTGCGAAAAACTATAGTAATTGCAAAAAATTAAAAATTTGCAAAACTATAGTAATTGCATAACTACCATTTTATTCCATAGTAATTATTTATGTATCCATTCGAAAACGACCCATTCCAATTTACGAGTTTCAAGATAAAGGAAAAAAAATTTAATTTGAGATTATTTACAAACACGGTGATTTGATTGTTTATTGGTTTCCTTAGGTGTTTGCAATTAACTTGTTTGAAATGTAAAACATATTAGGTAGTAAAGTTAAGCTGATATTTTAGAAATAATTTTGGAATAGAGACATAATTTTGGAATAGAACAGAACTCAAGGGTGCCACCCTATCGACACAGGGTGCCACATTATCGACGGAGACCACTTTTCCTATACATTATTCAGCATATGTGTTTTTAGACCTGGTCGTTAAAGAATCATTCTTGCATACTAAATAATGTACCGTAAAAGAAAACGGTTAATATGGTGTAAGCTTAAATATTGAAATGATTTAATAAAGAATAAAAACTGTTAATAGGGTAAACATGAATATACCGATATGGTATATTGGGTAGAAATAATAACGTAACAGGCAACACAGTTTGTCTCTGCTGTCATATCCGCCGAAGTAATAAGACGTGTTTTATAAAGTTTAATATTTTATATTTAAATAAAGTTATATATATATATATATGTGCCGTGTATGTTTTATTCGCTACATCCTGACAAGTTTGGAATATAAACATAATCTGTTTATTTCAATTAATCCACTACAAAATTTCAGAAGTGGGATATGATTAAATTGGATTAGATAAATATATGTATGTATCCGTAATATATATATATGCCGAATTATTAATAACGTGCTTTGGAAATCTGTGCCGTAGAAATCCATCGCCATCGTGTTGTTAAAAATAAATAATAATTTATTTGTGCCGAAAGAATATTCATTACCGCCGATATATTGAATATTCACCATTATCTTTGGGAATATATATGCCGAATTATTAATAACGTGCTTTGGAAATCTGTGCCGTAGAAATCCATCGTCATCGTGTTGTTAGAGATAAATAATAATTTATTTGTGCCGAAAACGTATTCAATACAGCCGATATATTGAATATTCACCATTATTTTTGGGTTAAATTGCCGATAAAAGATTCAACATGCCGCCGAAAAGGAATAATGACGACGATAAATTTGAAATTCCTGTAAGAATGGAGCAGAATCGTTTACATCCAGAAGAGGTAAAGTTATTAATACCGGAATTTGATAATAAAACAATCCGAGTCGAAAAATGGATTGCAAAAATCGAGCATTATCAAGATATATATAAATGGAGTGACACAGCCATGTTGTTATATGCCGTGCAGCGGTTAAAGGATATTCCGAAGTTATGGTACTCTGCCGTAGATGAAAGTATTACAAATTGGAATCAGTTTAAAAGAAAAATAGTAGCTAAGTTTACAAAGTGCATTGATGAAACCGAACTTCATTTTGAGATGAGTAAAATGAAAAAAAATCATGAAGAATCCTACGAGCACTACGCAATGAGAGTTTTTGCAGCCGGAAGTATAGGAGATTTAAGTGAAAAAGCGATTATACGATACGTGATCCGAGGATTGTCAAATGAAAAAATATACGAAAACATTGCAAATACACCTTTCAATAGTGTACAAGCAATAATTGATAACCTCAATTGGATTGAAAGTAATCAGCAGATTAAAATTACGACAATAAAAAATAATATACAACCGAATTCTAGCCGAGAATATAAACCTCAATCACAACCAAATCAAGTTAAATGTGTAAATTGCAACCAATATGGACATCGAGGTTTTCAGTGTAAAGATAGAATAAAGTGTTTTAATTGTGATGGAATGGATCACAAATCCATTGACTGCAAACAACCGCCAATCAAACCAAGATGTAAATTCTGTGGAAAAGCCGGACATACCGAAGATAATTGTTTTGCAAAAAATAATAAGAAATTTCATCGATCGTATTATGTCAACCAAAGTGATAATGAGAGTGAGACGGATGATCCTGCCATAATTGAAGTAGATGCCGATGGAATGAAAATAATTCATTTATCTGTTGGAAAACAAAATTTAAAATTAAATGCATTAATAGATGTGGGAAGCAGGGTGAGTTTTATTAAATGTAACAAATTAAATTTAAGAGATATTTCATTGAATAATTATAAATTTAAAGCTCATGGTATAAATAATTCATTTTTAAATATTATTGGAACATTTACAGCTAATATTATAATCGATAAAAAGTCTTATCCAGGTTCAATTCTTGTTGTTCCTCCGAATACAATGGTTCCTGATATCATATTAGGTATAGATTTTTTGAAGGAAAATGGGTTAACGACAGTGAAAATAGTTTCAGGAAACAGAAGTGAAAACAGTAGGGAGTTGAGTTTAGACGTTAATGTAGAATCGTTTTCACCGTATAATAATAAATTAGTTTTTAAAGATAGAGACATAAATTGCGTAGAGAAAAATACAGTTTATGATGCCAATTTAATGCAAGAAGTTTGTGAATATAGTGAATTTGAAAAGGATACCGACAAATTAGATATCGGAGATTCTAGAGAAACAGTCGAAATGAGTGATCAAGTTATTCAAATATATAACGATAATTATAAAAATAAAATGCAACCGGATAAACCGAAAGTGACTTTAGAAGTTGAAATTAAATTGAAAAAGGATCAGATGTACAGTGCGAGACCGAGAAGATTGAGTGTGTACGAAAGAGACGAATTGAATAAAATTGTTCAGGATTTATTAAGTAAGGGAGTTATTAGGGAAAGCGAATCGTGCTATTCGAGCCGCGTAGTATTGACAAAAAAAAAAAATAACTCGTTACGTATGTGTGTTAATTACAAGCCGTTAAATCAATTGGTTGAGCGAGATCATTTTCCTCTTCCAGTCATAGAAGATCAGTTGTCAAAATTATATGACAAAAAATATTTTACGACTTTAGACTTAAGAAACGGGTTTTACCATGTAGATATAGCCGAATCATCAAAAAAATATACTGCCTTTGTTACAGAAGACGGTTTATATGAATTTAATAAACTACCGTTTGGTTTTACCAATTCACCGCCAGCATTTGTAAGGTATATTTATCGGGTTTTTAAAGATTTTATCAAAGATTCATCAGTCATAATATTTATAGATGACATTTTAATCAGTAGTAAAACGATAGAAGAACATTTGAAAATAATGAAAAAATTATTTTTGGTTATGTCAGATAATCACATTAAGTTAAATTTACAAAAATGTCAGTTTTTAAAAACGAGTATAGAGTATTTAGGATATAGTTTATCTTTAAATCAGATAACACTTACTAAGAGACATATGGAAGCTATTAAGTTTTATCCTGTGCCGAACGATCAAAAAAGTCTTCAAAGATTTATAGGTTTAATCAGCTATTTCCGTAAATTCGTATTAAATTTTAATACAATTGCAGCGCCGTTGTATGACATTTTAAAGAAGGATAAAGAATTTATTTTTAATGAAAAACATTTAGAAGCTTTTGAACAATTAAAGAATTGTTTAATTTCCGAACCGATTTTAAGCATTTATTCCTCAACAGCCGAGACGCAGCTGCATACTGATGCATCTTCATCAGGTTTTGGTGGCATCTTGCTACAAAAGCAAAAGGATGGTAAATTTCATCCTGTTATGTACTATAGCCGTAAGAGTACAGAAGCCGAAAGTAAGTTACATTCTTTTCAGTTAGAAACGTTAGCGATAGTTTATTCGTTGCAAAGATTTAGGCCGTATTTATTCGGAATGGATTTTGTTTTAGTTACCGATTGTAATGCTTTACGGTATACTTTAGAAAAAAAAGACTTGAATTCCAAAATTGCCAGATGGGCTATGTTTATTGATGAGTTTAGTTATACAATAGAACACCGAAGTAGTGACCGTATGAAGCATGTAGACGCATTGTCGAGAGTTAATATCTATGTTGTTGATTCGGACAATGAGCAAAGTAATTTTTTAAAATGTATTTATGTTAATCAGATTAGAGATGAGAAATTAAAATTAACAAGGAGTAAAATTGAAGAAGACAATATAAAGGGTTACGAAATTCGTGATAATATTTTATATAAGACGGAAGGTGATAAATTGTTATTATATATTCCGGACAATATGATTGAGTCAGTTTTATATAAATTTCATAATGATTTTGGGCATTTTGGTGTGGATAAGGTAGCCGAGTTAATTAAAAGAAATTTTTATTTTCCGAAAATGAGAGAAAAAGTAGGGAAACATATTAAAAATTGTATCCAGTGTATTGTTTATAACCCTAAGTTTAAAAAAGATAATGAATTGTTAAGAATTATAGAAAAGGGAGATAAGCCATTTAGAGTTCTCCATTTAGATCACGTAGGACCTCTAGATTTCACAAGGGGTAAAAATTATTTTATACTGGGAATTATCGATGGTTTTACCAAATTTATTAAATTGTACGCGACGAAAACCACAAATACTCGAGAAGTGTTAAGTAAATTAAAATCATATTTTTTAAATTATTCGGTGCCGGTTAAAATTGTAACTGATAGAGGTGCAGCTTTCACCTCAAATTCATTTAAATCATTTGTTAAAGATTATGGAATTACGCATAACTTAATTGCTACAGCATGTCCACAGGCAAATGGACAAATCGAACGTTACAATAGAACGTTGATACCATTACTAGCTAAATTATCGGACGAAAAGAAAATGGATTGGGATAACGTTTTGTGTGAAGCCGAATATCTTTTAAATAATACGTTGAATAGATCGGTGGGAGATGTTCCAGCGAAGTTGTTATTTGGCGTTGTTCAGAAAAACGTAATTGAGCCGAGTATATTGCTTTTTATGGAGGAATTGAATAATAATGAGAAGTCATACGAATTAGAAGTAGCTAGAAACAGAGCTAGTGAGAATATAAAGAAATTACAAAATTATAATAAGATGAAGTATGATGAAAAATGTAAAAAGAAAGTTAGTTACAAAGAAGGAGAATTAGTAATGATAAAAAATTTTCATGGTGGAAAATTAGGAGAGAAGTTTAAAGGACCGTATGTAGTTACTAAAGTTTTAGATTTAGATAGGTACGTAGTTAGGGATATAGAAGGATATCAAGTTGGAAGAAATAAATTTGAAGGGATATTTGATTGCCGTAATATGAAAAAATACGTAGAAGAAAAGGAAAATTGTATAGGAGAGAATGAAATAGAGTTTAATTTGGACGAGACTAATAATTTCGAATATGAAGATATTGAATATTTAGAAGATTCGGAATACGAAACATATGAAGATATTGAGTATTTAGAAGAAGAATTTTAAGAATGAATCTGTTTATGAAAAAAAAAAAAAAATTTAAATAATAATTTTCCTTTGTATTTGTATTAAGTATTAAATAGTAAACTAATATAGTAAAAGAGAACAGAAATATTAACGAAAAAATATTGAGGTAATAATTAATATTTTGGTTTGTATAACGTAAAATTTAAATTGATTTAAATTCAATTTTATAATGTTATTGATATTGTATAATTCTAAGTTTTGAACTTATCTATCGAGTCGCTAGATAGTCAGGTAGGCCGAGCTGTAAGCTTAAATATTGAAATGATTTAATAAAGAATAAAAACTGTTAATAGGGTAAACATGAATATACCGATATGGTATATTGGGTAGAAATAATAACGTAACAGGCAACACAGTTTGTCTCTGCTGTCATATCCGCCGAAGTAATAAGACGTGTTTTATAAAGTTTAATATTTTATATTTAAATAAAGTTATATATATATATATATGTGCCGTGTATGTTTTATTCGCTACATCCTGACAAGTTTGGAATATAAACATAATCTGTTTATTTCAATTAATCCACTACAATGGTATTTATAGTAATATTCAGTCAGTATTTTGCAATTGAACATTGAAGGCATAAGCAAGTCAAAAACTGAACATCTACAAAGAGTATTTGTGGCGAACATCTAAATTTAAAGTTAAAAAATTCAATTTAGCAAGCTATGTTTTTTTACTTAAAAATTATTGAAAAAACAATTCTAGTTTTTGTTTTTGATTCATTATTGCCAAAAGATTAATTTTAATTTCATCGATTAAAAATTCCTTAATTTAATTCAGATTAACATAAGATTCAGATTAATAAAAGTTATTAATGTATTAGCTATTTTGTTCGTTTTAAGTTTGAATCATATAAAATGTAAATGGAATATTAAATAACGAATTTATAATAAAGTGATAATACAATTTGTTGAAACAGCTGGTGATTGTATTTCTTGATCTAAAGTTAATAAGATTGATTAAGATTAAGTTGCCATCAATCAAGTTCTTTGTACAACTTTATTTTGATTTTTTGAGAGAATCTTTATTGCTGAACTCTCAAAAATATTTAAAGAAGATTCTCTCATTATTGTATCTCTCTCAACCTATGGATCAAATGTCAAATTAATATTTGGGAAGAAATTCGTTTTATTGGATCTCTCAACCTTTGGATCAAAAGTTCAATTAGGATTTTCTGAATGAAGAAACTTTCATTTCAAATATTTTAAATGGCAATTTATGTGAAAGTTAATTTTAACTATTTATTGATATAGCGTGAATCATTACAAGCTATATTTTGGTGACCATCCGACTACTAAGAACACAGAAAACCAGGACCTTCTGAAATTTCAAGTAAAAATTTAATAAATTAATTTTACTATTTACAATATTAAATAATATAAAGAATTTTATTAGTATTTTTTTTGATTTAACTTTGAAATTTTAAAAACTTTTAAATTTAAGTTATTGTTTCGCTTCCTATTTTAAAATTTTTTTGTTTAAATAATTTTATCAAAAAAATATGTACAAATTTAAGGATTTTTTGATTTGTTTAGGCGTGTTGTTGGTCGCAGGGCTTGCAATTGTTGTAGCGACACAACATGCGTTCGTGATTTTATTCGCTGCAACATTTTTTTACCTAGTTGCCGTCATAACTAGGCTTAATCGTTATGCATTTACTTTTCCAGCAGTTTCCGCAGGTAACCCAGAACCTGAGGGAACTGCTTCAACTTCCGGACCCTCAACCTTTACATTCACACAAGACCAGCTTCAGGCACTGGTCGCAGAGCAGGTCACAGCTGCTCTTACTAATTTGAACCTTGGAGGTACATCTTCAAATCCTCCACAATCTCCACCACCTCCTGCTGCGTTACCTCCACCTCCCTCAGCTTCAACTTCTTCGGCAGCTATGCCACAAATTGATCACGTAGCTATCAAAATTCCTCCTTTCTGGTCTGAGACTCCAGACCTTTGGTTCATAACTCTTGAGGGGCAGTTCTTGTTGGGGCGTATCAGGTCCCAACAAACTAAGTATGGCCACTTACTTACCATGCTTACTCCCACACTGGCGAAATTAGCCAGTGATATCTTGGTTAACCCCGACCAAGATTTCCCATATGATAGGCTCAAAGAGGCTCTTATAGCTCGCCTATCCGGTAGCACTTCAGATCGCATACACAAAGTGTTACGCGGTATGGACCTTGGGGATCTTAAGCCCTCACAATTACTCCGGGATATGACTACCGAATCCCGTAATACGTTTTCAGAGGCAGCTCTTAAAGTACTTTGGGTGGAAAAACTTCCACCTGCTGTCCGCGCTGCTATCGCTACTGTCAATGATGATCTTCAGAAGACAGCAGAGATAGCAGATAATGTTTTCAATGCCCTAAGGGGTTCGCAAGTTAATGCGGTATCTAACCCTGCCGCTTCTTCTCTCCCTTCTTCTTCTTCCTCAAGTGAAATCATATCACTTGAGGAAAAATTCAAAAAACTGGAGGCACAAAACGTGCAACTCCTCAATGCCATTCAAAGGCAAAATTTCTCCCAACCTCCTCAACAATACCGAAGTAGATCTAAGGATCGAAACGGTAATCATAATTCAAATTTCAATCGGAATTATCGCTCTCCCATGCGACCTCGGTCCAGGTCTCGCGTGCAAATGTTTGATGGTATCTGCTACTACCATCACTACTACAAGGGAGATGCAAAAAAATGCTACCCTGAGTGTAAATATTATTCTGATCACTCAAATTCCATTGCCTCAAAATCTTCAAAAAACTATTAGATTCATCACATGTGGCGGCATGTGATGACAATCATTCTCAACTCCGTCTTCTGGTCCTCGACATTTCTTCATGCAAGACTTTCCTCGTTGATACAGGTGCCGAAGTTTCAGTTCTCCCCGCTACTATGGAGGAAAAAATTTCAAGAAAATCAGACTTCTACCTCTACGCAGCTAACGCGACTAAAGTTAGCACTTACGGTACACGGTCTTTAAACTTAAACATTGGTCTCAGACGAGTGTTCTGTCAGACCTTTGTTATAGCCGATGTTACCACTCCTATCCTAGGAGCTGATTTTCTCAATCAATACGGCCTTTTAGTGGACATTAAAAACCGACGTCTTGTCGATCCACTAACTTCTCTATTTACTTTGGCTAAACTCTCCACTTCTCCAGCACCTTCTTTAACTTTGATCAACGATTCGGTCAATGTAGAAATTCTTGATTTACTCAAAAATTTCAAGGACTTAACGTCCAAAAATGATCTTGTTAAACATGTGAAACATAACGTAACTCACGTTATTGAAACACGTGGTCTTCCCGTTTCTTGTAAGTATCGTCGACTTGCTCCAGACAAATTGGCTATCGCAAAGGCAGAATTTAATCTTATGTTATCCCAAGGCATCTGCCGACCTTCTAACAGTCCTTGGGCTTCTCCTCTCCATCTCGCTAAAAAGAAGAACGGCGAGTGGAGACCTTGCGGTGACTACCGTGCTCTAAATAACATTACAATTCCGGATCAATATCCTATTCCTCATATTCAGGATTTTTCGCATCAACTACATGGATGCCAATTTTTCTCCACAATTGATCTCGTCCGCGCATATCATCAAATTCCTATTGATGAGCGCGATATTGCAAAAACTGCAATTTCAACTCCGTTCGGACTCTTCGAATTCGTTCGAATGACTTTCGGATTGCGAAATGCTGCGCAATCTTTTCAACGGTTTATGCATTCCCTTCTTCGAGACCTAAATTTCTGTTTCATCTACATTGATGACCTCCTTATTGCTTCTGAAACCTATGAGGAACACCTCAAACATCTTAGGACTGTTTTTGAGCGTCTTTCTGACGCTGGTCTCATTATCAACGTTGATAAATGCAACTTTGCTAAAACCAACGTTGACTTTCTTGGACATTCTATTGATTCAACTGGAATCAAACCTACTTCTGAACGTGTCGATGCTATCAACTGTTACGAGCGTCCCGAAACAGTTATGCAACTCCGCCGTTTTCTTGGAATGATTAATTTCTACCGCAGATTCATTCCTCACGCTGGTGGCAATCAAGCCATTTTAAATGATTTTCTCAAAGGATCCAAAAAGAATGACAAACGCGTCATTCAATGGTCTGAAGACGCCATTCAAGCCTTCGATCTTTGCAAGCGGCAACTTAGTGAGGCTACAACTCTTTCTCACCCCTCACACTCTGCCCAACTTGCCGTTATGGTCGACGCTTCCGACAAGGCACTTGGCGCCGTTGTTCAACAAAAAATTAACGATTGTTGGACACCTCTTAGTTTCTTCTCTGTGCGACTCAATGAAACGCAACAGAAATACAGCGCTTATGATCGCGAACTCCTTGCAGCTTACTCTGCAATTAAACATTTCCGGTATCTCCTTGAAGGTAGAACCTTCACTCTTTTCACCGATCATAAGCCACTCATTTACGCTTTGTCGCAGAATCCTGCCAAAGCTAGTCCTCGCCAATTCCGTCATCTTGATTTTATCAGTCAATTTACGACTGATATTCGTCATATTTCTGGAATTTATAATGTAGTTGCCGACACACTTTCTCGTGTTGAGCAAATATCAATTCCAGAAAATATTAACTACGACGAAATTGCTGATGCTCAGTTCAACGATAACGAACTAAAGGAATTAGTGGACACTAGTCCCACACTTCAATTCCGTGCCTTTCCATTATCGTTTGGCAATTCTAGTGCCAAAACTATTTTGTGTGATACTTCTTCTGGTAATCCACGACCCTTTATTCCAAAGCAATTTCGTCAGTCTGTTTTCGAAAGTCTTCATAATTTATCTCACCCAGGAGTCCACAGTTCTGTCAAACTTCTTTCTGAAAAAGTCATTTGGCCATCCATTAAGAAGGATGTACGACAAATGGCACAGAACTGCCTGGCTTGCCAAAAGGCAAAAGTTTCTCGCCATACTCAATCTCCTTTAGGTAACTATCCTCAAACTTCTCAACGATTTGCCGAGATTCATATGGACATTATTGGTCCACTTCCTACCTCTGAGGACAAACGTTATTGTGTCACTATTATTGACCGTTATACTCGATGGCCTGAAGCCATTCCTATCTCGGATATTACAGCTGAAACGGTAGCATCAGCTCTCTACTCCAATTGGATTGCTCGTTTCGGAGTACCTTCAGTAATCGTCACTGATCAGGGCTCCCAATTCGAATCCAATCTCTTTAACGAGTTGTCAAAACTTATCGGTTTCGAACGTAAACGTACTACTAGTTACAATCCTAAATGTAACGGACTAATTGAACGTTGGCACCGAACTCTTAAATCCGCGATTATGGCCTACGACAGAACGGACTGGACACGAATTTTACCGTCAATACTACTTGGTTTACGAACCACTTTCCGTGAAGATTTCCAATCTTCATCGGCTGAGCTCGTCTACGGTACTAACATACGTCTTCCAGGAGAATTCTTTAGCCAAAACTCTAACTCCACTCCACAATCTGATTTCGTTTCACAGTTGAAACAACATTTTACTCACCTTCGTCCATCTACTGCGTCAAGACACACTTCTCCTAATGTTTTCGTTTCCAAAAATCTCCAGTCTTGTTCGCATGTCTTCTTACGTACGGACTTAGTACGTAAATCATTACAACCTCCATACGAAGGTCCATTTAAAGTCATCAGCCGCGATGATAAAAATTTCGTTATTGACCGTAAAGGTCAACATATTCGAGTTTCCATCGACAGATTAAAACCTTGCTTTAGGGAACAATCTGAAGATGACTCATCTCAAAACTCACCTACTTCGAGTACTAATCTCAGTCGCGCAGACGAAACTTCGTCTTCTACAGATATTGTCCGTCCTACTCCTTCGGACACATTCCTGTCTTCTCCTTCTACCTCCGCAGAAGCGAGGCAACGCGACGCTAAGGCAACTGTATCACCTAAAAGGGTTAGATTTAATCTCACTCCTCAGACTCAGATATTCCATCCTGCATCAACAATTACGCGAGCAGGTAGAACCACTCGTACCCCTGCTCGTTTCCTTCGTGCTCTAGCACAATAATTTTCTCTTTATATCGTCCCATCTTCGGTGGCACTAGGGGGGGAGTGTTGTGGCGAACATCTAAATTTAAAGTTAAAAAATTCAATTTAGCAAGCTATGTTTTTTTACTTAAAAATTATTGAAAAAACAATTCTAGTTTTTGTTTTTGATTCATTATTGCCAAAAGATTAATTTTAATTTCATCGATTAAAAATTCCTTAATTTAATTCAGATTAACATAAGATTCAGATTAATAAAAGTTATTAATGTATTAGCTATTTTGTTCGTTTTAAGTTTGAATCATATAAAATGTAAATGGAATATTAAATAACGAATTTATAATAAAGTGATAATACAATTTGTTGAAACAGCTGGTGATTGTATTTCTTGATCTAAAGTTAATAAGATTGATTAAGATTAAGTTGCCATCAATCAAGTTCTTTGTACAACTTTATTTTGATTTTTTGAGAGAATCTTTATTGCTGAACTCTCAAAAATATTTAAAGAAGATTCTCTCATTATTGTATCTCTCTCAACCTATGGATCAAATGTCAAATTAATATTTGGGAAGAAATTCGTTTTATTGGATCTCTCAACCTTTGGATCAAAAGTTCAATTAGGATTTTCTGAATGAAGAAACTTTCATTTCAAATATTTTAAATGGCAATTTATGTGAAAGTTAATTTTAACTATTTATTGATATAGCGTGAATCATTACAAGCTATATATTAAAAGACTTTGACATCGACGTTGTAATTCTGCAAGAAACGCATGCAGCAGATGAAACGCAACTTACCTCTAATTTTTAACTAAAAGGCGCGCAATCATATTGATTGTAAGCTCATTTAATGTGTATTTATGTTTTGTTTTATGTAGATTTCATATGAAAATCTATCTATTTTAAGTTTTATTTTTGTTTTTAATGTATCACAACAAAAAACAAAAGGCTAAATAAAAATAGGAATATTCAAAGATATTGAGTAATTGCCCGCTCGGCATGAACATCGGAAAGATATCTTAATGCTATCTAAAATATGGTGTCTTTTAGAACTCATAAAATTTTTATCATTTTGACAGCTTTTTGAAGAGATCACTTCGTCGCTTTAATAATGAAATGACGTATACGCAAAAGTATAGTTTCGAGATATTTGAGTTTAAAGTTTGATGTGCGCATGCATTTCCATGGACGTTAATTTATAATTTATTAATTCTTACCCCCAGTCATAAAATAATTCGAAAATGTAAAAACCCCAATTCAAAGATACCCTTATGGGGAATGCATCGCACCTATAATATAAAAACAACGTATAAATAGCATACGTTGTTTCATTATTAAGGCGACGACTTTATAGAGACTGAAAAGATACCTATATGATAACTATTGTCGACGTTTTTAAAACCTAAAAATGTTATCATCTTGTCAACATTCTAGCGTAACCTAAAATCGGTGTTGGTTGATTTCAACAATCTTTTATGGTTTTCATTGGCAGTTTTAATATTTTTATAAAAACGATGTTTAAAATTTTTAACTTCACTGAAAAAAATTAAGTCTTTGTGAAATTGTGGGAACATAAATTAAAATGTCACTTTGTAGAATGTAGACAGTGTTTAATATCAAATATGTGATATTAGATGTCAGTTGTTATAGTAATATAGTGTAGCATAAAGTTATTGTGTATTAAATATAAAATAAATAATAATAATAAATAAAATAAAATTACTAAATATATAATAAATAAAGGTTTGATTATATAATATATTACTATGTAGGATGTACTATATGTGATCCTACGTAACAATCTGAGAATTCAATTTCAGATAGTGTCAACTAAAACGTTGATGAATTATTTTAATTAACATTATCATTTTACAGATATTCCTCTTTACATCAAATAAAGCAAACAATGCCAATAAATAATATAAATGCGGTGCCATCAACAAGTTCTACAGCTCATAATTATGAAGAAAATTCTGGTAGTGATCAAAAGTCCATATTGGAAAGCTGAACAACATTTCTTTTATATAATATTGTTATTTTTTTTTAAATTTATTATACAATGGATTATTTATTTTTAAAAGTAATAAAAAAACAAAGTGAAGTATTCAAGTAAATAATGATTTTAATTATTTAAAATAACCGAACCAAATAACCTTTGAAACCAAAAATCTAATAACTTTTTGATTTCACTAATATGCTATCATTCGGAACTCAGAAAAATGTTATCTAACTGATATCTTTTCCAAGAGCTCTAAAAGATGTCCGCAAGTGGCGCATTGGAGGGTTTTCTGATATCCTTATGTTATCTTTTAGATAAATATTTTGGATGTCAGATCTAAAAACGGTTACCTTTAAGAGCTCATATGATAGCTTTTTGCCGAACGGGTGTGAAGATGGTATTCAATGCTCAACATGTTGATTCGATTAAAAAAAAAGAAATACACACATACTGTTAAAATTTAATTTTACGTAATAACTCAAAAATTTTAAAAAGTAGAATAGCTCCTTTTTAAACCAATAGGACACATTTATAGGACACATTATTATAAGTTATCACAATTTATAAATTAAAATTATATGGATAACCTAGCTAAAATGGTTTCTTTGTGATTTATCGTTGAAAAGATTGTGATGGTTTGTTTAAGTTTTTTACGGTCGGATGTCACCCCAAAACGGGTTGCACCCGCGCGGACCCCCCCCCCCCCTCCCCTCCCTAGCTACGCCACTGAGAGAGCTAGATCCTGTTCGGGACGAACAGGCTTAAGTGGAGGGTATTGTTACGATTACAGAAAAATCCAGACGATTACAGTCACTTCCAGAAAAATCAAATCAACAAAACACAATAACAAATTAATGAAATGAATAGTGTTGTTGTTGTATTCTTAGAACTTGGGTCAACATAAAATTACTTTATGAATCAAATCATCATAACGTAAAATAATCTAATATTCTAGTGATTTCTCAAGGTTTTTAAAAAGTGACCTCGAATTATCTATAAGTTTTGCAGAATCGTATATAAGCAATTTACCTCTTGTGGAATGGATTAGTTTTATTTTAAACCTGCGACGGTAAAGTTAAAATTATAAAAGTGATTTTTAAATTAGTTTTTGTGAATAAAGTTCTAAGTGTTATTGAGTAGAAACTAGAAATATTTTGTGTATTGTACACTGGTATACTGGAAATTTCTACAATAAGCCGTTGAAGTTTCTGAAGCTGTTGAAAGAATATTATAGTTAGGAATATTGTTTGCTGTATTGTTCCCGTTGTGGAACAAATTAGAAGTTGAATACTCAATAAAAACTGGGGTGTTTGAGCTTACTAATCAGTGATCGAACTCAGAAGAGATTTGGGAATTGCGTTTATCGAATTGTGTGTTAGGCCAATTAGAAAAGTAAGGTTAGAAAAACGTAACAATATTTTTCTTAAAAGTAAAATTTTTAAAGGTTTAAATTTAGAGAAAACTGATCTAAACTGTGTTACAACCATTCAAAAAGTGTCACCTATTTATTTATATACATTTAGTTGGTTCGTTATTTATATATATTTATTTATAACCATTTCGTCGTGTAATATTTTTTACATCTATTGAGGAGACCCAGTTTTCTTGACGCGCTCTTTGCCATCGCCATTACATATATGATAGTTACAGAATAAGTCATTGGAAATTGTGATTACCATTAAAAGAATGCTTTCGCGTTCGTGTATCATATGTTCGTCTTGTTTTCATTTGTTTTAACGTCTAAAAACGGAATTTAAAAGATTTAAATATTTATTTCTAGTAGACTTTATTTCATCAGCATATTTTTTACTATTTTAATAGTTATAAAAGTGAACCAATCAATTTTCTTATTGTTTTACAAAACTTTTAAAATATTTTTATGTGGAGTTGTATTGTCATATGACCCTTCCAGTTTATTTATTTAAAAATATAAAATATCAATACAATATTAATCTGATTTCTACAATTCAGTATTCAAGTATATAGTTTCATCCTGGAATTTGTGCTTTGTAATTGCATAACGTTCGTTGAAATATTCATTAATCCAATTTGTAAAATTATTGAATCTCTGGAACTTTCTTGTTGTATTTAGTGAACGTAGAGTTTCTTTAGCAGACTTGTAGGCATTCGGTTTATTTTTTGTTGCATAAATGTCATTATTTAACGATGGCCTTCTACTTAATCTTAGTTGCCAAAATATATCCTTTTTATAGCGTGATATATTTGCTAAAGAATCCTAGTATTACAGTAATTTTTTGGAAAATAATGTTTCGAGTTGGACAGAAGATTTATAAACATCCCACAAAAAATAAACATCATGATGGAAGATGGAGATAATTCATCAAGTTTAAAATTGTACTTTTTGGAAGAAGTTGTACAGGCAAGTTGTACTCGTTTCTGATGAAATATAAATTTAAATTTTAACACAAACCTAAGGAAATATAAATAATCGAACATGGTATTTTGATGTTGTCGAATAATTTTCTTAAACTCCTAAGTTGCTTTCGGCAAAACTGTTAGTACCACTAAGAATATAAATTATATTTATATTGTATTCTTATTAATTTTTTTAACATTTAAAGTGAATAAGTATTCTGAAAAATTTACGCATAAAAAACATCCAGTGAAAAGATCGCGAAAAAATTGTTGGTGTTATATTTAATCTAAACGAAGAAAAGTTTTTAAGCGGAACAAATAACTATTATCTACAGTTTAAAAAAATATATGTATATATATATTAAAAAACCGAAGTTTTAGTAAAATAATCAAAAGAACAATCTATTTAGTTGCTTAAGAAATAATTTAAAAAAAAAAATGAAAAATTTGGGGAAACGCTTGATTTGAGTTTAAACTAGCATAATAAAATAAATTTTTATAATTAAGCCACAGACCCTATCTTGATTTCGACGGACAAATAAAATATCTCCTATTTGATATCCTGGCTTAGTTTGCTTTCCTTTGAACTTTAAAATATTTTTTTTGATATTTTATTAATTTATCGATATCTTCGACGATCATCTCTTTGTTTACTGCGAGATCGTTCTTTACGACGATCACTAGACCGATCTTTCTCTCTATCCCGATCACGTTCCCGATCACGTTCTCTCTTTCGTTCGCGTTCCTTTTCTCTTTCCCGTTCCCTTTCCTCATCCTGTTTACGAATTTCTTCAGTTCGACGCTGGTGCTCTGCCATATGTTTACGACGCATTTCTTCTTTAACAGCAATCTTTATTTAAAAATTAATAAAATTTTAATATTTTAATAATTTGCAAATGTCAAATGAAATTACTTGTTCTGCGGTTAAGGGTAACCAATAAATGCAAGGAGTTGCTTTAGTTTTTCGAAACAAATCATCCAATAACCGTAATGGTGGTTCATGTTCTTTTTTTTTAAATTTGCGCGCTGAAATAAAATTTCAATTAATAATTTGACTTTCATTATTTGTGGAGGTCCACACCAAAACGCTACATTTCCATTTTCTTAAAAAAATAAATTGTGTACTTAGATCGGCTCCAATTTCTGATTTCGATCGAAAACTCAAAAATTTATCTATGCTTAAAGTAGAACTGTTTTCCCCTCTGTAGAATAGAGCTTGATTTAGACATAATGTAATCAGTGTAATGACGTAATCAAATTTTCTTGAACTGCGTTGAAAAAATGTAATAATGGAAATGTAGCGTTTTGGTGTGGACCTCCTCATTTCTATTTGTATTAATTACCAGGTGAAGAACTTTGACTTCGCTTACGTTCTCTTTCTCTACCATAATCACGATCCTGTGAACGTTTTTTTCGATCCCCACGATTTCTATCCTTACTATGATCTCTATCACGGTCTCTTGATCTATCATTTCCACTCTCTTTTTTGCCAACATCCCATTCTCTTATCGGTTTTATATGTATATCCTGAAATTATAAGGTATTGGAGGAAATATTTAATACTTTTAGAAACTGCAAAAATTATGTTTTACCTTTTCCCTTTCATAAATATCTTTATCTTTATCCCAACCAAAATCTTTTTCAATTTTCCCACGTTCTGCAACCCGCTGTATTTCTTCGGCAGCTGATTCAAGTGCTTTTTGTAATCCTAGTTCGGTTCCAAAATCAACATGCAGGCATTTCGGATTTGAGGTAGGCCACCGTACACCATGGAGCGCATGGCGGGTCTCAACTGCTTCGCTGCAATTATAAAATTTGATTATTATTTACAAGCGAAAATATTATTAAAAATTCATACTCTTCAGTTTCATATTTAACATAACAGCGAGACTTTATTTTATCAATCCAAAACCCATTTTCTACAATTTTACCAGTTCGCGCTAACAATCCTTTTAATTGCAATAGAGTAAAAGGTCTTACAAGATTTGTTATATACAAAACATTGCTAGATTCATGTTTTGGTGGACTTAACGATTCTTCACTCATGACCGAAACTTTTCTAGTTTTAGATAGTGGCAATGCTGATGGTTCTATTGAATCTTTAAATTTAGGTATTTCTACTTCTTCTGTACTCGAATTACGTTGATTATGATTTTCTTTATTCAGTTTGCTCGAACCATAAATTTGTCTATATTCCTTTTGTAAAATTTCGGTTTCATCGAGATGAATTTCTGGTGATGATTCAAGCTTAACATCACTTAACGGAACAGGTTTGACATCTGATATTAAATTTTTTAAGGAATCGGTAGATATCGCCAAGATAGGTGGTTTATTCTCAGAATTCTTACGAGATATCCATCTTCGTTTCTTTGTAACGCTTTGTGTGGAAACATTTTCTTGTTTCTTTTCACCAACATGCTCTTCAGATTTTTCATCATTCTCGACAGTCTGATCTACACTTTTTTGAATGTTTGCAATTTCCTTGTCACCACCATTTTTAATGGTGTCATTAACCTTTTCTGCATTTGTTTTAACAAAATCACTATCAATATTAATTCGTTTTCTAGGGGTAATTGACCTAGATCGTCTTGCTTTAGGTTTACGTTTTTCTGGAGAATCTGATCGTTTTCTTGGCGACTGAGACTTCATTTTGAGCAGAGACATTGTGTTATTAGGCGTATGAGACCTACGATTTGAAGAAGGTTCACGAGTAGATTTTCGTCTACTATTAATCGATTTGCTCTCTTTGGAAACAGATCTACTTCTACGAATAGGAGATCTTTTTGGCGAAGAATTTGTTGATGATGCCGAGGAATTTCGGGCTGGGATTTTCTCCTTTGATTTTGATTTAGAAATTCTTATTACTTTATCTTGTTTCCTCTCATCATCTGAATGTTCAATACTCTCATTTACTGTAGTTAACTTTGGTTCTTTTTCGTGATCAGTTTTGCAAGAATTATCCATACGAATTTTCTCTGTGATTTCTTCATTAATTTTTAATACAATCTTGCTTTCATCAGGAATATTATCAGAAAAACGACTCTTACTCCGCGGTTTAATAACTTTTTCAACGGATTTTGCTTTCACCGGTACATCTTCAACTTCACTTTCCGAGCTTGGTTCATTTTTTTCTTCTACAATTTTTTCATGAGTTTCAGGAGATTTTGATGGCGACTTTCTACCTCGTCTAGTACGTCTTAGAGACTTGTCCGGATTCGATTGTGAAGATGTTTTGGACTTTTCAGTTTTTCGTCTCATATTTTAATTGTTTTGTTAAATGTAATTAACAAATTTTCTAAAATGAAAAATATAGAAAAACCAAAATGAATGTAACTTTTTCTATGTTAATATAAATATCGATATAACAACATACCATTTATGATTATATAACGCTATTTCTTTTTTTTAGCAAGAAATATTATTATTTTTTACTAATTACACGATTTTTAAATTGTGATAATATTAATAAGTCTGATAAGTTATTAGTTATAAAATAAAAGCGCTGACATTATTCAGCCATCTTTTATAATCTACCAACACGACGCATGGTATATTTTGAGTGAAAATCAAGACAAATTTTCGATGTTTATTAAAAGTTTGCTCAAATTTAGACAACTATCAGGCGAATAAAATAGCATAGATTCGTGCATGAAACGTTAAAGAAACTTCTTATCTGGGGTACGTTCCGAAACTTTACAATAGCTAAATATTTAATGCACCAATCAAATCACCGCATTTAAATATTTAATAGGGCGATTTTTCTGTTCCGGTGTCTACCGCAATAGCGCTGCGAAAAGGGGATAAGAGAATAAATTCAAAAAATTTTATATGGGATTTCATCCAAAACACAACTTGTATAATTTTGAAATTATCTATGAAAATTCTTATTTTACTACAATTAAATGATTTAAATGATTTTGCTTATGAACTATGATTGACTAAATATTAAGCATAATATATAAAATATTTTATTATCTTCTGTCCATAAAACAAATACGAAAATAGGTTAAATTTTTCATACTTTGTATGGGAAATTTTGGCAATTTTTATGTTGCTTTCTTGAGCGACTTAGGAATAATATTTTATATATTACCCTTAATATATAGTCAATAATACTTCATAAGCAAATTAAAACTGTTCAATTGTGGTAAAATGAGAAATTTCATACAAAACTTTTAAAATTATTCAAATTGTGTTTTGTATGGAATTCCATATAAAATTTTTGTGATTTTTCTCTTATCCCCTTTTTGCAGCGCCATTGCGGCCAACACCGGAACAGAAAAATCTCTCTATAACCATGGTATAACGAATATAAGGTATTCTTGACAGCTAAACGAAAATTTTGTGTGACGTCATCCGGCGTAAATATAAAGAAACAAAATATGTTTTAATTTGAAAATAAGAGAAAACATAATTTTACGTTATGGTTTTCCTTATTTTTTTCATTAACAATTTGTTTATTAAGTTTTCTAACTCTAAAGAACATTTTGCAGGGTAGAAAATTCGACGTCTACGCCATGCTGCAGGGGTAATGCAGACAGAATTAGGTTGGTGTATCGGAGACAAGCAGAGAAAAACTGCTTAGTCTATTACGCTACATCACTGCGAATTGGCGCTTTAAAACTTCTTATAACCTTAACATCATAACAGAACCATTAACGAAAATTTGGATTGGGACTGAGGTTAATACCATCACTCCGAAAAAAAGCTTTGTTAAATTTGATAACCAAAAAAGGAATACCAGACACTAACAAAACAACAGAAGTTTTACCTGGACGTGAGAAAGAACCAAACTTCCGAATCGGAACGTGAAACGTGTGCAGCCTGATCGCTCATGATGCTTTAATAAGCCTAGAAACAGAGACTGAGAGGCATAGGATGGATATCATTTCTCTGCAAGAAATTAGACAGCCAATAATCGGAAAACAAAACTCGAATAGTCACTCTTTATGCAGTAGTGGTCATTCTTCTCGAAAAGAATTTAGTACTGGTTTCCTTGTTGGTGCACGCATACAAGAAGCCGTGTTGAAATTCATCCTGGTCAATGAGAGGATTTGCTACTTAGGGGTACGCGGTACATAAAACAATATTTCTCTTATTGCCTTGCATGCACCTACTGAAGCTAAGACCGTCAATATTTTCTACATAGCACTGGAGGAGGTTATGAAATCAACACCAACAATGATAATGGTGAGAGAATGACTGAGTTTGCATTATCAAATAATTTGAGAATTGCCAGTACTTTCTTTTCGCATCGATCGATTCATAAGCAGACTTATGTTTTTAAACCGATTTTAAACCGTTCCTTTATATGTGCAAATATTGGAAGTAACCACTTCCTTGTATGTTCTAAGATAAGGTTCCACTTTCAACGATCAATTCAACGATCTTTTACTCATTAGAGTATTTAAAATTTTGTCTTTTAAAGTCCAATCATTTTCAGTGAAGTGTAAGGAACAAACTATCTTATAATAAATACGAACATTTTCTTTTTCCACATGATTCTATCCACTACAAATTGATTTATTTTTCTGGAAATTAAAAAACCTTATGTTTTGAGTATGATTTTTCACATTTGTTGAAAACTTTTGGTTTTAACGTAGTTCAGCATTTAAATTTGTATATGTTTTAATAGTAAAACAAATACTAAAGTTCATTAATTAATGAATGTATTAATTTCAATCATTTCATTAACTAATAAATTAATTTATAAATCATACTAAATATATTTTTAATTTAAAAACAATAGCTTTTCTCATTGATAATAACAACAAACGTATTATATAAAACTCTGAGTGACGTCAATCAAAATCAAAATGGCATCGCTGTCACTCTAGTGAGAATACCTTATTTTCATTTTACCATGCTCTATAACTATAGGGCGATTTTTCTGTTCCGGTGTTCACCGCAATGGCGCTGCAAAAGGGGGATAAGAGAAAAAATCACCAAAATTTTATATGGGATTCCATACAAAACACAACTTGAATAATTTTAAAAGTTATCTAAGAAATTTCTCATTTCACCACAATTGAACAATTTTAATTTGATTATAAAGTATTATTGACTATATATTAAGCGTAATATATAAAATATTATTTTTAAGTCTCTCAAAAAAGAAACATAAAAATTGTCAAAATTTCCCATACAAAGTTGTATAAAAAATTTAACCCATTTTCGTATTTGTTTTACGACAGAAAAAATAAAATATTTTACATATTATGCTTAATATATAGTCAATAATAGTTGATAAACAAATTTAAATTATTTCATTGTAGTAAAATGAGAAATTTCATAGATAATTTTAAAATTATTCAAGTTGTGTTTTGTATGAAATCCCATATAAAATTTTTTGAATTTATTCTCTTATCCCCTTTTTGCAGCGCCATTGCGGTAAACACCGGAACAGAAAAATCGCCCTATAGTTAAATAATTTCTGAACGACGATTATTAAGTACAATATTAAATACACAAATACTTATACAATCTGTTAAAATCGTATGTCAGAATAATTCTTTCATAAAATGTTTCAATTGAATAAAATTAAAACCGAAAAAATAAAAAACTAATATAGAAATTACTAACCATATTGTTATAGAAAACTTGCATTTCATGCAGAATTTAAAAAATATATATGCTGCAATTTCAAAATAAATTGAACTGTCAATTTGAAATCGTTAAATTTTAAATAATGCTTATGTATATGTGTATTTAATTTTTAACTCTACTCGAGAGCACATTTAATTTTTTAATAAATGTGGGCGGGGCGTAGTGTGTTTCTGAACGCAAACAGCTGTCAAACAGTTAAATATTAACTTTACTATTTCGTTTCAGGGGTGCGTTTCGAAATTAACCACGGTTAACCATAAGGTAATAATGTCACTAATGTCATAGTCAAAATAGTGACGTCAAATATTAAATTCAAATTACCACGGTGAAGCTGTCAAAGTTAAATTGTAAAAGACCGCTAAAAATTCAAAATTAATAAAATTAATATTCTAATTACGATAAATAAAACTAAAAGTGTAGTATATGTTTTTTATTTCTATAATTTATTTTTCAGACTTCAGAATCAAATAAAAATAATAAAAATAAAACATTTCACTAAAAATTATTAAATACTTAGTATATAATAATTAAATGTACGATATATTCACAAAACAATATAATTTCTAACTTTTTTTTTCCACATCAATTAAAATTTTCTTTTATTTTAAAAAATTCTACTGTGTTTTATAAATCGGTTGACATGTCGTTTTAAATATTTATACGTTTTGACATTGGAGCCTTAACAAACTCTACTCTAGACTTGAGTAACAAAGTTAAAGTAGTGACGTAACAATTTATTATGACAGCTAATTTTTATAGTTTTGGAACGATAGTACATCTGTCATCCAGTAAATTTTTGATTTTGTGGTTAATTATGGAACGACATTTGGTAGAGTAAAGTTAACCACGGTTAACCATAGTTAATTTCGAAACGCACCCCTGAAGGACCGTATTTAAATACATATTATTTAAATATAGTTAACTATAGTAAAGTTTCGGAACGTACCCCTGGAGTGCGTTTGGGAATTAAGCACGGTTAACCATGGTAATATAATGTCATATAGTGTATTCTTTTCGACTGTACCGAACAAATTTCAGTACAGTTCCAACACCGAATTATTTTTTTGTATTGAAATTCATTCCAAAAGAATACAAAATTCGATAATTCGGGGTTGGAACTTGTTCGGTACAGCCGAAAAGAATACACTATTACTTAAAACAGTGACGTCAAATATTGAATGAAAAACCACAGTATTACTATGTCTTGACTAGTGAGCCTACATAAATAGAGAGTGGACAGGTAATTTTCGAAGTGGACTGTTCGAAAGAATTCAATATGGCGGCTGGACTGTTCGAAAGATTTTTATCAAGGTATTAGTGCGTATATTATACTAGATATTATTAGTTGTCATTCTAGTTGTCAATATTGTAAGTTTTGTTTTTGTGATTTTGTAAAAGTTTAAAAAAAGTGTATAAAAGCTAAAAAGTCTATAAAAGCTATAAATGAGAGAATAAAACCGATTCGTCTCCCAACTCTAAAACAAGCAAACCAAAGTTTTCGTAACAACATAACAAAAGTTTCAGGATTTGGATTGACAAATAGTAAACTTTAGGGGAAAATCGAGTTATGGAGGTTTTTGTTAATTATTTATTTATTTTAGGCGGTTCCGTTTCGCAACAGTTACAGCAAACAAGTATACGAATTATTTCAAACAATGAATGTGCAAGGGTTTATTCTTCTGAGGTAGTAATCGCATCAACTATTTGTGGTCTAGGACTTGAATTGCCGAATCAATGTACTTGTAATGGTGATTCAGGAGGACAATTAGTATTAATAGAAAACGATGGTTATACTCAGATTGGCGTTGTGTCGTTTGTCTCATCAGCTGGCTGTAGTAGTGGTAATCCTTCAGGGTATATTCGTACGGCATCATTTCTTTCTTGGATAAACAAAATAACAGGAATTGAAATTCACAACTAATAAACATTGCAAATAATCAAAAAATATTATTAATAAATTTATATAAAAAAAAAAATTTTCCCAGAAACGAATAATAAATAATTCTATATTACCATGCTAACAAAAATAAATACAAAGGCAAATACAATAAAATATATAACGTTGTTAATAATGATTGTGGTGGGGTTGGTGAAGTTTCCTGTATGGATTGAGGCGGTGGAGTTTTTTGTTTATCAACTCCATTCATCATTTTTGGTTGAACACCATTATTATTTACTACTTTATTCTTGTGTTTCTGTTTAGATGATTCGTTTACTTTAACACCACTGATTTCTGAATTATCATCAATTTTTAATTTTTTTCAAACGATGAAAATGTATTTTCATTTGCTTGTACTTTAAGAGAGTTTTTGGAGAAATCACCACTTTGCCGATCTTTCGCTTTATTCAGAACATCACGAGCTAAAAATTTACGATCATTACAAATTTGACCGTTTTGATTCATAAAATTAGCAATCACTTCCCAACTTGGATCGTTCCAGCCGGGAGTAGATTTACAGCTTTTATAAGAACTTGCATATTTTCCGATGTCCACATTGCCGTTTTATCAATTACTTTAACTGATGAATTTTGATTAGATGATGATTCAGATTTAGTTTTATTTGAAAACAAAGCTCTACGTTCTTCTTCGATTTTATTCTCGATATCATTTAATGTTTTCATAAAAATATTCCGACTACCTTTTAGAAGTTCTCTGTTGAATTCAAACAATTACAGATTGATGACCTTCAGTTCTACAATCAATGAAATGAAATAAAATCAACACTAATATTAGAGAAACTTATTTTATGTATCTTAAATTTTGCACGAACATGAGACTATAAAATATTTACCTAATATTTCATAAGCCCTTGTTATACAGGTAAAGTAATCATCTTCTGTTTTAATATAGCTTCTCCTTGAGCTTTCCTTTTTTCCGGATGATGTTTCAAAACAATTTTCCTATACGCTCTTTTAATGTCATCGTCAGACGCATTATAACTAAAAAATAAATGTTAATATTACTCCAATATAAAATTATGATCACTTAAATGTCAATAATTACCGATGACTTTTTAAACCCAAAACAGCATAATGATCTTGATCTTGCCATTCTTTTGGATTCAAACTTCTTAAATAATCAACATCAATAAATATATCGAGATCTTGATCGGAAACCTTTATCGATGAATTCTCCGCATTAATCAAGCCTTTTCCATCGTTCAAGTGTCTTGTATGATATTTTATGTTATGTCTACCAACATTTTGTATTTGTTTTACAATTAATGGACTTATTAATGAAACCGTTCCAATATTCCGACTACTATTCTCCATTATCATCAAAATACAGAGATCTGATTGCACAAAATAAAAAAAGAAAACCGCGGTTTTAACCTCAAACACGTGGGATATTTTAATTATAATACATACAATTAAAACATTCAAAATTCACTAATAGCACTTAGTGAGCCTACATAAATAGAGAGTGGACAGGTTGAAACTGACAGTTTCCGTTAGTTTCCGTTAATTTTAAATAAAATGCTTATTATCTCAGATTTGCAAAAAAATCATTTGGGCCTCTTAATATGCAATTATAATTAAATTTTGTAGAGAAGAAAAAAATTTATAAATCCTAAATTATCTGTAAAAATGAAAACGAAGTCAAAAATTTCGTACCAATACATACAAATCGCCATAGCTTTTCGAAAAATATGGCCGCCATTTCGAAAGTAAACAAAAACAAAAAAAGTCATTTGACATTTAAAACTCACATTTCATTATAATTATATAACGAAATATAAAGCGTGAAAATGATATTATTATGTAAAATATCAAATTTTTTTTTATAATAATTAATTAAGTTATTATAATCATACATGCTTTAAGTGCTATTAGTGAATTTTGAATGTTTTAATTGTATGTATTATAATTAAAATATCCCACGTGTTTGAGGTTAAAACCGCGGTTTTCTTTTTTTATTTTGTGCAATCAGATCTCTGTATTTTGATGATAATGGAGAATAGTAGTCGGAATATTGGAACGGTTTCATTAATAAGTCCATTAATTGTAAAACAAATACAAAATGTTGGTAGACATAACATAAAATATCATACAAGACACTTGAACGATGGAAAAGGCTTGATTAATGCGGAGAATTCATCGATAAAGGTTTCCGATCAAGATCTCGATATATTTATTGATGTTGATTATTTAAGAAGTTTGAATCCAAAAGAATGGCAAGATCAAGATCATTATGCTGTTTTGGGTTTAAAAAGTCATCGGTAATTTTTAGTACAGAAAAATCATGATTTTTTTTTATCAGAATGTATGTACCGAACACTAGGTATATATAGTTTTAATTTCAAAATGGCGCTACAAGTTCACGATTTTTGCTGGGCTAAAAAATGAAGAAGGCTTCTATATCAGGGGTTTTGTTAATAAGTAAATAAATATAATTTTTGCGAAAGGCGCGTTAAATAATTTAGAATCTACTAATAACGCGCAATTGTATGACGCATTAAAATCAATTCTAAGGTTGTTATTTAGCGATATATAAGACTTAAATTTGCCGTAGCCCCAGACAGGTTTTTTCATTTTTCTTCTAAACCAAAGGACGCGCTTTTAAAAACGATATATTTTCTTAAACGCGCAATTGATTGATACCAAAATGAATTAAAATCGTGACACTCCGGGGCCAGCTTCACGCAGCTGATTTTATTTTATACATGCGAAACGAACTGCTGTCAGATAAAAAAATCAATCTGGGGTACGTTCCGAAACGTTACTATAGCTAAATATTTAATGCACCAATCAAATCACCGCATTAAAATATTTAATAACTATAGTTAAATAATTTCTGAACGACGAGCATTAAGTAAAATATTAAATACACAAATACTAATACAATCTGTTAAAATCGTATGTCAGAATAATTCTTTCATAAAATGTTTCAATTGAATAAAATTAAAACAGGAAAAATTAAAAACTAAGATAGAAATTACTAACCATATTGTTATAGAAAACTTGCATTTCATTCAGAATTTGAAAAATATATATGCTGCAATTTCAAAATAAATTGAACTGTCAATTTGAAATCGTTAAATTTTAAATAATGCTTATATATATGTGTATTTAATTTTTAACTCTACTCGAGAGCACATTTAATTTTTTAATAAATGTGGGCGGGGCGTAGTGTGTTTCTGAACGCAAACAGCTGTCAAATAGTTAAATATTAACTTTACTATTTCGTTTCTGAACGACCGTATTTAAATATTATTTAAATATAGTTAACTATAGTAAAGTTTCGGAACGTACCCCTGTTTTTGATCTGACGTACGAAAAGAAATTCACATTGTAAATTTCTGATAGTGATCTTATATCATATCCACTCAACTTACACAAATTGCTGTTCTTATATTGATTGCGGCAAGTGTTGCGTGCACAATTGCTGTTCCTAAAATGACAATTTGTGTTATTTGTGCAACACAAATTACACAAAAAATTTTCTTGTGGCAGATTAAAATTATTTGTGCAAGTTTGTTTTGACATATGTCAAATGGGTTATGTAAACAAATTAAAATTGGTGCTAAATATCGTTAATTTATTTATAATTAAGAGCTGATATAATTTTCTTAACATTTTCGATATATTATATTTAAGTTAGTCTGAAATTAACTTAAATTTAGTTAATTTTTGTGCATATACAATGTGTCAAATTTAATTTGAAGTTTTGCTTGCAAAAATGCTGTTCTTAAACCCTTCCATATATTGCACAAATTTTAAAATTGACAGACACAAATTGTGTTTTGCCTTGCACAAATTGTGTAAGTTGTGTGGATACAAGATCAAAAGTCTCTTAATATAAGATCACAAGTCTATAATTTTAAGTCTCAATAAATAAACCAATTGAATTGATTGCTGAAAAAAATAATTTTTTTTCTACCACAAGAAATATTTTTGTGTAATTTGTGTTGCACAAATTGTGATTTTAAAAACAGCAGTTGTGTACGCAACACTTGCCGCAATTAATATAAGAACAGCAATTTGTGCAGATATAAAATCACCACCTGCTATTCAACAACTTTGAATAATTGAGTGCATAGAATAGCTAAAGAACAGCAAACAAAATTTCTAGAAAAACAAATGCCGCGCTCATTAGAAGAAATTCGCAAAGCGAATGCTTTAAGGCAACGGCTTTATCGAGAAAGATTAAGACGAGAAAATTTTCAAGGAGGTCGTCATGTAGAATGGAAAAAATTAACTAAAAGCATACTATTTCCAGCAACTAGTAACTACAGACTCCTTTCAAGTACCAATGGAGAACATTTTTTGGATCAACGGTCGGTAATATCTTTATATTGAAATGTGTAATAAGTTGTTTTTTTTGTCACTCATTTTAGAAATAAAACTGATGGTAAGAGTAATATCTATTATCTTTGGGAATTACGGTTTTTGCTGTGACCTATTTCTACGATGAAATTGAATTCATGTTTTGCATTTCTGTAGCGCTATTCCGGTGGAATCGAAATTATGAAAAAAATTATAGCAATTATATCACTACCTAGTATGCCGTGTATTAGAAAGATTTCACTTTCATATTGCACCTTTTTCTCAATTTACAGGGAAATACCGGAATAAAATAATATTTCAACCAATAAGTTAAAATTACGATTTGATCGGCATTTTTGAGAAATAAGTCTGCATTTGTATAAGTTTCCTATTTTTCTTCCAGGTGTGAATGACGATTTCGTTAAAACAGAAAAGATTTTAAAACTAATCGAATCTTGGAATAATTACGTTGCTGTCCAGAGAGCGAATTTAGATCTGGATATTTTAATATTTGCACAAATGCATAACTATGAAAAGCAAAAATTAAGATTTGAAATGGAAAAATTTATATTCTTACATCATGATTTTTGTTTTGTACCGTAATTAAATTTTAAGAGTTAATTTTATGTAGTTTTCAATTTTTATACGTTAGATACAACAGATTTAACTGAAACAAACTGATACATGTTAATTATTTTATTAGATGGTTTTTAATTTGTGAAAAAAACATATTGATTGATTTGGTTGAATAACATATGCAATTATTATCCAATTTGGATTATTATCCAGTTTTAAATTTGATTCTAGAGATCACGGTAAGTTTTGTGACACACGATTCATATAAAATGTTTAATCTTTATGACCATGATGCTCTTTTTCTTTGATAATCGAAAAATCTAATCTCATCCAAATAATAACAAACACAAAGAGTATGTATAGAAATCCAATCACTAACAAAGGTTCTTGCAACATCAATATTTTTGAAAATGTGTATTTCAAATTAAAATCATGGATATGATTTTCCACTAAATTGTTCTTTGTAAATGTTATAATTGTACGGCCAAACGTATCTAAATAAGTATAATGTAATTGATCTGGTAATCTTGTGACAGAATAAGGAGTGATAAGTTTGATATTGGAACATCCTTCTGGTAAAATTATTTTAACGACAACTTCATCAACTATCATATCATCGAAAATGTGATCGATAACTCTCATTTTTAGAAGATAATTTTCTCCATTGTTGAATAAATACTCAAAACTTGGAACGTTATATCCTAAAGTGTAATGAGTTTTCCATCCTCCAAATAACGGAAAACGTGGTCTCAAATCTAATTCAACAGAATCTTTTAAAACTCTCATTGCAGATGTTGATATATTTCCATTGGTATCTCTAAAAATAAAATTAAAGTAAACATTTTTACCAACGAAAAAATAAATAAAAAAAATACCTGTAATAGACTCCCGTCGCTGATGCAGGTAATATTGTTTTATAAGATTTAATGCTAGATTGGGAATTTCTTCCATCTTTCTGAAAATCATACCTAGAGAATGGACCTTTCAATAGAGCACCAGAGTGAACAATGTCTATTGTTTCCTCAATAGCTATATTGCCCCAATGAGATAACTCAATTGTTCTTTCCAAACGAGATACCGTCAAAAAGGGTGTATGATTCTCATAGTGAACCACAAGTTCTTCTTTGGTTAAAGCTATAAACCACAAGGTTTATTTAAACACAACAAAATAAAAAATTTATAGACAATTACCTGCAATGTTTTCGTAAGGTCCATATGTAATTATAGTGTCTGATTGTGATGTTGGTTTAATTTGGGTATAATACTCAACAGTGCGTGAGCTTAGTTGGACTGTGGTTTTCTGTGAGATTGTTTTGTATGGAGCATAAAAATATACATTATTAAAATACCGAACCAATTGCCGTTCACTTTGTGTGATTTGTTTTGGATATGGTTCTAATAATTTTGTAAACACAGCCTCAATATTAATAACTGCATTTGGAGAATTACCGGCTAATTGAAAAATAAATATGGAGTTATCTGCATTTTTGGTTTCAGTATATTTTAACTCTTTCTTTGTAACATCTCTTGCAGATATATAAGATAAACTTGCTCTCTCATTTTTGGATAAAATAAAATTATAAGCTTGCAAATTTTTTTTTGATGTGTTTTCTAAATTGATTTTGAATGCCACTTTAACAAGCTGAGATGCCAAATCAATATTTCGATCAACATTTGTTATAACAATATCACTGTCAATGGACGACTGTACAAAATATTTAAGACACGTTAACGTTATATATATAATCGTCAAATATTTCATTATTTTTTTCGATCTTTTCTTTATAAATTTTATATGCTATATTTTACAACCAAATTATACCCGACACGCTTTATCTCTAATCGAAGTATGATGTGGATAATTCAATCTTCGTATTGCCTCAGTCAAATATATACTATACAGACAAAAAATATTGTATCTTATTGCCTGATATAAGACTAGCAGCCTACATAGGGCGTATATTAGACTATCAAATATCTTGGACAAATATTTTCTATCCAAGTTTTAGTCAAGTAATTTTTAGGTAGATTTCATATAAAAATCTACCTAATGCAACGTGCTTCATCTCGGAATTTCAGAAAAAATTTTGGTGCCAATCGACTATAAATAAGAAGCGGAGACGGAAAATCAAAATGAAAAAAAAATTTATATATATATATATATATATATATATATATATATATATATATATATATATATATATATATATAATATATATATATATATATATATATATATATATATATATATATATATATATATATATATATATATATATATATATATACATATATATATATATATATATATATATATATATATATATATATATATATATATATATATATATATATATATATATATATATATATATATAAAATATATATATATATATATATATATATATATATATATATATATATATATATATATATATATATATATATATATATATATATATATATATATATATATATATATTTTGGTGCCAATCGACTATAAATAAGAAGCGGAGACGGAAAATCAAAATGAAAAAAAAATTTGTATATATATATATATATATATATATATATATATATATATATATATATATATATAATATATATATACATATATATATATATATATATATATATATATATATATATATATATATATATATATATATATATATATATATATATATATATATATATATATATATATATATATATATATATATATATATATATATATATATATATATATATATATATATATATATATATATATATATATATATATATATATATATATATTAGACTGGTCGTTAAAAACTAAATTTTCCGAGACGCCCCCTAGAAAAATTCTTTGTGGTCAAAAAACCACAACGGCATTAATTTTTTTTTTTTAAATCAAAAGAACACGTGCCGCAAAATCGTCGAAGTTGAATTTTTGAAAAATTTGTAGATTTTTTCAAATATCTCGTAAAATATGCAGATGTCAAAAAAAATCACATAACCATTTTTGTAGGAAATTTAATTTTCTACAAAAAAGGTCCATGTCATTTTTTCCCGAAAACGTATAGTTCTCAAGATATTTTGAAAATAAACTTGTAAGTTTTCGTAATTTTTAAAAAACATTAAAAATAAAGATGACGGAAAAGTCCTAATTTTTTTCTTATGCTATAGAATAAAATGTATAAAAAAATAATCGTGACAAAAAAAATTAAAATTAGTACTTTTTCGTCGAAATTTTCATCATTTGGTTTTACGAGTTTTGAAGAATTTCAAGTTTTATTTCAAAATATCATCAGAAATATAGGTTTTAGGAAAAAAATGACTTGGACCTTTTTTGTAGAAAATTAAATTTCCTACAAAAAAGATTATGTGTTTTTTTTTGACATCTGCATATTTTATGAGATATTAACAATTTTATCAAAAAATAAACTTCGATGATTTTGCGGCACGTGTTCTTTTGACTTAAAAAAAAAAATTAGTGCGGTTGTGGTTTTTTGACCACAAAGAATTTTTCTAGGGGGCGTCTCGGAAAATTTAGTTTTTAACGACCAGTCTAATATATATATATATATATATATATATATATATATATATATATATATATATATATATATATATATATATATATATATATATATATATATATATATATATATATATATATATATATATATATATATATATATATATATATATATATATATATATATATATATATATATATATATAAAACGAGGAAAAACATATGTCTGAGGCATTATGGACCTGATTTCATCCGAGCACTGCTGGTGACGATATTTATAAAAAACAACGAGATCAGCAACAGTGCGACGATGTTGCAGGGAATCAAGACCTAATGTTAAATCTCGATCACCAACAATTCGTATAGCTCGCTTTTGAACAGAGTCCAAAAGAGCCAGGATAGTAACAGATGCAGCGCCCTAAACTTTACAACAATACTCCATACAGGGAGGAATATAGGACTTGTAAATGTGGAGTAATTGATGCGAAGTAAAATATTTTTTACATCTATTGAGGAGGCCGAGTTTTCTTGACGCACTCTTTGCCATGGCCATTATATGATCGTTCCAGAGTAAGTCATTGGATATTGTGGCTCCCAATAAACGAATGCTTTCACATTCGCGTATTTGGTCGTCACACATATTAATTGAAATATCGTTGGGAAGCTCGGTCTTTGATCTGGAAACAATCAATAGCTGTGTTTTGGTGGAATTAAAATTGACCAAATTTTTGTCACCCCAATCGGCGACTTTTTTTAGGTCCTCGTTTACATTTATGGCAGCGTCTCTCCGGACGGGATTTATTCGTTCATGCATTTTACCCTTTGAAGATAGGGGGACGAATGACTTGTGCAGTGTACTATCATCTGCAAAACTATTTATTGGGTTACTGGTGATTTGCAACAGTTCGTTGATATAAATTAAAAATAAAGTGGGAGATAAAACTGAGCCTTGTGGTACACCAGCGTTAATTAATTTGGACTCAGAAGAAAAGCCATCTATAGATACTGAGATGTATCGGTTAGACAGAAAATTTTGAATCAACTTCACGACTGCGGGATGAAAACCGTACGCAACGAGCTTGTTGATCAAGTTGGCATGCCAAATTCGATCAAATGCTTTTGAGATGTCTAATGCGATCACGTACGTTTCACCACCTTTCTCAAGTATGCTATTCCAAATATGTGCCACATAGTTCAATAGATCGGTTGTTGATCTTTTGTTTCTAAAACCGTATTGGCTGTCAGATATCAAATGGTTGTCTTCCAAAAATTTGGATATGTGTGAATTAATATAGTGCTCGTATATTTTAGACATGACTGCGAGTAAGGCTATTGTTCTATAATTTGAAATATCACATTTCGTTCCTTTTTTTGGGACAGGCTGGACATTGGCCAACTTCCAGCAGGATGGATAAATACCAGATTTATAGGATTTATAAAATATTTTGGTGAGGGTTGGTGCAAGTTCTTTTGAAAATGTTTTTAGAATAACAGGAGGAATGTTGTCCAGACCAGAAGCTTTGTTGTTGTTTAACCCCCTTAAAAGTTTTTCGACAATTTTGGGTTTGAAATGTAATTGTTTCATATTAACTCCTGAAGACTGGATTTGGGTATTTCTTTAGGAGTTTCTAAAACTGTTGAATTTGAAGCAAAGCGTTCCGCGAACAATGTAGCTTTTCTTGCAGGGTCAGTAATGATTGAGTCACCATCAATGATAGGAGGGATAGAAGATTTAGTACCACAATTTAAAGAATTAATGGCACTGTAAAAACTTTTGTCAGAAATTGACATACTCGAAAGTTTTGCCGCTTTCGCTCTGTCAATCTCTGCTTTTTCGTTTTCAATTATCTCGTTTGATATTTTATTAGCCTTTAAATATTGGGATCGATTAACAGAGTTCTTTTTATGAATCCAAATATTAAATAATCTACGTTTGTTTCTAAGAGCCAATTTGGCTGCTTTCGAAAACAAATATTTTTGTTGGGGTTTCATTATTGAAAAAGGAACGAATTTGTTAATACCGAATTGAATGGTTTCAGTAAAGTTTTGAGCAGAAACACTTACATCGTCAGTATAAAAACAATGACGATCAAAAGGGAAACCTTGAAAAAAACTTCGGAGACCATTGGTGTCCATTTTTGAAAAGTGAAATATTTTACGGGATTTGGGAACTCTAGTTTGTAGCAAATCAGTTTTGATAACTGATGTGATTAGATAATGGTCAGAATTTCCAATACTATACTACCCTTATCGACATCGACACTCGTAATATCTGGCATAGATGTGAGATAAAGGTCTAAGAGAAAACTTTTATCACCGCCATTACGAGGAGTGAAAGTTGGGCTTTTTACAATCTGCGGCAGGTCGTGCGATGCAGCAAATATTTCTGCCTGCCTTCCATTGTTGTCGTCGGTCATTTTGGAAAATTCCAACCACGATTTGTTGTGGACGTTGAAGTCACCGGTAACGATAACCTCACAACTTTGAAATTGTGCTCTAATTTCGTCGACAACATTAGTCAAGTCATTAAAAAAATTGGGATTATGTTAGTATAGAGCTATTGTGAAAAAAGAAATTTCAGGTAGACAAACCTTTAATACTACTGTACTGTAGACATCACCATGTACTTCATAATTTGGAAAGCGTTTATATGCAACACTCTCATGAATGTATGCACATACACCTTGATGGAGTTTAAAAGCTGATTCAAGCCTATATTTGGTATTTAGTGTTACGTCATAGGATAGTTTTCGGAAACTTGTGTTTCTGTAAGAAAAAGAATATGCGGTTGGTCGTGCTCGAGATGATGTTGCACAGCGTCCCGGTTGGCATTCAATCCACAAATATTTTGAATGTGTATTTTAAAAAGTTTTTTATCAAATGTGATAGTCATTTGATCAAAATATAATTTGTTTTAAAAATGGGTAACTAAACAATAAATCCTATCATATAATAAAATATGACATAGGCCAATATTTCATGATAGGATGTAAGAAATAATAAACAGGTGAAAACAAAGTTTTTAAAAAATTTGAAAGGTTACTAAAATATTTATCCATATTGTTCCCACGAGTTTAGACGCAATAAAGGTCACCAACAGGCCTTCGTCTATACCTGTTAGAAGTCTATATACAACTGGGGGCGACAGGTGCCCAGAGGATGGTACTTTTGTGGTTTGACCCTGCAAGAGTCCTCTCTAGTGTATACCCACCAGGGGGTGGTAAAAAGGGAGCACCTTCCTGCGACCCGGGCGGCTAAGCCAAGGTCCCCGTTCCCGCTAGACATGACAACAGGTTTACGGTTTGCAATAGCAGGCTAGAGCCCACTATAGCTCAGGTACCTCGGGTTCGCCAAGTCCCGTATCACGGTCTAATCAGACCAGTGACCCCTGAGAGGGGGTATATATATATATATATATATATATATATATATATATATATATATATATTAGACTGGTCGTTAAAAACTAAATTTTCCGAGACGCCCCCCAGAAAAATTCTTTGTGGTCAAAAAACCATAACGGCTTTATTTTTTTTTTTTTTAAGTGAAAAGAACACGTGCCGCAAAATCATCGAAGTTTATTTTTTGATAAAATTGTTAATATCTCATAAAATATGCAGATGTCAAAAAAAATCACTTAATCATTTTTGCAGGAAATTTAATTCTCTACAAAAAAGGTCCATGTCATTTTTTTCCTAAAACCTATATTTCTGATGATATTTTGAAATAAAACTTGAAATTCTTCGAAACTCGTAAAACCAAATGATGAAATTTTCGACGAAAAAGTACTAATTTTGATTTTTTTTGTCACGATTATTTTTTTATACATTTCATTATATAGCATAAGAAGAAAATTAGGAGTTTTTCGTCATCTTTATTTCTTATGTTTTTTAAAAATTACGAAAACTTACAAGCTCATTTTCAAAATATCATGAGAACTATACGTTTTCGGGAAAAAATGACATGCACCTTTTTTGTAGAGAATTAAATTTCCTACAAAAATGGTTATGTGATTTTTTTTGACATCTGCATATTTTATGAGATATTTGAAAAAATCTACGGATTTTTCAAAAAATCAACTTCAACGATTTTGCGGCACGTGTTCTTTTGATTTAAAAAAAAAAAAAATAACGCCGTTGTGGTTTTTTGACCCCAAAGAATTTTTCTAGGGGGCGTCTCGGAAAATTTAGTTTTTAACGACCAGTCTAATATATATATATATATATATATATATATCAGTGTTGCAAAAAGTTACTCGTAACGTAACGCAAAAACGAAATAACGAAATGAAATAGCGTTATTACTAATAATTACGTTTATAACGTTTTAAAAATTAAACTACGTTACAATAACGTAAAACGTAACGATTGCGTTAATATTTTATTTCGTTTTTTGGGTGGTTTTTTGTCAACTTATCTGCTCTTTATCAATTTTTGTGGACGCTTAAACTACAGATTTTGGTCGTTCTAAAATTTTGTAAAATTTTAAGTTTATTTTAAATAATTTCAAGTCTGTACTAGCCGTTTCTGCATCACAGGTGTTTTGAATAATTTTAAGAAAGAATAGTTTTATGCTGGCCGAGAAATAATTCTGAAGATCTATTAAAAGCAACTCTAATTGCTATAAACAAACTATCAGATTTGCTGAAAACTCCTGATACGATTACATAGTTTTGTTAAACATTAATTATTTTTAATTTGAAATTAGTCAATTTTTTTAATGTATTTAATTACTTACTTTTAGTTTTATTTTACTTTGATTTTTTAAAATTAATATTTTTATAATTGTTCATTAGAGATTTTCGATTTTTGTACATTTAAGTATAACGTTATAGTTACGTTATTTTAAAATTAAATGTAATGCTTAAAACTAATCTTTTAAACATTAACTTTAATTTTAAAATAACGTAATTATAACGTTATAACATAACAAAATATAATATTTTTCTGTTTCATAACGAAATAACGTACCGAAAAAATAAATATACTGTTATAAAAACGAAACGCATAACGTTACAAATTTTTTTTTCGTTTTGCAACACTGATATATATATATTATATATATATATATATATATATATATATATATATATATATATATATATATATATATATATATATATATATATATATATATATATATATATATATATATCTATATATATATATATATATATATATATATATATATATATATATATATATATATATATATATATATATATATATATATATATATATATATATATATATATATATATATATATATATATATATATATATATATATATATATATATATATATATATATATATATATATATATATATATATATATATATATATATATATATATATATATATATATATATATATATATATATATATATATATATATATATATATATATATATATATATATATTAGACATGATAAGTTAGGATCAAGTTGTTATTTTTATCCCTCCCACCGACTAATTATGTTCCATTTGACTCAAATATGAAGTGTTTGCAGTTTTACTGAAATCGGAAAATAATTACCCACCGCGCAGTGGCGTCGAAGATAAGAAAACTAGCAGAATAAAAGGTTTTTTTATTTTTATCAGATATAATCATCTTAAAACAAATAATATATCTCATACTTTTAATTTTTTATCAAAAGTTAATAATTTTACGATTCCAACGAGCCTAAGTATGTAGAAATCGATCTTAGGAAAGCGTTTTTATCGAATTTCTTCTTAAACCCAAAAAAAAATTTTCAGCGAAAATTCAGAAAAAATAAATTTTTATGTTAGATTTAGACTTTGTTTGAGCAACCGATACTTGCATGCGCAGCATTAAAACAAAAAGTGAAAAAAAATAAAATGAAAGGATATCGAAAAAGAAGTTACGGTTACTACGGGCTGTTTATGATCTCAAATTTGGAAAGACCACAGCACCCGATGTTTCGCTGTCCAACAAATTTCAGAAGGCATGGTACGATGGTAAAACTAATCCAACAATGTTCAAAAGTGGAATATCGAACAAAAAACTGGAAAACAAAATACCAAAACACTTGAGTGAAGCTCTAGTAATTTTTTGTCATGAAGCTTTGAAAAAATCACACCCACGCAGCGGATATAAAGAATTTTTTGAAGTTACATTGATTTTTCTTGGCAAAACCATTGAGAATTACAAATTCAAACGCCCAGGTCCGACAAGTCACGCCCGCTGGATGGCTAAAGCCATTTATCTCCTGAAGATATTTATGTTTCGTAATCAGTATGATATTGCAGTTGGAGATTTAAATAAAGTTCGAGACGTTTGCATTTTTCTGATTATGTTGTATGTAAAAATATGGTTGAAATACATAGATGGAACAGCAGCCGCAAATCAGGATTTGGATTTCATCAAATCGGCCATCGTTTATAAAAAATTGACAAAAGAGTTTCAGAAGAAATGTTGAGCAAAATTCGTTATCATCTTCACTATTCTTCAGAGATTTCGTTTGATGAAAAACGAAAAATGGTTCAACACCTTGAGGTCTCAGCACGAGACATCCCCATCGCACCCCAACCTCGCAAAAAAAATTTTGATGCAGTCAAACATATGCGACTTTTTGCTAATAAGAACATCAGTGATTTTGTCACAAAGAAAACTCAGAATTCTTTTAATCGATTTAGAATTTGTATTGATTTTTTGCTACATGACCCATCGGAATGGTCAACGAATGAAGATTTCGTCAAAACCATGTTGTTTTGCCAAAGTTTGCATGTAATTGTTAATGATACCTCCGAACGCGATGTTAAGTTGATGACGGAATACAACAAAATTCTAACTAAAGACGAGGAAGGTACACAATACACCATTCAGGTGGTCGAAAACTACAGATCCAAATACCCATCATACAATAAATCTAATTTAATGCATTGATTTTTTTGGAAAAATGTTGCTTTTGAATAAAAATTATTACAAATTTAATCATAAAAAATATGGAGGGGCTGAAATCTCACAGCTCTGAGATATCAAGACTTCGGTCTGGGTTAAGGATTTTGATATAGTTTTAGGCAAAAAACTTTTATGAGGACATGGTTTTTAGTTTTGGGCAGCGATGTACATCAAACATAACTCTTTGTTGAAGTACAAGTTTTTTATCTCTGTTTAAAAATTTATTACAAAACTAACACGAAACATCAATACGTTGCCGGAAAATTATAATCAAAATTCTAAAAATATTGTTAAATTAAATAAAATCAAACTTTTTCAAAATTCCAAAAATATTCCAAATATTAGAATAAAATCAAATATTTAAATATTTTCTAAATTCCAATAATATTTCAAAAATTCTTAAAAATTGAAACTTTTTCCAAAATTCTAAACATATTGCAAAATTATTACAAAATCGAAAATTCAAACTTTTTTCAAAATTCCAAAAATTATAATAATATCAAAAATTGAAAATTTTTCAAAATTCTAAAAATATTTCAAAAATTCTTACAAAATCAAAAATTAAAACTTTTTCCGAAATTCTAAAAATATTGCAAAAATTATTACAAAATCAAAAATACAAACTTTTTCAAAATTCCAAAAATATTTCAAAAACTACAACAAATTCAAAAATTTCCATGTCCAATTTCATTTTCAATTTCATTTACGTCATAAAAACAGCTACATTTTTTTCCCAAAATATTGGCTGAAAAATTAAATGAAATCATTTTTTGACACACTTGACATTATTTTTTGACAAACTTATAATGCCATAATTCTCTATAATAATAATAAAATATCCTGTCATACGAACTAATAATTTTATTTTTTTCTAAAAAAATTGGTAAAAAATAAATAAAAACCTTTCTTTTGACACACTTGACAACATTTTTTGACAAACTTATAATGCCATAATTCTCAATAATAATAATAAAATTTCATTTCAAACAAACAATTTATTTTTTTCCAAAAAATTGGGTAAAAAACTAAATAAAAATCTTTTGACACACTTGACAACATTTTGTTGACAAACTTATAATGCCATAAATTCTCAATAATAATAATAAAATTTCATTTCAAACAAACAATTTTATTTCCAAAAAACTTGGGTAAAAAAAAAATAAAAATCTTTCTTTTGACACACTTGACAACACTTTTTTGACAAACTTATAATGCCATAATTCTCAATAATAATAATAAAACTTCATTTCAAACAAACAATTAATTTATATTTTTTCCAAAAAATTAGGTAAAAAAATAAATAAAAATCTTTCTTTTGACACACTTGACAACTTTTTTTTGACAAACTTATAATGCAATAATCTAGTTTTTGATCTCACATACCAATCCCGACCATCAAGTTTTCTCCAAATTCAATGTTCCTACTCGTAATCACTTAAAATGAACGTTTTTTAAGCCAAAATATGCAAATTTCCTTGTTTTGACACACTTAAAGATTTTTTGACACACTTCCGGTACAGTTATCGAACACAGCGTCCTTTCGGACCTGTCCCTTGAGTATACCTATTTTTAGAAAAAAAATTTTTGAAATCCCTCCAGTAGTTTTCCCTGCAGCGTAGGTAATGACGGCCGGCCGGCCGGCCGACAGACAGACATACATTTTTTTTTTTTTTGCTTTTTTAGAATCAGGAGGTCCTGAAACGTCGAGAAATGTCAAAAAAAGTGGGGGTAAGAATTTCACTTTGAGCTCATGAATGTAATACTTAGGTCTTTCAGACCGAAGTAATTAGGTCTTTCAGACCGAAGTAATTATTTTTTTCTCTTTGAAAAAAAAATTGTTATAAATTAAAGGCTCGTATATGTAAGAAGAAAAATTAAGATAAATCGCTTTCTAAGATCGATTTCTTCATACTGAGGCTCGTTGGAATCGTAAACTAATTAGCTTTTAATAAACAAATCAAAATTATGAGGTATATTATGTTTTAAGGTGATTACATCTGATAAAAATAAAAAATCCTATTATTCTGCTAGTTTTCTTATCTTCGACGCCACTGCGCGGTGGGTAATTACTTTCCGATTTCAATAAAACTGGATACACTTCATATTCGAGTCAAATAGAACATATTTAGTCGGTGGGAGCGAAGAAAATGACGGTTTAAAAATTGTTCATACATATCTGGTCATGCCTAATGGCCAGCCACCACTTTACCAATATTTCACTATCCAGCAATATACGCTGGTGATTTCAATAGCCATCACACTCAATAAACTTCCTACTTAAACAACAATCCCAATGGCTTGCAACAAGCTGACTGGGCCGATAGTAACAACATGTTTCTGGTATATGATGCAAAAGATATTAAAACCTTTAGATGTGGTAGATGCAGTGTTTAAATTCATTTTTCGAATCTTTCCTCTTACTTTCTTTTTTTCGGAAAAATAAAAATTAAAAATAAAATTCATACATAGGGAAAGATTTAAAAAAAATTATTTTAAGTTTCCTTCTTCTGAATTTTACTTTTATTTTGGTCATGAGTTTCTGTTTTTTTTGTTTTAAAAAATTTTCTATAGCTTAAAAACTAAAGACTCAAATCATAAAATTGATTTGTTCGTACTTTGCAAAACAAGATAGAGAAATATTTCATAATATAAATCTTTCGTTGATTTATACGTTTTGTCTAATGTAAAATTGTATAGGGAAGGAATGAAAAATTTAAAATAGGCATATTGTTGTGGTTATGAGGATTATATTCTTGAAGATTTTTGTGCTTGGTGAGGAAGAGTTGAGTTTGATTAGGAAGCTACGTTTGTTGGAAATTAATTAATAATGAATCTGTTTTTGAAATAATTTATTTATTGGTTGTCGTCGATAAATTTGTATTACTTACTACAAAAAAATTTTATATGCTGTATGGATAAATGTGGGATATAAATACTGTGGAATAATGTATATTACGTCCACAATTTCAGACTATGTAATATTCAAAGTTTCTGGATTATAATTATTTATTTCTATGCAAGCAGGGGTCCTATTCCAGAACACATAAATGTGAATTTTGACGATATTGTGAAGCTCGAATTCAAATTAGATAATATTGTGAAAACTGAAATTCGTTTTTCGTAAAATCGTTACCGTAACCGTTTAATGTTATACAATACGGAATATTGTCCAAATTTACAATTGTTTGGGAATAGGACCCCAGAATAAGTTAAAGTGTTTTGTATAGTTAACATTTTTTAGTTGGTAAATGTAAATTTTTTAATTCGGTAATAGCGAGGCATAATACTGGTAATACCGAAATAAAATTTAAGGACCATTAACGATAAAATTTTTTGTCGGTATTGGAAGCCCTAATCGAGAGTTGTGGAAGATGTTAAATTAGGTGAAATATTTATAAATTTCTTAATATGTGGATTGAAAAGATTGTGTTAATGTTCAAGAAGTTTGTTTAGGTGCATAATGTTTTTTAATGTATAATCAAACCTTGAATCAATAAACATTGCGGCTGATATTACTTTATTTCGAAGTAAATTAAAATAAATGCTACTATTGAATATTAAATCTGTTTCATTGAGTCAACCGTCTAAAAAAGTCGCCCAAACATAGTTGTTAGAACTGTAATTGCACTGTTATATTTTTCGATAGCTTAAATACTTTTATAACCCTGACGGAAAAAACCTATGAAAAACTATGAAAAATTCAAAGAAATTCAATGAAAAGCTATGAAACGAAAAGTCATTGACAATAATATTTTTTCATAGAAAATAATACGAACAAATATAATTTTTTAGGAAAAAGTGTGAATTACTCTGCAAGAGTATATGTCTTTGAAAAATGAAAAACTATGATAAGACTATGACTATGAACATGTTATATTTTTGTTAAATCTCTTATTTTCTATGAAAATTGGGTAAACAATTATGAATTTACCTGAAAAATTATGTTTATGAACTATGAAAAACGAAGAAAAAATCTGATTATTGAGCACGTCAAATTTTTTCGAATCCTATTTTATTTCGGTATTCAAAATAGCGATTTTTGTAAATAGATAGATTAGGTTCTCTGCATGATAAATATGAAAATCAAATTTGATGGAAACTCAGAGGGCGAAAGTTACAAAAGTCAAACAAAATTTCTAAATATTCCGAAAAGTAACGTTGCGTTTTAACAAAAGCATATAATAATCATTTTATGTCAGTTACACCTTAATCCGATAGTTAATCACTCAGTTTTGATTTGATAGGACATAACACCTAATAAATAAATAAACAAATAAATATTTTTATTTTTAATCACAAATAAATAAATATTTACATTAGAGGTGTTATAGTCACATAAATAAAAATATATATATAATATATATATGTATATATATATATATATATATATATATATATATATATATATATATATATATATATATATATATATATATATATATATAATATATGTATATATATATATATATATATATATATATATATATATATATATATATATATATATATACACCCAAGTAACAATTTGAAGCTGCCGATACGTTGTTACAGTAAAAATTTGCAGCTATTTAGATACAATAACTTCCTTAAAAAAGGGAAAAACGTTTAGATTCTGTTTTATCAACATAATTATAGGTAAAATGGGGATTGTATTTTGGTTGCCATTACGTTTTAGCGAGATGCAACAGCAATTTTCTTGTGAAAGAACAATTGCTTTTGAGACATCAATTTGATGTGTTTAATAATATTGCGTCTAAAACAACAAACTTGTAATAGTCACAATATGACTGTATAACAAGTGAAATAGTTAAAAAAGGAAACATACTTTTAAAGCATGTAATCGGTTTTAATGGCTATTTCACTGTTCTAAAATCAGAATGGTTATTTCAAGGAAAACGGATTTTGAATAGCACTTAGGGCAGAAAAAACTAAACAACTTTTATTTTAGAAATGATTGTGGTGGCAACAATTTATTATAAATTATTTGCCAAATTAACTTTGAAATGCATATTTGTGTGTAGTACATTACATTTCCTAGATTTTATAAAAAAAAATTTTGTATTGACCAACAAATAAGTGACAGTATTATGTTTTAAAAAATATCGCATCGAGAATATAAATTTCACAGCCAATTTCAAAGTAAAATTATATGGGAAATCAAATATTTCGAGTGATTTTCTAAGATACCTCCAAAAACGGGATAGGCCCTAAAAATATTTAATATTTAAAGAAAAATGAAATAATATTTTTCAACCCATTTTTACCATTTTGCAAAAAAATGTGCCCGAAAGTACCACATTTTCGTAAATAATGAACCAGAAATACATGTTTGATATTTTTACAGATGTTATCACTGAAAAAGAGCATTGTATGCAACATTAATAATTTATTGTATTGCGAGCATATTGTAAAAATTAAATAAAACATGGCTTCTTTATTTGATATAACAAAACATCTTCACACAATTCATTTTAATTGTTTATGCGAATTTAAGTATAAATAAATACAGCCAAAATATCCTGCTCATTAGTAAAATAAGAAAAAAAATGCACTTTTCGTTTCAATAACAAATATGCTTCTTATATTGCAAAATTCGCTCTCAATTCTTTGCCGATACCAATTTACATAAAACAGTTTGGATTCGAATAATACTAATTTCCTTTTCCAATTAAATTGCTTTATGTGTCGGAAACTTTAGTATGCGTATAGCAATATATCTACACACTAAGCGTTCTAGATATATTTTAACTCTGTGGTAAGCAACCGTGCAGTATAAATAGTTTTGAGTGTGAGTTATATTGTTCTATAACGATTTTTTGGTTTCTCTCTCAATTATACATATTGTTTATTTTCATTCTGGATTGATGCGAATATTATTTCTGAGAACTACTTACCATTAATAACATTTTAGCAAATAAGTAATATTCATTGCGCTTAACTATAATGCTTTGCCTAAAGGCCTATCGTTGTCCTCCTAATAACCAAAATTGTTATATGTTAAGCATTTTTACAGATTGCCTTATGGTAAGAAATTTTTCGTTAAGGTGGCCTTTTTAGTTTTGTGGTAAGTAGTTTTGCTTTGTGTGAAAGAAAATGTGAAAAAAGAGGATAAAACGTAGTTGTTATTTATTAAATGAAATTCATACGTATGATCATTATATATATATACCCAAGTAACAATTGACTCGGTAAATTGTCATTCACAGCAAAAGTTATGCTATAACAACGTCTCGAAATCAGAAAAACTATACGAAATAGTTATAAAAGTTAAATAGCTAAATCATTAGTTTTGGAAACGTTGTAACAGTAAACAAAACAGCTGATTCCCTTATATAGGTAATAATATGTGTTCATAGCAATAATATAATTATTTGCGTAAAATCAAAATTTTTATATGGAAAGCAATTTTGCTGCTATAGACAAGTATATATGCGTTGAAATAAAATCGTTTTAATATCGTTTTTGTATAATTTCAAAGTCAAATCCAAATTAAGCAGTTTAGCTCTTTTAATAGCAAGATAGCTGAAGAAGATGAATGCAATATAACTTAGACTGTTTTGTTGAGTTTGAGCTTTCTGTTAAGCAAATTCGCTGTGCACTCATATTGTCAATTAATTTCATGCTAGGAGCATACGCCATGTATATTTTTCAAACCATTAAATAATTTGCTTTTACTTGGTCGGCTGTGGCAGTGCACTCGATATTATTTTATACAATGGAAAATAAAAATTTAAACCATTATTTTAAATCATTAAAGAAATATACACGCAGTTCTACATTTCATAGAAAGTCCGAGATCAATACTGAACAGCTGAAAATGGAACCTTAATTAATAACGAAAATTTGTGTATTAACGTTAAACATATTTGGCATGTGCCAATTACACTGTTAGAAAAATAAAAGTGATTTCTTCCGAATCTAAGCTTCTGATCCGTTTTATTGTAGTATCACAACAACATACAAGCAACAAAGTATGTAAACATAAGTAAGTTTTTTTTCAAAAATGTCTATTTAATTTGATAACGAGCATTATTTTATTCTCTTTGTTTTATAGGTGAGAACAATTTTGTTTCCAATAAAGATTGTGATACTGAATAAAAAGAGAGCAAAGACATAAGTCTTTTTCTAGCCATGTCCTACCTCAAATACCAACACTTTAAACATCTGTAAACTCTATATATGATCAAAACGAAAAGAATTCGGAGAATTCCTTTATGATAGCGAAGACGAAAACGAAGATAAAACAGAAGACTTTCTTGATAAGATACAAATACAGGCAGTATCGTTTAGTATTGCACAAACTGCTTTAAAGGAGCTCTTAACGATTTATAAACAATGACTTAAACAAAATAAATTGCAACCACTACAATGTGATGCTCGCACCTTGTTTAATACACCACAGAAGATTGCAAATATAATACCATTAAATCAATTGGAATCGAGGTGTTAAATGTTGCTTAGAATCTTATTTCAAATCCTTAGATATTTCAATTTCCATCAGTTTAAGAATAAATATTGATGGAATTCCTATTTGTAAAAGCTCAAAAACTCAATTTCGGCTCATGCACATCGTAATACATGCGAGATCTACGGCTTTGCACCGATGGTTGTGGGGATTTACTGTGACGAAAGGCTTTGTAGATAATTTGCAACCGATCTTGCAAAACAGTATGATAATAAATAATAGTAAAGATATAGATAGAAATAAAGATAAATAGATATTAAAATCCGTACCCATAGATATTAAAATCCGTTTCTTTATTTGTGATGCTGCAGCTTGTAGTATGATCAAAGGTCGAAAACAAAATCGAAACCAACATTTCAAAAACTCTATTAGCTTTGTCTGAGTCTTGCTCTAGTTACAGTTAACTTCAACACTTATCATGGATGTCTTAACTGCCATGTCATTGGAGAGTATGATAATGGTCAACACAATATGAGTTTTCCACGAATTTATATGCCTAAGGGAACTGATTATTCCTTTCGCTAGCAACTAGACAAACATCATCACAAATTCAATTCACCCTTCTCTGCCTTCCTATTAATATGGTAGATGATGTTATCGTGTGTGATATGCTTCATCAGCAGCATATTGGTATTCAAGAAAAGAAAATGGGTTTTCATTCACGATGAGATCATAGACGCATTAAGGAAGTATCACCATATTTAATAAAATGCGTTTTGGCATTGGGCATTAACCGTTCAGTTAAACCATTTGATGGCAGTTATAGCAAATTGCAGCAAATGTATGTTTGCCCTACAAAACGAAATTTGTTTTCATTCCATTGCTTCACACTTTATAAATCATACTATTTAAATATCCTCTATTCAATACAACGCATACCATTGTAATTGTAAAAAATCCCAGCGGCAGGTATATCCGCTAGAAATAGGTAGATTTCGGGGTCAGACGGTTTTGTGTCCAAATAAAATTAGATAAGTCAGATTAGTTTAAATAAAAAATATAAGTAGAAAATGAAAATAATTCAAAAAAATTATCGAACCAAATTAAATACATTATCCGAACTAACTCTATCAATACAATTTCGGAACAGTTTTATTTAAGTTGGTTTAAACTACTTTTAATAACATATTAAATCCACCAAAGATCAAATGAACTACGTCACAACTACAATTATACCATCACACATAATTTATAATCAAACATTATCAAACAATTTTATTTCAAAATCGTCTTTTGTTGTTGTGTTTTTTTGTTCTTATTTAATCTTTTTCAAACGGTTACTTAGTAAAAAAAAATAAAAACAAAAGAGATTTTGATAATTTTTCTATGGTATTAAATGGCTTGATATTTTTTTGCAAGGGGTTCATTATAACGCTTATAAAAATGGAACCTTTTGGGTTAGAAAGCTGAAATTTGTTGAGGCTATAGTTTAAAAGTATGTTTAAAAGTTAAGATGAATTTAAATAACATAAACTGAAACATGATGAAAGCATTGTCTTTTGCTTTTGTTTTCATTTCAACAGCCCTAGGGTCTCAACCGTTAGATTTTAACTATTTTTTTTGAAAATTTTGGAAAGATTTATATTTTATGTACGTGAGAAAAAGATTTCAAATATGAGCTTGGCCATTTCAGCTAGATCAAGGACAGCAAAGTTTAGTAAATTTTTAAAACAGCTGATTTTTGAGGAACCTGAAACGCCAAGGTTGTCATCTGGATAAAAATGATAAAAAAAGGTTCAAATATTCAACATTTTTAAATTTTATTAAAATATTATTATACAAACCGAAGTTATAGCGCCCTAAATTATTCGATTTTTTAGGCTTTAGCCGCTTAACCGGTACCCGGATATAGCCAGTTCACGAACTAGTCCAAGACATTATTTGCCGAAACATACACAGAAAATTATTTTGATGTAGGTCGAAAAATGCGATCGTGAGAGTGCCGCTAAATTCCGTTATACCTCATATCGTTATATATATATATGATATATATATATATATATATATATATATATATATATATATATATATATATATATATATATATATATATATATATATATATATATATATATATATATATATATATATATATATATATATATATATATATATATATATATATATTAGACATGACCTAACTTATGAAGTTGTTATTTTCATCCCTCCCACCGACTAATTATGTTCCTTTTGACTCAAAAATGAAGTGTATGCAGTTTTACTGAAATCAGAAAATAATTACCCACCGCGCAGTGGCGTCGAAAATAAGAAAATTAGCAGAATAATAGGATTTTTTATGTTTATCAGATATAATCATCTTAAAATATAATATATCTCATAATTCATATAATATATCTCATAATTAATATTTTTTATTAAAAGCTAATTACTTTACGATTCCAACGGGCCTAAGTATGTAAAAATCGATCTTAGGAGAGCGTTTTTATCGAATTTCTTCTTCTTAAATCCAAAAAAAAAAATTTCTGCAAAAATTCAGAAAAAATAAATTTTTATGATAGATTTAGACTTTGTTTGAGTAACACATATTTTTATTTTTGGATACATTGCTAGCAGAATTAACTGGACATGGTAAAGTAGATCGTTTGCCAACCATAGTAACATTTGGTAATAGTGAGAAGTTATTAACGGTTCCATAATGCGAAGAAGGGAGCGGCTTATCGATTGCGAATGCGATATATGAATGCCTTAAAGAATGGGATCTTACTGATAAAATCGAAGCCATGTGTTACGACACGACATCAAGTAACACTGGACCAGAAAAAGGTGGGAAAAAAGATTGGCCACAACTTGATTTGATTCCCATGTCGTCATCACATACAGGAGATTAAACTACGGGCTGTTTATGATCTCAAATTTGGAAAGACCACTGCACCCGATGTTTATCTGTTCAACAAATTTCAGAAGGCATGGAACGATGATAAAATTAATCCAACAATGTTCAAAAGAAGAATATCGGACAAAAAACTGGGAAACAAAATTCCAAAACACTCGTGAGAAGCTCTAGTAATTTTTTGTCATGAAGAGTTGGAAAAATCACACCCACGCAGCGAATATAAAGAATTTTTGGAAGTTAAATTGATTTTCTTGGCGAAACCATTGAGAATTACAAATTCAAACGCCCAGGTCCGACGTCCGACAAATCGCGCCGTTTGCATTTTTTCGAAACGTTTGCATTTTTCTGATTATGTTGTATGTAAAAATTTGGTTCAAATGCATAGGTGGAACAGTAGCCGCAAATCAGGATTTGGATTTCATCAAAATTGACCAAAGAGTTTCAGAAGAAATGTTGAGCAAAATTTGTTATCATCTTCACTATTTAACGGAAGCAAATATTGGCTTGGCTTTTTTAGACCCATATATTTCGTTTGATGAAAAACGAAAAATGGTTCAAAACCTTGAGGTCCCAGCACGAGACATCCCCATCGCACCCCGAAATCGCAAAAAAGATTTTGACCCAGTCAAACATATGCAACTTTTTGCTAATAAGAACATTAGTGATTTTGTCACAGAAATAACTCAGAGTTTTTTTAATTGATTTAGAATTTGTATTGATTTTTTGCTACATGACCTATCGGAATGAGGATTTCGTCAAAGCCACGTTGTTTTGCCAAAGCTTGCATGTTGTTAATGATACCGCCGAACTCGGTATTAAGTTGATGAGACGGAATACAACAGCATTCTAACTAAAGACGAGGAAGGTACACAATACACCATTCAGGTGGTCGAAAACTACAGATGCAAATACCCATCATACAATAAATCTAATTTAATTTATTGATTTCTTTTGGAAAAATGTTGCTTTTGAATGAAAAATTATTATAAATTTAACCATAAAAATTAATATTTTTCTTTGAAAAAAGATTATTATGAATTAGTGAATTTTCGTATATGTAAGAAGAAAAATTAAGATAAATCGCTTTTCTAAGATCGATTTCTACATACTTAGGCTCGTTAGAATCGTTAATTAATTAGCTTTTAATAAAAAAAATCAAAATTATGAGATATGTTATGTTTTAAGATAATTATATCTGATTAAAATAAAAAATCCTATTATTCTGCTAATTTTCTTATCTTCGACGCCACTGCGCGGTGGGTAATTATTATCCGATTTCAATAAAACTTGATATATTTCACATTCGAGTCAAATGGAACATAAATAGCCGGTGGGAGCGAAGAAAAAGATGGTTTGAAAATTGTTCATACATATCTGGTCATGCCTAATATATATATATATATATATATATATATATATATATATATATATATATATATATATATATATATATATATATATATATATATATATATATATATATATATATATATATATATATATATATATATATATATATATATATATATATATATATATATATATATATATATATATATATATATACATATATATATAATTTTTTTTTTTTTTTGTTTTTCCGTCTCCGCTTATCACATATAGTCGTTTGGCATCAAAATTTTTCCGAAATTCCGAGATGAAGCCCATTGCAATAGGTAGATTTTTATATGAAATCTACCTAAAAATAAAAAACAATGTTTATAAATTTATTGATTTCCAACAAATGAAAATACATTTTCTTGACAAATTCATATTATGAGTTCATTGGTTAAGTATGTCTCATGACTAGCAAGCAGACTTGCATTCTGATTTTTAAGATCTCTGTCTAAATAAATGATGATTGATGATCATTAGGCATGACCAGATATGTATGAACAATTTTCAAACCATCTTTTTCTTCGCTCCCACCGGCTAATTATGTTCCATTTGACTCGAATATGAACTATATCAAGTTTTATTGAAATCGGAAAATAATTACCCACCGCGCAGTAGCGTCGAAGATAAGAAAATTAGCAGAATAATAGGATTTTTTATTTTTATCAGATATCATTATCTTAAAACATAATATATCTCATAATTTTGATTTTTTTTTTAAAAGCTAATTAATTAACGATTCTAACGAGCCTTAGTATGTAGAAATCGATCTTAGAAAAGCGATTTATCTTAATTTTTCTTCTTACATATACGAAAATTCACTAATTCATAATAATCTTTTTTCAAAGAAAAGAATTAATTTTTATGGTTAAATTTATAATAATTTTTCATTCAAAAGCAACATTTTTCCAAAAGAAATCAATAAATTAAATTAGATTTATTGTATGATGGGTATTTGCATCTGTAGTTTTCGACCACCTGAATGGTGTATTGTGTACCTTCCTCGTCTTTAGTTAGAATGCTGTTGTATTCCGTGTCATCAACTTAACACCGAGTTCGGCGGTATCATTAACAACATGCAAACTTTGGCAAAACAACGTGGCCTTGACGAAATCCTCATACCGATGGGTCATGTAGCAAAAAATCAATACAAATTCTAAATCGATTAAAAAAACTCCGAGTTTTTTCTGTGACAAAATCACTAATGTTCTTATTAGCAAAAACTTGCATATGTTTGACTGCATCAAAATCTTTTTTGCGAGTGCGATGGGGATGTCTCGTGCTGGGACCTCAAGGTTTTGAACCATTTTTAGTTTTTCATCAAACGAAATCTCTGTTTCGAAAAAAGCCAAGCCAATATTTGCTTCCGTTAAATAGTGAAGATGATAACAAATTTTGTTCAACATTTCTTCTGAAACTCTTTGGTCAATTTTGATGAAATCCAAATCCTGATTTGCGGCTGCTGTTCCATCTATGCATTTGAAACAAATTTTTACATACAACATAATCAGAAAAAATGCAAATGTCTCGAAAAATGCAAACAGCGTGACTTGTCGTACCTGGGCGTTTGAATTTGTAATTCTCAATGGTTTCGCCAAGAAAAATCAATGTAACTTCCAAAAATTCTTTATATTCGCTGCGTGGGTGTGATTTTTCCAACTCTTCATGACAAAAAATTACTAGAGCTTCTCACGAGTGTTTTGGAATTTTGTTTCCCAGTTTTTTGTCCGTTATTCCATTTTTGAACATTGTTGGATTAATTTTACCATCCTCCCATGCCTTCTGAAATTTGTTGAACAGATAAACATCGGGTGCTGTGGTCTTTCCAAATTTGAGATCATAAACAGCCCGTAGTTTAATCTCCTGTATGTGATGACGACATGGGAATCGAATCAAGTTGTGGCCAATCTTTTTTCCACCTTTTTCTGGTCCAGCATTACTTGATATCGTGTCGTAACACATGGCTTCGACTTTATCAGTAAGATCCCATTCTTCAAGGCATTCATATATCGCATTCGCAATCGATAAGCCGCTCTGTTCTTTGCATTATGGAACCGTTGATAACTTCTCAATATTACCAAATGTTACTATGGTTGGCAAACGATTTAATTTACCATGTCCAGTTAATTCTGCTAGCAATGTATCCAAAAATAAAAATTTGTGTTACTCAAACAAAGTCTAAATCTAACATAAAAATGTATTTTTTCTGAATTTTCGCAGAAATTTTGTTTTTGGATTTAAGAAGAAGAAATTCGATAAAAACGCTTTCCTAAGATCAATTTCTACATACTTAAGCTCGTTGGAATCGTAAAGTAATTAGCTTTTAGTAAAAATCGAAGTTATGAGATATATGATGTTTTAAGATGATTATATCTGATAAACATAAAAAATCCTATTATTCTGCTAATTTTCTAATCTTCGACGCCACTGCGCGGTGGGTAATTATTTTCCGATTTCAGTAAAACTGCATACACTTCATTTTCGAGTCAAAAGGAACATAATTAGTCGGTGGGAGGGATGAAAATAACAACTTCATAAGTTAGGTCATGTCTACTGGCCATGCAGTTTTTGGAGCTTGTATACGTTAACAATCTTCATTTCAGAAATATCAATCACAGTAAGTGTATATCCTTGGCCGCCTGTGTAAGTATATGGGTGCAACTCATTATTTCTGTCTTAATATACGTGGCAGATCCATATGCTCGATGATAATAGCACTGAATAATTTGTACCCAACAATGTTTCCTCTAGAGGTAAGTGGCGCTTCATCTGCTGCATGAGTTTCCTGAAGAATCACAACGACATAATCTTTTAAATGTAACTTTTATTTTACGTTACTGAAAATTGTGATTGTTTAAAACCAACCGCAAACCCACAACACAATGACTCGCCCAATTAGGCCAGTAATAATAGGAGAAAAAATTAGAAAAAAAAATAATTCGTTACAGCAAACTGACAGCGGGATATTGCAGAACACGATTTTGTAAAAGAGGGCAACATAAATCGAACCAACAGCTGCTATCCGGGGCAGAATGGGGAGGGTTTTAGGGGTTGAAAGGGTTTTTTTGTGGTTTCTGGCTAAACCGTGCATCCAACCAAAAAGAGTCATATGTAAAAGTTGTAAGGAATAAAAAGATCTACAACTTTTGTACGGACCATTTTTACCCTCACCTCAACATTTTTCGAAAAAAATGCGTTGTAACGAGCACAGTGGTGCCTTTATGCCAAGGGTATTATTATTAATAAAACCAGGAATAAACAGCGATGTGGCCTAAGCCAGAAAAAATCTCTAATTGAACAAATTTAGAAGACCATTTTGGTCATAATCAGTTAATCAGAACAGAAAATTCAAATTATTTAAAATTAGTAAAATTATATATAAAGACAAAATCCAACCTTGATCCTATAGTTGATTGAAGATGATAGCGATGTAATTAATTGCTCTAAAATAAAAAATCATATTTGTTGGCGAGAAACAGTTGATCCAAAAAAGGCAGTATTTGACTTTGATGTAATGATGTAAGTAATTGATCGAACCAAACATTTTTTTTAGTTGGTGGCCGACAGTAATAGTTAAGTAAATTTTGTACTTTGTTTTTCAGAACGATGATGATGACAAGGAGGCAATTCATAAACGTCGTAAATGCTCACATAAACAAACATATTTGCTTTAATCGAATAATTATTTTGTATATTTAAGACCAATATTTATTTTGCGTTGTTAAATAAATTTTCTTTTCTTTTGACTTGTTTTATAAACAAAACAAACACATAGATAATTTTTTTTCTTGCAATATTATTTCTATTTTACAGTAATTTTCATTATTTTTTTGCACAAATTTTTACTGAATAACTATTCACTATAACTAATTAGTAAAATTTTTCCTTCGCATAATAAAATAACTGAACTCAATAACTGAACTCACTGAACTCAACTGAACTCACTCGAGTGTATCACCAACCAATTCGAAAATGAATTTTATTTCCACTCGCGATACCACTAGATTTGGAATACAACATATTATTCTTTTGAAAACAAAACCAAACTTTTAATAAAATTTTAATTTGACAAAAAATCATAGATCGAATTTTAAATTTCATGATTATGAGAATCATATCAAACTGCTCGGCAATATATAAAATGCATTCTTTAAATATCCTAAAAGAATGTGTGGAAGCGAGATGATTGTTGAAAAACATTCGTATATTTCTTTCTATTATTTGCAGTTTCCGTTTTCTAAAATTGGAGATCAACCATATTCATTACCAAAAAATAAATAAAAAAAATTTAAAAAACACACTTTTTGAAAAACGAACTAAAACGTAGAAAATAAATTTTGCATTAACACCAGTGTTATGTCTTTTATAATTATATTTTCTTTGAAATTGTAAGAAGAAAAAATATTTAAATGGTATTTAACACATCTTAGCATAGATGCAAATATTAAATTTTTGACTAATTTAAAATGCTAATTTTCGATTGACAAACAGTTTTCCGTTCCCATTTGTTACATAAAATAAAAGTGGGTGACGCATACATTAATATAGAAAAGGAACAAATGTATGCTATATTAATCTCTAACAAGAGAGACTACCAACGTTTATTCCCTTTCCTTTCTACTACAAATTTATTTTCTACTTTTTAGTTCGTTTTTCAAAAAGTGTGTTTTTTAAATTTTTTTTATTTATTTTTTTATTTTAGAGTTTTTAGTTATATAATTTTACCTTCAAATAAGTTAACCACATTATTTCACAGAAAATACACCGTAAGTAAAACTAGCAATTAAACCACTTACCGAAAATTTAATATTCTTTGAAATTTAAAGTAATTTTAATAAGGTTAATTGCACTATAACAATTGTAATTATGTTATTTAAACATCCAGTGTAACATTTTAGTACGTTTGTTTGCTCATAACTTTCGTTGCCTGGGACTTTCATAAATGTTTTGTTTCGCATACGTCATTCATGGTCATCAATTAATATAATTTCCGCTACATAAATTTAGCTTCCAATAATAAATGGCATTATTGATGGAAATAATCAGACTGTTGATGAAAAGTTATGCATTTATACGAACAAATGCCGGTTGTGTAGTGGGAAATACGGAGAAAACTGATCGTCAATGTGAACCTACGTTTTTGAAATATTTTTATTTTATGTTCGCTCCAACTTTGTTTTATCGTGATAGTTATCCAAGAAATAAACAAATTAATTGGGTAAAAGCTGTACGATACTTAACGGAGTTTGTAGTAATAGTATACAGTTGCTCGTTGGTTTTCGATCACTTTCTAGAAGGACATTTCATCGACTTTGGAAAGACCGAAATGACGTTCATAACTCTGTTAACAATTCTATTTAGAATTACCGCCATCTGCTATTTTTGTAGTAAAACCGGAGATGGTTGTGCATATTTGACCATCTGATTTCCTACCTTAAAACTGTATCCGTCAATCAGTATAGAAATTAACCTGGAACCGTTATATTTATTATTATCGATTTCTCTGTCCGCTATATACATATATATATATATATATATATATATATATATATATATATATATATATATATATATATATATATATATATATATATATATATATATATATATATATATATATATATATATATATATATATATATATATATATATATATATATATATATATATATATATATATATATATATATATATATATATATATATATATATATATATATATATATATATATATATATATATATATATATATATATATATATATATATATATATATATATATATATGGGGCATTTCACGTCAACTAAGTGTGAAAAAAAAAAATTTGTTCCTCAAAATTTGGGAATAGGTAGTACTTTATGAGAAAACAATTATCAAATTTTTTCAGATTTTTTGATTCACACCATGGCCGTCAGTGGCGCTCTCAAAATTCGATTTTTTGCTTCGATCACAAACTTGTGAATTTTCTAGGAAAATGGGTGCGACTGAAAAAAAAATGGAATAATATGATTTTGTTAGAATTTTGACCATAGATTACGATAAAAATATTTTCAAAATTTTTTGGGGTAGTTTTCACCCTTATTTTAAGGGTTAAAATTTTAAAACCGAGATTTCGAGAAATATGTCACGATTTTTTTTTCAAATTTTTTTTTTAATTTCTTCTTTCTTTTATCTGCTTTCGATTTATTATTGTTTGGTGATGGGCATCGACCAGGAACTGCCCCAAAAATAGACCCAAAGGTGAAAAAATGTGGTTTTAGCGTATTTTCTCATTCTGTGAGATAATAAACGAAAAAAAACAGTATATTCTTAGATTGTTTGGGTTGTTAATTACGAATCTTAAGTTAAATTAAAAAAAACAAAATGGCGGATCAAATATGGCGGCTAACTTTTCTAAAATTAACCAATTTTGAAATTTAAAAAATACTTTCGTATTCTACTTAAAATTCTAAGACGAAAGTAGTTCCGATAATTTTTTGTTAAGATCTACCGTTATCGAGATAAAAATTCATAAAGTTTGAATATTGATAATATACGTATTTACTATTTAACGTTTAATTTATTCGTTTTTAGCTGGGCTTAGAACTTGATTCTAAGAACTAATCAACATCTTTTAGGTTCTTAAAGTCTGTTAGGACGAATCTGATGTCAGGTTTACAAAAATAAAAATGGCGGCTCTAATATAACAGTCATCTTTTCGAATATCGCTAAATTTTAATTTTGAAATTCAAAAAATACTTTCAGTTCTAATATCAAATGGTTTTATTTATTTATTTATTAATATAGTAATCTTATGAAAAATACTACATATAGCCTTCTACTAATTTGGAATTCATGAACAAATTAGAATTATGCAGTTCACATATGTGGCTAATTCTTTTATAAACCGAACACCTTTCTGACTGACCCATTTTTGATTTCGCTGAAATTTTTTTCGAGATTTTTTATCAAAAAAAAAGATATACGTTCGCGAATTTTTTTTTTTTTTTGGAAAATATAACTGTTCTAAATTTCGAGAATTTCGTGATTTTTGGCTTGAAGACTTATTTTCAAAAATTCATAACTTCGGTTGTATGAAGGTAGAAGCTTCTTCTTTTTCTTATTTGAAAATTCAAAATAGAATTTTTTAAAAATAAATTCAATAAGAAACGTATATACATATTTAATTAATGGAGAAATGAGTTTTATTGTTAGAAATAAACTAATTTATCGAGCGCGAGACGATAAAAATTTTTATAAATTTTACGTAAACGTAAATACGTTAATACGTAAATATGTAAATACGTAAACGTAAATACGTATATTATCAATATTCAAACTTTATGAATTTTTATCTCGATAACGGCAGATCTTAACAAAATATTATCGTAACTACTTTCATCTTAGAATTTTAAGTAGAATACGATAGTATTTTTTAAATTTCAAAATTGGATAATTTTAGAAAAGTTAGCCGCCATATTTGATCCGCCATTTTGTTTTTTTTAAATTTAACTTAAGATTCGTAATCAACAACCCGAACAATCTAAGAATATATTATTTTTTTTTTCGTTTATTATCTCACAGAATGAGAAAATACGCTAAAACCACATTTTTTCACCTTTGGGTCTTTTTTTGGGGCAGTTCCTGGTCGATGCCCATCACCAAACAATAATTAATCGACAGGAGATAAAAGAATGAAGAAATTAAAAAAAAAATTTGAAAAAAAATCGTGACATATTTCTCGAAATCTCGGTTTTAAAATTTTAACCCTTAAAATAAGGGTGAAAACTACCCCAAAAAATTTTGAAAATATTTTTATCGTAATCTATGGTCGAAATTCTAACAAAATCATATTATTCCATTTTTTTTTCAGTCGCACCCGTTTTCCTAGAAAATTCACAAGTTTGTGATCGAAGCAAATAATCGAATTTTGAGAGCGCCACTGACGGCCATGGTGTGAATCAAAAAAAGTGAAAAAATTTGATAATTGTTTTCTCATAAAGTACTACCTATTCCCAAATTTTGAGGAACAATTTTTTTTTTTTCACACTTAGTTGACGTGAAATGCCCCATATATATATATATATATATATATATATATATATATATATATATATATATATATATATATATATATATATATATATATATATATATATATATATATATATATATATATATATATATATATATATATATATATATATATATATATATATATATATATATATATATATATATATATATATATATATATATATATATATATATATATATATATATATATATATATATATATATATATATATATATATATATATATATATATATATATATATATATTTTCGAGAATTTTAAAAAATTAAGTTTAACAAGAAAATAACGCTTTAACAAAATAATAAATAAATTTAATACATATCAATTTATCAATAAATAAAATATTTATTAAATCAATTCAATATTTATTAACATAGCCTATAATTTATGTAACTATTTTATGCATTAAATAATATATGTTTTAAGTTAAAGTTAACTAATTCAATTGTTTTAAAAAAATATATATCACATTATGTAGTATAAGAAAATTATTTAAATTTAATTTTCGCAATTCAAAAAATAATGTTTTAAAACACAAAGACAATCTAGCGATTTGTCATTCAATCGTACTCTCCGTTTACTGCAAAAATTTCCAGATACAGAAAAATTTTTTTCGTTTTCAGTAGAAGTAGGTTTTATCAAAATTAGAGCGTTTCTTAGAATCTCCAAATTGAAAGTGATCTTACCAGTAGCTTCAAAAACATTCATTTCTTTGGAAAGTGAGCGGTAGTCGTCATCTATTGCAGACAGCATTCTCAAACTGTTACGAATACTTTGCTCTAAATCTAATTCAACGCAATCCCTTTCTTCCAATTCCCCAGAGTCCGATGGCTGTATAAGCTCTTCACTTCCGTCGATATCATTTGTTTTAAATAATCTTCGGGAGATTTTTTTTGCGGTTTTTATAATTTCGGCTTTAGAGCAAATGGAAAAAAATTCGTCTTCTTGGGGTTGAATGAGCGACTTTGGATTGTGGAGAAATTTCAATAACGAAATTATTGAGTTATCTCTTCATTTAAAAACTTGAGATTGTATTTCAAATAACAATTTGGAGCTTATTTCTGAATTGTTATTCTGAAGAGATTTGAACAAAAATTTTAGGACACCCTCTGCAGATAATAATGAGGCATCTTGGCGGTTGAGAGCTTTTACTGATTTTGTGACTGGTTGAATAGCACTCAAAATATTTAAAGCAACTATATCATATATTTTAGAATTCCATAAATGATTTAAATTTAGAATATTTAAAGTTTTTAAAACTGCTGGTTTGACTCGCAAAAACCGTTCAATCATGGTTTCAATGGGATTCCATCTAGTTTTACAATCCAGGAGTAATTGCAACTCATTTTTCTCCTCATTCAATTCTTTTATATTGTTTTGCAAAATATTATTGCGGACTGGCGAGTTTTTAAATAATTTTACAATTACCCTAATTTTGCAAATCGTCTCCCGTATTTTCATATTTTGATTTAAATTTTCTCCATAAATATTTTCTTTATAAAAGATTGACATTATTGCCAGGTGTATCCCATGACTGTAACACAACTGTTGGTTTCAACATTACACTGGCACCATCGCTTGTAGTGGCAACAATGTCTGTTACGTAATTTAATCCCACTAATTGAACTTTGGTTGCTACCATTTCGTAGGCTTTTTCAGCTGGACATGAACCTTCAATTCGTATCAATCCTAGATTTTCCGATTTGCCATTGTTATAATACAAATGGACGTTCAAATATCTACGGTTGCGGAAGCTTGTCCATTCATCAATTGATAAGGTAAACTTTTGATTAGAAGCCTTCATTTTGGCGATCTTAATTTCATTTTTTCTTAATTTCATTTTTGACCGTATCGTAAAATCGGTGTATTAAACTCATTACATCTGAATGATTTTGTGGCAATGTAAAACCTTGTTGTTGTAAAGCGTTTCTAATAAATGAACTTTTACTAATAGCATTGATGGAAATTCCATCCATTGCGGCCATTTTTGAAACAATTTTTTCTAATATTTCAGTTTTTTGGAATTCTTTCTGGAAGTAATGATCAATTTGTTTGATTTTTTTTGACGTAGATTCATAAGATGAATTAGAACAATCTTTAAGTTTTCGCTTCATATTATGTAAACTGGTAAGATGGCGATGTAAACCTGTCGTGGCTGAGGCTTTACAGTTGATAATCTTGGCGCAAATGTTACAGGTTGCTTTGTCTTTATTATCTTTAATCCTTTTATAATATTTCCATAACTCTTCACTTTCGTATTCGGTCATTTTCGATAGCCTAAAAAATCTAAAATTAAATAATGCGATGATTGAAAAGTAATTTAAAGCTTACTGTTTACACTAGATTTCGAGATGTCGTGAAAATTTATCTTAATAAAGTTACACGAAAGAAAGTACAAAAGTAATAATTTGTTTTATTATATTGATATATTTCAATAAGAAATTTCAATGATTTAAATATTCTGATTTCAGGAATAATGTTTACTTAAAGTAATAACAATATTTCACATCACTATTCACTAACAAATGTAAACGAATTGGAGAAAGAAGAATAGACAACTGAAAAATAGTAGTTTTTTTTGCCATATAAATAAAAAAGGTTTTTCCCAAAATATTTATAACAAATAACAATTATCCTAAATTCCCATTAGGTATTGTTGTTTTCATCGAAATCTAGATTTAACCATTAGAAACTGATGCAGATAAAATTAACAATTTTTGTTTAATAAAAAATAGGCAAAACAATAATATTGAGTAATTTATAGTGGTTTGTTAAATCTCGAGATTCTCAACAATATTTTTCGAGAAATGAGAATCTCGAAAATGTGAAAATATAATTTCTCGAGATTTCGAGAGCTTAAAATTACAAATCTTTCTCGAGAATCTCGAGACAGGATTTCTCGAGCAGAAACTCTATATATATATATATATATATATATATATATATATATATATATATATATATATATATATATATATATATATATATATATATATATATATATATATATATATATATATATATATATATATATATATATATATATATATATATATATATATATATATATATATATATATATATATACATGCATACATATATATATTTATATATATATAAATATATATATATATATATATATATATATATATATATATATATATATATATATATATATATATATATATATATATATATATATATATATATATATATGTATATATATATATCTATATATATATATATATATATATATATATATATATATATATATATATATATATATATATATATATATATATATATATATATATATATATATATATATATATATATATATATATTAGGGTGGGGCGATTTGTATAGAAGGGAAAAAATCTTCATGGGCCCCTCGCGATTCTGATTCCTGGAGTTGTACTGAGCAAAAAAGTCCACCAGACCATATGTCTACGGTGAAAATCGAGCTTGCGAATTTTTGTTTGAAGTTTTTTTTTCGCAATTTATCTTTTGTGAAAACTTGTAAATTTTCTTAGGCTCATATCTCGTAAACCATTTGGAATTTTCATATGAATAAACAAGTAAATTGTAGTTCTTGACCTCAGCTACAAATTTGCTGAATAAATAAACCGAAAAAAATCACATATTTATGACTAAAAACACGAAAATTCCAAAAAATTACCAATTTTTTACATCGTTTTGAGGCCATAGCAGCCAAACCGCAGAAAATTAAAGCTAATAATCTACCAGAAAATTGTATAAGTTGTAACCAATTAAATATTTAACAATTTTTTATGATATACTAACCACATCTGAACATTTCTTCATGCAGTTTCAATTACCATTTTTAGTTGTTTGTAATTTAAACTCATCAAAAACGTTCTATTAGTTATTTTACTTCGGTCTGAAAGACCTAAGTATTACATACATGAGCTAAAAGTGAAATTCTTACCCCGACTTTTTTTGGCATTTCTCGACGTTTTAGGACCTACTGATTCTAAAAAGGCAAAAAAAAATGTATGTCTGTCTGCCGGCCGGCCGTCACAACCTATGAAATCTAGAAAACCGCTGGACAGATTTCAAACATTTTTTTTTCTAAAAATAGGTTTACTCAATGGGAAGAGCCGAAAGGACAATGTTTTCGATAACTGTACCGGAAGTGTGTCAAAAAAATCGTCAAGAATGTCAAAACAAGGAAATTTGCATATTTTTTGCTTAAAAAACGTTCATTTTAAGTGATTACGAGTAGGAACATTGAATTTGGAGAAATCTTTATAGTCGGGATTGGTATTTGAGACCAAAATCTAGATTATTGCATTTTAGGTTTGTCAAAAAAATGTTGTCAAGTGTATCAAAAGAAAGATTTTTATTTATTTTTTTACCCAATTTTTTGGAAAAAAATAAAATTAATTATTTGTTTGAAATGAAATTTTATTATTATTATTGAGAAATATGGCACTATAAGTTTGTCAAAAAAATGTTGTCAACCGTGTCAAAAGAAAGATTTTTATTTATTTTTTACCCAATTTTTTGGAAAAAAATAAAATTAATTATTTGTATGACATGAAAATTCATTATTATTATAGAGAATTATAAGTTTGTCAAAAAAATGTTGTCAAGTGTGTCAAAAAACGATTTCATTTATTTTTTTACCCAATTTTTTGGAAAAAAAATGTAGCTGTTTTTATGACGTAAATGTTTTTGAAAATGAAATTGGATATGAAAATTTTTTAATTTGTTATAGTTTTTGAAATATTTTTGGAATTTTGAAAAAAGTTTGTATTTTTGATTTTGTAATAATTTTTGCAAAATCTTTTAGAATTTGGAAAAAGTTTTAACTTTTGATTTTGTTATAATTTTTGCAATATTTTTTGAATTGTGAAAAAAAAATAGAATTTTTGAATTTGTGAATTTTATATATATATAATTAGAATTTTGAAAAAAGTTTCAATTTTTTATTTTGTAAGAAGTTTGGAATATTTTTTGAATTTTGAAAAAAAATGGAATTTTTGGATTTGTGAATTTTATATATATATTTTCAGAATTTTGAGAAAAGTTTCAATTTTTGATTTTGTAAGAATTTTTGGAATATTTTTAGAATTTTAAATTTTTATTATAATTTTAATTATAATATTATTATAATTTAAGAATTATTATAATTATAATTTTAAGAATTTTGAAAAATGTTACATTTTTTTTGATATTGTTTTAATTTTTGCAATATTTTTAGAATTTTGGAAAAAGTTTGAATTTTTGAATTTGCAAGAAGATATTATTAGAATTTAGAAAAAGTAATAAATATTAAATATTTGATTTTAATACAATTTTTGAAATAATTTTGGGATTTTGAAAAAAGTTTGGGTTTTTGATTTTGTTATAATTTTTGTAATATTTTTAGAATTTTTGAAAAAAGTTTTAATCTTTGATTTTGTAATAATTTTTGGAATATTTTTAGAATTTTGAAAAAAGTTTGATTTTATTTAATTTTTATAATATTTTTGGAATTTTGGATTTTTGGATGAAGTTTGAATTTTTGAATTTGCAAGAAGATATTATTAGAATTTAGAAAAAGTTTAAATATTTGATTTTATTACAATTTTTGAAATAATTTTGGGGTTTTGAAAAAAGTTTGTGTTTTTGATTTTGTTATAATTTTTGCAATATTTTTAATCTTTTAGTTAAGTTTTAATCTTTGATTTTGTAATAATTTTTGGAATATTTTTAGAATTTTGAAAAAAGTTTGATTTTATTTAATTTTTACAATATTTTTGGAATTTTGAAAATATGAATTTGTGATTTTGTAATATTTTCTCGAAACACTAATTATAAAATTTATTATATTTATTATAAAATTTATAATATTTAGTATAATTATAATTATAATAATTATAATATATAATATTTATTATAAAAGTAAAAAAAGTGCAAAAACAATACATTTTAATCAAATTCTATTGAAGTTGACGGTTATGCAGTTGATGTTCGCTTCAGGGACTTCCATTGTAGTTGACGGCTATGACGTTCGCTTCAGGGGCCCCTGATATGAAGAACATAACCTCAAATACAGTTTTTACCCAGAAATGGTGTCAAAAAATTTAACAAATGTCTGTTTTAGGATTTATTCAGAATCTAGATTTTTTGGCATTTTCGTGTTTTTGGTCATGAAGATGTTATTTTTTGCGGTTTGTTTATACAGCAAATTTGTAGCTGAGGTCAAGAACTAATTTTTACTTATTCTATTCATACTAAAATTCCAAATGGTTTACGAGATATGAGCCTAAGAAAATTTGCAAGTTTTCGCAAAACATAAATTGCGACATCTGGTGGACTTTTTTGCTCAGTACAACTCCAGGAATCAGAATCGCGAGGGGCCCATGAAGATTTTTAAATCGCCCCACTCTAAATATATATATATATATATATATATATATATATATATATATATATATATATATATATATATATATATATATATATATATATATATATATATATATATATATATATATATATATATATATATATATATATATATATATATATATATATATACATATATATATATATATATATATATATATATATATATATATATATATATATATATATATACATATATATATATATAATATTGTTACGTTTTTCCAAACTTACTTCGAATTGGCCTTACTCACAATTCGATAAACGCAATCCCCAATCTCTTCCTGAGTTCGATCACTGATTAGTAAGCACAAACACCAGGTTTTATTAAGTATTCAACACCTTAATTGTTTCACAACAACAGGAAAACAATTCAGCAAACAATATTCTTGACTAGAATATTCTTCCAACAGCTTCCGAAACTCCAACGGTTGATTGTAGAAATTTCCAGTAATAGAACGTTTAAAATAATACACAAAATATTTCTACTCAATAAAACTTAAAACTTTATTCACTAATTTAAAAATCACTTTTATAATTTTAACTTCACAATCGCAGGTTTAAAATAAACTAATTAAAAACTACAAAAGGTATTTTTCTTATATACCTTCTGCAATACTTCTAGATAATTCGACATCACTTTCCAGAAACCTTGAGAAAACATTAGAATACTCGATTATTTTACGTTATGTTGATTTGATTCATAAAATCGTTTATGTTGACCCTATTTCTAAGAAGAGACAACAACAACAATATTCATTTCATTAATTTGTTTGTTGATTTTATTTTCCTGGAAGTGACCGTAATCGTTTAGATCTTTCTGTAATCGTCTAGATTTTTCTGTACTCGTAACATTACCATCCACTTAAGCCTGTTCGTCCCGAACAGGATCTAGCTCTCCTTTGTATAAGGCCAATCTTTCCAAATGTACTACTTTCGCTTTGCCTCGATGGCCTTTCCTAATTCTATAAACCACATCATTCAACTTGGTTATAATGTTGTAAGGTCCTTCCCATGCAGCTTGCAGTTTTGGTGATAACCCTCGTTTTCGTTGTGGGTTGTGTAGCCATACTAATTGTCCTTCTTCGAAACCTTTATTATTAGATCGTATATCATATCGGGCTTTCATTTTATCACTGGTCAGTTGTATCTTCTGCCGAACAAGATTGTGAATATCTTCAAGGTTCTTCCTGATTCGGTTGACGTATTCTTGCGCAGACAATGATGTTGATGGTACCGCTCCAAATTTGAGGTCTCCAGGAAGTCTTAAATCACTTCCAAAAATAGTTTGAGCTGGTGTCATGGTCGTGGTGTCATGAACTGCTGATCTGTATGCCATCAAAAATAAAGGAATGTGTTGATCCCAGTTACGTTGATTCTTACTGACCACTTTAGCTAGAAATTCCTCCAAAGTAGCATTGAATTTCTCAACCATCCCATCTGACTGTGGGTGTGAAGCTGTCGTCCTGGTTTTATTAATCCCCAGCATTCGACAAATTTCCTGGAATACAGCTGACTCGAAGTTCCGTCCCTGATCCGTGTGGATCTCCATAGGAACTCCATAGCGGCTGATCCAATTATTTATCACAGCTTCAGCGATTGTGGTTGCTTCCTGGTTGGGAATCGCACACACTTCCGGCCACTTACTGAAGTAGTCCATGATCACAAGCACATATTTATTCTGATTATCAGTTGTTGGAAATGGTCCCGCTACATCCATTGCGATCCTTTCAAATGGAGCACCTACATTGTATTGCTTCATTTTTCCATGACTTCTTCGTGCGGGTCCTTTCACCGCCGCACATTTATCGCATTTTTGACACCACTCCACAATTGATTGCTGAGTCCCCGCCCAGTAAAACCGTTGTCGTATTTTTGCAAGAGTTTTATTTATCCCAAGATGACCTCCACTCGTTCCTTCGTGATACTCCCTTAGTACTGCTTCTATTTTCCTTTTTGGTACCACTGTAAGGGATTGCTTTATCTTGCCATCGGAGCTTTCCCATACTCTCTTTAAACATCCATCCTCTAACTGGAGACTGTCCCATTGCGCCCAGTACGCCTTCAAAGTTGGAGTTTTATCAGAAATTTCTCCCCATACTGGTTTGCAGCCCTTTTCCTTGAACTCGATGATGGGTGCAAGATCCGGATCTTTTAATTGATCTTTTCTTATGGCTTCAGCAGTCCATTCATTGTCAGGTAGCACTTGTAGTAATCGGACATCGATGATGTTCTCCTTATTTTCTTGACGACTGCAATGCTTGCATTCAACTTGACAGGGTCGTCTCGATAATGCATCAGCGTTCCCATGTGCAGTACCCTTTCGATGTTCAATGTCCAAATCGTACGCCTGCAACCGTTCGATCCAACGTGCTACTTGTCCCTCTGGATTTTTGAACTGAAGTAGCCATCTTAACGCACCATGGTCAGTTCTGAGATGAAATTTCTGACCATACAAGTATTTATGAAAATGTTTGACGCATTCCATAATGGCCAATAATTCCTTCCGGGTAACACAATAATTTCGCTCCGGCTTTGATAACATTTTGGAGAAATAAGCTATCACCTTTTCCTGACCATCTATTTTCTGCGACAATACTCCTCCTATACCTTCATTACTGGCATCAGTATCCAAAATAAACTGAACATTTGGTATAGGATAGGATAGAATTGGAGCCGTACACAATCTCCTTCGGAGCTCCACAAATGCTTGTTCCTGAGGTTCATTCCATTCAAATGCCTTATCTTTTCTGGTTAACTCATGCAGACTTTTGGCAACGTTGGCGAATCCTGGCACAAACCGTCTGTAATATGTGCACAATCCAAGGAAGCTTCGTAGTTCATGTAGGTTTTTCGGTCTTGGCCAGTTCATAACTACTGCAATCTTGTCAGAATCGGTATGAATTCCTTTTGCCGTAACCTTATGTCCCAAATATTTTACTTCTTCCTTGAAAAGTTAGCACTTTTTGGGACTTAACTTTAAACCTGCTGCTTGCAACCTTTCCAGTACCTCCGCCAAGTTCCTCAAGTGATCATCAAAGTCTTTGCCCATGACGATGATGTCATCCAAATATACAAGACATGTTTTCCAGTGCAAGCCTTTAAGTACCCGTTCCATTAATCTCTCGAAAGTTGCGGGCGCGTTGCATAACCCAAATGGCATGACATTAAATTGCCATAGTCCATTCCCTACACTGAACGCTGTTTTCTCCCGATCTTCCTCCGCAACTTCAACCTGCCAGTAACCACTCTGCAGATCCAATGTTGAAAACAATTTTGAGCCCGATAATGTATCCAGTGTATCATCAATCCTAGGCAATGGGTAGCTATCCTTTTTAGTGACTGTATTTAGTTTCCTGTAGTCAACACAAAATCTCAAGCTCCCATCTTTCTTGCCAACCAACACCACAGGTGAGCTCCAGGGACTGTCTGAAAGCTCAATTACACCAGCTTCTTTCATATCTCTTACCATTTTATCAGCTTCCTCTCTTTTAGCCAATGGTAATCTCCTTGGTGCTTGACGTATCGGCTTTTCTGCTCCGGTATCAATACGATGTTTCACCATATTGGTTCTGCCATTTCCTTCAGGTGAACTGCAGAATACAGACTTGTGTTGCTCCAACAATTGACGTACTGCTTTCTTCTGCTCTTCTGAAAGCCCTTCTGTCCATTTCTGCACAAGTTGTTCCATTTCTGCCTTTTGTTGTTTTGTGTTGACCGAGCAATTGATGTTTTTCTGCTCGCACTTTATTATTTTAGCTACCTCTTCACATTGTCCTATGATTGATCCTTTCTTCATTGTTTTCTGGGTATCTGACAGATTTAAAACCCTTACTGGTATTTTGTAATCAGCATCCGATCTAACTAAGGTTCTTCCTATAACGAATTCTTTAAAATTTTGATGTTCTTTGTTGGCTTCTACAACCCACAACCTGGGTGACCCAGAACCTCCTTCCAATTTTCCCCAAATGATTGTTTCTGATTGGGGTGGCAGCTTTTCCCTGTGATCTAATATTATTCGACGAACACAATTTGAATCTTCACCATTAAATTGGAGTGGCAACTCAACATTTCCGTACGTGAGTACTCCTTTGCCAGCATCAATAACGAATCCATTTGGCCTCATGTAGTCCATTCCCAGGATTACTTCATCCACAATGTCAGCTACAACCACTTCATGTTGAAAGTGAGTATTCCCAATTTCAAAGTTGACCACTTTCTTTCCTTTAATACTTGCACTTTCACCAGTAGCTGTCTGCATTCGGTATCTTCCTGCTGGTTTTAGTTTCCCTTTCACAACATCAGTGCGGACGATTGTATTTGTTGCTCCCGTATCTAACGTGATGACACAACTTTTTCCATCAATATTAGCCCTAACAGTAAGGCTGTCACCTCCCTTTGTCAATCTCGAAACATGGATGAAGGTTATGGGGCAATCGGTTGTGGGAGCCAGCTTACGCCCCTTTAGGCTGACTCGTTGTAGTTTAACTGATGCGGTGCTGCTCCATCGTCTTCTATAGTTTGCTGCACCCGTTCTTCTGCTGGACGTCTCTGCATAGGCGATGCTGATCTTGCTCGTTTCCTTCTAACATCTCGGCATTCTCTCGAAATATGGCCCAACTTGCCACATAGCCAGCATCGAATTCTATCACTTCTGACACTCTCTCGTAGTCTTGGTTTATAACCGTTGTCATCAGCCAACTCCACCCGGCGTATTTTGATTGATGGTTTTATAATTGCTTGTGCAGTCTCATTTGTTAAGGCATAAGCAATAGTTTCAGCGAATGTTGGTTTTGGCGACAACATTACAGCTTTCCTTGTCTCAGGATCACGAATACCATCGGTAAACGCCTCGATCTTCATCTTCTCCATGAAATATGGTGGTGTATTTGAGTGTGCTAAATGAACAAGCCGCTCTACAGCCGAGGAATAATCCTGTAGAGATTCACCGTTTCGTTGCAAGCGACCTTTTAGCTCAATCCTGTATAATTCCTTTTTATGGTCGCTGCCATATTTTCGTTCCAATGCATTCATTACTTCAGCATAGCTTTTTCGGTCATTTTCCGGCACCGCCTGTAATGCTTCAGCTGCTTCCCCCTTTAGAGCAACTATCAATGCAGCAAGACGATTTTCGGCGTTCCAAACATTTTGATCTGCTGCAGTCTCGAACTGGAACTTGAAAATACCGAAGGATGTTGTTCCATCGTACGATGGTGGTTTTAGTTTGATATTTGCTACTTGATGTACCACCTGGGGAGCAACTTTAGTCGTTTCAACATCCTGCAGCCGTTTTTCGAAATCATCAACTTTCGATAAAACCTTATGCTCAAAATCTTGAATTTCACTTTGAATCTTCTCGACCTTTCCATCAAACGCCGTCGAGATTTGGAGAAGTTTCTCATCCATAATTTGCTTGACTTCGTTGCGATTTAAAGCTAATTGCTGGCTGATTGTTTCACTAATTTCTTCTTTGTTAGCAGCCATTTGTTGATTGATGTTACTGATTTCTTTCTTAGTTGCAGCCATTTGTTGATTGATGTTACTACTTTGTTGATCAAATTTTTGATTCAGCTCGTCTTTATTGGCAACCATATTAGCGTTTACGGCAGCCAATTGCTGATTCTGTTGACTGATGTTCAAACTCATCTGTTGCATCATAGCCATTAACTGCGTAAAATCGAAATTTCCAGATGGCAATGAAGTTGTTGTTTCCGCAACAAAACTTTTCTCCTCATCAGCTGCCACTAGATCATTATTTTGACTAATCATTCCAAACTGGTAACTTTCCACAACTACTCCACTAGCTTCCATAGCTTCTCGAAGCCGTATCGTCAATTCAGTTTTATTGCCGGTTGTTGCCAATCCACGTTGTTCTAGTTCTTTCTTTAAATCAAGAACCTTCAAATCACTTAATAAAACCATTATTAACAGCTAACTAATCCGCCGATGTCACCAATGTTACGTTTTTCCAAACTTACTTCGAATTGGCCTTACTCACAATTCGATAAACGCAATCCCCAATCTCTTCCTGAGTTCGATCACTGATTAGTAAGCACAAACACCAGGTTTTATTAAGTATTCAACACCTTAATTGTTTCACAACAACAGGAAAACAATTCAGCAAACAATATTCTTGACTAGAATATTCTTCCAACAGCTTCCGAAACTCCAACGGTTGATTGTAGAAATTTCCAGTAATAGAACGTTTAAAATAATACACAAAATATTTCTACTCAATAAAACTTAAAACTTTATTCACTAATTTAAAAATCACTTTTATAATTTTAACTTCACAATCGCAGGTTTAAAATAAACTAATTAAAAACTACAAAAGGTATTTTTCTTATATACCTTCTGCAATACTTCTAGATAATTCGACATCACTTTCCAGAAACCTTGAGAAAACATTAGAATACTCGATTATTTTACGTTATGTTGATTTGATTCATAAAATCGTTTATGTTGACCCTATTTCTAAGAAGAGACAACAACAATATTCATTTCATTAATTTGTTTGTTGATTTTATTTTCCTGGAAGTGACCGTAATCGTTTAGATCTTTCTGTAATCGTCTAGATTTTTCTGTACTCGTAACAATATATATATATATATATATATATATATATATATATATATATATATATATATATATATATATATATATATATATATATATATATATATATATATATATATATATATATATATATATATATATATATATATATAATATATATATATATATATATATTAGACTGGTCGTTAAAAACTAAATTTTCCGAGACGCCCCCTAGAAAAATTCTTTGGGGTCAAAAAACCACAATGGCATTATTTTTTTTTTTTTTAAATCAAAAGAACACGTGCCGCAAAATCGTTGAAGTTGATTTTTTGAAAAATCCGTAGATTTTTTCAAATATCTCATAAAATATGCAGATGTCAAAAAAAATCACATGACCATTTTTGTAGGAAATTTAATTCTCTACAAAAAAGGTGCAAGTCATTTTTTCCCGAAAACGTATAGTTCTCATGATATTTTGAAAATGAACTTGTAAGTTTTCGTAATTTTCAAAAAACATAAAAAATAAAGATGACGAAAAACTCCTAATTTTCTTCTTATGCTATAGAATGAAATGTATAAAAAAATAATCATGACAAAAAAAATCAAAATTAGTACTTTTTCGTCGAAATTTTCATCATTTGGTTTTACGAGTTTCGAAGAATTTCAAGTTTTATTTCAAAATATCATCAGAAATATAGGTTTTAGGAAAAAAATGACTTGGACCTTTTTTGTAGAGAATTAAATTTCCTGCAAAAACGATTAAGTGATTTTTTTGACATCTGCATATTTTATGAGATATTAACAGTTTTATCAACAAATAAACTTCGATGATTTTGCGGCACGTGTTCTTTTCACTTAAAAAAAAAAAAATAAAGCCGTTATGGTTTTTTGACCACAAAGAATTTTTCTGGGGGGCGTCTCGGAAAATTTAGTTTTTAACGACCAGTCTAATATATATATATATATATATATATATATATATATATATATATATATATATATATATATATATATATATATATATATATATATATATATATATATATATATATATATATATATATATATATATATATATATATATATATATATATATATATATATATATATATATATATATATATATATATATATATATATATATATATATATATATATATATATATATATATATATATATATATATATAATTTATATATATATATATATATATATATATATATATATATATATATATACATATATATATATATATATATATATATATATATATATATATATATATATATATATATATATATATATATATATATATATATATATATATATATATGTATATATATATATATATATATATATATATATATATATATATATATATATATATATATATATATATTAGGGTGTCCCAGAAAAATTAATATTGTTTTTTTTTAACGCATACCCTTTAATTTTTTTTCTTTTATGTCAAAACAACTGTAAAAAAAATTTCATGCAATTTAAATAACAGTAACCCGTGCCGACTTGGACCTAAACATCCTCAATACTTGATTGTGTACTTTAGCGCGCATCCCTGTTTTGATGTGCTTATAATTTCTAAATATCTTGTCGGTTATACGAATTTTTCTTGAAAAATAAATATGTCCGTCGAACTAGGTAGTTCCAAACAAAAAATATACATGAAAGGTAACCCAAAACTTCCTTCAAATGGGCAAGCTCTCGTATAGTATTGTTGTATAATATATTGTTTTTTAATATAATACATTTCATACGAAAACAAAGAACAATTTTTGTGCCAAAACTGAATAATTCTATAGACACGCTTGGAATGTTATTTTAGACTGAAAACTCAAGACAAAGTGCAAATTCTCTGCTGTGATACTATTGCTTCGCATACACATCGTATGTGTGCGCGTTGAAAAAAATCAATATAGAAAAACTTATTTTCGCTTGCAACCATCACATGTACGAGCTGGTGTTAAAAAGTCTTTTTGAAGTGAAAATAAAACAAGTGCCTATAATAAGCCCGGACATTCCACTTTTTCAAAAAATTAGAGATCATTGGCAAAAAGTTGATCATCATAAAATAGAATGCTATAGAGAAAAGGTGGAATGGTGCCTGTTTCCAAAATTGATAAATTGAAAGTAGATTAAATAATAATAGAAATAATAATTAAAAAGGAGATATCAATGCTTAGAGCATTTCAGCTGTATCGTTCAGATACAGCTGAAAGAGCGGTCTAATTAATGCAGGACTTTCATTGTTTAATTACAATTGATGCAATATTCGTTATGTTGCGTACAAAAGCACAAGATGTTATATCCGGACTGTAAACAGCAAACATTGAAAAGAAAATATGCTTAGTAATAGTTGTTGTAATTAAAAATAATATTAAAATATGGAGGGACTGAAATCTCAAGCTCTGAGATATCAAGACTTCGGTCTGGATTAAGGATTTTGATATAGTTTTCGGCAAAAAACTTTTATGAGGACATTGCTTTTAGTTTTGGGCAGCGATGTATATCAAACATGAAACTCTTTGTTAAAGTATAAATATTTTTTTATTTCTGTTTAGAAATTTATTACAAAACTAACACGAAATAATAATAAGTGCCGGAAAATTATAACAGATCATAAATTAATATAACTTAGTGAAAATATGAAACACCCAGCAAACTACTCAAAAACCTCTCCATTTAGCGTTTCAAGAAAATATTAGAAAACCAAATATTCATGGTTCTTTCAAAATTCAAAAAATATTCTAAAATTAAAATAAAATAAAAAATTTAAACTTTTTTTTAAAGTTCTAAAAACATTCCAAAAATTATTACAAAATCAAAAATTTAAACTTTTTTCAAAAATTCAAAAATTTTTTAAATATTCCAAAAATTATAACAAAATCAAAAATTTCCATGTCCAATTTCATGTTCGATAACATTTCATGTCAAACAAATAATTAATTTCATATTGTTCCAAAAAATTAAGTAAAATGAAAATCATTCTTTTGACACACTTGACAACATTTTTTTGACAAACTTATAACGCAATAATCTAGATTTTGGTTTCACATACCAATACCGACGTCTTATTTTTAGAAACAAAAATTTTTGAGATTCCTTCCAGCGGTTTTCTAGATTTCGTCTGTTGTGACGGCAGGCAGACATACAGTTTTTTTTAGAATCAGTAAGTCCTAAAACGTCGATAAATGGGGTAAGAATTTAATTTTTGGATCGAGAATGTAATACTTAGGACTTTCAGACCGAAGTAATATCTTTTTCTAATTCATTGGCGTTTTATTTAATGTGAGTAAAATAATTTCTCAAATAATTGCACAGTAATCGCAGTAAAAGCTCGTATGTTAAAGTTCAACTTCAAGTCGGCACGGGTTATCGTCATCCAATCGCAGTAAAACTTTTAATTTAAGTTTTTAAGGTTAATTGGAAAAAATTTAGCGGGTATGCGTATAAAATTTTGCAAAAAATTTTTTTTGCTCTATGTCTTGGGACACCCTAATATATATATATATATATATATATATATATATATATATATATATATATATATATATATATATATATATATATATATATATATATATATATATATATATATATATATATATATATATATATATATATATATGAGTCTCGCAAGCACTTTAAATTAAGTAGTGAAAGTTTTAATTAAATTCAATTTTTACTGTAGTTCAATTTTTAATAGTATCAATTCGCGTAGAAAAATTTAAAAAAAAATTTATATGTTTGTGTCGTAGCAAAACAAAAGAAAATAAACCTCTTAGTCTACTATTTTCCATCTGACGATTAGTTCTATTATATTTTTCTGATTGGATTTTTTTTGGCGATTTGAGTGGTGATACATTTTTTTCAAGTGCATTTGGTATCAACCAAAACATCATTTTTTTAAAAGAAGGATTGGTATTTGTCTCCACCCGAAGTAGGATTAACACCGAGAGTTGTCGAGATTACACAGAGGAATAGCTTTCCGCTATTCTGAGGCCACAATACAATGGATAGCAGATAAAAACAGGCCATGACCTCATGCGTGATCCAGGTAACAATGGAATTAACTAGTTGGCCATAGGCTTAGTAATCATTCGTGTACCTATAATAGGTTGTTTTAAGTAATCAAACTTTTAAAGAACCAAATTTAAAATCAATCATACTCGTACAACCATGCCAAAATGAAATCCAATTTTTATTGAACTGTGCACGTCCGTGTAATGAGTGATCACGCATCTTATTTTATTCCTGTATGATGTGGAACAGTGAAATTAGCGGGTAAATTATAATCCTTCTAAGTGGTATTATCAGTCACAATGGTGTTAAACTGAAATAAAAGAACATAAATTAAAACTTAATCCATGGGGGTTGAACTGTGTATGTGAGTTGAACTAAAGTCATCCAAGCATAATTATTCCGATGATTTGCCTATTAATTAATTAATTGATTAAGACATAATCGGTCTAAAGAAAATATTGTGATGTTAAATATATTAACTTCTAAAACTAATTTTGCCGAACCGTGGTTGTCCGTTTTGATTGAGTGCTCGTATCGTATTTCAGTTATTTATTAGTTATTCGCAATATAATCGGAATTTTAGTCTAAATGAAATACCGGAAGGTTGATAGGAAAAGGAAACAATTGTATATATCTATTTGTATATCAAATAGAAGATCAACATTTTTGATAATATAAGAAGAACTAAATTTAAATCAATATGTTTACACGTATAGCAAAAATTTTTTTTTTTGATATTTATTTATTTTTTTTGTGCGTTCATTATCGTAGATAATTTATACTCTCAATAATAACTCTAAATCAAACTATTTTTCATAATATAAGAAGAATTAACTTTTAATTAATGCATTTTTGTTGCCTAGTTCGAGTGTTACATCTTAATTAATTTAAGGCATTTATTGAATTACGTGATTATAAACGTACATTGTAATAAAAGGGAAAAAAAATATAAAAAAAAAAATCTTATGTGTTGTAATTGTGGCTTGTGTCGTATCAAAGAAAAGGGAAGATTGTGGTAAACCTGTAACCGAAGGAGCGAAGTCTCACCTAAATTGTAGTTGTGTCAACGTGAATTTTCCTTTACCTGCGACTTTGTGGAAAGCGCAATTGTCAACCTTGTTCAGTTGCTCAGCGTCCACTTATGACCTTGTGATTGGGGTTGCTAATCGGTGGTTACCCCTCTACTCAGCAGTATTGGAACCAACAGTCCATAGCGGGCACAACATTTGGTTCGTTCGAGGTACTGTTGCTTTTGGTCACCATTCAATACTGTTATAACTGGCCAACGCTATATATATCAACTTATCGTCGATCGGTCATCCACCTATAAGAAGCTGGATGGAAGGATGATCGGCTAATACCATCGAAAAGGAGAAGAGGTAGGATTTGGATAAACCATGAGGTGAGTCGTAACTTTATTTTCAGGGATGAATGAAAATGGATATGTTTGTGGGTGTATGTGCGTGTGTATATAGATGGGTGTGTAGGGGTGGGATACCATAATCTAAATTAAGATGATTATCACTGGTTAAATTTTCTATATTTTTTTTGAATTTATTGATTAATTACTAATAATCGTTATGCAACGTGTAATCGGCCTATAAGCGAATCCTTAATTCTGTTGCAATTATAACTGACATAACATAACACTGCTATTCCTCTATAATAAAATAGCCTAGACCTTCGATATTAAACAGAAAACCAAATATTATTCACTTAGGGGGTTATGATCAGGTTTGGGTGAACAAATTTTTATATTACATTTCATTTATATAGCAATATGGATGATGGTCAAATAAACGAACTTGAAGTTCTGGAAGGTAATTGTTTATCGTCAATTGTACCAGAATATTGGTTTTCTTACCAAACATTTGCATTATATTGCTTGTACAACCAGAGGAGGAGAATTTGCATAAGTTATCAACTAAAATTAATTGGAGATGTAATCATTTGGACAAGAACCTCAAATCAAATAGCATCGAATTTTAAGATCTGTTTCTTGGTGTGTGTTTTGTAGACCTGATTGTCGAACAAGAGGGACAACTTTAATCACACTAGCCAACACAACAAACGATGCCTTCAGTTTATCCACAAATATTTTTCTCTTGGCTTCGATTTAATTTTCCATCGAATTGTGTATTAAATAGTTTGTGGAATTGCCAAAGCGACCCAACAGTTTCCTGGAAAGATGATCAAACTGTTTTAATGGAGTTGATTATTTATTCGCCGTCGGTAAAGGACAGGCCGAGCCTAAATTTGTTCTTGAGGACCCTGTACCAGCGGGATGATTCTTATAACTCGTATCAAAATATATTGTCGGCCATATTGGGTCGAACATTGTATATAATCTCTCCGATATATTTTTATTGACTTAATTAAAGTATTCAAATGTAATAATAATTGTCAAAAATTCGCAACATTAAAAAATAAAGGGATGAACAAATTTTATTATAGTTTTTTTTATTTTTTTTTCGATAAATTTATAAAACTATTTAGACCAAATAATTAAACAGGTAACTTTTAACCCGTTGTCTTCTGTAGTTCTCCAAATTGTGCCTTAGTAAAAATTGACTAAGAAATGAATCACTACCAATATAAATTATTATATTGGTTATTTTTGGTTTCATTTTTTTTATTTGTTTTATTCAATATCCGAGATAGCAAAACAATATTGTCTTCTTAGGGTATCTCCATTGCAAATAATAACAAAATATATTTATATTTGCAATTTTTTTTTAGATTGAATTTCCTGGTGCCAAAAAAATATTTCACTGTAAATAATAACCTATCCATTATAATAACAGAACTATAGAAATTTTAAACAGTGGCGTGTATCGAGTGTGGTTGAATGTGGGCTTGGATGGGGATATGGGTGATAGTGTGTATGTGTGGGAGGGTGCGAGCGTGTATGAGGTGTGTGAGTGTGAGAGTATGTGAGTAAATGTGGGGTTGGACGTGCTGATCGCGGTTCTTTCGCCAAAGGGGTCGCCAGAGTCTCATTATTTCACTTGCTTTGTTCTCATTTCCGTGTTATCATGTATTTCGCGTACAATTCCGTTATTTGTGCTGGAGTAGCAGGATTTCCCTCCCATCCCAACGGACTAAAAGCTAGCTTGGGGCTATTAAAACAAACTCGCTAGGTACGCGGCCTGCTATGCCTCTTCGTTGTTCCGCAACGAAGAAAGCGCTTCATTACAAGATTTCGCACCAAATGTCAATTTTCGGAAAAAAGGTCTGATTTATAGAGCTTTTTCCTTAAAATTCGAATCGTTATATTACTGTATGTAATTGACAGATTACATGCAGCAATGATAATTAGAAATCATTATTTATGTATTAAAATGTATTGAAAAAATAATAATTATGCAACTATAGTAAAAAAAACTTAACGAGAACACAAAACAATCTGGATTTAGAAGAAATAACAATTATTTAAAATTTTCGAAATACAAATCACTCATTATTTACAATTTAATTCATATAAAATTTTTTTCAATTTTTTTCATATAAAAATGACAAAAATGTGTAATATGTCCTCTATTATAATGAGATACTCACTATGAGCAAAATTTCAGCGCGGTAAATGGGTCATTCAGATCTTATGGATTTTCATATTTTCATACATAATAACTGATTTTTAATCATCATTGCTGTATGTAATCTGTCAAATACACCACAATAACGATTTGAACTTTAAGAAAAAAGGTCTATAAGCTTTGAAATTAGAACGAAATGTCATACTTTTATTTTTTTTGTGTTCATTATTTATAATGTAAGGCCTTTTATCCATATAAAATGACACAAACATGTATGATGTCTATGATTATAATGATATACACAGTATTACCAAAATTCCTTCGCTCAAAATGAGTCAACCAGAGGATGAGGATTTCAGTGCAATTCTTTAAGGTCTTTCAGAATGAAGAAACATTTGAATTTTTTTTCTTCAGATTTATAAAGTTTTTTGCTTTAAAAGTTTTAGAAATACGTACTGACTGCTTCAACAAACTTGTCTTTTCAATTTGGGATCAATCACATAATGGGAAGTTACTGAAAAATGAATCACAAAATTCCACCCATCAAAGCTCTCAAAAGTCAAGTTAAATAAAAGTGTGTAAAAAAATTTTAATACGAAATCATGTTTAGGATTGTCATTCTATTTCATTCCATCATCGTCAATTATAAATGGAAAGGATCAAACACTTATAATGTGTTGGTTTTTGTTTCAGTTATTAAAATTATAGAGAAATAAATGAAATGACAACAAATTATGAAATGACAATAAATCGTTAACATTTCAGGTGAACAAGGTTAAATCAGATCGTATCAGAGAATGTTAGCGATAATTTAGATTTTCTTATGTTTGTTTTTAACAGAGATAAAGTAAAAGAATTTGTTTACGAACTGAAACAATACGAATTGTGAGGATCGTGCTAATTTATATTGATTGTTAGTTGTACGAACAATGGACAATGTCGATAATATTATGTTTGTTGTTATGTGTACTTGCGGATGATGATATTAAGAATACCAAGTAGTTATATAATAAGAGAGAAAAAGAGATCAGTGTGGCGGTTTGAAGGGAATGTATTTTTGACTGCTCGCTGGTTATATTAAAACCTCACTACCAAAACATACATTATCTCCAATTCACCGGTACAGAACCTGAAATCGTTCTGGAGGGGGGGTAGACTCTCTTACAAATGCTACTGGCCCCAACTCACGAACGGCGTAAAAACGATTTTTTTGTTTTTTCTTATTTTCTTTGACAAAAAAAATTTTATGAAGTTCAAACGTTGGCAATAGAAACAAAAGTTGGCAATGGATACCTCCATTTATTGCACAAAGGCAGCAATTTTTTCGGAGGGAAATATTTAGTCGTTGTTGTTAAATTTAATTTAAAAAAAAAACCAAATTTTTAACTGCGATTCCTTTTAAAACTACGCCTCCTACAGTTCTGTTTTCGCTCACTTACTCGTTTTTACGTCTATTTTTGATAAATGGTAAAAAGGGTACATTTTTGGAAAAAAGGTGGGAAAATTGAAAAAAACGAGAATATCGCTTTTTCTCGTGGTAATTTGCATATTTATCGTTGAATAATCGTTATTAATTAATAAACTCATTTAAAATTTTTATGATAAACGTAAACGACGATCATTTGGAAATAAATTAATGAATAATTATATGCTTTCCGCCGCTTTCGTTACTTTTAGTTTATTTGGGTAACAAAAAAGTTAATTTTATTCTTCAAACATGGCGATCTCAAAAAGTACCTTTTTGTTTTCTTTCATGTTTTTTATATTTTACAGATTTGTTATTTACTCAAAGCATACTAAACCTATAAAGACAATCGTTATTTCTTGTTTTTGAGAAAAACACATTTGAATATAGGTTGATTTTTTTGTACTTTGTGCCATACACTAAAACCAAGTTTACTGATTCTATTAAACTTATTTTGGGTTTAGAAAGTACTAAATGAGGCTTAAAGAAGGTAATAAATAAGGTTTTTTGGGGGGTTTCTGACGGTTTAATCTTTTACCCAAAACATACTCAAATTACAGACACGTTTTGTTCGACGATAAAAACCCATTCGAATATTTGCTAGCAAAAATATGCCAGTTACAGATTTTGCTGAAATTTATCAAATATATAGTGAATTTTCTTTTCAATTACAATTAAAAATTCATATTAAATTAAAACATAGTATTAAATATTTTAGAAAAATGAAAATTCTGCCAATCCGATGTATCTTCGAAATCAAATTGCTCAAGAACGGATTTAGCAATTTTATCAAACTTTTTTTTGTTTAATAGGTGATTAGTTAATCATTTGAAAAAAATTAGTTTTATTGTTTTTGTAATTAATTTTAAAATTAAAATATTGAAAACACTTTTTTAAAGATGGCGCTAGGGTTGAAGATCAATTGGAATTTAATTTATTTTTTTTTTGTAAAAACAGTTTTATCCTTACTCTAAAATATTACAAATTTACAAAGAGGCTAATTTTCGTGTTCTTGAGATATTTAATTTTTAAGATTTTTCGAACAATTTTTATCAAGCTCGAAAACGAAAGCATATGGATATGAAAATTTTTTAATTTGTTATAGTTTTTGAAATATTTTTGGAATTTTGAAAAAAGTTTGTATTTTTGATTTTGTAATAATTTTTGCAAAATCTTTTAGAATTTGGAAAAAGTTTTAACTTTTGATTTTGTTATAATTTTTGCAATATTTTTTGAATTGTGAAAAAAAAATAGAATTTTTGAATTTGTGAATTTTATATATATATAATTAGAATTTTGAAAAAAGTTTCAATTTTTTATTTTGTAAGAAGTTTGGAATATTTTTTGAATTTTGAAAAAAAATGGAATTTTTGGATTTGTGAATTTTATATATATATTTTCAGAATTTTGAGAAAAGTTTCAATTTTTGATTTTGTAAGAATTTTTGGAATATTTTTAGAATTTTAAATTTTTGATCTTATTATAATTTTAAGAATTTTGAAAAATGTTACATTTTTTTTGATATTGTTTTAATTTTTGCAATATTTTTAGAATTTTGGAAAAAGTTTGAATTTTTGAATTTACAAGAAGATATTATTAGAATTTAGAAAAAGTAATAAATATTAAATATTTGATTTTAATACAATTTTTGAAATAATTTTGGGATTTTGAAAAAAGTTTGTGTTTTTGATTTTGTTATAATTTTTGTAAAATTTTTAGAATTTTTGAAAAAAGTTTTAATCTTTGATTTTGTAATAATTTTTGGAATATTTTTAGAATTTTGAAAAAAGTTTGATTTTATTTAATTTTTACAATATTTTTGGAATTTTGAAAATATGAATTTGTGATTTTGTAATATTTTCTCGAAACACTAATTATAAAATTTATTATATTTATTATAAAATTTATAATATTTAGTATAATTATAATTATAATAATTATAATATATAATATTTATTATAAAAGTAAAAAAAGTGCAAAAACAATACATTTTAATCAAATTCTATTGAAGTTGACGGTTATGCAGTTGATGTTCGCTTCAGGGACTTCCATTGTAGTTGACGGCTATGACGTTCGCTTCAGGGGCCCCTGATATGAAGAACATAACCTCAAATACAGTTTTTACCCAGAAATGGTGTCAAAAAATTTAACAAATGTCTGTTTTAGGATTTATTCAGAATCAAGATTTTTTGGCATTTTCGTGTTTTTGGTCATGAAGATGTTATTTTTTGCGGTTTGTTTATACAGCAAATTTGTAGCTGAGGTCAAGAACTAATTTTTACTTATTCTATTCATACTAAAATTCCAAATGGTTTACGAGATATGAGCCTAAGAAAATTTGCAAGTTTTCGCAAAACATAAATTGCGACAAAAAAACTTCAAACAAAAATTCGCAAGCTCGATTTTCACCGTAGACATATGGTCTGGTGGACTTTTTTGCTCAGTACAACTCCAGGAATCAGAATCGCGAGGGGCCCATGAAGATTTTTAAATCGCCCCACTCTAAATATATATATATATATATATATATATATATATATATATATATATATATATATATATATATATATATATATATATATATATATATATATATATATATATATATATATATATATATATATATATATATATATATATATATATATACATATATATATATATATATATATATATATATATATATATATATATATATATATATATATATATATATATATATATATATATATATATATATATATTGATATATATATATATATATATATATATATATATATATATATATATATATATATATATATATATATATATATATATATATATATATATATATATATAATATATATATATATATATATATATATATATATATATATATATATATATATATATATATATATATATATATATATATATATATATATATATATATATATATATTGTATGTAATAATTCTAACACGAGCTTTTTTGGTCTAAATCTTTAATTTATTCTATTAATTCATATTCCAGTCAATATTTCGGCAACATGCCATCATCACAGACCTGTCAATAAAACTTAATACATTATATGCATCAACGCAACAAGACATTAGTGTAAAAATGATTTTCTTACCTAATGTCACACATAAACTTTTGTACTAAACATTTAACTATAAAAACTATTGCTACTTACATAAAAACTTATTATCTAATATCACAGGTATTTAATTAAATCTACTTTTCGGTTTGGGAAACCTTGTCTGAGAAAAACTTGCACAATAAATTAATTATAACAACACGAAAATTGGCCTACAGACTTTACTAATGTTCTAATTAAAATTAAGTGTAATGTCATATATAGACTCGTCAACTTGTACATAAAGAGAAACCAGAACTGAAACAAATCTTACAGGTTTCTCCAACCATAATCAATTCTCAATAGAGCATGTGTTACCTATTTTATAATTTTGGGAAAATAAATTAAAAAAAAAATTGAAATAAACGGTGATCAATTGATGTTACTCTCTCGTTACTGTATTTGAAAACAATATCAACCTGTTACTGTATGTGAAAAACAAATATGTATTAACGAACCTTATAAAATAATTCTGTTTAGAATAAAACAAGTAAACGTATAAGTAAAAACATAAATGATAAAAATTAGGAAATGAAGAAATTGTAACATTCTAAATAAATTCTGTGTGTTTTACTGTTTGGTATTGTGTTTTCGTAATTTTTTGTATGTAGATATTAAATTCCTGTATGAGACGTTTAGATTTCTGAGGTCAGTTCTAGTGTTCACTGTTTCGTTTTCTTTTAACCAGATGTGTCCAGCTTCTTTGAACTCTCTTTTGAGTTTGTGTTTGTCCCGGTCTATGATTTTCGTACGTTTGAAGTCAAACTCATGTTTAACTTCCGTGTTCTGGTTATTAATGACGTGTTGGTTTATGGCTGTTTTGTTAGGGTTTGTAAACTTTAGTTTATAGTCACTTCTGTGTTGGGTCAATCTGTCTTTTAGGGTTTGTTTAGTTTGTCCAATATAAATTTTGTTACATGAGCATGGAATTTCGTATACTATATTATGTGACGCTTCTAGTTTGTTAGTATCCTTCAGTTTGGAGAAATGTTTTTTTAAAATGTTGTGTGGTTTGTTGGCTATGAGTATATTGGGATTACGGTACGATACATGTTTTTTGATGGTGTCTGTTAGTTTAGGTATGTATGTCAATGTTGTTCTGATTTTTGTAGGTGGTGTTGGTGGGTTAGTTGTTGAATTTTCGGTTGATGTTCTCTGGTTGTTATTAGCCTGTTTGTTCTTCACTTGGTTTATGCTGTTTTTGATAATGGTGTTGATAATAGATAAGGGATAATTATTTTTTGTGAGAATGTTCTTCGCTATGATGGTGTTCTTGTACCAGTACTTTTCATGGCTTAGGTTGAGAATCCTTTTTATAAAAGCCGTTGCTACATTTATTTTCATAGGTTTCGGATGGGCGGATAAAAAATTCAGCATTCTGTTCGACGAAGTGTCTTTGCTATGCCAATCTGGTATGATTTTCTTGTTCTCTCGTTTTAGCTTCATATCTAGGAAAGTTATTTGATTGTCTGTTTCGTATTCTACTGTAAAAGTAATGTTTTGATGAAAGTTGTTGAACATATTGAGGGTTTGTTGTATGGAAGACTGTGGAATCGCCATTATGACATCATCTACATATTTTTTTATTAAAGTTGGGTGAAACTCAAGTTGGTTTAATGCGTTTTGAAACAATTTCTCTAAAACTATATCTGCTAAAACTGGAGAGAGTGGATTCCCCATGGCTAATCCTTTAACTTGATGGTAGTATTGATCTTTATAGCTGAAGTAACTATTTTCTTTAATGCAGTACTTTAAAATAGCGAAAAAATCTATCTTAGATATGTTGACAAAGCTTTCAATCTCATTCCATCTACTATTTATTATCTCGATAGCTGTATCAATTGGAATGTTGGTAAACAAAGACACTGCGTCGAATGACACATTTATATCTTCATCTTTTAGTGTTAGTGTGCTGATGTATTCTTTGAATATGAATGAGTTCTGTACGTTGAATTGGCTATTGTATGTTAGTTTCTTAAGTATAGTGTTGCAGTATTGGGATAAGTAGTAACAGGGCGAGTCTATGGTTGATACTATAGGGCGTAGCGGAATGTCCGTTTTGTGTAGTTTTGGTAACCCGTATATTTTTGGAGCTGTAGGGTATTTTACTAACAGTTTTTTGGCGTCCTTCTCTTGCATTATGTTTTTATTTATAATGATTTGGTTTACTAAACCTTTGCATCTGTTATTGAGCGTTATAGTTGGATCTTTTTCTAGTTTGATGTATGTAGTCATATCCTTTAGAAGGTTTTCCATTTTATTATTGTAATCTTCTTTATATAAAATTACTGTCTTATTGCTTTTATCGGAGTTTGTTATGTATATATCGGGATTATTTCGTAAAAAATTGCTGGTTTGTTTTTGTGCTTTGTATAAAAAGGCGTCAATATATGTAAGTGGCTTGTTGGTTTGTGTAATATATTCTTTAATGTTCTGCGTGATCATAGTTCTATCTTCTTGTGCACTATTTTCGTCTTCGTATCTATTGAGAATGTTTTCAACTTCTGAGAGAACTGTAAGAATAGGACACTCGATTCTTTCTGTAGGAATGGAAAATTTGGAACCGAAACTTAACAAAATTTGTACATCGACAGGGATTGTGGTCTCTGTAAGGTTTTTAACACATTCATTATCTCGACGCAGTGTCTTTGTTTACCAACATTCCAATTGATACAGCTATCGAGATAATAAATAGTAGATGGAATGAGATTGAAAGCTTTGTCAACATATCTAAGATAGATTTTTTCGCTATTTTAAAGTACTGCATTAAAGAAAATAGTTACTTCAGCTATAAAGATCAATACTACCATCAAGTTAAAGGATTAGCCATGGTGAATCCACTCTCTCCAGTTTTAGCAGATATAGTTTTAGAGAAATTGTTTCAAAACGCATTAAACCAACTTGAGTTTCACCCAACTTTAATAAAAAAATATGTAGATGATGTCATAATGGCGATTCCACAGTCTTCCATACAACAAACCCTCAATATGTTCAACAACTTTCATCAAAACATTACTTTTACAGTAGAATACGAAACAGACAATCAAATAACTTTCCTAGATATGAAGCTAAAACGAGAGAACAAGAAAATCATACCAGATTGGCATAGCAAAGACACTTCGTCGAACAGAATGCTGAATTTTTTATCCGCCCATCCGAAACCTATGAAAATAAATGTAGCAACGGCTTTTATAAAAAGGATTCTCAACCTAAGCCATGAAAAGTACTGGTACAAGAACACCATCATAGCGAAGAACATTCTCACAAAAAATAATTATCCCTTATCTATTATCAACACCATTATCAAAAACAGCATAAACCAAGTGAAGAACAAACAGGCTAATAACAACCAGAGAACATCAACCGAAAATTCAACAACTAACCCACCAACACCACCTACAAAAATCAGAACAACATTGACATACATACCTAAACTAACAGACACCATCAAAAAACATGTATCGTACCGTAATCCCAATATACTCATAGCCAACAAACCACACAACATTTTAAAAAAACATTTCTCCAAACTGAAGGATACTAACAAACTAGAAGCGTCACATAATATAGTATACGAAATTCCATGCTCATGTAACAAAATTTATATTGGACAAACTAAACAAACCCTAAAAGACAGATTGACCCAACACAGAAGTGACTATAAACTAAAGTTTACAAACCCTAACAAAACAGCCATAAACCAACACGTCATACATATTTGTTTTTCACATACAGTAACAGGTTGATATTGTTTTCAAATACAGTAACGAGAGAGTAACATCAATTGATCACCGTTTATTTCAATTTTTTTTTTAATTTATTTTCCCAAAATTATAAAATAGGTAACACATGCTCTATTGAGAATTGATTATGGTTGGAGAAACCTGTAAGATTTGTTTCAGTTCTGGTTTCTCTTTATGTACAAGTTGACGAGTCTATATATGACATTACACTTAATTTTAATTAGAACATTAGTAAAGTCTGTAGGCCAATTTTCGTGTTGTTATAATTAATTTATTGTGCAAGTTTTTCTCAGACAAGGTTTCCCAAACCGAAAAGTAGATTTAATTAAATACCTGTGATATTAGATAATAAGTTTTTATGTAAGTAGCAATAGTTTTTATAGTTAAATGTTTAGTACAAAAGTTTATGTGTGACATTAGGTAAGAAAATCATTTTTACACTAATGTCTTGTTGCGTTGATGCATATAATGTATTAAGTTTTATTGACAGGTCTGTGATGATGGCATGTTGCCGAAATATTGACTGGAATATGAATTAATAGAATAAAATAAAGATTTAGACCAAAAAAGCTCGTGTTAGAATTATTACATACAATATATACAAACATTGGTCGTATAAATAAAATAACCTACAATTTATATATATATATATATATATATATATATATATATATATATATATATATATATATATATATATATATATATATATATATATATATATATATATATATATATATATCTGTAGGTGGGAGGTAAACTACACCAAGTCCAATTTTTTCAAAATACGTTTTTTTTATACTGTTAGAATCAGGATTTAGTTCTCTACCGAGAGGTTAAAAGCACTGAGTCCTAACTAGTGTAGTTTTCGAGATAGAACAATTTTAAATAGTCCAAGTCCATAGTAAATAGTCTATTTTCAAACAGTTTTTTGGCTTTCCTGTAAAATTTTAAAAATGTGACTTGGTGTAGTTTACCTCCCACCTACAGATATATATATATATATATATATATATATATATATATATATATATATATATATATATATATATATATATATAAATATATATATATATATATATATATATATATATATATATATATATATATATATATATATATATATATATATATATATATATATATATATATATATATATATATATATATATATATATATATATATATATATATATATATATATATATATATATATATATATATATATATATATATATATATATATATATATATATATATATATATATATTGTTACGATTGCAGAAAATCTAGACGATTACAGAAAGATCTAAACGATTACGGTCACTTCCAGGAAAATAAAATCAACAAAACACAACAGAAATTGAATGAAATGAATATTGTTGTTGTTGTCTCTTCTTAGAAATAGGGTCAACATAAACGATTTTATGAATCAAATCAACATAACGTAAAATAATCGAATATTCTAATATTTTCTCAAGGTTTCTAGAAAGTGATGTCGAATTATATAGAAGTATTGCAGAAGGTATATAAGAAGATTACCTATTGTAGTTTTTAATTAGTGTTATTTTAAACCTGCGATAGTGAAGTTGGAATTAGTTTATTTTAAACCTGCGATTGTGAAGTTAAAAATTATAAAAGTGATCTTTAAATTAGTTTTTGTGTAAAGTTTTTGTAAATAAAGTTATAAGTGTTATTAAATAGAAATATTTTGTGTATTATTTTGAACGTTGTGAATTGGAAATTTCTACAATAAACCGTTGGAGTTTCGAAGCTGTTGGAAGAATATTCTAGTTGGGAATATTGTTTGCTGTATTGTTTTCCTGTTGTTGTGGAACAGTTAAGGTGTTGAATACTTAATAAAACCTGGTGTGTTTGCTTACTAATCAGTGATCGAACTCAGAAAGAGATTGGGAATTGCGTTTATCGAATTGTGAGTTAGGCCAATTCGAAGGAAGGTAGGAAAAACGTAACAATATATATATATATATATATATATATATATATATATATATATATATATATATATATATATATATATATATATATATATATATATATATATATATATATATATATATATATATATATATATATATATATATATATATATATATATATATATATATATATATATATATATATATATATATATATATATATATATATATATATATATATATATATATGAGTCTCGCAAGCACCTTAAATTAAGTAGTGAACGTTTTAATTAAATTCAATTTTTACTGTAGTTCAATTTTTTAATAGTATCAAATCGCGTAGAAAAATTTAAAAAAAAATTTATATGTTTGTGTCGTAGCAAAACAAAAGAAAATAAACCTCTTAGTCTACTATTTTCCATCTGACGATTAGTTCTATTATATTTTTCTGATTGGATTTTTTTTTTTGGGACGTGCGGTTGCAATAAGCTGTCAACTATTTTCTTTGGTGAAGATAAAAATGGCGATTTGAGTGGTGATACATTTTTTTCAAGTGCATTTGGTATCAACCAAAACATCATTTTTTTAAAAGAAGGATTGGTATTTGTCTCCACCCGAAGTAGGATTAACACCGAGAGTTGTCGAGATTACACAGAGGAATAGCTTTCCGCTATTCTGAGGCCACAATACAATGGATAGCAGATAAAAACAGGCCATGACCTCATGCGTGATCCAGGTAACAATGGAATTAACTAGTTGGCCATAGGCTTATTAATCATTCGTATACCTATAATAGGTTGTTTTAAGTAATCAAACTTTTAAAGAACCAAATTTAAAATCAATCATACTCGTACAACCATGCCAAAATGAAATCCAATTTTTATTGAACTGTGCACGTCCGTGTAATGAATGATCACGCATCTTATTTTATTCCTGTATGATGTGGAACAGTGAAATTAGCGGGTAAATTATAATCCTTCTAAGTGGTATTATCAGTCACAATGGTGTTAAACTGAAATAAAAGAACATAAATTAAAACTTAATCCATGGGGGTTGAACTGTGTATGTGAGTTGAACTAAAGTCATCCAAGCATAATTATTCTGATGATTTGCCTATTAATTAATTAATTGATTAAGACATAATCGGTCTAAAGAAAATATTGTGATGTTAAATATATTAACTTCTAAAACTAATTTTGCCGAACCGTGGTTGTCCGTTTTGATTGAGTGCTCGTATCGTATTTCAGTTATTTATTAGTTATTCGCAATATAATCGATATTTTAGTCTAAATGAAATACCGGAAGGTTGATAGGAAAAGGAAACAATTGTATATATATATTTGTATATCAAATAGAAGATCAACATTTTTGATAATATAGGAAGAACTAAATTTAAATCAATATGTTTACACGTATAGCAAAAATTTTTTTTTTGATATTTATTTATTTTTTTTGTGCGTTCATTATCGTAGATAATTTATACTCTTAATAATAACTCTAAATCAAACTATTTTTGATAATATAAGAAGAATTAACTTTTAATTAATGCATTTTTGTTGCCTAGTTCGAGTGTTACATCTTAATTAATTTGAGGCATTTATTGAATTACGTGGTGGGCGAGATGGAGAAGTGGATAAGTCAACAACATCACTTACAAGGAAGTTAAGCAACACTGGGAAGGGTGCGAACTTAAACGGGTGACCGCTTGGGAACCTCACCAGAAAAAATATGGAAATACGATTGAATCACATTGAAGCAGGAATATCTCGCCCACGGTATGCCAGTATACCTTATCCAGCAGCCCTGGAAACTGGCTAGGATTCGATGGCCCAATCACCCGTTAATCCGAAAGGTGAATCCGAAATTCAAATGATTAAAGAAACGCATACTAGAAAGATACAAAGCAAAACAAACCGGAATAATAAAATATCGACCCTTAGCTATCGTACCCGGACACGAGTAGGAAACTGGAATGTCAGAACTCTGATAGAAACATCGCGGTTAGCACAAGTTGAGAAAGTAATGAAAGAATACAACATCGAGATACTAGGACTCAGTGAAGTTAGATGGAAAAACAGCGGAGAGTTAACAACAAGTGAAGGAAACTATATGATGTTCTCTGGTAAATCCAACACACATGAACAAGGCGTAGCAATATTAACAACACCTAACGCAAAGAAAGCACTTCTCGAATGGAAACCAATCAGTAGCAGAATAATAACAGCAAGATTCCAATCGAAAATTAGAAACACAACGATCATACAGTGCTATGCACCTACCGAAGAAGCTGATGATGCGACAAAAGATGAATTCTACGAACAGCTCCAAGCAACGCTGGCTAGTGCACACCGAAATGACATCAAAATAATACAAGGGGATTTCAATGCCAAAATTGCAACCGACAACACCGGAATGGAATCAGTCATGGGCAAAAATGCACTAGAATCAACACGTAACAATAATGGAGAAAGGCTCATCGATTGTTGTGTCACAAATCAACTATTCATAGGAGGCAGCAAGTTCCCACACAAGAACATACACAAATACACTTGGACATCACCAAATGGAAGAACCAAGAATCAAATTGATCACGTACTGGTGAATAAGAAGTTTCTATCCTCACTACAAGACGTCAGAGCAAAACGAGGAGCAGACATACACAGCGACCATCAACTGGTAGTTGCAACATTCAAAATCAAACCAGCCGCTGTAAAACAAAACAACAAGTCATGTAAGAGGAAATTTAACATCAATAGATTGAGCGACAAAAATACAAATAACATCTTCAAAGAGTCGCTCCAGCTCAATCTACCAAACAACGAAACCACCAGCATTGATGAAAAATGGGAACAAGCTAAAGAAGCTTACGTCAAAACTGCTACAGATGTGCTAGGCTACCAAGACAAATCACAGAAACCATGGATTAGCGATGATACATGGAAGAAAATTGAAGAGCGTCGACAGCTCAAGTTGCAGTTGTGTCACCAGAACACAACCGAGATCCGCAACAAATATGAAAGTACAGCAAAACAAGTTAAAAAGATGGCAAGGAATGATCGCAGAAGATATACAGAAAGCATTCTCAAGACTGCGGAAACAGCAGCAGCTAATAGAAATATGCGCACTCTACACAAATGCGTGAGAAAGGTCACCAACAAATATACAAACACTCCACCAATAAAGGATGAATCTGGTCAAACCCTCACAACTCATGAACAACAGCTAAATAGATGGAAAGAATACTTCGAAGACAACTGCCACCAACAAGAAAATAACTTGCAGTCTCCGGATGACAACTATAACGAAACTATTAGCACCCATCCACCAACGGAACGGGAAGTTAGAGATGCCATACAGAAACTCAAGAACAACAAATCCGCTGGTACAGATAATATATCAGCAGAATTACTCAAAGCAGATGTAAACACAACAGCAGAAGCTCTAACACCACTATTAGCTGATGTATGGAACGAAGGTAAAATACCAACCAAATGGAAAGAAGGTTTAACCATAACAATCCCAAAGAAAGGTGATCTAAGAGAATGCAAAAATTGGAGAGGTATATCTCTGCTCAACACAATAATGAAAATACTAGCAACGATCATTCTCGAAAGAATATCTCCATCAATTAACATGAAACTAAGAAATGAACAAGCCGGCTTTAGACCAGGAAGAAGCTGTACCGATCATATCAACACAATCCGTATCATCATTGAGCAATCAAATGAATGGAATTCACCATTGTATCTCCTCTTCGTGGACTTCGAACGCGCCTTCGACTCAATCAACAGGAGCGCGATATGGAAGACACTTTGTGAAATGGGCATCCCGAAGAAAATAGTTGATCTAATCAAAGAAATTTACCGGGATGCTGCAAACAGAATACAATACAAAGGACAGCAAAGTGATGAATACTACAACCACCGAGGAGTGAGACAAGGCTGTGTACTATCCCCGCTACTATTCCTAATAGTACTAGATAGTATCATGAGAAAGCTCGATGATGCAAGTCCAAATGGAATCCAATGGAATACAACAAGACGGCTCAATGATCTAGACTACGCAGATGACATCTGTCTACTTACACACACACATACGGACATGCAGCAGAAAATACAGAAGCTATCAACCCTTGCACATGAAGTCGGTCTCAACATTAATATCAGAAAAACAAAGGCTATGAGATTGAACACCAAAACGATAACACCAATTACCATCAACAATACACAAGTGGACGAAGTTGACAAATTTGTGTACCTTGGTTGTACTGTAGCAAAAACAGGCGGGACTGAAGAAGATATCAGTCAGCGTATTAACAAAGCCAGAAATACGTTCAATATGCTTCACAAGATCTGGAATGCATCCGTCCTGTCAAGAAAGACAAAGCTACGAATGTTCAATGCATGTGTCAAGTCAGTACTGCTGTATGGGTGTGAAACGTGGAAACAAACAAGAAAGATCACAAATAAACTACAGGTGTTTGTGAACAAATGCCTGAGAAGACTGATCAAATGCTTCTGGCCAAACACCATCAGTAACCAGGAGCTTCTACGGCAGACAGAGCAGCTAGACATTGAGACCGAGATAAAACAAAGAAAATGGAGATGGATAGGACATACACTGAGAAAATCAGTCGAAGATATAACAAGGATGTCCCTAGAGTGGAATCCACAAGGTAAAAGGAGAGTTGGAAGACCACCCATGACATGGAAGAAAACGGTGCTAGCTGAAGCAAAACAAATTGGCAAGACATGGGGTGAACTGAAAGCGATTGCCCCCAACAGAGTTAGATGGTCCAGTCTAGTAGACGCCCTATGCTCCTAAATGGAGATAAAGGAAAAAAAAAAAAAAAAAAAAAAAATTGAATTACGTGATTATAAACGTACATTGTAATAAAAGGAAAAAAAAATATAAAAAAAAAAATCTTATGTGTTGTAATTGTGGCTTGTGTCGTATCAAAGAAAAGGGAAGATTGTGGTAAACCTGTAACCGAAGGAGCGAAGTCTCTAAATTGTAGTTGTGTCAACGTGAATTTTCCTTTACCTGCGACTTTGTGGAAAGCGCAATTGTCAACCTTGTTCAGTTGCTCAGCGTCCACTTATGACCTTGTGATTGGGGTTGCTAATCGGTGGTTACCCCTCTACTCAGCAGTATTGGAACCAACAGTCCATAGCGGGCACAACATTTGGTTCGTTCGACGTACTGTTGCTTTTGGTCACCATTCAATACTGTTATAACTGGCCAACGCTATATATATCAACTTATCGTCGATCGGTCATCCACCTATAAGAAGCTGGATGGAAGGATGATCGGCTAATACCATCGAAAAGGAGAAGAGGTAGGATTTGGATAAACCATGAGGTGAGTCGTAACTTTATTTTCAGGGATGAATGAAAATGGATATGTTTGTGGGTGTATGTGCGTGTGTATATAGATGGGTGTGTAGGGGTGGGATACCATAATCTAAATTAAGATGATTATCACTGGTTAAATTTTCTATATTTTTTTTGAATTTATTGATTAATTACTAATAATCGTTATGCAACGTGTAATCGGCCTATAAGCGAATCCTTAATTCTGTTGCAATTATAACTGACATAACATAACACTGCTATTCCTCTATAATAAAATAGCCTAGACCTTCGATATTAAACAGAAAACCAAATATTATTCACTTAGGGGGTTATGATCAGGTTTGGGTGAACAAATTTTTATATTACATTTCATTTATATAGCAATATGGATGATGGTCAAATAAACGAACTTGAAGTTCTGGAAGGTAATTGTTTATCGTCAATTGTACCAGAATATTGGTTTTCTTACCAAACATTTGCATTATATTGCTTGTACAACCAGAGGAGGAGAATTTGCATAAGTTATCAACTAAAATTAATTGGAGATGTAATCATTTGGACAAGAACCTCAAATCAAATAGCATCGAATTTTAAGATCTGTTTCTTGGTGTGTGTTTTGTAGACCTGATTGTCGAACAAGAGGGACAACTTTAATCACACTAGCCAACACAACAAACGATGCCTTCAGTTTATCCACAAATATTTTTCTCTTGGCTTCGATTTAATTTTCCATCGAATTGTGTGTTAAATAGTTTGTGGAATTGCCAAAGCGACCCAACAGTTTCCTGGAAAGATGATCAAACTGTTTTAATGGAGTTGATTATTTATTCGCCGTCGGTAAAGGACAGGCCGAGCCTAAATTTGTTCTTGAGGACCCTGTACCAGCGGGATGATTCTTATAACTCGTATCAAAATATATTGTCGGCCATATTGGGTCGAACATTGTATATAATCTCTCCGATATATTTTTATTGACTTAATTAAAGTATTCAAATGTAACAATAATTGTCAAAAATTCGCAACATTAAAAAATAAAGGGATGAACAAATTTTATTATAGTTTTTTTTACAAGTTATAATCAAATTTTTTCAATATTAAAATTTCTAACTGTGTTTTATTTTTTGTTTGGATTTGTTGTTAGTTATAAATTCAAATCAAATTAAAGTTAAACATTGAAATATAAATTGATTGTTTTGTGTTTATTGTGTGTGGATGCTCACAAATAAAAGAACTATAAGTCGCCAGATGCGTAGCCTCCCTAGGAGCTCGCTCAGCAGCATTAAACAGTTGAGTCAAGGCATTAAAATGAGTGACATCCCAACAGTAAACAGGTATGCAGGTTTACCGCCTAACGTTAATTTATCAAAATATGCAAAAACATCGCAAACTAGTTCTCCGTATGGTGAAAGTTCTAGAAAACCTGTAGAAAAAATTCCTCCAATAATTACAAAATCTTCCTCAACGGAGATTCATAAAACTATGAAGGAACTAAATATTTCAAAATATAATATACAAATAATGTCAATTGGCATAAAAATACTTACATATAGCCTATCAGACTATAACAAAATTTTTACTAAATTAAAAGAACATAACAATGGTATGTTCTCATATACGCTTGAGGAAAATCGTTTTGTTAAATTTGTACTATGTGGGCTCCATGATATGGATACAAATGAAGTTAAGAAAAGCCTCGAGAATAGTGGCCTGAGTCCTGTTAATGTTTGGAAAACTATTCCTAAAAAATATCGTCGAAACAGTGAAGATGCCCTTTAGTTGGTTGCTTTCAAAAAGGGATCAATGTCTCTGAACCAATTAAAAAATATTAGATTTGTTAATAACACAGTGTGCAGATGGGAAATTTGTCGATCCACCAGCAAAGGTCCTCTTCAATGTTATAAATGTAAAATGTATGGTCATGGAGCGAACGCATGCTACATGAAGCCAAAATGTAATTTCTGTGGTGGAGATGAACATATTGATGATATAGAGTGTCCTTTACAAAACGATATTACTAAACATGTTTGCTGTAATTGTAGTGGAAATCATACATCTAACTCTATAATTTGTCCAGAAAGAGAAAAATACATTCAAATAAAAAATCATCTGAATCTAAAAAATAAGTTGAGTCGACCTTCAAATCAACCAACGTTTTCATTTCAACAACAGGATTTTCCTATTATTCCTTCAATACCTCATCAAAACAACAATAAAAATTTTAATAATAATAATAATAATAATAATTTTGTTAACAAAAAAATGCAGTTCAGTACAGTGGTTCAAACAAATGCAATCAATCATGAAAATTCAATTAATATTAATTCAGATAGCACAAATGATTTGTTTGCACCACATGAGTTATTACAAATTCTCAAAGAACTTGTTTCAGGACTTCGGGGGTGCCATTCCAAAGAAGAACAATTTGATGTTATGGCTAATATTGCTATTAAATATGTCTGTTATCCATAATTCTTTAAAAATTTGTGTGTGGAACGCGTACGGTATAAAAAATAAAAAATTTGAGATAATTCAGTTTTTAGATAATTTTAATATTGATATATTACTTATAGACCAGGGTCAATAATTTTTGAAAACAAAAAAAATAATAGTAGGATGAAACCCATTAGAAAAGGAGGAGAATATTATACAAATGAAAGGAAAAATAATTTACGGGCGATCTGAGGTCGGGAAGGGGAAGGGGTGAGTTTTTAAGGGTAAAAAACGGTTTATCTCGATTTCCGGCAAAACTAAAAGTCCTATGGAAAAAATTTATATGGCAAAGTTGTAGGTAATAAAAAGATCTAAAGTTTTGTATCGACACTTTTTTCACATAACCTCAAAATTTATGTGAAAAATTCAAAAAACCAAGTTTTTGGTTTTTTATTTTTATCTTTTACAAAATTTTTTTTTTTTTCACGAAATTTGGTGAAAACTTACCTTTTTATGTCCCAAATACGCTGTAGTTTATTTGATTTGAAATTTTTATTTGGTCACCTTATTTTGAATTAATATCGAAAAAGCACCCTAATTTTCAATCGAAAATTCACCCGTCAAAATATCAGCTTTTTTCAAAAAGTTGGTATGCTTTCTGTTCGTTGAAATCTCTACTTTCCGATGGTGAAAAAAAAAATATATTACTATAGTAATTCTTCTCAGAAAATGCAAAAAATGAATTGAATTTTCGATTGAAAATTAGGGTGCTTGTTCGATATTAATTCAAAATAAGGTGAAAAAATAAATATTTCAAATCAAATAAATTACAGCGTATTTGGGACATAAAAAGGTAAGTTTTCACCAAATTTTGTGAAAAAAAAAAACTTTTTTGTAAAAGATAAAAATGAAAAACCAAAAACTATGGTTTTTTGAATCGAAAATTCAATTCATTTTTTGCATTTTCTGAGAAGATTTACTATAGTAATATATTTTTTTTTTCACCATCGGAAAGTAGAGATTTCAACAAACAGAAAGCATACCAACTTTTTGAAAAAAGCTGATATTTTGACGGGTGAATTTTCGATTGAAAATTAGGGTGCTTTTTCGATATTAATTCAAAATAAGGTGAACAAGTAAAAATTTCAAATCAAATAAATTACAGCGTATTTGGGACATAAAAAGGTAAGTTTTCACCAAATTTTGTGAAAAAAAAAAACTTTTTTGTAAAAGATAAAAATGAAAAACCAAAAACTATGGTTTTTTGAATCGAAAATTCAATTCATTTTTTGCATTTTCTGAGAAGATTTACTATAGTAATATATTTTTTTTTTCACCATCGGAAAGTAGAGATTTCAACAAACAGAAAGCATACCAACTTTTTGAAAAAAGCTGATATTTTGACGGGTGAATTTTCGATTGAAAATTAGGGTGCTTTTTCGATATTAATTCAAAATAAGGTGAACAAGTAAAAATTTCAAATCAAATAAATTACAGCGTATTTGGGACATAAAAAGGTAAGTTTTCACCAAATTTCGTGAAAAAAAAAAATTTTGTAAAAGATAAAAATAAAAAACCAAAAACTTGGTTTTTTGAATTTTTCACATAAATTTTGAGGTTATGTGAAAAAAGTGTCGATACAAAAGTTTTAGATCTTTTTATTACCTACAACTTTGCCATATAAATTTTTTCCATAAGACTTTTAGTTTTGCCGGAAATCGAGATAAACCGTTTTTTACCCTTAAAAACTCACCCCTTCCCCTTCCCGACCTCAGATCGCCCGTAAATTATTTTTCCTTTCATTTTTATAATATTCTCCTCCTTTTCTAATGGGTTTCATCCTACTATTATTTTTTTTTACTTTTTATTATTTTTAAAGGCTTCTACCCTGGTCTATTATTAGTGAAACGCATTTAAAGCCTTCTATTTCATTTTCGATTCCTAATTTTCGATTTTATCGTAATGATAGAGAAAATATTCGCAGGGGTGGTGTTGGTATTCTTATAAAAGATTGCATTAAACATTCGCTTCTTCCTGACCTTAAATTAAATTGTATAGAATCCCTGGGTATTAATATAATAAGTAGTGATAATAATCAACTTAAAATATTTTCTGTATATTGTTCATATTCGAATTCTGAGCATCTCAGAAATGATTTTATAAAAATTTGTAGTGGTAATATTCCTTACCTAATTGGTGGTGATTTAAATTGTAAGCATCCTAACTGGTTTTGTCCTAGAACTAACCGCGGTGGTCGAACTTTATATGATTATTCTATTAACTCTGATTGTGTTGTTATCGCTCCCCAAGATCCTACCCACTATAGTCCTGCTGGAGTCCCTAGTATTATTGACATATTTTTAACAAACAACCCTCAGTTGATATCCGAAGTTAACACCATTCAAGCACTCTGCTCCGATCATCTGCCAGTCCTCTGTTCAATAGTATTTAATAATCAAGTAGATCATTGCCATCGTAAATACTTTAACTATAAAAATGCTAATTGGAGCATTTATCAGAATCATATTTCATCTGAAATTGAAAATTTCAATTTAAGTTCAATTCATACTATTTCAGATGTCAACGTTGCAGTCGATTTTTTGACAGCATCCATTTCTTCAGCTCGTGATCTATCCGTACCGCTTGTGCCTGTTCTTCCAACTGATAAATTGTTATTATCTGATCAAGTGTTAAGTTTTATCAGACACCGAAATTCGCCTAGAAGATCTTACCTCAGAAGTCGCCTTGCTCACATTAAAACCTCAATAAACTTGCTAAATAGAATTATTAAATATCATATAAATATTCTTTATAATCAAAAATGGCAAACGAAGCTTGAATGCTTGGATAATGGTTCAAGAAACTTCTGGAAAACAACTAAACATTTTAAAAACCATCGCAAGTCCATTCCACCATTAGTTACTCCCAACACTGGAAATCGAATTTTCTTAAATACAGAAAAAGCACAAGTATTGGCTGATGTTTTCCTTGACGCTCATCAAATTCCAAACTCCAATATTGTAATTGAAGAACAAGTGAATGACTTTTGCACTAATTTCAATAATTTGGATAACAATGCTCCAATTTCTGAAATTCACCCTTCTGAAATTTCTGATATTTTGAAATTCCTTCCAAGGCTCAAAGCTCCAGGTGTAGATAATATTCCATTTATTTTACTTAAAAATCTTCCTGAAAGTGGAATCCATTTTCTTAAGATAATGTTCGAGTGCTGCTTGAAGCTAGGTTATTTCCCAATTCAATGGAAAAAAGCTAAAATTACTCCTGTTTTAAAGCCTGGCAAAGACCCCACTCTTGCTACAAGCTACAGACCTATTAGTCTTCTTTGTACATTGGGAAAACTCTTTGAGCAGATTATCAAAAGAAGAATGGAAGAGTTCATAACTGACAATCAAATAATTATAAACGAGCAATTTGGTTTTAGATCTGGGCACTCTACAGTTCATCAAATCCATCGTGTAGTCAATCATATTAAATCTAATAGATCTTCGCTAAAATCTACTGGAATGATATTATTAGACCTTGAACGAGCCTTTGATAAAGTTTGGCAAGACGCAGTCTGCTATAAATTATTTATATATGGATTTCCAATATTTTTAATTAAAATCATAAAATCGTTCTTAACTGATAGAACATTTTTTGTCCAGATTTTTGATTCCATGTCCTCTATACTTAGCATTCCAGCTGGGGTTCCTCAAGGTGCCGTATTGAGTCCTTTGCTTTTTTGTTTATTCATCAATGATATTCCAAGAGATAGTGAATGTAAATTATCATTATTTGCTGATGACACTGCAATATTTGTGTCAGATGAGCTGGCGGTATCTATTATCAATAAGCTTCAATTGTACCTCACTAAAATTCTCGAATTTTTTAAAAACTGGAAACTTAGTATTAACATATCAAAATGTGAAGCTATTTATTTTACTAGGTGCAGAGCATCCCGTAAACTTCCACAACAACCCTTTCTGATTCAAAACTCTTCTTTGGAATGGAAACCTTCAACTAAATATTTAGGAATTTATTTGGATAAATCATTAACATTTAAGACACACGTCACTCAAATACAACAAAAATGTAATGCACTGTTCAAAAGTCTATATCCTCTACTCAACAGAAATAGTAAACTGAATAGTCATAATAAGACACTAATTTACAAGTGTGTGATTCTTAATATCATACTTTATGGTGCACCAATTTGGTGGGATATTGCTTTGTGTCATAAAAAGAAATTTCAAATTATTCAAAACAAATTTCTAAAAACTATATATAAACGCCCTAGACGTTATAGCACTTTAAGACTGCACAACGAATTAAATATAAAGCTTGTCAATGTAGTTGCTAGAGAAGCTAATGATAGATACATAAATAAATTAAATCATATTGAAAATGAATTGATAAACGCCATTAGCTTTACCACCGCTTAATTTTTGCAACGGAGCTTTTAAGTTTAGATTTAAGTAGGTTAGGTAAATATAAGTTTTTTATTAGTTACTAAGCAGACTGAACTGCATTTGAAAATATAAACATTCTTTTTCACTTATTTTTCGCAATACTCATACTAATTAATTTCATCTGTTGTAAAGCTTACTACTAAAAGCTGATCTCAGTAAACTATTAAATGTATACAACTGTATTATAAAATTTAAAGTCAATAAAGGATTATTATAGTTTTTTTTATTTTTTTTTCGATAAATTTATAAAACTATTTAGACCAAATAATTAAACAGGTAACTTTTAACCCGTTGTCTTCTGTAGTTCTCCAAATTGTGCCTTATTAAAAATTGACTAAGAAATGAATCACTACCAATATAAATTATTATATTGGTTATTTTTGGTTTCATTTTTTTTATTTGTTTTATTCAATATCCGAGATAGCAAAACAATATTGTCTTCTTAGGGTATCTCCATTGCAAATAATAACAAAATATATTTATATTTGCAATTTTTTTTTAGATTGAATTTCCTGGTGCCAAAAAAATATTTCGCTGTAAATAATAACCTATCCATTATAATAACAGAACTATAGAAATTTTAAACAGTGGCGTGTATCGAGTGTGGTTGAATGTGGGCTTGGATGGGGATATGGGTGATAGTGTGTATGTGTGGGAGGGTGCGAGCGTGTATGAGGTGTGTGAGTGTGAGAGTATGTGAGTAAATGTGGGGTTGGACGTGCTGATCGCGGTTCTTTCGCCAAAGGGGTCGCCAGAGTCTCATTATTTCACTTGCTTTGTTCTCATTTCCGTGTTATCATGTATTTCGCGTACAATTCCGTTATTTGTGCTGGAGTAGCAGGATTTCCCTCCCGTCCCAACGGACTAAAAGCTAGCTTGGGGCTATTAAAACAAACTCGCTAGGTACGCGGCCTGCTATGCCTCTTCGTTGTTCCGCAACGAAGAAAGCGCTTCATTACAAGATTTCGCACCAAATGTCAATTTTTTTTCGGAAAAAGGTCTGATTTATAGAGCTTTTTCCTTAAAATTCGAATCGTTATATTACTGTATGTAATTGACAGATTACATGCAGCAATGATAATTAGAAATCATTATTTATGTATTAAAATGTATTGAAAAAATAATAATTATGCAACTCATTATTTACAATTTAATTCATATAAAATTTTTTTCAATTTTTTTCATATAAAAATGACAAAAATGTGTAATATGTCCTCTATTATAATGAGATACTCACTATGAGCAAAATTTCAGCGCGGTAAATGGGTCATTCAGATCTTATGGATTTTCATATTTTCATACATAATAACTGATTTTTAATCATCATTGCTGTATGTAATCTGTCAAATACACCACAATAACGATTTGAACTTTAAGAAAAAAGGTCTATAAGCTTTGAAATTAGAACGAAATGTCATACTTTTATTTTTTTTGTGTTCATTATTTATAATGTAAGGCCTTTTATCCATATAAAATGACACAAACATGTATGATGTCTATGATTATAATGATATACACAGTATTACCAAAATTCCTTCGCTCAAAATGAGTCAACCAGAGGATGAGGATTTCAGTGCAATTCTTTAAGGTCTTTCAGAATGAAGAAACATTTGAATTTTTTTTCTTCAGATTTATAAAGTTTTTTGCTTTAAAAGTTTTAGAAATACGTACTGACTGCTTCAACAAACTTGTCTTTTCAATTTGGGATCAATCACATAATGGGAAGTTACTGAAAAAGGAATCACAAAATTCCACCCATCAAAGCTCTCAAAAGTCAAGTTAAATAAAAGTGTGTAAAAAAATTTTAATACGAAATCATGTTTAGGATTGTCATTCTATTTCATTCCATCATCGTCAATTATAAATGGAAAGGATCAAACACATATAATGTGTTGGTTTTTGTTTCAGTTATTAAAATTATAGAGAAATAAATGAAATGACAACAAATTATGAAATGACAATAAATCGTTAACATTTCAGGTGAACAAGGTTAAATCAGATCGTATCAGAGAATGTTAGCGATAATTTAGATTTTCTTATGTTTGTTTTTAACAGAGATAAAGTAAAAGAATTTGTTTACGAACTGAAACAATACGAATTGTGAGGATCGTGCTAATTTATATTGATTGTTAGTTGTACGAACAATGAACAATGTCGATAATATTATGTTTGTTGTTATGTGTACTTGCGGATGATGATATTAAGAATACCAAGTAGTTATATAATAAGAGAGAAAAAGAGATCAGTGTGGCGGTTTGAAGGGAATGTATTTTTGACTGCTCGCTGGTTATATTAAAACCTCACTACCAAAACATACATTATCTCCAATTCACCGGTACAGAACCTGAAATCGTTCTGGAGGGGGGGTAGACTCTCTTACAAATGCTACTGGCCCCAACTCACGAACGGCGTAAAAACGATTTTTTTGTTTTTTCTTATTTTCTTTGACAAAAAAAATTTTATGAAGTTCAAACGTTGGCAATAGAAACAAAAGTTGGCAATGGATATACCTCCATTTATTGCACAAAGGCAGCAATTTTTTCGGAGGGAAATATTTAGTCGTTGTTGTTAAATTTAATTTTAAAAAAAAAACCAAATTTTTAACTGCGATTCCTTTTAAAACTACGCCTCCTACAGTTCTGTTTTCGCTCACTTACTCGTTTTTACGTCTATTTTTGATAAATGGTAAAAAAGGTACATTTTTGGAAAAAAAGGTGGGAAAATTGAAAAAAACGAGAATATCGCTTTTTCTCGTGGTAATTTGCATATTTATCGTTGAATAATCGTTATTAATTAACAAACTCATTTAAAATTTTTATGATAAACGTAAACGACGATCATTTGGAAATAAATTAATCAATCAATCCTCAATTGCATTTATCCACCCGTACCGGTCGGTTGTTGATTTTAATTTTAATTCATTTTAACTGTTGTTTAATGTTTATTTTATTTATTAAACGAGTACAACCTTTTGTTGTATTAAATTTGTTAAATTTTTGACGAGTACAACCTTATGTTATAGTAAATTGTTAGTTTAGTGTTGTATTAAATTATTAGTTTAGTGTTGTCCTAAAAAGTGTTCCGTGCATTTTTAAATTTGTGTTTGTGTTAAAGCTTAAAAATCATAATTATTTTTGAACAAAACCTAAAATTAGTTTATTTATAAAAAGTGAAATGTTAACGGTAATCCTTTTAGTCCATCTCCTACTATATTTAAATACGCATAACTGCAATATACAATTCACATAATATTCCATAGTACAGTTGTCTTTTCTTGTTTTACTCTCTTATTTTTCAAATTTTTTATTGATTAAATTCTGTTTACATCAATGTAGAGTAATTTAACATTTCATATTTACAATTAATACATTACATGCAATTCAATCAATAAACTCTTTTCAACAATAACTTTCAGTTACAATTTTTCCTTGTTTTGTTTTCTACCACTACCGGTGGGATAGTGAGAACTCACAGAACTGCAAAATTTTTTATGGCCTATGCCAATCTTATCTTTGCAGCCTATGTTTGTGTTACTCTATCAGTCTCTTCTGGTCTTTGGTTTTTTTTAGTATCCTCCCTATTAACTTTTAATTTAACCATTATTAATTTCAGTACAATGCCTATACCATACTCAAACTTCGTAATCGATTCCACTAACATACGGGGCCTTTCAAAAAACTTTCTTAGCATTCAATATTATCTCAACCAAAAGAAACCGCATTTACTTGCGCTAGGCGAAACTCAAGTTTCAAATATTGACAATGCAAGATTCAGCTGTAACAATTATTCTCCTGAATTTGCACTTTTTGAACACCGTGGTGTAATGGTATATATACGCAATGATGTTAAATATACAAGGCTCCTTCAATATGAATCAAGTAGTATTTCTGAATTCTGCTTTATCTGGCTTAAAATTACCGTAGATAAACATGACATGTATCTATGTTATTTATACCGCAGTCCTAATTACCACCATAATCAAACCTTAGACGCATTTAATTCTCTGACAGACACAATCGATGTCATCTTCACCACAGCGCCTAATGCAGAAATTATATTAGCAGGTGATTTCAACGTCCACCACAAAGATTGGCTCCGTTTTTCAACCAAAACATCATTAGAAGGTCAATATGCTAAATTTCTTGCTGATTCCAATCAGCTTACACAACTAGTAGATAGGCCAACCCATATTCCAAATATTGCTAGCCATTCTTCTAATCAACTTGACCTTTTCATGACAACTCATTCTGCTAAATATACCTGCTCAGTTGATGCTCCTCTTGGCAGATCAGATCACTGTGTGGTTTCTGCCTATTTTGAAATAAGTTCTCGAGCGCCTATCACAAAATTGTCCCCTCCTCGAAAGGTTTGGCATTACAATAGATGCAATTGGCAGAAACTGAACCAATTTTACAACGAAATCGATTGGCGTTTATTTCTACAGAATAAAAATGTTAACCAAGCAACAGCGTTGATCACGTTCATTATTCTACTGGGAATGAACATTTTTATTCCAACCAGTATTGTGAAAAAGAAAAATGGGTCCAAATCCTGGTTTTCTGATGTATGTTCTATAGCTAAAATCAACAAAATGTTGGCGTTTGACAAATATCAGAGTGATAAATCTCCCAGCAGTCGATCTCTTTATATCAGGGCTAGAAACAACTGTCATAGTATATTTAAAAAAGCTAAATTTCTTTTCAATTCTAATGCTAAGCGTAAAATTTTACGAGCCACAAAAGGCAGCCGATCGTATTGGAATTTTATTCGAGAGGTTGGCAATAACTTTATCAAATCTTCTATTCCACCATTAATGGATAACCAAGGAAACCCTGTAACGGACATCAAAGCGAAGGCAGATCTACTTGCGGCAAATTTTGCTGCTAACTCTGTTGTCGATGATTCCGGTATAAATCCGCCGTACATTCCACCTATTCAATCAACAATGAACAAAATTTACTTTCGTCCAAGAATTTTGCGGTCAACACTGCTTAATCTGGATCTTAGCAAATCTGCTGGTCCGGACGGTATACCACCTGTTGTACTTAAACGATGCGCGGATGCCCTGGTTTATCCACTAATTAGTCTCTTTCATTTATCCCTAAGCGCGGGTGTTTATCCATCAATGTGGAAACTGACTAATGTTCAACCAGTCACGAAAAAAGGCAACAAGTATGACCCTTCAAATTATCGTCCCATTGCATTAACCTCGATACTTGCTAAAGTCATGGAAAAATTATTAATTATAAACTAATGGCTTATCTCGAAAACAACAATCTTCTCCACGACCGCCAATATGGATTTCGTAAAACACGGTCTACTGGTGACATCATGTCAGTCCTCACGGAGAAATGGGGTAAAACAATTCATGACTTTGGTGAGTCCCATATTATTTCCCTTGACATATCCAAGGCGTTTGACAGAGTTTGGCATCGGGCTCTTAACAATAAATTAATTTCATTTGGAGTCTGTAAGACCTTGATTTGTTGGTTAGAAGATTTTTTATCCCAGAGATCTATCAGAGTAGTGCTGGATGGTGCCATTTCGGATAAATTTCCAATTCAAGCCGGTGTTCCCCAGGGTTCGGTTCTATCACCAACCCTTTTTCTAATTTTTATCAACGATTTGTTATCTATCACTACAAACCCAGTATATAGCTTTGCCGACGACAGCACTATCTTCCATTCCTATTCTTTTAAAAAACAGCCATCTAGTCTAACTACCAATTTCCATCGCAGAAAAATAGTTGAATCCTTGGATGTAGATCTTGAATTAATTCTGGATTGGGGTAAACGAAATCTTGTGACATTTAATGCTCTGAAGACGAAGTCGTGCGTTTTGTCCCATAAAACCTCGCTATATAGCTGTAATGCAACATTTTCCAGACAACTAATAATAAACTCGCCTACGCTTAAGTTGTTGGGTACTAACATCAATCACAAACTAAAATGGCATGATCATATTCTTTCCGTGGCAAAATTGGGATCCCAACGACTTGGCTTTTTACGTCGTTGTAAAAGCTTTTTCTCTCCATCTGAAATCGCTACAATCTATAAGGCATATATACGACCGATCCTTGAATTCGACTCCCATTTATGGGCTGCAGCACCAGAAACCTCTTTAGATTTTGTTGACAGAGTTCACAGACGTGCTTTGAAACTGATTGATGATCCAATGATAACATCGGGTATGGATTCTCTGCATCATAGAAGAGTGGTTGGAGCTCTTACACTATTCTACAGATACTACTACGGCAAATGCTCTAATGAAGTTAATGATTTAATACCACCATTGCGTAAATATCAACGAGCCACTAGACAATCGTTACATTCCCATACACATACCTTGGAGGTCCCATATGTGAGAACATCTAGCTATAATAACTCCTTCATTTCACGTTCCGTATACTGGTGGAATCGATTACCACACTTTGTTTTTCCCGCTACATACAATCCCCAAGCTTTTAAATCAGCAGTACACCAACACTATCGCATCAGTCCTATCCCAAGTCCTTAAAAAGTAACCTTTTAACTTTCCTTTCCTATCGTTAACACGTGCATAAAGCATTAGAGGTGTATAACCTAAGTGATTAACCGAACTATATAAAAAAAAAAAAATATATAAAATAATTATATGCTTTCGTTACTTTTAGTTTATTTGGGTAACAAATTTAATTTATTTTTTTTTTGTAAAAACAGTTTTATCCTTACTCTAAAATATTACAAATTTACAAAGAGGCTAATTTTCGTGTTCTTGAGATATTTAATTTTTAAGATTTTTCGAACAATTTTTATCAAGCTCGAAAACGAAAGCATATTATACATAAATGTATTTCCGAATGATCGTCGTTTACGTAATCATAAAAAAAATAATATGATTTTATTAATCAGTAACAATTATTCAACGATAAATATGCAAATTACCACGAAAAAATCAATTTTTCCGGTTTTTTCAATTTTCCCGCCTTTTTTCCAGAACAGTGTACCTTTTTTTTACCATTTATCGAAAATAGACGTAACAACGAGTAAATGAGTCAAAACTGAACCCTGTAGGAGGCGTAGTTTTAAGAGGAATCCGAAAAAAATACTGCCTTTGTGCAATAAATAGAGGTATATTTTGCCAACGTTTGAACTTCATAAAACTTTTTGTCAAAGACAACAAGAAAAAACAAAAAAATCGGTTTTTCGCTTTTTTTTTTCGAAAAATGTCGAGGTGAGGGTAAAAATGGTCCGTACAAAAATTGTAGATCTTTTTATTCCCTACAACTTTTATACATGACTCTATTTGATAGGATGCACGGTTTAGCCAGAAATCACGAAAAAAACCTTTCAACCCCTAAAAACCCTCCCCCGGATAGCAGCTGTCGGTTCGATTTATGTTTCCCTCTTTTACAATATCGTGTTCTACAATATCCCGCTGTCAGATTGCTGTAACGAATTTTTTTGTTGTTAAAATACTATTTTTACTGGCCTATATGTAGAATCAGCGAGTATAACCAGTTTTTACTCCACTAGGTAGCATAAAGTGGACCTAGAATTTAAAATGTTTCACTACCCTCATTTTAATACACAATATAAATTGATATGAATAGGTACAAAACATTCAACATTAGTTTTTTTGAAGTTCGAAAGCAAAGTTGAGCAAATATAAATAATAGCGTATCGCTTAAAAATTTAAAATTAAAATCAGTTTATTCAATATTACATAATTTACAGTTATTACTAAACATTAACTTTAATACAATACTTGTATTTATATATAAACAAAAAAATTATTAAAACTAATTAAGATTGGACGGCGGTAAAGCATGATGAGATCCTCTTCTCCGTAAAAACGCTCTTCCACTATATGGATATTGTCTTGTTATTGCTGTAAGTGTTGAGGCTAAAGCCAACGTTATTGGTGTCTTATATTTCCCTGGCAAGCGAACAAAAACTGTGCTAACAGCTGCCGCACCATCTGCAGTAGGCTCAATCGCAACAGGTTTAACATCTTGAATATTATGATTATTTACAAAAAATTTTGAATTTTGAGCACGATTTCGTATTGAACTTTCAGTTTCGGAACTAACTAACAATAAAACGCTTGCGAATGGCCTTTTTGCCATATGATACATTTCAACAACTTGTCTCCGTCTTGCACGACGAATATCGGCAGTTTGTTTAGCTTTCCATGCGACAACACATAGTGCAAGAAATAAAAAAAAACATGAAAAAAAAACAGAAAAAAATACAAATAAATCAATGTGCAATTGATCTTGGCGAAAGAAAACTAATCCGTAACTGCTAGATGTAGCTCTTAACGCTATATAAAATTTAGTTCCATTTAAATTATGCGCATTTTGAGGCAATGTCAAAATTATTCGGTTTTTTAATCCAACTACACGAAGTAATGTATTACATTTATTTAGAGTCACGTACGTGTTTAAATCGGACGCCCTACTGTCTTTTACATAAAATCCAGTTCCGTTTAATGATTTACAATCATGAATGTTTGGCACCCATTTATGTTCGTTTGAATAAGCGATATTTTCTTGATGTTTTAATTTCAAAGGGCTTTCATTAATAGGTGGAAGGTCGTTAATCAGACTGGAAGTTGTATCGGCAACCCATAAATATCTGTTATCTAAGAAAATATTATGATTGCCAGTTGATTGATTTTTCATTATAACAAATGAATCGTCTTGTGAGCTCATATAAATATCAAGTTCTCCTTGAGTTACATCAACAATAATTCGAATATCAACGTTCAAAAAACGTGGTTGTATTACAAAGAAAACCGTTTGGCCTGGTTTCAAAGATGTTGGAATTATTTTACATTCATCTATAGTTTTAGCATCAAAACACATTTTTGATTCTACCGTTATTTGTTTGTAACATTGGTGCCCGTCAACGGGATTTCCTGCATACGAATCTTTACATTTAGAACATTGAAACATCCAACACTGATGTGACCCTTTCGCGTTAGACGAACATGATGCATCACTTTCTGTATTATTTCCACAATTACATTTTTCACCAGTTACAGGATCGCATATATCACCATGACCATGGCATTCACATGGTCGACAGCCATCGTTATTATTTTCTGTTCCTCTAAAATGGCCTATTACACATGTTTCACAACGATCACCCGCAGTTTTATTAGCACACCGCAAACATGTTGCATCAGAAACAGGACCTTCTGTCAAATACGTTTCTAGTTTCAAGCGTGACATACTTTTAATAGATCCTTCTACATCATTTGGTACGCATGCATCACTATGCCCATAACAATAAACCTGACATGGTACACATTCCCCATTATTTTTAGGGTCTCCAACAAATAATGGTTTACATTTGTCACATTGTAGTCCCATTGTATTATTATGACATTCTAGACAATCATCAAGCTTATCAGGACTACGACAATTTGAATGACCATTGCACTGGCATTGTATACTACAATTTCCACCAACATATCCAAATTCACAATTACATACATCAGGTTCAACACAAACACCTCGAACACATCCTTGAGTACAAACCGGCATACATTTCTCATCGTCCAATTTAAAACCAACTGCACATTCGCATTTATATCCACGTTCTAAATCAACGCAAATTTCTGATTTAGAATCACAAGTATGATGTTGATTTTTGCATTCATCTTCTCTCGGACAATCTACGTATTGCCATGAAAATGTGTCTTTCGGATCAATTGCTGTTAAATTCATTCGGCTAGTAAAAATGATATCACAAGTGGATGCAGCTGGATATTCAGTTGGGCTTTCTAAGGATCCTTCGGTACAAACACCTTCTCCATCTCCTTCCAATCTAGAACACCACCCACAATGTGCGTGTTTTAAGCAAGTAAAACATTGTGTGTATGCCTGGCAAGGTTCAGGACAATTTTGAGCATCTTTGCTTGTAAGCACTAATCCACAAACTCCACCTACACAATAAAGAGGTTGATAATATGATGAAATGCATTCACTTAACTGTGTCGACCAGCGACAATCTTCTAATCCTCGTTCTTCTGGCGTTAACCCCGAAACACAACTACTACAATTTTGATAGGCGCTGCATCTTGTAGGGCAAGTATTAGTAGTTACAAATTGCTTGTCTTTAACAAGATCTTTCTCCATACATTCCCATATTGTTCCGTTATTTGCCCAAGTACAATTTTCAGCTTCTATGCACGTCTGACAATCAAATGCATGGCATATTAATGATGGACAAGCATTAACATTTTCAACTATATTTTTGGAGCATTCAGTTTCAGATTTACATTCAGTAGTTACAGGTATACATTTTCCATTCGTATCACAATTCGAACACCATTCACAAACAGGTGATTTTTCTGGATGTAAAGGCCAAGAAGCCATACATGATGTACACGTGTTAAAAATAGAACAGTTTCGGGTTTCTATCCAATTTGCATCGCACGGAACTCCATTGTTTACCAAAAGAGTTCCATTATGTGGATTGCATACATTTGTTCGTCCACTCGAATAACAATGCGAAGAATCTTCATCGATAATTGGTTTAACATAACAATAACTACAACCCATAAAATGACGGCATAAATATTTGCCGCTACTCCACAATTCGCAAATATCAAGAGGTAAATTGATTCTTGTGACACGACTCTTTGCACTCCCATCCCATCCACCAACAATGTAAATTGCGCTGTTTTCCGAGTCATATGCCATAGCTTGAGCATATGAGGCTGTTGGAAGGTTGCCAATTGTGCGCACATCTTCTGTTAATCTAACCCATTGATTACATTTATAAACGTATGCAATTAGAACATCGCTTGAGTTCGACGGATTTGTTTTACCTCCATAGATTAGCATGTAGTTTTCTGTTATTATTGCTGAATGTAAGAAGCGAGCACGGGGAAGTAAATCAGATGGTGGATTTAATTCGGGAAAAGTTGGTAGCTCAGTCCAAATAAGAGTTGGGTAGTGCAAGCCGTAAAGATTATTGGACATTTTTATCGAATTTTCGATAAACTCATACCCACCAAATACATATAAGTACTGTGACGGCGAATGGAATACAGCTGTATGTCCATATATTGCAATCGGTCTAGGGCCATTTGTTGTAATGTTATTCCATTCATTTGTTTCAATGTTGTACTCAAACATTTCATTATTCAAACTATTGTTAATGGAAAAGCCGCCTAAAAGAAATAACACTTCCTTCTCTGCTAATTTAATCAATGTCATTGAATGGCCAGTTAGAGGTGGTGGTTTAACTTCAGTTATTTTGATTTCGTTCCATTTTTGATTTTGTAATTCGAACTGCCAAAAATCATCTAAAACTTTATTTGGCTGATTGCTATTTGGCTGACCACGTGACGACAACCCCCCATATATATAAACTATTTGTTTTGAATGAGCTATTTCAGCTGCGTGAAAATATCTACCATCTGGCATCCGTGCATCTGGAGTTGATTCGATTGTTACTTGATTCCAGGTATTATTTTTGGTGTCGAATTGTCGAATATCGTTAAGTGAAGCATGCGAAAGAGAATATCCTCCAAACATCCATAGAGAACCACGTCTATCTGCTATTAATGAATGCCCAAATCGTGGCAATGTTTTTCTTAAATGCTCTAAGCTTTCGCTAAGTAATTGTGAATTGAATAAATCAGTAAATATGGCGTTGATATTGGCTGTTTTAAGGGAACAATCTGGACCACCGTAATCAGTTTGACATAAACATCTTCCGTAAGTTGGGTCACATATTCCTTGATTATTATGAGCATTACAGTTGTCGGGACATTTCTCATAAGAACAATCAGGACCCGAAAATCCATTTGGACAAACACATTTACCTTTATCGTTACATTTGCGAGGATGATGGCATGTATTTGCACCACAATTATATACGTTGTAAATTGCATTAAAACCTTGACCAACCGATCCTTGTTTATAGTGTACTGTCATATGCCCGCTCCTGCTTTCAACAGTCCTAGGTGAGTTATCTTCTGAACAGAAAACGGCTAATAGTTGACTTTGTTGGGTTCCGCCTGTTAAATCAGGTAGGCCATCATAGATATATATTGAATTTTCATCACAAGGAACATTTAAATCTTTCTCTTCTATATGTAACTGTATCAAAGAATCTTTTAGAAATGACCCAACATCATTCAAATGAGGACTTATGATCCATAAGCACTCTTTTGTTTCCATTCCACCCCATAACGGTTTATGTCTCTGATATGATCCTATTCCTTGTTTGCCGGTATCTTTTAATAGCCCTCTCGAAGTACATTGATAATAACATTGACCTCCGTCACGGGGATCACCATAATAATCACGATCACAAATTTCACATCGTAACCCGACTGTGTTATCCTGACAGTAACACTCCCCTGTTTGAACATCACAAACGCCTAATGCTATATTTCCATGGTCATTGCATTCACAAGGAGAACATCCTTCAATAGATGTAGCATTACCATAACTTCCCGGACGACATCTTTCACAAAAACTACCCTCTGTCCAGTTTTGGCACAAATCACATTCTCCAATTTTGTTGTTACAAGTTGAATGATTATTGCATAGACAATTAATGGAACAATCTGTTCCAGTCCATCCTAGATTACAATTGCATGTATAATCTGGAGCACCTTGGCATGTTCCATGCACGCATACATCGTAACAAGTTCGAGTGCAAGATAGTCTTCCATCTCCAATGAATCCTCGACGACAATGGCAATTATATGATCCATGAGTATTTGTACATTTAGCTTCTTTATGACAATCATGTAATCCTAAACCACATTCATCAACATCAGGACATTGTGCATACGCCCACTCCACTTCATCGTTCGAAGTACTTAATGCTAATCCACAATCCGAATTTGAACGATTAAAATCACCTTGCATGCAAACACCACTAATGGGCTTATCTCGATCAAAACACCAACCACATCCTAAAGATCTTAAGCACGAAGTACAGTTTGTAAAACTCGAGCATGATTTACATTGCTGTTTCTCGTATTTATCTGATTTTATTATCGAATTGACATTATTTTCGTCCGTCAAAGGAACTACTTGATCGATCCACTCCCTACATAAACCAAACTGATACTCAGAGGTATAAACTGAAAAGCTAAAACATTGCTGTGTTGCTTCGCACCAAACACACCGACCACGTTCTTCTAAACAAACCGAACAGTTTTTGCGCTCGGTACAGGGTGGTGGACATTGGTCTAATTGTTTAACTGCCAATTCGGATCGTCCTTTTCTAGAACATCGAGCATCTTCGACCCACCATTCGCATAGTTCAGAGTTAATACATTGTTCACATGATATAAAGTTAGAACAATTGGGACATTGACTTGGTTGTAGGATTAAATATTTCCATTCGTCATTATAATTTTTACAAACATCTACTTCATTTTGAAGCCTGGATATGCATTGATTAATCATATCGCACCAACCGCACAATGAATCTGATAAGCAATGAATACAATTCGTGTATAGAGAACACGTTCCATGGGAATATGGTTCTAAATATTCAAAAGTAAACGCTTTCGCTGTCTCCTGACTTTTGTTATGTTGAAGTCCCATTTTACTTAGGTAGTGATGATTGTTAGAACCAATCCATAATGTACGTTTCGCTTGAAAATCAACCATTATTCTTACAGGCTCAAGACTAGGCCAATCTGCTCTTGTACATTGCATTTGTTCTGAGCTAATATTAGCTGCCAGTTGAGTTGTTTTAATATTTTCATCTTTGCTTAATTTTAAAATCGCTTGAGAATAACTAGCGCATACCTGCAATTTTTCTCCGATATCAGCCCAGGATGCTGGCGGTCTTACAAAGCCTAAAAGACGTGCTACCATTTCACCATTGAATGCGTTTTCAGTTTGTGTGGTACTAAATGGTACATTAAAATCAACCATTGTTGCGTTAACTATGGTAACGTGATCTGGCATTGTCCAATTAATTGGATGCAAATATTTTATAAATGTCAAACCAGGTCGACGATCCAATTCTGTGCATTCGGCTGGTTTAACAATCACAGTTCCTTTTGAGCCCCACCATCCTGGATCTTGTGACGGTGTATCCTCACCGCAAACCCCATAGTTATCATCCTTATGATTACATCGAGCGTTTTGGACACACCAAATGCATTGCCCCAATCCTAACTTTGTTGCAACTGAATGAGTTGAAATCGAATTTGTTATTTCCGATCCATGTACCAAACAAGAATGGCAATCGCCAAGCGCTGGACATATACCAGGGCAACGGGTTGTTTGTAAATTTGTCGTACAATTAGCTCCAATTGTTCTCCCATAACATACTGCATCCACAGAACACCAACCACACTCAGGGTCCGACAAACATTCAGTTACCGAGCCATGTTTTTGGCATGCTAGTTCAGCATCAAAAACTTCTTCATCGTTTACAATAAACATTGCAGGTAATGTGTACGCCAACAAATCGCCATTTACATTCCCATGGTAGCCCCCGACAATCAATAATGTATGGTTGTAACGTAATGTAGCAGCATGTGCAAATACGCCTTGTTGTTTCGGATAAATAGATTTATGATTTATTCCTAAAACATCTTGATTAATCCATATATGACAGCCAAGGTGATATAAATACATTTGATTATCATAGCATATTTCTTCTTTGTTGTGTCGATGTGAATAACCACCAAAAACAATTAAATAGTTACCGACAATAGTGGTTGAGTGAAAAGCTCTCTCTCGAGGAATATGAGCATCACGCAATGGTGTTCGTGGATAAAAAATTTCTGTCCAAAACTTTTTTGTTATATGAAACGCAAACATGCGATCTGATAATTTTGAAAATCTAGCAACTCCAGCTACAACACCACCATATACTAATAATGACTCCGAGGTTTTGTGATAAACTGTGGTATGAGCAACAACTCTTAAATCAAGAACTTTGCCTCCTCTGGGTATTATTTCTTCCCATTGTTCTTGTTCGATATCATCGGATAGTTTAATTTTAAATAATCTAAAAATAGAAATCATTATCAAAATAAATAAAGAACACTATGAAGTATATAACCCAACCGTGATGAAAATTCCCCCGTATCAGCACTTCCACCAAATAAATACAAATAATCATCAACCAATGTGAGAGTATGTCTGGTCAACGCTGGAGGTTTTAGTGAAGAATTAGTAGCCCTGATAGTCCATTTTCCCAAGTTTTGAGACACATTATAGACCCATAGCTCATCTGACAAATTACCGCTTTCTAGTTTACCACCATAAATGGCAAATCCAACTTTATACTTACAGCCAGAATGACCATAACGTGCGCTAGGTCTTACTTGCAAATCATGAGAATCATAATTAGCTTGGTAATCATCGTCGGTGTCAATATAAATAGATCTTTGGGATCTAGGAGTTGTTCTGTTACTATCTGCTGATAGCGAAATTAAAATATTTCGAAATAGTGATGCTTGTTTTTTCAATCCCCAAGTTTCAGCTTCTTCGTCATTCGCATGTAACACAGCCCGTAGCAGGGTACTGTCAACATTTTTGGGAAAATAACGACTCCGAAGTTTTACTTCCCACTCATCGTACCATGCATTTTTATCGAATCGATATATCTAATGATAGTACATTTTGTAGAAATATGATTTTTAAATTAATAGATAATACATACCTGTAGTGTGCCTAGAATATTGTTAAGGTCATATCCTCCGAATACATATAATGAATCCGTTTCATCTACATAAATTGCTGTATGAGCTGCTCTTGGAGACAGTCCGCCATTGTAGTTAGAAAGCCAATGCCACTGATTACCAGGCGGATTGTGTTTTGCTAAACTACACGATTGGCCTGAAAATCCCTGTAACAAATTAAAAAAAAATTTAGAGTATAAATAAAATAAAAGCCAGATAAATCAAATCAATCAATTAACCTTAGTACATTCACAATGGTCTCTTCTACAAAAGCCGCGATTTTTTGATTTCCCACAATATTCTGGGCAAGCGTTTAAACTGCAATCTCTCCCTATCCAATCACCATGGCATATACATTGATGTTGGTAGCACTTTCCCCTATTCGTGCAATTGTTTAAGCAATTTGTTACAGAAAATTCTGCTTTGAAGCCATCTAGTACATAATTCGTATCACTGTACAAAAGAATTAACATCTAAACATAAAAATAAGATTACTGAAAATTTAAAGTATAGTAGAAATTTTTAATTACACTTCCGGATGTAGCCACAACTTGTTGAGGCTCCGTTTTTCCACTGAAACTTCCTAATAATGGTGACCGAAATGAATCCCCATCGTATACAAAAACGTAATCGTATGAACATTCAGTTCCCATACTTCGGAATGTTAATGTTATGAATTGACTATTATTAGCAGCTTTAATCAACCATTCGCAATGAGAGTCCTAGAAAATTAGAGTTACATGGTATCAAAAGCTATACAAAAAAGTTAAAAAACATTTTTGTAACATTTTCCAGTTTTCGCTACAGTTTTGTGAATTAAAATTTTACTCAATTTTAAGAATTTGGAATAATAATGAATATTGTGGTATTAAGTTTGAAGGTTATAATAACTGGTTTGGGAAGATCTTATAATCAAAACAAATGATATTCGTGTAATGTAGGATTGTGTATAAAGGTTTTTACTTGCGTATAGTTTGATCCAGCTGGTCCATCACTAATTTCTCCATATGATTCAACAAACACCCTTCTTGATTTGTCACAGGGTCTTTGAAGACCATTTAATGGAGTAGATGCGATTATACATTCTACCAATTGCACATTAACCAAAAATATCTCAAATAAAATTAATTTAAAAAATATTGAATGTTTTAAATCGTGTATTGATGTATGTCTAACATAGGATGGGCTTTGCCTCATTATAAATTTACATTAAATCGAAAAATTATATTTTAACTTCGTTAATTAAATCACAACCATTAACCAGAATCTACGATCACAAACAGATATATTTTAATTTTAAAGAATTTTTAATTTAAATAATATTTAGAAGCTTATAATATATATTAGAAGCATATCTTTTTTTTTAATTATTAACTTTAATAATTTAAAATATGTGAAAATTTTGTTTATTTATGTTTGACGCAATTTGACAGAAAAATATAAATCGTTTACACTGTATGTATTAGGATAGAAAAATTTTTCAATATAAAAGTATATAGGTAATGTTCTCAATTTCCATTTCCAAGAAAGACAGATGGATTTTTCATACCAGAATCAATTGTGATATTAAATTTAATTAACTTGTAGATGATAAATAATAATTATTGTCAAAATTTAAACTGCTTTACTTGCTCTATTTACTTTGTAAGTACCCTGGCGCATTCAGTGATACATTATTTTTCAAGTGCCAGCCATTTTTACTATTACTCGGCAATTTTTATTTTGACTTTCAACGAGTATAGTCAAATCATCTTTCTATTATTTTATTCATTATAAAGGTTATCTATAAACAGAGTAATTAATAAAATTTATATTATTATACAGGATGAAAGAGGTAACCACTATTCAAGATGTGGAAATGGAAAATGTTGAAGCATCGGAAGATAGTGAGAATGTAAAGAAAGACATCAATGTAATTTCGGTTCAAGAAATCCGGGAACAAGCACGGCTTATTGAAAAATCAGTGTCAAACAAAGAACCAAGGTTTATATTAAGAGTGTTACGTGCATTTCCTAATACTAGAAGAAAGATTAACAGTATTGTTATACGATCACTTATCGGACAACTATACCCAGCCGGAGCAGAAAAAGAAACTTTATTAAGCTTTGTAGAAGAAATACCTCAAGGCACTGTTGAACCAGAGTTTCCTAGATCCAGAACTGTGGTTAAAGTTCCAATTCCGGAAATTGATATATATTTTCATTTGATTGTATTAGTTCAATTACTTGACGCAGGAAATTTAACAAAAGCGGCAGAATGTTCAAAGGAATTAATGAATAAAGTGGTTAACGTAAATCGACGTACATTGGATTTAATTGCATCAAAATGCTATTTCTATCATTCAAGAGTCTCTGAGCTAAATAATGAATTGGAAAATATTAGAGGATTTTTGCATGCAAGATTAAGAACAGCTACGTTAAGAAATGATTATGAAGGTCAAGCTGTCATAATAAACTGTTTGCTAAGGAACTATCTTCATTATTCTTTGTATGATCAGGCGGATAAGCTGGTGAATAAATCTGTCTTCCCAGAGTTATCGAGCAATAATGAATGGGCCAGATTTTTATACTATTTGGGTCGTATTAAAGCAGCTAAGTTGGATTATAGTTCAGCGCATAAACACTTAGTACAAGCTCTACGAAAAGCACCACAGCATGCTGCTACCGGTTTTCGTCAAACCGTTCAAAAATTAATTATTGTAGTTGAATTACTTTTGGGTGATATTCCCGAACGTCAAATATTCCGACAATCATCATTAAGACGTTCTCTTGCTCCGTACTTTCAACTTACACAAACTGTTCGAATGGGAAATCTTCAACGATTCGGCGAGGTCTTAGAAAATTTTGGACCTAAATTTCAATTGGATCATACATACACATTAATTATACGTTTGAGACATAATGTTATTAAAACTGCTATTCGTTCTATTGGTTTGTCATATTCAAGAATATCACCTAAGGATATTGCTAAGAAATTAGGATTGGATTCTAGTGAAGATGCAGAATTTATAGTAGCAAAAGCAATTCGTGATGGAGTTATTGAAGCCACACTTGATCCTGAGAAAGCGTTTATGAGAAGCAAAGAGAGCACAGATATTTATAGTACACGTGAACCACAACTTGCGTTTCATCAAAGAATCTCATTTTGTCTTGATTTACATAATCAAAGTGTAAAAGCTATGAGATATCCCCCAAAATCTTATGGTAAAGATTTAGAAAGTGCAGAGGAAAGAAGAGAGCGCGAGCAACAAGATCTGGAGCTTGCGAAGGAAATGGCCGAAGAAGATGATGATGGGTTTTAATATTTAAATATAACAAATAGTATTTTTCTTTTCATGTTATAAAAATTTCATTAGTTTAAACTTAGTAAATAAACTAATGTTTGCTTTTCAAATTCAATAATGTTTTTTATTTTTCCTTTATGTTTTAACATTGAAATATACGACGAATTCCTACTGCTTCTCAAGATGGACGGGTCTACGCCCCAGAAGTACTCGGAACCCAGTTCCGACCAAGGACCATCACAAAAATTTCGACGAAAGGTGCTACTCCGACGCTCCATTTTTTGGATAAAGAAGCAGTTGTCACTGGCCTCACTGCTTCAGATCCTCCTAGTCATGGCCGGTATTGAAAGAAATCCTGGACCAACTAAAATATGGCATTGTGCAATATGCAAAAACATCTTAAGGGCAAACCCTACATCCGTCCAGTGTAATAGCTGTAAAGAATGGTGTCATCTTAAGAACTGCTCAGGCCTTGCAACACATAAGTAATGGTCCAAAAGCTACATAGCGCCATGTTGCAATGCATCAAGTCAACATATAAATATGAGCTCGCAACAGAACACAATGCATATGAGCACACATCCGGAAACCCCAGGTGATGTGATAATAATGCAGCTAAATTGTCTATTAAACAAAATCGATGATATTATCAACTTTATGTGCAAAAACAATACTCTAGTCGCGGTTTTACAAGAAATTAACCAAATTAAATATTAGATCTAAGATTAGTGATAGTATCTGTGATTATAGAATTATAAGACTGGATAGAGGGAAGGACAAAGGTGGTGGCCTTGCCTTTATCATACACAAAACCATTATCTACCGTACAACCACATTACCAGCAGTACCGGGAACTGATAAACACCTAGAACAACTAGGTATTACAATAAAATCCGGAAATACGGAGATAAATTTAGTCAATATTTATATTCCACCAGTAAGCAGCTGTGATATAGGTTATGAACCGTCCATAGGACATTTATTTTATACCAAAGACTGTCTAATTCTCGGCGACATAAATGCTCACCACGATCTATGGCACTCACACTTGAACACTGACTCAAGAGGGGAAAATATTGCTGATCAAATTGGCGGCTCCAACTTTGGAGTCCTCAATGAACCACAACCAACTAGAGTAACTAATAACTCATACTGGTCTCCAGATGTTTCCTTGCCAGCATGTCGCTAATGCCAATCGCTGAATGGAGAACTAAAATTGCACTGGGATCAGATCATGTGCCGATGTTAATCACCTTAAGCCGTTCCTTAAACGAAATGAAATCCGAGAAGAAGACATACTTTAATTTTAACAAAGCAGACTGGGATAATTTTACCAATTTTGCTGAATTGGAATTCAGTAAGCAAATTTTACCAATTGACGCCCTCTCTGGGGAAAGAAAATTCAAAGAAATTTTTAACAAAGCTAGATCTCGCTTCATTCCAGCCGGCAGAATACAAAATATTAACCAAACTTCCCACACGAAGCTTGTGTACTCTCTTCCCAAAGAGATGACATCCGTAAGGCAGCTCCAACCGATATTAGAATTCCGGGCCTGAACAAGCAGATAAACAAACTAGTAATGGAACATAAACGTAACAAATGGAAAGATTTAGTGAGTAAGTCAAACTTTGGCACAAATAAAAGTCTGTGGAAGGTGATTAAGGGTTTAACACATCCGCGTCAATCGCATAACAACTGCATGATCTCCTTCGATGATATCCCAACCGAAAACCATAGAAAATGCGCAACAAAATTCAACACGCAGTTTACAGAAAAGCAAAGTAAACATGAAAAAGAAACTAGGTCAGTATTAAGACACATGCGCAAACTAAATACTGAAAATCTCGAGGAAATCATATTTTCCGAAGAAGATGTTGAAAACGCAATGAAGAAATCCAAACCATCTAAAGTTATTGGACCAGATGGCATCTCAGCCATTATGCTAAAACACATTGGACCCAAAGGATTGAACTTTGTCACTACCATACTCAACACATCTCTAAATACGCTCCAGATACCAAATATCTGGAAAACGGTTAGAATAAGTCCCATTTTGAAACCTGGCAAGCCTGAAGAAAAGGGAGAATCCTATAGACCGATCTCTATCCTCTCATCGGTCGCAAAATTGATAGAAGCACTACTACTACCTCGGTTAACAGAATCTTGCAAATTGGCGTCACATCAGCATGGTTTTAGGAAAGCACACAGTACAACCACCGCGCTTCATAGAATCCAAAATCAAATCAGCGATGGTCTTAACCAAAAACAACCCTGTGCTAGAACAATTTTAGTTGCACTTGACCTGTCAAAAGCTTTCGACACAGTGTCACATGCTGCACTACTGAACGACATATTCAACTCCAATCTGCCAGGTCTAATAAATCGCTGGTTGTGCAATTATCTAAGAGGCCGCCAAACATACGTTGAGTTCCGTAATTCTAGATCTAAGATGAGAGTGCTCAGACAAGGAGTTCCACAAGGTGGAGTTCTCTCGTCTTCATTATTCAACCTTTACTTAAGTAGTTTACCTGCACCACTGGAAGGAATAACTATCACGTCATATGCAGACGACGGCACGGTGCTTGCAACAGGAAACAACCTGGAACAACTCACGAATGTCCTATAAACACCTACCTCAACACCTTGAATGAATGGTTTAAAACCAAATAATTGAAATTCTCCACTGAAAAGTCTTCCACACTTTTCACCACATGGACGAAGGAGGTAAATACAACACTCAATATCTGCATTGACAACATATACTAATTCCTACTGTGAAAAATCCAAAACTGCTGGGGGTAACATTCGATCCACTACTTAAATTCAACGCTCATGCTCAACAAGTAAATACAAAACTTAAAAACAGGAATAACGCACTGAACGCTCTAGCGGGCAGTTCGTGGGGTAAGGATAAAAGCACAATAATAATGGCATATAAAGCAATAGGAAGGCCTTTCATAAATTACGCTGCTCCCATATGGACACCCCAAGTCGCTGACACCCACTGGAATAAGTTACAGATAACACAGAACGCAGCCTTGCGTACAGCAACCGGATGTCAGCTGATGGCCCACCGAGATCACTTGCACGAAGAATGTAACATATTGCCGGTCCGTGAACACAACGAAATGCTTACCAAACAATATCCTTGGTCCTGTCATAGAGAGCAACATCCCTGCAATGACACCTTATCCATGACAACACCACCTAGAGACATAAGAAGGACGGCGAAATGCTTCCTACAAGATGTCAAAAACAATGAAGACATAAATAACATCGACGAGCCTACGTACAGGAGGGGGTAGAAAAAGATACATACAAAAACCGTTGAAGACACAATAAAGAACTACGCCCCGAATCGAGTTCTTAATAGCAAACCACCACAAGTCGCTGCTGAAGAGGTAAAACTGCTACGCAGCACCAGAACCATCCTAGCGCAGTTAAGATCCGGTTGGTCACGCATCTTAAATAACTACATGAGTAGAATTGACCATGAAATTGTTGACAAGTGTCCCATATGTGAGGGCACGCCACATGATGCTAACCACCTTATCAATTGTCCAGAGAAACCAACCGACCTGACGAAGGAAGATCTGTGGTACCGCCCAAGGGCAGTAGCAGAGTTCCTGAACCTGGACTTGGAGCCGGAAGAATAGCACCTCCACGCGTCGCTACAACAACAACAACATAATTTGATCTGACAGCTAATTTTTTTGATTTCTCAAATTTTGTTTGCCAAAGAACGCGACATTAGTTCATCTAATGTCCTTTTCTTTTTGCCAGAGCAGAAAGAGTGATTTTTTTTTCATAAAAAGCATATGACAAAATTCGATCTAGTTTTGTAGTTGTGTTTGTGAACTGTCATTTAATGTTTTAGTAATTAATTGTATTTAATTAAATAATTTGTATTAGTTTTTAATTTAAAACACGATTTAAACATAAGATTTATTTAAACAATAACTATTTAACTTAAAAATAATAATAATAACTAAATGGCGTCTTGTTTGTTTACAAAATTTGGGAGATGTGTAAATGTATTTGTGCAACTCTATTGTAATTACAACTTGCTCTACGAAAAAATCTAGATTTATTATGTCGAATTCTTTTTGCCAAAAAAATTGCTCTAACACGCCCCTTTTTGATCTGAGATCAATTTTTTTTGACATAACGTGTTCTATTTAACCAAAAAAAGTGATTTTTTTGTACTAAAAATATTTTTTTGAATCTGTATTTTTAGCTAGAGCAAGCATAAAATACAATAAAGAATACAAATACATTCAAAAAATCTGTCAAAATTAGTAAACAAACAAAACGCCATTTACTTATTATATTTTTGTATAGTGAAATAGTTACTTTTTAAATAAAAGTATTGTTTAAATCCAGTTTTAAATTAAAAATTAACAACAAACTAATTAATTAAATACAATTAATAACAAAAATATTCTATGACAGTTCACAAATACAACTACAAAACTGGATCATATTTTTTCATGTTCTTTTTATGAAAAAAAATCACTTTTTCGCTCTGGACAAAAAGAATTCGACATTATTTTCAGAGCAAAAAGAGTGCTTTTTTTTGGCAAATAGAATACGTAATGTCAAAAAAATCGATCTAGATCGAAAATGGGCGTGTTTAGAGCTCTTTTCTGTTGAAAGAGAATTGAAATCGAATAAAGCGTTAAACCGTATTTTTGTCTATAGAAAAACCACGACTGAAAAATAAATTATGCAAATAAAAAACAAACACTACATTTAGAGTTTTATTTATCGGAGTTAGCATTAGTTTTTATTCATTTTGAATTTTTTCTTTGGCAATTTAACTTTGACAGCTTATACTATGTCTTGACGTAGCAATTAATTGACTACAATTATCCTACACTCCAATTAATTGATGCGTGAAGACGTAAAATACGGCAATTGAAGACTACAATAATTATGTTTTCTACTCAAATTATTGGAGTCAATTATCTTAGTTCTCGTTATTGACGCTTGCAACACTTTAGTTGCTCCAAATGACATTAGTATATTGTTATAGAAAATAGTTGTTTTTGACTTCAAAATATTTTATAAAAAGTTTTTTGTTTGTTTCATTCAGATATAATGCCATCCGTAAGTATCATTAGAATTGTAATTAAAATTATGAATATTTAAATTGAAATATCTTTTTTCCTTTATTAAGAATACTATTGCGGTTATTCGAACGATGAAAAGTTTGATAATGCGCATAAAGTATAAATGTCCATTTTATGAGAGGTGGTTGGAGAGGTCTGCAACTGAAGAACAAGATTTCCTTGCAGTCCCTCAGCCTATCGTGAAATACGTACAACAAGTGGACAGCAAAAACGCGATGTGCCAGCTACACAGCTTTATGCAGACTCTGGTATTGACTACTAATTTTCTTTTTTAAATAAAATTTGTTATATAATTTGTAATTTCATTTATTATTAAAAATTTTAAATTAAATAACTTTAAAAACAAATATGAAATCATTTAGATTGATGTTCTAAAAACTTTATTAAGGCGTTAGAAAGTTTGTTGTCAGTCTCTTCTTGATTTTTTTGACGTTCATCACGGTCTTCTAGTTTTGGCATTTTTTGTAGAATATTGTTGTTCTCTCTTCCCATTTCCACTAATTCATCAAGCGCCTGATCAATAATGCGCTTTGATTTTTTTTTGCCTTTAGATAAATCATCTCTTATTTCAGCATCTAATCTAATGGCTAATCTAATGGCTCAATTGTGAGATATTCCACCACGTTTAATTCTGTGCTATTATTCATGTTATCATCAATGCTATAAATTATAAAAAAAATGTTATTGATACAAACGATTTCAATTTTGAAAATAATTTTAAATAAAAAATTTTTACCTTATATCAAAGCTGCTGCTTGGGATATTGTCGTCTCCTAAATCCATATTATTGAATTAATATCATAGTTTTTAGTTGGCTATACTGTATTCAATTGTATATGAATTGTAACTAACTTAATTCTGTCACTCTGTCAATGTACGATTTGTCAAATAAACACGTTCTTGTTATTTTACTTTATAAGATCCACTTTTATTCTGCGCAACCCAACAGGTTATGGGCCCAGAATATTGAAAAAAGTTTAAATATAAAGTAAAGATTGTTTTTATGAAAAAGTTTGTTAATTTACATTATGATGACACATAAAACAATGCAAATTTGTGAGCGGCTGAAAGGCAGAGAAAATTTCGAAACGTGGAAGTTTGGTGTTGAGAATCTGATGATTTTGGAAGGTTACTGGTCAAGTGTACAAGGTACTGAAGAAAAACCAGACGTTGCTGTAATGGCAAAAGCAAAATTAATTCTCATGATTGAACCAGAACTGTACGTCCATGTTAGAGAAGCCACCACAGCGAAAGAAGTGTGGGACAAATTGGGTGCAACGTTCGATGATAAAGGACTCACGAGAAGAGTTGGTCTTTTGAGAGACTTAACGACGACACGATTAGAAAATTGTGAATCTGTTGCTGATTATGTGAATAAAATCATTGGAACTTCTCAAAAGTTGAGCGCTATTGGTATGAACGTAGAGGATGAATGGATTGGAAGCCTTTTGTTAACCGGGCTACCTGAAAAATTCCAACCCATAATTATGGCTATCGAGAGCAGTGGTATTAAGATTACTGCAGACATAATAAAAACAAAATTACTTCAAGATGCTGATAATTACAATAATGCATCTGGTGGAGCTAAAGCAACGAATCAAGTGTTGATGTCAAAGGAATCTAAAACAAAATATTTCCAAAAAAAATTGTTTAGGTGTTATGGTTGTGGCGCACATGGTCACATAAAGAAGCATTGTCCAAAAATAAATAGTAAATGCAAATCTGAAAACACGAAAAATGCATTTTGTACAACATTTGCAGCGTCGAAGCAATTCAATAGTGATGTTTGGTATATTGATTCCGGATCGACAGCTCATATGTCAAATAATTTGAACTTGTTCAGAGATTATCAAGAATTTGAAGGTGAAAGATATGTTACTGTGGCAGATAAAAATCATGTGAAAGTCATTGGTAAAGGAAATGTCAATGTAACAGCTGTAGTTGCTGAAAAATTGTTTGACATTTGTATATATGATGTTTTATATGTGCCTGGAATTTGTACGAATCTTTTATCAGTAAGTCAAATGGTGTCAAAAAACAATGTTGTTGAATTTAAAGAGAATATGTGTCGTATTTATAGTTCAAATAATATTCTCGTGGCAACTGGTACATTGATTGACAAAATGTATGAATTGAACACGGTGGTATCTCATCAAAGTTGTGTTGCTGTTGATAAAAATATATGGCATCGTCGATTAGGACACACAAGTTTGAAAAATGTGGAGCGTCTTAAATCACAAATGAAAATTGATTACGTTGATAGTGAAGATAAGCCATGTTTATCTTGTTTTGATGGCAAGCAAACAAGATTGCAGTTTAAATCGTCCAAATCAAAAACGACTTCAATATTAGAATTGATACATGGAGATGTTTGCGGTTCATTTGAAAATCAGTCCATAGGTGGTGCGAAATACTATGTTTCATTTTTGGATGATTATTCGAAGAAAGTTTTCATTTTTCCAATAAAGTGGAAAAGTCAAGTATTTGAAAAATTTGAATATTTTAAAAATATTGTGGAAAATCAGTCAAACAAAAAAATAAAAGTTTTCCGGTCAGACAATGGCACAGAGTTTTGCAGCAAACAAATGTCGAAATTTTGTGCAAAAAGTGGTATAATACATCAAACGACTGCACCGCATTGTCCAGAGCAGAACGGCAAAAAGGAACGCATGAATAGAACTATTGTTTAGAAAACTAGGTGTTTGCTTTCTGATGCTGGTCTTAATAAACCATTTTGGGCAGAAGCAGCCAATACTGCTGTATTTTTAATCAATAGAACGCCATGTGATAGTTTGGCAGGAAAAGGTCCAGAAGAAGTCTGGTCTCAAACAAAAATTGATTTATCTAATCTTCGAGTGTTTGGATGTTTAGCGATGGTTCATGTTCCAAAACAGAAAAGGTTGAAGCTGGATAGTAAATCAATTAAATGTATCATGGTGGGATATTGTGAGAACAGTAAAGCGTATCGTTTAATCAACCCAGAGAATAATAAATTGATCATCAGCCGAGATGTTGTTTTCTTGGAAGATCGATCGTGGTCACAGGTAAATATATCATTGAAACCTAATTCTGTTTGTCCATTCGCAGAAATACCAGATTTAGTGGGAAATTTAGAGAAAAATCTAGATTTGGCGAATAATGATGTCACAGAAGCAACAAGAGTTGATACAGTTGTTAGTGTTGATGAGGTTAATGATATTGATAGGCCTGATGAATCAAATAATGAAGTTGAAATAATGACGTTACGTGAAGAAGAGAATTGTTCTGAAACTGAAGAATCAACAGACGACTCATTCAATTCAGTGTCTGGGGATCAAATTGCTGATGATAATGATTCTGATCCTGATTTTATAGTAGATGTTCCGTTAGATGGAACAAATAATGTTCGACGTTCAGATAGAGAACGGAAATTAAAAAGATATGATGATTATATTTCATATTTGGTAACCTATGAAAATGATGATCCTGTAGGTTATGATGAAGCACTTTCGAGAGATGATCATGCTAATTGGAAAGCGGCAATTGATAAAGAGTTTGTATCTCTTGATAAAAATCAAACATGGGAGATAGTTGATGTTCCTGTTGATAAACGATGTCTGAATTCAAAATGGGTACTCAGACCGAATCAACGAACAATATGGCAGCCGATATCTTAACGAAGCCTTTAGTGTCAACTAAGATTGATAGTTTTATACAATTGATGGGAGTTCATAAAAATTAAGATATAGTGGGAATGTTGAATTAATATCATAGTTTTTAGTTGGCTATACTGTATTCAATTGTATATGAATTGTAACTAACTTAATTCTGTCACTCTGTCAATGTACGATTTGTCAAATAAACACGTTCTTGTTATTTTACTTTATAAGATCCACTTTTATTCTGCGCAACCCAACACATATCATATTTATCTTTAGCGCCGAGAATAATATTCAGATCATCATAAAAAATCCGCTTGTCCTTTACAAAAATATGAAATCAATATCAATATGATGTTTTTATTTTAACATTCAATAAAATATAAAATGCTTACCAGATTTTGGTTTTCTTTTTCCAAATTCCTGCTTTAAATTAGCGATTTTGTTTTTCACTTCTTCCCGAGATCTAACAAACCCGAACTCATTCATTTTTTCTGCAATTAGTTGGTAAATTTCATTATGACGCCGAGATTTTGAAAACATTTTTGAAATATTTTCGTCTTTCCAAATACTGATAAGTATTTGGGTTTCATCTATATGAAAATGTTTTTTTTCAACTTTTGTTCGTTTATTGAAGACATTTTAGTGAAATTAATGTTATAAAAATAATGTGTACAACGAAAACTTTTTTACCAATTGTATTGTCTAGATTCAAAAAATGTACCACAAAAAAATAATAATGAACAAACTGAAACAATTGAAAAATTGTATTCAGTTAGTTTTAGTATTGACCACTAAGCGTCAGGTCGAAATAATTGCCCAATAATTTCATTAGTCAAGACTGAAACTACAATTAATTGACCTAAACAATATATTGTAGTAACCAATTAATTGCTACGTCAAGACTAGTGAGCCTACATAAATAGAGAGTGGACAGGTAATTTTCGAAGTGGACTGTTCGAAAGAATTCAATATGGCGGCTGGACTGTTCGAAAGATTTTTATCAAGGTATTAGTGCGTATATTATACTAGATATTATTAGTTGTCATTCTAGTTGTCAATATTGTAAGTTTTGTTTTTGTGATTTTGTAAAAGTTTAAAAAAAGTGTATAAAAGCTAAAAAGTCTATAAAAGCTATAAATGAGAGAATAAAACCGATTCGTCTCCCAACTCTAAAACAAGCAAACCAAAGTTTTCGTAACAACATAACAAAAGTTTCAGGATTTGGATTGACAAATAGTAAACTTTAGGGGAAAATCGAGTTATGGAGGTTTTTGTTAATTATTTATTTATTTTAGGCGGTTCCGTTTCGCAACAGTTACAGCAAACAAGTATACGAATTATTTCAAACAATGAATGTGCAAGGGTTTATTCTTCTGAGGTAGTAATCGCATCAACTATTTGTGGTCTAGGACTTGAATTGCCGAATCAATGTACTTGTAATGGTGATTCAGGAGGACAATTAGTATTAATAGAAAACGATGGTTATACTCAGATTGGCGTTGTGTCGTTTGTCTCATCAGCTGGCTGTAGTAGTGGTAATCCTTCAGGGTATATTCGTACGGCATCATTTCTTTCTTGGATAAACAAAATAACAGGAATTGAAATTCACAACTAATAAACATTGCAAATAATCAAAAAATATTATTAATAAATTTATATAAAAAAAAAAAATTTTCCCAGAAACGAATAATAAATAATTCTATATTACCATGCTAACAAAAATAAATACAAAGGCAAATACAATAAAATATATAACGTTGTTAATAATGATTGTGGTGGGGTTGGTGAAGTTTCCTGTATGGATTGAGGCGGTGGAGTTTTTTGTTTATCAACTCCATTCATCATTTTTGGTTGAACACCATTATTATTTACTACTTTATTCTTGTGTTTCTGTTTAGATGATTCTAGTGAGCCTACATAAATAGAGAGTGGACAGGTAATTTTCGAAGTGGACTGTTCGAAAGAATTCAATATGGCGGCTGGACTGTTCGAAAGATTTTTATCAAGGTATTAGTGCGTATATTATACTAGATATTATTAGTTGTCATTCTAGTTGTCAATATTGTAAGTTTTGTTTTTGTGATTTTGTAAAAGTTTAAAAAAAGTGTATAAAAGCTAAAAAGTCTATAAAAGCTATAAATGAGAGAATAAAACCGATTCGTCTCCCAACTCTAAAACAAGCAAACCAAAGTTTTCGTAACAACATAACAAAAGTTTCAGGATTTGGATTGACAAATAGTAAACTTTAGGGGAAAATCGAGTTATGGAGGTTTTTGTTAATTATTTATTTATTTTAGGCGGTTCCGTTTCGCAACAGTTACAGCAAACAAGTATACGAATTATTTCAAACAATGAATGTGCAAGGGTTTATTCTTCTGAGGTAGTAATCGCATCAACTATTTGTGGTCTAGGACTTGAATTGCCGAATCAATGTACTTGTAATGGTGATTCAGGAGGACAATTAGTATTAATAGAAAACGATGGTTATACTCAGATTGGCGTTGTGTCGTTTGTCTCATCAGCTGGCTGTAGTAGTGGTAATCCTTCAGGGTATATTCGTACGGCATCATTTCTTTCTTGGATAAACAAAATAACAGGAATTGAAATTCACAACTAATAAACATTGCAAATAATCAAAAAATATTATTAATAAATTTATATAAAAAAAAAAAATTTTCCCAGAAACGAATAATAAATAATTCTATATTACCATGCTAACAAAAATAAATACAAAGGCAAATACAATAAAATATATAACGTTGTTAATAATGATTGTGGTGGGGTTGGTGAAGTTTCCTGTATGGATTGAGGCGGTGGAGTTTTTTGTTTATCAACTCCATTCATCATTTTTGGTTGAACACCATTATTATTTACTACTTTATTCTTGTGTTTCTGTTTAGATGATTCGTTTACTTTAACACCACTGATTTCTGAATTATCATCAATTTTTAATTTTTTTCAAACGATGAAAATGTATTTTCATTTGCTTGTACTTTAAGAGAGTTTTTAGAGAAATCACCACTTTGCCGATCTTTCGCTTTATTCAGAACATCACGAGCTAAAAATTTACGATCATTACAAATTTGACCGTTTTGATTCATAAAATTAGCAATCACTTCCCAACTTGGATCGTTCCAGCCGGGAGTAGATTTACAGCTTTTATAAGAACTTGCATATTTTCCGATGTCCACATTGCCGTTTTATCAATTACTTTAACTGATGAATTTTGATTAGATGATGATTCAGATTTAGTTTTATTTGAAAACAAAGCTCTACGTTCTTCTTCGATTTTATTCTCGATATCATTTAATGTTTTCATAAAAATATTCCGACTACCTTTTAGAAGTTCTCTGTTGAATTCAAACAATTACAGATTGATGACCTTCAGTTCTACAATCAATGAAATGAAATAAAATCAACACTAATATTAGAGAAACTTATTTTATGTATCTTAAATTTTGCACGAACATGAGACTATAAAATATTTACCTAATATTTCATAAGCCCTTGTTATACAGGTAAAGTAATCATCTTCTGTTTTAATATAGCTTCTCCTTGAGCTTTCCTTTTTTCCGGATGATGTTTCAAAACAATTTTCCTATACGCTCTTTTAATGTCATCGTCAGACGCATTATAACTAAAAAATAAATGTTAATATTACTCCAATATAAAATTATGATCACTTAAATGTCAATAATTACCGATGACTTTTTAAACCCAAAACAGCATAATGATCTTGATCTTGCCATTCTTTTGGATTCAAACTTCTTAAATAATCAACATCAATAAATATATCGAGATCTTGATCGGAAACCTTTATCGATGAATTCTCCGCATTAATCAAGCCTTTTCCATCGTTCAAGTGTCTTGTATGATATTTTATGTTATGTCTACCAACATTTTGTATTTGTTTTACAATTAATGGACTTATTAATGAAACCGTTCCAATATTCCGACTACTATTCTCCATTATCATCAAAATACAGAGATCTGATTGCACAAAATAAAAAAAGAAAACCGCGGTTTTAACCTCAAACACGTGGGATATTTTAATTATAATACATACAATTAAAACATTCAAAATTCACTAATAGCACTTAGTGAGCCTACATAAATAGAGAGTGGACAGGTTGAAACTGACAGTTTCCGTTAGTTTCCGTTAATTTTAAATAAAATGCTTATTATCTCAGATTTGCAAAAAAATCATTTGGGCCTCTTAATATGCAATTATAATTAAATTTTGTAGAGAAGAAAAAAATTTATAAATCCTAAATTATCTGTAAAAATGAAAACGAAGTCAAAAATTTCGTACCAATACATACAAATCGCCATAGCTTTTCGAAAAATATGGCCGCCATTTCGAAAGTAAACAAAAACAAAAAAAGTCATTTGACATTTAAAACTCACATTTCATTATAATTATATAACGAAATATAAAGCGTGAAAATGATATTATTATGTAAAATATCAAATTTTTTTTTATAATAATTAATTAAGTTATTATAATCATACATGCTTTAAGTGCTATTAGTGAATTTTGAATGTGAATTCAATGAATGAACAATGAATTTTGAATTCAAAATTCACTAATAGCACTTAAAGCATGTATGATTATAATAACTTAATTAATTATTATAAAAAAAAATTTGATATTTTACATAATAATATCATTTTCACGCTTTATATTTCGTTATATAATTATAATGAAATGTGAGTTTTAAATGTCAAATGACTTTTTTTGTTTTTGTTTACTTTCGAAATGGCGGCCATATTTTTCGAAAAGCTATGGCGATTTGTATGTATTGGTACGAAATTTTTGACTTCGTTTTCATTTTTACAGATAATTTAGGATTTATAAATTTTTTTCTTCTCTACAAAATTTAATTATAATTGCATATTAAGAGGCCCAAATGATTTTTTTGCAAATCTGAGATAATAAGCATTTTATTTAAAATTAACGGAAACTAACGGAAACTGTCAGTTTCAACCTGTCCACTCTCTATTTATGTAGGCTCACTAAGTGCTATTAGTGAATTTTGAATGTTTTAATTGTATGTATTATAATTAAAATATCCCACGTGTTTGAGGTTAAAACCGCGGTTTTCTTTTTTTATTTTGTGCAATCAGATCTCTGTATTTTGATGATAATGGAGAATAGTAGTCGGAATATTGGAACGGTTTCATTAATAAGTCCATTAATTGTAAAACAAATACAAAATGTTGGTAGACATAACATAAAATATCATACAAGACACTTGAACGATGGAAAAGGCTTGATTAATGCGGAGAATTCATCGATAAAGGTTTCCGATCAAGATCTCGATATATTTATTGATGTTGATTATTTAAGAAGTTTGAATCCAAAAGAATGGCAAGATCAAGATCATTATGCTGTTTTGGGTTTAAAAAGTCATCGGTAATTATTGACATTTAAGTGATCATAATTTTATATTGGAGTAATATTAACATTTATTTTTTAGTTATAATGCGTCTGACGATGACATTAAAAGAGCGTATAGGAAAATTGTTTTGAAACATCATCCGGAAAAAAGGAAAGCTCAAGGAGAAGCTATATTAAAACAGAAGATGATTACTTTACCTGTATAACAAGGGCTTATGAAATATTAGGTAAATATTTTATAGTCTCATGTTCGTGCAAAATTTAAGATACATAAAATAAGTTTCTCTAATATTAGTGTTGATTTTATTTCATTTCATTGATTGTAGAACTGAAGGTCATCAATCTGTAATTGTTTGAATTCAACAGAGAACTTCTAAAAGGTAGTCGGAATATTTTTATGAAAACATTAAATGATATCGAGAATAAAATCGAAGAAGAACGTAGAGCTTTGTTTTCAAATAAAACTAAATCTGAATCATCATCTAATCAAAATTCATCAGTTAAAGTAATTGATAAAACGGCAATGTGGACATCGGAAAATATGCAAGTTCTTATAAAAGCTGTAAATCTACTCCCGGCTGGAACGATCCAAGTTGGGAAGTGATTGCTAATTTTATGAATCAAAACGGTCAAATTTGTAATGATCGTAAATTTTTAGCTCGTGATGTTCTGAATAAAGCGAAAGATCGGCAAAGTGGTGATTTCTCTAAAAACTCTCTTAAAGTACAAGCAAATGAAAATACATTTTCATCGTTTGAAAAAAATTAAAAATTGATGATAATTCAGAAATCAGTGGTGTTAAAGTAAACGAATCATCTAAACAGAAACACAAGAATAAAGTAGTAAATAATAATGGTGTTCAACCAAAAATGATGAATGGAGTTGATAAACAAAAAACTCCACCGCCTCAATCCATACAGGAAACTTCACCAACCCCACCACAATCATTATTAACAACGTTATATATTTTATTGTATTTGCCTTTGTATTTATTTTTGTTAGCATGGTAATATAGAATTATTTATTATTCGTTTCTGGGAAAATTTTTTTTTTTTATATAAATTTATTAATAATATTTTTTGATTATTTGCAATGTTTATTAGTTGTGAATTTCAATTCCTGTTATTTTGTTTATCCAAGAAAGAAATGATGCCGTACGAATATACCCTGAAGGATTACCACTACTACAGCCAGCTGATGAGACAAACGACACAACGCCAATCTGAGTATAACCATCGTTTTCTATTAATACTAATTGTCCTCCTGAATCACCATTACAAGTACATTGATTCGGCAATTCAAGTCCTAGACCACAAATAGTTGATGCGATTACTACCTCAGAAGAATAAACCCTTGCACATTCATTGTTTGAAATAATTCGTATACTTGTTTGCTGTAACTGTTGCGAAACGGAACCGCCTAAAATAAATAAATAATTAACAAAAACCTCCATAACTCGATTTTCCCCTAAAGTTTACTATTTGTCAATCCAAATCCTGAAACTTTTGTTATGTTGTTACGAAAACTTTGGTTTGCTTGTTTTAGAGTTGGGAGACGAATCGGTTTTATTCTCTCATTTATAGCTTTTATAGACTTTTTAGCTTTTATACACTTTTTTTAAACTTTTACAAAATCACAAAAACAAAACTTACAATATTGACAACTAGAATGACAACTAATAATATCTAGTATAATATACGCACTAATACCTTGATAAAAATCTTTCGAACAGTCCAGCCGCCATATTGAATTCTTTCGAACAGTCCACTTCGAAAATTACCTGTCCACTCTCTATTTATGTAGGCTCACTACTCTCGATAAAACCAAAACCCCCGGTAGATAAGCCATCTACATTTTTTAGCACAATAAAAATCGTGAACTTGTAGCGCCATTTTGAAATTAAAACTCAATATAAAAAAAATTCAAAAAAACGCTCATAACGCCATCTGGAAAAATAAAACTCCATATAAAAAAAAATTCAAAAATATTTAATCAAAAACACTAATCCAATTTTTGGCATATGGCAATGTTCATTGTTTTTTGCAAATGGCGTGAATGGGTATGGCTATGATATATCGGGGGTTTTGATAAAACACAAGATTTGTTGCGAACTGGTAAAAATAAATTTAATTTGCCAATTTATTCTAAAGATATTAATTAAAATGGATGGATAAACGATAAATATTTAATATTTATGCAATCAAAATTGAAATAATTTTAATTTGAACGAAAAAATATAACTGACTGAAACAATCGCTGTCCCGGACAGTTGTCCGAAGAAAAAACGCGACTAACAGAAACAAAATTCAAAAAATCGCCATAACGCCATCTGGAAAAATAACACATCCATATAAAAAAATTCAAAAAAATTTAATCAAAAACACTACCATTATTTGCATATGGCAATGTTCATTGTTTATTGCAAATGGCGTGAATGGGTGGGTATGGCTATGATATCGGAGGTTTTGCTTTAAGACATAAAAACATAACCAAAAAAGATATTTTTTGCTTGACAATTAAAACTGATTAACTGAAAAATGGATTTTAAAAGTAAGTTTTACCAATAATCAATTACAATTAAATTAATTTGATTATTTAATTACAATTAAAATAATTTTACTTATTTATATATATTTAGGCGATAATTGCAACAAAAAATAAAAATTTCTAATGTGAAAATGTCTAAATCTAGAATAAGTAAACAGATTATTTTAATTGTAATTAAATAATCAAATTAGTTTAATTGTAATTGATTATTGGTAAAACTTACTTTTAAAATCCATTTTACAGTTAATCAGTGTTAATTGACAAACAAAAAATATCATTTTTGGTTATGTTTTTATGTCTTAAAGATATTTTTTCTGTCTTTCAGTCAAAAATATTTTTGTAAAATTTAAAAAATGTTACCGCCCATCAACCAATTAGATGCCAAATTTTTTATGTCTGAAAGATATTTCTTTTACATGTATCATCGCTCTTATCACGTATGGAATGATGCCTACTTAGATAGTTTCGGGTGTCTTGATTCTGTACAGAGGCGAACTATTAAATCGATTGGAAACTCAAATCTTACTACCGAACTTGATTGCTTGTAGCATAAAATAAATTTTACGGATTTGAAAATTTTACTTCCATCAGTAAGATCTATTTATTACAACCTTGAGCCGACCACCCTTTTTTGGCAGTTCTTGACATAACGATTCTACAAAAGGAAAAAATTAAAGTCCGTCTGGTCGGTTGTCACAACCGACAAAAAAAACTACTGAAGCGATTTCAAACATTTTTGTTTCTAATATGTTATAAGTTTCGTCAAGGGTAAGAGCTGATCGTAACTGTAGCGGAATAAGGAGAAATCTTGATCTTGTCAAAAGAATAATTTCTATTGATGTAGTTATATGGAGGAGTTCTTCGAGCGCCACGGAATAAGGTCAAAGGTGCTACCGTTATTGTTAGTGGTATATCATACCTCGAATCGCTGGAGGTAATCGAACTTTCTACTCAATTAAACCTCTCCTTTGGTCACCGTTGGTGTCTACTAACACCAAACTCAAGTTTTACAAGACATTGATTAGACCGGTTGTGATGCATGGGTTACAAACGTGGACTCTACACAAAGTGACGAATCGCATTTGAGCGTAAGATGATACGATACATTTTTGGACCACATAAGACAGACGAGTACAGAACCCGATACTGTTCCGATAGTACAGACCCGTAACTTTTGAGATCCGAGATAACATTCATTTTTTAAACCATTCCAAACTGAATCGGTAGAACAAGTCCAAACCAAGCAATGGTATGGAAACATATACAGCCTATTATATCAGGATACTCAAGAAGGATCTTGATGTAATAGGTTGTATACGTTTCCATAGCATTGCTTGGTTTGGGCATGTTCTGCCGATTCAGTCTGGAATGATTTAAAAAATGTACGTTATTCCTCTAAGACAGTGGACGACCGCGAGATAGACGCACGACTAAAATGGGAGACGGATGTTATGAACGACCTTAAAAAAAAATTGCCCACCATAATAATTATATCGCTGTTGTGCATGACCTTCGTGAATACTCGACGCTGGTTAGCTTGGCAAAGTTCCTACAGGGAGCATAAATGCCTCAAAAAAATATAATACATCACTTTATATTGTATCAATAATATTGCATATTATTTGAAGAATATTTTTGTTTTCGATAAACTAGTGTAAAATGGAATTAATTACTCGCTTAATCCATTTTGTCTAAAATTGATTTATAAGCCTGGGATAATACTAAATTTAATTTTAAATCATCAAGTAAACCTCAATAACGGTTCAATATTTATAATTAATATTATTGATAATTTATTCACAAATGATCTAACGTTACATTAAACTCCAAATTGTATTACACAGCGAGCTTATTAACTTCCTTATATGAGAAGTTGTAGATTTGGTTTTGTTTACAAAATACGTACGAAAACTATCGTAAATTTTGATTTCGAAAAGAATAAAAAAATAATTCATAATCATAGGGAACTTTGGAAATACTTTCAATATTAGAGAAAAAATGAATCATTGTATCATTCTAATCTTATAGCAACTAAAAAAATAACTACTTAGCCGAAAACAATCTTTCAGGGAACGTAATATAACGTAATTAATAGTAATAAAATTAAAATCGACGAAAATGATAGACCTCTTATTTTTACAGATAAAATTTTTAACAAAACTTCCAGCGATTTCCACACTCATTACACAAAACAAACGTTGTCATCGGCTCATCAGCACTACGTGTTTGTATTTGATTATATGTGCAATTACGTTTTTTACATTTACCACATTTAAGTAAATCTGTCGTTGTTCCTTGTACTGTCGCTAATTGTGCATCGTTAATTGCTTCTTTAATGAATTTATCTCTGATCTTTCTCATTTCATCGCTCGCCATTTCTTCCGGTGTCATTTTTGCTAATTTACTAGCCGTAATAGCACCATTTAAAAAATTACTACGAAGACTTGGATTTTTGGGATCCTTTAAATTTGCTACACGAGACCTAACCCGATTTTTATAACGATTATCGGTGTTTTTAAATTCTTGAAATATTGAATCTTCTAGCTCTTCAGCAAGTTCGTCAACAGATGCGCATCCATCTTCATTTTCTGTTTTTAATGCATTTGCCAACATTTCACGACATTTTAAACGGACTGCATCTGCCATAGCATTATTTGATGGAGGTGGATAGCTGGATTGATTTGCTTTACGATCCTTTTCTTTATCTTCCTTATGTTTATCATTTTTTTTACTTGATTTTGATGATGATTTTGATGTAGAACTTGATGTGTCTTTGACCGGCGGTGTACTAGCTAAAAATCTTTTCCAATTTTTTATTAGAGTTTTTGATAAACTTATAACTTCTTCATCCTTTGTACTTTTCCTTAATTCGTTTACAGTCATGCCTATTCGGGTTTTAGTTAAAATATCCAAATCAATGTTTAAGGTTTGTAAAGATGTTAGTAAATCTAGTGCTTGATCCTGTCCCTGTAGAAATAAAACATAATTGGTTGGTATTGTTTTAGAATATATCATAAGGTTATATAATATTTTTATCAAAAAATAGTTGTAATAATAAATATGCTCATTCTAATTAAGTAAATATAAACTAAAAATATTATTCTAAATTAATTATAGCCTAATCACAACTTTAAAAAACTAATCTTAACACAACATACCGCGTCTTCACTATTAATCATTTTGCTTAATTTCTTTTGTATTTTCATAACTTCTTCTTCGACACTCATTTTTCAGAAATTGTAAAAAGTATTTTAATATAAAACAAAACTTTAAAAATATTGTTACTTTATTAAAATTATTATTGGATTTAAAATATGGACGACGCTCGATGCTATTTTTTAATAACTAGCAAAATTAGAATCAAGTATGTTTACATTGTCATGTTTGGTTTCATGAAAGTTTACTTTTGTATTGTATTTAAAAATGGCCGTGATTTATAGCATATGTAGCAGATTTAAAAATACTTCGTTTGAATGGACATAATTCAACATTATAAAAATCTTAATTTTATTAGGCTTGGATGTCGCTTGATGGGCGTAGTTACCCAGTAACGCTAGGTAGTTGTGCATGCAAGATTTTATGCTTCACTTAATAAGCTAAAAACTAAGAAAGAATTAAGAAAGAAAATTTTGTAACGTATGACAAAAACATTGTATGACGTTTGATTGATAAAATAAAAATTGATAAAATAAAATAATTGATAAAATTTACCCTTTCTGCCGTAATTTCTTGGTGGAATTGCATTTTAATAATTAAAATTAAAAAAAAAAAACAAGCTTAAATTGAATAAAAATTATTTACATTTTGTAGACAGAACTACAGTAAAAATAATTTTAATTAGGTTTTTTACCGTCATAATAGCGGGCGTTATGAATTCATAATGCCCTCTCATAACGACCCGGTTTTTATGAATTTGTTTACATATATCATATCCTAGACATTATAATAATTTTATATCATTTTGAAGCGTAAAATAATTTCAATGCAATAATTTTTCAAAATACACCATTGCATTTTACACTATTATTATACATTTTTTGGTTTGTTCAAAATTAAACAAGATAATATAATTTTTTAAATATAAAATAATGAATGAAAAAACACCTTATTCTTGTTTACTGAGTTTTATTATTTTCATTTTTTTCTATACATTAACATATATGCATTTCGAAAGCTATGCTTTCATCATCTGTTGTTAATGAAAAAAACTAAATTTTAAAGTAAAGCCTCGTTGACACTACGATAGTTTACAATCTACTATCCAGCGAATTTACTAGCTTGTAAACTCACCTACATAGTGTAATCATGTTTACAATCTAACTAGCAGATCTACCGAAAAAGTTGATTGGTTGACTACTTTACAATATACTCGCCAGCTTTTAAAGTCGCCAGCTAGCAGCTTGTAAACAATCTTAGTGTCAGCGAGGCTTAAGATACATTTTATTATATACATATCGGTGGTTTAATAAAAACCCATTTTTAAAATTAAGAATCTAATTACAGTTGAGGACTGTGAATTGTTTGATGTCCTCTTAGGATTTGTACATATTGTTATTTCATAAAAAGAAAAAAAAAATTTTTTTGTAATTTTTTTCTTAACTTGATTTATATAGAATCCTAATTAAATAAATAAATTTTGTAAATTTTGAATGTATCTGGGCAAGAATTGGGCCACGGCCTGTTTGCCGTCTTCCCACCAATAAATAAAATAAATATATAAAGCAAAATGAATGAATCTAATAAAACAATTAAACCATTAGAGAAAATTAAAAACGAAATTTAAATTTTTTTTTTTTAATTCAAAGTTAGGCATGTTTAGTATTAATTATAATAAATTATTGATTAACGTCTCTGAATATCCGAAAATACCATGCCAACTAGGGATTGGGATTAAGTTTGAATAACTTAAGTTTCTCTTACATATTTACGCTAACTTTTAAATTTTGAGGATTAAAGTTATCAGGAAAACCCCATGAAGATAAGGCATTCCAGAGATGAGAGACTAGTTTGTATGAATGAAAAATAAAATTTCTGACAGCAAAAAAAAATTATCGTATTAATTTAATAAAAACTTGATATATTGTCACACCAATATTTAATTTGAGTTGCCGAAAAAATGATCATCCTTGTAAACAGCTAGTACTAGTTGGACGTCCACATCGCGCTCGTAGTAAGGACTGAGGCAGAAAAACGTTAACAATGAAAAACTGACATAACTTTTACACCCTTTATTTTTATCAATAAATTTGAATGCAATAATCTTTGCAATACTTGTCTTATTATGTCATCCAATTTTTGTTTTTGTACGACCGAAATTGAATTTACAATGGCGAAAACTTTGGAAGCGCGTAAATTTATTCTTAAAAAATTTAATGGAAATCCTCTAAGGTCGTTCGTTCGAATTACAAAAGAAGCTAAAGTGACCAGAAAAACGGTGGCAAAAGTCTTCAAGAACTTCAAGGAAGAGCTCACATTCACTCGAAAGCCTGGAAGCGGCATACCAGAAGGATTTCGCTCGCCAAAAAAGGTGCGGAAAGCTGTGTCTGAAGTGGAGAAGCATCCAAGCATCTCAAATCAGAAATTGGTTCAAAAAGTGGGCTTGTCAGAAAAGTCAGTGCGCAGACTTAAACTCAAGACTGGCTTCAAATCATACAAAGTGCAAAAAATTCCAGACAAAAATGCAGAGAATAACACAGTGACAAAAAAACGAGCTAAACAGTTGAGAGTGGATTTCTTTGAAACCAAAGATTGTTGCGTAATGGAAGCTCAGACATACGTGCTTTGCAATTTTTCCCAATTGCCTGGCCAGGAGTTTTATGTTTCTCGTGGATGAAAAATTCCGGACCAAAAAGATGACGAAGTCCCCCAATAAACTTCTAGTTTGGCAGGCAATCTGCAGCTGTGGAGAGAGAAGCAAATCTTTTTTGACATCTGGATCTATAAATTCTGAAGTTTACATAAGGGAATGTCTCCAAATTAGATTGTTGCCTTTTCTGAGACAACACAATGTATCTACTTTCTTTTAGCCAGATTTAGCCTCGTGTCACTATAACAAGGCGACCATGAAATGGTATGAAGACAATAAGATCGTTTTAGTGCCAAGAGAGGCAAACCCACCAAATTGCCCAGAACTCCGGCCTATCGCTACTGGGCGTTGGTCAAAAGAAACTTGATGCTAACAAACAAGGAAGCAAAAACCATTGCAAATTTCAGGAAAATGTGGATCGCGGCGACCAAAAAAGTTTCGAATACCACCATAAAATCCATGATGTTGGGAATTCCTGAAAAAATCTAGCTATTTTGTGTTAATAAGTGTTAATAAGTTAAAATAATATTAATTGTGGATTATTCGGTAATAAAATACGTATCCGAAAGCGAGACTTTTTAAAAAATTGGTCTAGCGGTTCCAAAGTTATCCCAGTTTTTCAATGTTAACGTTTTTTCTGCCTCAGTAATTATGTGCGATTCCATCGCTAAATTGATGGAATCGCACATACTACGAACATAATACTAAACCATCTAAATCCAGGGAATCACCAAAATGGCTTTAAGAAGAACTCAGCACCTTCACACAGTCGAAGTAAAGTTGTGGCGAACTAGCTTTAAAAATATAATAAAGTGTTGGTTGCGACTAGCCTTAATAAATTTTTATAGATATTGTTTTAAGCGCCTAGTCAACGAGTTGACAGTTCGTTTTGAAGTAACACGTTTGATATTACTACTAATTCTAAATAAATTCCATTTATGTACTCCACCAAAAGTTCTATAAATACCCTTTTTCTTAGTTTTCCAATATAAATTAGTTGTTGTGTTGTTACAAAACTTAATAGTTAATGTAAATTACATAAATATTGTGTGATGTAATGTGAAATTTGCTTAAAAATAAAAGTTAACCCAACAAAAATAAGCGAGCATTTTTAAGATGTATAATCATATCTTCAATTGGTGAATACTAAATATTATTGCGCTAAGCATTTTAAACATGAATCATCTACTACAAGGAAAATACATTGTACAACTTCAAACATACAGATAAATAAATATATCGACATTTTATTTCGGAAAGGTTCCATTTTTAAAGAATATTATCACAGCAGCATTTATACAAGATAATCAGCAGCTAACTAATACATATCTGTACTGCTTGGTATTACGCTGCTCTAAACTGTAGCACATTTCTGCTATATTTGGTGACCCCGACGTGATGCAAATTTTTGGATTGAGAGTCAACTTAAGTACAATTGTATTAATATTTTTTTATAGAATTTGATTTACTAATAATATTAATTATAAATTGATATTTTCTTTTGTTAATTGAACTTTAAAATTTAAACTTTTTTGTATTTTAAAAATGTACATATTTAGAGAACTTTTGGTTTATTTTGGGGGTTTTCTAGTCGTAACTTCATTTGTAATCGCACCACAACACTACGTTACAGTTATGTTTGCTGCAACATCTTTCTCTCTAGTTGCCGTCATGACTAGGTTTTTCCGCCACTCATTCGTGTTCCCAACAGTTTCAGCAGGTCCACCAGAACCTGAGGCAACTGTTGCTTCTTCCGGACCTAACACATTCACTTATACTGAAGACCTGCTTGAGGCACTGGTCGCCAAGCGAATCGATACCGCTTTGGCACGATTGAACCATGGAGGTCCTACTTCAAATCCTCCACCTCCTTCAACTTCCGCTCCGTCTTTCCTACCATCTCCAGCTACTTTTTCGGCAACTATGCCACAAAGTGACCAAGTAGCTATCGAAATTTCTCCTTTATTGTCTGAAACACTAGAAAGGAGAACCAGGTTCATTATCCTAGAAGGTCAGTTCTTGTTGGGAAACATCAAGTACCAACAAACTAAGTATGGTCATCTACTTAGTATGATCACGCCCACACTGGCAAAATTAGTCAGTGATATCTTGGTAAAGCCTGACCAAGATTTTCCTTATGATAGGCTCAAAGAGGCTCTTTTAGCCCGCCTATCCAGCAGCACTTCAGACCGCATACGCAAGGTATTATGCGGTATGGACCTTGGGGATAAAAAACCCTCACAGCTCTTAAGGGATATGACTGCTGTATCCCGAAATACCTTCCATGAGGATACTCTTAAAGTTATTTGGATGGAAAAACTTCCACCCACTATTCGTGCTACTATCTCGGTACTCAAAACTGGTTTACAAGAAACAGCCGAGATAGCAGACAATGTTCTCACCTCTCACCTCCCCTCTCAGCTCCATGCGGTATCTAATCCGACCGCTTCTTCTTCCCCTTCTCCTTCCTCTTCCTCAAGTGAAGTCATGTCACTTGAGGAAAAATTCAAAAAATTGGAGGCACAAAACGTGCAACTCCTCAATGCCATTCAAAGGTCAAATGTCTCCCAACCTCCTCACCAATATCGGAGTAGATCTAAGGATCAAAACGATAATCGCAACGAAAATTTGAATGGCTCTCCAACACGACCACGGTCCAAGTCGCGAATTCAAATTATGATGGTATCTGCTACTACCATCATACTTTCCAGGGAGATGCAAATAAATGCGATCCAGAGTGCAAACGGTTCTCCAAGCACTCCAATTCCTCTGCCTCCACTCCTTCAGAAAAACGATTAGACTCTTCACATGTGACGGCGTGTGATGACAGTCGCTCCCACCTCCGTCTTCTGGTCCACGATATTTCTTCTCGAAAACATTTCTTTGTTGATACAGGTACCGAAGTATCTGTTATTCCCGCCACTGTGGAGGAAAAACTTCACAGAAAATCAGATTTCTTCCTTTACGCCGCTAACGCAACTAAGGTTAGCACGTATGGTACACGAACTCTCAACCTAAACATTGGTCTCAGACGAGCGTTCTGTCAGAACTTTGTTGTCGCCGATGTTACCATACCGATTCTCGGAGCTGATTTTCTTAATAAATATGGCCTTTTAGTGGACATCATAAACCGACGTCTTGTCGATCCACTAGCCTCCTTATTCACTTTGGCTAAAATCATCACTTCTCCTGCACCTTCTCTTACGCTGATCAACGATTCTGTTAATATCGAAATTATCGATATTCTCAAAAATTTCAAGGACTTAAGGTCCAAAAATGATCTTGCCAAACCAGTGAAACATAACGTAACTTATTGAGACACATGGTCCTTTCAGGACACATTCAGGATTTTTCGCATCAACTTCATGGATGCAAAATTTTCTCCACTATCGATCTCGTCCACGCATATCATCATATTCCTATTGATGAGCGTGATATAGCAAAAACTGCAATTTCAACTCCGTTCGGACTCTTTGAATTCGTTCGAATGACTTTCGGATTGCGAAACGCTACGCAATCCTTCAAACGGTTTATGCACTCCCTTCTCCGAGACCTTGAATTTGTTTTGATCTACATATAGATGACCTCCTTATTGCTTCTGAAACCTTCGAGGAACACCTCAAACATTTAAGAACTATTTTCGAGCGTCTTTCCGATGCCGGTCTCATTATCAACGTTGATAAATGCAACTTTGCTAAAACCAACGTTGACTTTCTTGGACATTCCATTGATTCAACCGGAATCAAACCTACTGCTGAACGTGTCGATGCTATTACGCATTACGAACGACCCGAAACGGTTATGCAACTTCGCCGTTTCCTTGGAATCATAAATTTCTACTGCCGATTCATTCCGCACGCTGGTGGCAATCAAGCCATTCTCAACGATTTCCTTAAAGGTTCCAAAAAGAATGACAAACGTGTCATTCAATGGTCCAAAGACGCCATTCAAGCCTTCGACTTATGCAAGCAGCAACTCAGTGAGGCAACAACGCTTTCTCACCCCTCTCACTCTGCTCAACTTGCCGTTATGGTCGACGCTTCCGACAAGGCACTTGGAGCCGTTGTTCAACAAAAAATTGACGATTGTATTGTTGGACACCACTTAGTTTCTTCTCTGTGCGAATCAATGAAACGCAACAGAAATATAGCGCTTATGATTGTGAACTCCTTGCAGCTTACTCTGCAATTAAACATTTTCGGTATCTCCTTGAAGGTAGAATCTTCACTCTCTTTATCGATCATAAGCCACTCGTCTACGCTTTGTCGCAGAACCCTGCCAAAGCTAGTCCTCGCCAATTCCGCCATTTAGATTTTATCAGTCAATTCACGACTGATATTCGGCACATTTCTGGAATCGATAATGTAGTCGCCGACACACTTTCTCGTGTCGAGCAAATATCAATTCCAGAAAACATTAACTACGACGAAATTGCTGACGCTCAGTTCAACGATAACGAACTAAAGGAATTAGTTCAATTCCGATCCTTTCCAGTATCGTTTGGCAATTCTAGTGCCAAAACTATTTTATGTCATACCTCTACTGGTAATCCACGCCCCTTTATTCCAAAGCAATTTCGTCAATCTGTTTTCGATAGTCTCCACAATTTATCTCACCCAGGAGTCCACAGTTCTGCCAAACTACTTGCTGAAAAAGTCATTTGGCCATCAATTAAAAAAGATGCACGACAAATGGCTCAGAACTGCCTGGCTTGCCAAAAGGCAAAAGTTTCTCGCCTCACTCAATCTCAATTAGGTAATTATCCTCAAACTTCTCAGATATTTTCCGAGATTCATATGGACATTATTGGTCCACTTCCTACCTCTGAGGACAAACGCTATTGTGTCACAATCATTGACAGATATACTCGCTGGCCTGAAGCCATTCCTATCTCGAACATCACAGCTGAAACAGTAGCATCAGCTCTCTACTCAAATTGGATTTCGCGCTTCGGAGTACCTTTAGTAACTGTCACTGATCAGGGCTCCCAATTTGAATCCAATCTCTTCAACGAGTTGTCAAAACTTGTCGGTTTCGAACGTAAACGCACTACAAGTTACAATCCGAAATATAACGGACTAATTGAACGTTGGCACCGAACTCTAAAATCTGCGATAATGGCCTACGACAGAACGGACTGGACAAGAATATTACCGTCAATATTACTTGGTTTACGAACCACTTTCCGTGAAGATTTCCAATCTTCATCGGCTGAGCTCGTTTACGGTACTAACATACGTCTTCCTGGAGAATTTTTTAGCCAAAATTCTAACTCCACTCCTCAATCTGATTTCGTTTCACAGTTGAAAATACATTTTGATCACCTTTGTCCTGCCATTGCATCAAGACACACTTCTCCTAAAGTTTTCATCTCCAAAAATCTCCAGTCTTGTTCGCATGTCTTCTTACGTACGGACTTAGTACGTAAAGCACTACAACCGCCATACGAAGGTCCTTTCAAAGTCATCAGCCGCGATGGTAAAACTTTCGTTATTGACCGTAAAGGTCAACACATTCGAGTTTCAATCGATAGATTAAAACCTTGCTTTAGGGAACAATCTGAAGATGATGTAAATCAAAACTCACCTACTTTGAGAACTGATCTCAGTCGTGCAGACGAAACATCGTCTTCTACAGATATTGTCCATTCTACTACTTCGGACACATTCCAGTCTTCTCCTTCTACCTCCGCAGAAACGAAAAAACGCGACGCTAAGACAGTTGTATCAACTAAAAGGATTAGATTTGACCCCATACCTCAACAAAACAACAGATATTCCACCCTGCATCTACAATTACGCGAGCAGGCAGAACCACTCGTACCCTACTCGTTTCCTTCGTGCTGTAGCACAATAATCTCTATATCGTCTCATCTTCGATGATACTAGGGGGAGTGTTTGTGGCGAACTAGCTTTAAAAATATAATAAAGTGTTGGTTGCGACTAGCCTTAATAAATTTTTATAGATATTGTTTTAAGCGCCTAGTCAACGAGTTGACAGTTCGTTTTGAAGTAACACGTTTGATATTACTACTAATTCTAAATAAATTCCATTTATGTACTCCACCAAAAGTTCTATAAATACCCTTTTTCTTAGTTTTCCAATATAAATTAGTTGCTGTGTTGTTACAAAACTTAATAATTAATGTAAATTACATAAATATTGTGATGTAATGTGAAATTTACTTAAAAATAAAAGTTAACCCAACAAAAATAAGCGAGCATTTTTAAGATCTATAATCATATCTTCAATTGGTGAATACTAAATATTATTGCGCTAAGCATTTTAAACATGAATCATCTACTACAAGGAAAATACATTGTACAACCTCAAACATACAGATAAATAAATATATCGACATTTTATTTCAGAAAGGTTCCATTTTGAAAGAATATTATCACAGCAGCATTTATACAAGATAATCAGCAGCTAACTAATACATATCTGTACTGCTCGGTATTACGCTGCTCTAAAATGTAGCACATTTCTGCTATAAAGTAATCACGTATGCTGATGATATCATCCTACTATCGAACCGTACACATGTTCAGGAGAACTCATTAAAAAATACCTAACCACATCGAATACTATAGGCTAACAGAAAGCAAGCCCGAGCTGTTAACAGAAAAATCAACAGAATCACTTTTCATGACTTGGAACATATATGATATTTATATAAAATATAAATGATACTCACGATCTTCTGGTCGTTGGAAGCAATGTGCCTACACTTGAAGTACCATCACAGATAATCATCTATTATTAATAATGCGACATAATACCACATCTGGTCTCCACAGTTGAGTGGAACATTGTGGCAGAAACTCCAAACAATACATCCTGCATCCAAATGTAGAAGTACTTAAAGGAACATACAAAACAAATATAAAATCTGTAGTGGTTACATTAATGGATCATAGGAAAAACATAGGCCTTGACGATATGCCACCACCAGTGGACCCAAAAGACAAGATTAACGACGACGATACTATACCAAAATAACTCGTGAAGTTGCTGGCGTGCTTAATTATAGTTAGAAGACGAAAATTGACATCAGCATCATGAAGGTTTGACCTATTTGTAACATTTAACCACACGACACAGGGTATTTTTTCAAATCCCCAAAGAAACCCATAAATTTAAATGTACAACCATTATGGACAAACGATAACGGTTCATGAACGCGATGAAACTACAAACCAGTTCAGCGATACCACACTAATCTTAAAATACAAAATTTATAATACTATGTGAAGGCTTCAAATTAAAAGAAAAACAAAAAAGAGTATAGGCAGGCCCGATATTTGTGTTGACACATTAATACTCTATCTATATAGCATATAGGTCTCAGTGTATGAAAGATGTACACCGAAAAAACTCCATCCACCTAGATAGTTCAGGCTACACTAAAAAAACATGATCTATCTCCAATGGAAATGCAGTTGTCTCAGCCTTACCTTGCGGGAGTATATATGGCGAAAAGAACTACGAAATTGTTTCAACAGCTGTACAGTTATCAAAAGATGTAGTTGAGACAATCACATGTAATATTTATGTGAAAATATAAAGTAGTTCAATTAATCTCAAACACTTCAATTTTGAAATGAAAAGTTTATGATATAAGGACAAAGAAAATTTTGTTCATGGATATAGTTATTAACTTTATTCAACTACTGTTATATTGGATATAACACTTTAAATTTTAAATAAACGTCATTCTGTTGTCAGGAAAATGTTATTGTGTAGTTGTCCCGTCTAGGGTTTCTACATATCCGACCTATTTGATTATCCGGATATCGAATACATAAACAATAAATTATCCGGATAATTAAATAATAAATAAAACATGTTTATTTTGCGGTATTTATATTATTTATGTATATTTTTCGTGTATTAATTAATTTTTATGCATATAGTCACAAAATAACAAAAATAGTCACAAATCATAAAATAATAAAATTATTGATAAATTAAATTAAATTAATGAAGTTATTGATTCATTTTTAAAAATGCATATTTTAGAAAAAATATTTCATTAATTAATTAATTATTGCAATGTCTCGAAATTGAGTCGAGTTCTAATTTTTGTTCTGGTGAGACCAGCAATTGAAATACGCGTCCGTTACAGTCGATGTAGGTTGTATTGGTAATAATACGCGATATAGAATATATAAATTGTCCGTTCTTTTTGTATAATTATTTAAATAAATGAAATCTTTTTTAACAATATGGAACTTCCTTCATTCTGCTTCTCAACATGAGTAATTGAAGCAATAGCTTTCTCAACATCTTTCTGCAGTCACGATTTCTTATACAAACTTCACTACTTAGACTTTCTTTATGTTCACTTTCAATAGTAAATTCTTCACAGAGTCATCATTTAGAAACACAACTCTCATAAACTTTAAAAAAATAGACAGCACTTCAGATTTTATTGACAGGGCCACAAGTTTTTAAAACATTTTTTTTTTAAATTGATATAGCATTAAATAAATATTAGTAAAATATCTTTACACTGCAAATTCACGAAGTGTTTCATAAAATATTCAATGATTACAGTTTTCAAAACATTAAAGTTGTCTATAAATTTTTAAAACTTATAGTCACTTCACTGCACTAACAAACTTTGCAACGCAACTTGAATATTTATTTGAACTTTGCACGCAATTTGATAATTTTTTTACAAAATTAAAGGGTTTTTTAATATTCGGATAACTGCAAAAAAGTATCCGGATAATCGAATAGTCAAAATTGGTCGAATAATCCGGATAATTCGATAGATATCCGAATTAAAAACCCTAGTCCCGTCCCAATCACGGTGAAATTGTTTGCAAACATATTTTCTTTGTTTAAAGAATAAACTGCCAACTTCGAGATGGGGTTGTCATTACTTCATTTTGTTTTTCAGTGTAGCAGTTGCAGTTTTTTCAAGGCAAGTGTACGTCTTTAAAATTTTAGGGATGCGCAGTTCGACAATCATTAAACATTTAAACGCAATCGTTAGACATTTCGAGTTAAGAAAAGTTTTGATGTTGATAATTACATAACTAACTTTTTGATGTTGTATGGCCAACCAGTTTATTTTTCAGATCTACTGTTATGAAGAATTATTATTTGTATGTTTTCTATCTGTATCTATTGTGTGCCGTGTTGAAGGTTTTAATTGAAAGCACGCGTATTTAAATTTATAATTACTTTTATTGACATTAATAATAGAAGTACACTTTGTTGAACACAATATTGAAGTAATAATTAATCGAGGGAAAAGTCTGACAGTTATCTACTTTAGTGCTGCCATATATATAATGTATAATTCACAATTGGTTATAACAATCTCCCATGCTTAATTGTGATCTTATAATCCATATTTTGAAAGTTAAATTGAAATACAATTTTGAAATTTGAAAACTAATTTGAAATACAATTTTGAAATTTGAAATTAAATTGAAATTGGAAATTAAATTGAAATACAACTTTGAAATTTGAAATTAATACTTAAGTTATTTTGTTATATAATCATTAAGATATGTTGGTGTGTTGCGTGTTCTTGTAGATCTTCGAATAACTTGTGGTTCTTGATATGTTTGTGTTTCCTGTATCACTGGAAGATTTATACATTCATCTGGAGTACTAAAACGATTATTTTCATGAGATTCTGGATTCTGTTGATATTGATGATTTGAAGTTCCCATACTATATTGACTATAAATTTGAGTTTGTTGATTTAAGGGTTTATTTTGGGGTGTGTGAAATAGATAAGCTCCTCGTGCTGCACCCTGGATTACGCAAATAGTCTATTTCAACTTGGTAGCCAAACATTTCATTTCGAACTCTTGGCTGTGATACAAAAAAAAAAAAAAAAAAAAAAAAAAATAAATATGAACCAAAATCATAGCACCATAAGACAAAAAATATTGGACCTTCAGTCCGTATTTTGCAATTGAACATTGAAGGCATAAGCAAGTCAAAAACTGAACATTTACAAAGATTATTAAAAGATTACGACATCGACGTTATAATTCTGCAAGAAACGCATGCAGCAGATGAAGCGCAACTTACCTCTAGAGGAAACATTGTTGGTTACAAATTAATTAGTGCTATTTACCATCAATCATATGGATCTGCCACGTATGTTAAGTCAGAAATCCTGAACTGCACGCACGTACTTACACAGACGGACAACGATATACATCTTATTGTTGTTGATATATCGGACACGAAAATTGTAAACGTATACAAGCCTCCAAATACAGGATGGCCAGCTGCTACTCTACCATTATTTTATCATCCAGCAATATATGCTGGTGACTTCAATAGCCATCACACTCAGTGGTCCTACTCAAAAAATAATACCAATGGCGTGCAACTGACCGACTGGGCGGATGATAACAACATGTTCCTGGTATATGATGCGAAAGACTTGAAAACCTTTAGATCTGCAAGATGGCGACGTGATTACAATCCCGACCTCTGTTTTTCCACAAAAAACGAACAACGTAACCCTATTCCAATATCTAGGGCTGTCTTACAAGGTTTTCCACGCTCTCAGCATCGTCCAGTAATTCTTGAGGTAGGAATCCAAATTCCACTCGTTAACTCTACTCCTCAACCTAGATGGAATTTTAACAAAGCTGATTGGGATAAATATAGGATGAAGTTGGATGCAGTGATTCGCTGGATTCAACCCATTCCTAAAAATTACGATAGATTTGTTGGAGCCATCATCTCAACTGCAAAGAAATGCATCCCAAGAGGCTTTCGTGAAGAATATATTCCTGGCTGGAGTAAAGAGAGCGATATATTATATGAGGAGTACCTTAGTAGTGGTGAGACAGACGTGGCTGATGACTTAATATACTCACTGGACGCCGCGAGAAAACAAAAGTGGATTAAGGCTGTTGAAAACATTGATTTTTCCCATTCAAGCAGGGAAGCATGGAGTCTCCTTCGGAAACTGGGTGGCTCAAACTCAATTACTCGTGCTAACAACGAAATAAATCCAGAGGAAATCGCAAATCACATAGTAAATATGTCTCGTGCTTCTATTAATCGCCTTCATAAGAGAACAATTAAACGCAAACTAAGAGAAATGAAGCGCAATTGCTCGTCTCCATCGAAGTATGCGAACTCTTTTAGTAGCGAAGAACTAGAATCAGCTCTGTCCCAAACAAAAAACGGAAAAGCAGCTGGCTACGATGGCATTTTTCCAGAATTTCTTAAGAATGCTGGAAAAAATGTAAAACAGTGGCTAACTAAATTTTTCTCGAATGTCCTAGAAACCGGCAACCTACCAAAACATTTTAAGACTACGAAAGTGATAGCGATACTTAAGCCAGGTAAACCATCCAATGAACCAGGAAGCTATCGCCCGATTGCCCTTTTGAGCACCTGCTATAAATTGCTAGAACGGCTCATATACAATCGTATCGCACCGATATTGAATGACCAGATCCCAGTCGAACAAGCTGGTTTTCGTCCCAATCGCAGTTGCACTGACCAACTGCTCGCTCTAACATCCTATATCGAAGCTGGGTATCAAAAACAACTAAAAACAGGCGCAGTATTCATCGATCTTACTGCAGCATATGACACGGTCTGGCGAATTGGGATTATATATAAGCTGTTCAATGCAATACCTTGTAGCACCATCTCGCGTTTAATTAACAACATGCTGAGTAATCGTGTATTCACAGTTCATCTAAATAATTCCTGCAGTAGGTCTAAAATGCTTAACAATGGTTTACCACAGGGTTCCGTCCTGGCGCCATTACTTTTTAATCTGTACATTCATGACATTCCTGACACAAAATCAAAGAAATTTGGGTACGCGGATGATTAGACCCTGGCCACTCAAAACAAAGACATGGGTGTTTTGGAGGATTTGCTCTCAACTGACCTAGCTATAATGAATGACTATTTTCGAACGTGGAGTTTATTTCCCAATCTAAGTAAAACCGAGAGCTCCTGTTTCCACTTAAACAACAAACTGGCAAAACACGAACTATCAGTGTTATTTAACGGCACTGTCATTAAATACAATCAACAGCCAAAGTACCTGGGCATTACTCTCGATAGAACTCTTTCTTTTAAACTCCACCTAGAAAATACGTCACAAAAACTTAAAACGAGAAACAATATATTGCACAAACTGGCAGGCTCTACATGGGGTGCTACTCCAGCTACCCTCCGAACAACTGCTCTAAGTCTGGTTTACTCAGTGGCTGAGTATGGCGCACCAGTCTGGTTGAATAGCACACATACTCAAAAAGTTGACTGTCAGCTGCATGCTACGATGCGTACTATAAGTGGTACTATCAGATCCACCCCTTTGCCTTGGCTCCCTGTGTTAAGCAATATCGCTCCACCTGCACTCAGACGCTCGCATGCTCTCATGCGTGAACATAAAAAGGTAACCAACAACACCACGTTACCCTTGCACGAATATTACGGTGACCACACTCGTTGTCGATTGAAGTCAAGAAAGCCTCCACATAAAACTGCCAGCAACCTGCTGGCAACTGATTTTAATATCTTGGATGCCTGGGACACCTCCTGGCAACATTACAACACAACTGGCCTTTCTATTACTAACCCGACTTCTACCCAACCTGGTTTCGATTTGCCACGTCATACCTGGACTACATTAAACCGAATAAGAACGAACCATGGACGTTGTGCTGATTCTTTCTACAAGTGGGGCATTTCAGAGTCCCCTGAGTGTGACTGCGGTGCTCCACAACAAACTATAAAACACATTGCAACTGTGTGTCCAATTCGACGTTACAATGGCAACATCTCAGACATCCATTTGGCAACTCCCGATGTAGTAGCATGGATAGACTCGCTCGATGTAAACATCTAATGTTCAAATGTACTGCCCAATGTTCAAATATTTTACTTTTTAATTTACTTAAAAGACACGCAATCAAATCGATTGTAAGTTCATTTAATGTGTATCCATGTATTGTTTTAGGTGGATTTCATAGAGGAGTCTACCTATTTTTAAGTTTAATTTTTTAATGTGTCACAAAAAAAAACCATACGCTAAATAAATAAAAAAAGGGTTTATTTGAATTCTTTGGAGCGTAACTTGAATCAATATTTTCATCAGTAGTTTCTGGTGCAAATTGTACTTTTCGTTGTTGAACTTTTGTAGTTTTAAGTTGATCTATATGACGTTTAAGAGTATATCCGTCATCTAGTTTGACTAAATAATGAAGTTGTCCATATTTTCGTAGTACTGTACCAGTTTTCCATACAGTTTTGTGATTTTGATTATGTAGAACTTGAACTCTTTCTCCCATGCTTATTTGACGAACCCCTGGTATTGGTTTTGCAGATTCAGTTTTGATTGTTGGCTTTAATGCATCTAGTTTGATTCGTATACGTCTATTAAGGTAAAGTTCAGCTGGACTCTTTCCACAGTTGAGTGGTGTTGCTCGATATCTTTGAAGAATTTCGTTCACTTTTTGTTGTAAAGAACCTGGATCCATTGACATAGCTATTAATTTTCGTTTTAATGTTTGAACGTTGCGTTCAGCTAATCCATTTGTACTAGGATATCCTGGAGCGATTAATTTTTGAAAAATACCATTCTTACTGCAATAAGATTTGAATTGTTCACTAGTAAAAATTGTAGCGTTGTCGGATACTAATATTGAAGGAAACCTATGAGTAGCAAATATTTCGGTTAGAAGTTTTATTGTAATTTGTGTTGTAGGTGAGTCACGTATGACTCTAAATTCTGACCATTTTGATTTGGCATCGACAACAATTAAAAAATTATGACCTTGAAAAGGCCCTGCGTAATCGATATGAATTCTTTCCCAGTTTTCATCTGGTTCTTGCCAATGATGTAGTGGTGCTTTTGACGGTTTATTTTGAACTTCAACACACGATTCACATGATCTTACTATTCGTTCGATATCGCGGTCGATCCCGTTCCAAAAGCAGTATCTTCTTGCAAGTTGTTTCATCCTCGTAATACCTGGATGAGTGTGATGTAATTCTTGTAGGATTTTTGACTGGAGGCTGTTGGGAATAAGAACTCTTTGACCTTTGAATATAACACCATTATCGAGCGTGTATTTTTCCTCTTCCTCATCACTATTTAGGAGGTTTGACAAAATTTTTGAAAGTTCTGGATCTTTCGCGGTTTCCGACGCTAATATTTCAGCATTTATGTGTTCACTGGAAATTTCAAAAATTGATTGATGACATAATTCATTTACCTCTTCATTGATAGCTTTGTCTGTAGACTGTTTTTCAATTACTTGTGTTGCACGAGATAAACAATCAACATTTGTGTGTTCTGTACCTTTTTTGTATTTTATTTCATAATTGAAACCTGATAAAAATTCAGCATATCGCAGTAGCCTGGCTGATGTAATTGAAGGCATCTTGTTGTTTTGATGAAATATCCGTGTAAGCGGACGGTTATCTGTGATCAGTTGGAATTTCCTTCCGTAGAGGTACATGAAAAAATGATTTATGGTAAATATTATCGCTAATGCTTCGCGATCTAGTTGACTGTAATTTTTCTCTGCTACCGTCAATGATCTTGATGCGTATGCAACTGGTCGTTCTATGCCGTTGGTTATGTGTGAGAGTACGCCTGCTATACCTGTAGGGCTAGCATCACATGCGACTATAACTGGTAGTTCTGGATCGAAAGGCATCAATACTTGATCACTGGCAATAATGTTTTTTAATTTTATAAATGCAGCTTCACAATTTGAAGACCAAAAGAATTTTTTTTCTTTTTGAAGTAGTTGCCGTAATGGAAACGTAATTGAAGACATATCTGGAATAAATCTTGAATAATAGGTAATCATACCCAAAAATCTTCTGACATCATCTACTGTAGTTGGGCGAGGCATTTTGATAATTGCTTGAATTTTTGAAGGTGATTTCGAAATTTTATTATATTGTACGACATGTCCCAGGTATTCCACCTGCGTTTGAAAAAATGAGCATTTATTTCTATTTAAATGTAGATCATGTTGTTTTAGTCGTTTGAGACATTCTATTAAATTTTGTTTGCATTCAGCTTCGGTTGTTCCATGAACTATAATATCATCGAAATATGACATTGTTTTGTTTAAACCGGATAAGATTTGTTCAATAATACGATTGAATTCTGATGGGGCAGTTTTTATGCCGAAAGAAAGACGATTTACTCTGTAAGTTCCCTTATGAGTTGATATTGTTTGTATCTCACTGGATTCTTGATTAACTCGAAGATGTAGGTAGGCTTTATAGAGGTCCAGGTGACAGAAATATTTTGACCCTTTAAGGTTATTTAAAATTTCATCGATTCGGCGTATTGGATAATTTGCCGAAACCAGTTGAGGATTAACGCCTGGTTTATAATCGACACAAAGTCGAACACCATTGTCTGGTTTTGTAATAATTACTAGGGGAGATCCCCAGTCACTTCATTCACAATGGGTTATAACAGTATGGTATTAATTTATTCAGTTAAAACAAAAACTCAATCAACCATACGAAAAACATACCCAAAGAAATTTGTAAAAGTATTGCTGATTCTGGAAATAATATAAAAATGACACCTGTATATAGATAAAAACAATTAAAATTTATTATATGCCTCATAGCAAACAAAAATATAACATTACATTATTTTTACAGAATTTGAAATAATAAATAAAACCTAATTAACTAAAACGGACGTTCCCAACTGTTTAACCCAGTAGGTTGTAACATCTTTTACGACAGTTATATGGAATTTAACATCTCCTGATAAACCGCTTGGTGATACCCAGCGGAATTGAATACTTGGTATTCCTTTCCCACTAATTTTTTTATGTGTTAATGCGTTCTAAAAAATATTTTTGTTCAATAAATTGTTATACCATTTATATATATATATATATATATATATATATATATATATATATATATATATATATATATATATATATATATATATATATATATATATATATATATATATATATATATATATATATATATATATATATATATATATATATATATATATATATAAAATATATATAAATATATATGTATATATATATATATATATATATATATATATATATATATATATATATATATATATATACATATATATATGCACAACTTACATTTTTTCCTTTGCCGCAATCAATTGTCTGCATGTATTTATTATTTGGATCAACAATAAATTTACCAATAGCAGTGGTGCCAACCCGTCCTTCTACCAAAAATCCTAAAATCAAATCGTTTGCTGATTTACCACTAAGTGTTAGTTCTACAGTATCTCCAGATTTGGTTTGTTTTTTATTTGCTGTAAGTGTATATGGAATTGCGGAAGTTTGTCCTTCCGGTCCGTGCTGCGGTTTCATATCCGAACAAACTTCTCTTGGTGCTCCTTCTGAAAATGATAGCGCTGGAACAGCCAACATTGCAAATAAAATAAGGTAGCGGAATGTCATCCTATAATGAGTAAATACCAACCAGAACACGTTAAAATTAACAGTATAATGTTTATGTGAAATAATAAAGTTTTATCATTTATGCATAGAACAAAGTTGATTTTTCGTGTGAAAATGCTGGTTTTCTTTTCCAAGGTTAGGTTAATTGAACAAAAGAAATGTTTTGTATAATAAACGTGATACATTGCAAAAACGTAAATGATGGAGTTTTATTTTCTTAATTTATAACTCCGTCAAATGAGTTAGGAACGAAATATCAGAAATATTTAAAATAGGTTCATGGGAAAATTATTAACCCGATTAATATGTTCTATCCAAAGCAGATCTACAAACACAATCAAATAAATGATATCAAAACATCAGTCATTAGTTTGTATGCGCGCACACATTACAGAAAACAACAAGTTCTTATGACGAAGATTCATATCATTCAGTCTAGAATTAGAATTGTTTTTTGCAGTGACCCCAAATATTCTGGTTATATTAATTGATAAACATATTACCAAACCAAACAAAAACTCCCTTATTATAATTTATACTGTGCTGTTTATGTCGTTTGGTTTATTTATATAAACACGTAATTACAAAAACGTAAAAGTTCGTTTACTTCTTGTTGAATTGAATTTAAAACTCACATTTTAAGATTTATTATAATATTTAATTTGATTGGATTGCATACCAAATTTAACCTTCGGTTGAACAGAGTAGTTCGTTTGGTAGTTTATTGTTTAAGTTCAAGTTCAGCATTATTAGAAATAAACCGAAAATAGAAAACATGTTGCTGTGGTAGTGTTGTTATAAAGTTTGAAATATTATTAAATAGTAGAAATGGTAAGGTAAAACATATATCAATAACTTTAATTTTGATTGATTGCCTTAACTTTTTTTTAAAATTGTCACAAAAAACAATGAATTAATTAATCAAACAAGTTTTTGTTGCTGTTTTTAATGATAGAAAAACGTTTTTTATTAATAAGTTGGATGTATTTAGCACAATAAGTGTGAAATATCCATTATTTAGACTCTATGAATAGCCCAAGATACCATCAAATATAGTACATTTAATTATTTTTTTCGGAATGGTCTATTAAACCTAGTATCGTCCAGGGGCCGAAATTCGGCCACGTAAATATGGGAATTCTACAAAATAACTACAACAAACAAAATAATCGAAAAAACTACCAAAAAACAAACATTTTTTCAAACTTTTCTACTGCACATCTACCTTTCCAAAGACATGCATTTTGCCAATTTTTTGGGCGTAAATTACTTTAAACGGTACCACAAAAATAGTGCTTACGTATTTATAATATGGTGTGAAATCTGGCTATTTTTAAAAAACATTAAAGTAAACTTTAAAAAAAAATAATTAATTTGGGAAAGTGTTTTGGTTTATTTTACCAATTTTGTCCCACTATTATAATTTATACCCTTCGTTATTATTATCAGTATCATTTTTATTCCAAACAATATATACTGTTTTAAAATTAGATAACTGATTAAAAGTACATTAATATATTAAAAAACGGAATATTTAAATCATATTGTTTAAATTACGTTTACATTAAAATATCAAAAACATTCAAAACGGTGACATAAAAAAACTAAAATACCATAGTATTATGAGTGCATGTTACTTTTACTGCCACAGGCAGAATTTAAGATATGATTTCAAATTCACGAGCCCTTGCCAAATATGCGAATATGTAATAGTTTAGCGTTTAACGCCGAAAATAAAGATTTTTACGTCGTACCGACTCAGGTAACAAATTATAAATTACATAATTGCACAATAAAAACATGGTTTTCTCATCAGTATAAATTAAAATTTGACCAATTGATATTGAAGATCATCGCTTAATACCTATTTGTTAACATAATAAAAAATGATAACAATCGTAAAACCGTTATGTTGAGCAATCAAAAACTTGACAAACAAAAGTAAATTATAAAAGAAAAATTAAATTTGTGCCGATTATGTATAAAAAGTTTTAGTTCAAGAAAAACTACTTTTTTCTACATTAAATATCCACTACTTGATAATTTGGTAAAAGGTGCTTAATATTTAATAAAATAAACATAAACTTATGATTTAATATGATTATATAAATATTATGTATATCGAGTATGTATTTCTTTTAAAATTGAAAGTCATCGGAAACAGTGGGCGTGTTTCTATGAACCATGTACAACAAAACACAAAAAGAACTTGTTTCCCAAATTATACGTATGTAATTAATTCAAGGTTGTATATAATAACATTACAAAACCTAGAACATATTAAATATATTAAATTTGCAAACAACAGCTCGCAATAATTAATGTTTTAATTATTATAAGTTCAATTAATTTAAAATTTTTTAAAATTAACGAAACAATGGAACAGGAAGAATACATAGAAATATTTAAAACAGACCAGTAACAACAATTTAAAATTTAAATGCCTGTTATTTAAAATAAGGTTCTATAATTACAGTGAATCACATAAGAACAAAGTTGGTAAGAAGAAGAACAATTAGAGCACACAAAGTTAATTTAACATAAAGATTTAAAACATGTCATACAATCCTTATCTCAGGCGAATTATCATAATAAAAATGAAACCATGAATTTTTACACTTTCACTTAAAACCCCAACCAACTACCAAACAAATTCACTTATCGAAGGTTGCTATATTATGTCGTGATAAACACCGGAAATTATGTATTATTATGAACAGGGATAAATTAAAATAGTTATTAGAAATAATTATAGAATTTTAATATAAAAAAAAACAACTTACTTGCTTTAGCGTGATCCTCACTGAATGAAATCAAAACGGACAGTATAGTATTATTAATATTATGCCCTCGCTTTTCAATATAAATTTAAGATTTTTTATTGAATACTTTCCATTACCTAAACTAATAACGTTATTACAAATTAAAATTTTTAATTTATAATATTTTTTTCTTTGGTGGGAGAATTTGATTAATATACTTACAGGTTAGAAGGGGAAATTTTTTATAATTTAAAACTAATGTTTTTGATAATAACAAACTAGATCTACCAGTAAAATTTAAGAAATATCAGTTCCTCAAGTATACGTTAATATTTGCTTTATGTAAATTATTTTTAAAGCAACACAATATAAGTTATACAATTGTTTGATTATTTGGTAATATGTGAATGAGCTAACATGGTTGCTTATTATAGCTTATTACCACAGAGAAAAATAAGTTTTTCTGCATATTTTTTGCCAAAAGATATCATCATATTAATTAATTTGTTTATCCAGATATGATATTCAGCCAACGCAAAACTATTGATTACTTATTTATTTAATTGCTGACCTCAAGAGGGAGTACAGAGTAATTTCAATAAAGTAGGGTTAGGTAACAATTATTTGGCTAAGGAGGAGGGGACTCTATTGAAATAATGGTGGAGTAGCAGTAGTCTACTTTGGATATAAAGCACTTGAATTACGGTTTCAACTTGGCAAATATTGTACGGTCTTTTAGATAACCAAGCATGAAACGAAAATGTAACAAGTTTTAATTCATAAAATCGAAAATCAGATGACCAAATTTCATAAAATAGAATCAAAATTATTTTATCGAAATATCATAACATCGAAAATATTCGATATAATGAATATATCATTATATTGAAAATCATTCAATCGAAAAACTGGGTACCCAGTGAACACATGACATAAATATGGCATCACGTGAAAGTCATACACACATGTATGACCTGCGTGTGAAGTCATATTTATGTCATGTGTGTTCACTGTTCTACTCTCCTTCCAGATAAAAATATTGTAAATTAAAATGCCAGATAGCCAGTAGCCACCCTTATAAAAAAAATCGAAAGAAATCGATAGAAAACGATTGAAAACGAATAGTTTTCTATCGTTCGCTATCCGTTTCGATCGGATTTAATCATTTTAAACGCATAGACGCATTTTTGGAATAATTTTGGAATTTTGAAAAAGTTTCAATTTTTGATTTTGTTATAATTTTTGCAATATTTTCAGAATTTTTGAAAAAAGTTTAATCTAATCCTTGGTTTTGTAATAATTTTCGGAATATTTTTAGAATTTTGGAAAAAGTTTGATTTTATTTCATTTTTACAATGTTTTTTGAATTTCGAAAGAAATATGAATTTGTGACTTTATAATATTTTAACGCTAAATGAAGAGGTTTTTGAGTAGTTTTCTGATTGTATCATCTTTTCTTTTTTTTTAATTGGCGTTCATGCTCCATGTAAGAGTGTTTTAAGGCTAACCAGCTTTGAATATTCACCACGGTCATTCGCAACAGCGACATAACTACCATGGCAGCCGATTTTTTTAAGGTCGTTTATTACGTCGGTCTCCCATTGTAGTCGTGGTCTACCTCGCTGTCGCCCACTTCCTGGGGTTTCTAACTTACATTTTTCTAATCATTCCAGACTGTGAATCGGCTTGTAGAACATGCCCAAACCAAGCAATCCTATTAGAACGGATACAACCTATTATATCAGGACCCTCAAGATGGTCTCTGATCTCAAAGTTATATCGGGTTCTATACTCTCCATCGTCTGTCTCAAGTGGACCAAAAATGTAGCGTATGATCTTACGCTCAAATACAGATAAATCCGATTCGTCATTTTGTGTAAGGGTCCACGTTTGTGACCTTTACATCACAACCAGTCTCATCAATGTCTTGTATAACTTGAGCTTGGCGCTAGTTGATACATACGGTGATTCAAGGAGAGGCTTAATTGAGTAGAAAAACCGATTACCTGCAGCGATTCGAGCTTTTATATCTGTAAGTATGCTGTTGTTTGGGTCAAGCATCGATCCCAAATATTCAACTTCCTCAATTCGTTCATCGCCGCACATCAAATCTTTCTTCTCAGCCACTCTTGAAACATTCCTATGTTTGGTTTTATTGTAGTTAATTCGCAGACCAGAATTTTTCTAGCACCACTCTCAAGCGACTTGAAAGTCTCGCTCATAACAGCTTCGCTTCGGCCGAGTGTGACAACATCATCAGCGTAAGTGATCATCTGTACTGAGTTTTTGACAAGATATTGTTGTTAGTAGGTAGTTTTTTTTGACGGCACACATATTACAAGGCTAGATTAAAAAGTATAGGAGAGATAGCATCACCTTGTCTTAAACCGGAGTCGACTTTAAAAAACTTTGATATTTCGTTCTCTACTCGTACACAGCATTGAGAGTTCTGTACTGTCATTTTGCATAGTGATACCAGTTTACCAGGAATTCCCATTGACACCAGAGCAGACTATAGAGTCTCTCGTTCGAGAGAGTCGTAGGCCTGCCTGAAATCAATGAAGAGTTGGTGCCCCTACCTCGGCCCCGCCGGAAGTCACACTGATATTCTCCAAACAGTTGTTCAGCAAAAGGATTGATTTTTGATAGCAAAATGTAGGAAAAGATCTTATATGCTGTGCAGCGGAGAGCGATTCCTCTGTAGTTTGCACATTGTAGGCGATTACCTTTTTTTATGGATTGGTATCAGTATAGCTGTGTTCCAGTCCTTCGGCATGGTTTCAGTCCTCCAGTTCAAACAATCTTAAGGATAGAGTTTCACCACCATGTACAATCATTTCGGATGTTATACCGTCGACACCAGGTGCTTTATTGCGTTTTAATTTTGACAGCGCCGCTTCGAATTCCTCTTTGGTTGGTTCGTCTCTCTATGTACCTTCGATACACGAATAAGATTTGCTCGTCGCCCGACTTGTTGCTGGTCACTTAAGTTGAGAAGATTCTCAAAATAAGCGACCCAAGTATCTAAAATATTTTTAAGGTCTACTTGTAGCTCCCCATCTCGTTTTGAATAGCAGCCGATCTAGTTTGAGGGCCCTTCTTTAAGGTTTTGACCTGTTGAAACAAGTTAGGCGATTGATGTTCCTTATTGAAGCTTTCAATTTCCTCACACTCTTTTCCACCATTCTCTCTTCGTTCGTCTACATAGCTTTGTAGCTTGTCTTGCCAGTTTACAGTTCTCCTTCGGGGACCTGGAGTTGCGTCCTTGTAGACACTTCAGATAGCAATCTCTTTTATATTTGATAGCGTCAAGGCATGCTTGATCCATCCATGGCTTCGGGAGTGGTTGTAGTCGTCCATGTATTCCCTCAGCTGCGCTTAAAACAGCATCTTTGAGCAAATACCGTGACTTATCGACGTCTCCATTACTGGTTTCTGATTTCTCCAATGTTTTGGCAATATGATTTTGATATCTCTCTTCCGTTTCAGCATTCTTTAATGATGAGATGTTAAAGCGTTTTCGTTGTTTGAATTTTGGAATGCCTGGATTTGGGAAGTGGAACCTTATCGTAGTACATACAAGGAAATGGTCACTTCCAATGCATGCACCTTACATGTTTATATAGCGAGCCGCTTGATACAAGACAAACGCCCGCTCCAAGCCGCCCCTTACATGGAGAACAGACGCTTGAGTCGCATTGGTTTTAAGGCGCCAATTCGCCGTAATGTACCGTCAGTGACTAAGCAGTTTTTACTCTGCTTGTCTCCAATACACCAACCTAATTCTGTCAGCATTACCCAGGCGGCACGGCGTGGACGTCGAATTTCGGATTCAGCTACCCATCATTTTTTCACTAAATTATATAAATTTATGATCGGTTATGATTTTCCGGCATCGTGTTGATGTTTCGTGTTAGTTTTGTAATAAATTTCTTAACAGAAAAAAAAATAATGTGAAAAAACCAGGGTTGTGCCGTAGACAAAATAGATTACTTTACATGTATAGATTACGCATAGATTACGTGTAAATTACGCGAGATATTTTCGTGTAATCTATAATGTAAACTATTATGTAATCTATTTAATTGAAATGTGCATTCTAAACTTTTTTAGCAATTAAATTAACTTTTTTCAAGATCGCAAGATCTTGTTTTTGACAATATTATTGATCATGTCTTTTGCGAAAAAAATTTCAGTAGGGATAATACAATAATTCCACATATTTCTTCTTAAATGAAAATTAATAGATTACACCAAATTTACATAGATGACATAGATTACATTACATAGATTACATGTAATGTAATCTATTTTAGTTTACGCGTAAAGGAACAACCCTGGAAAAAACCCATTGAAAACGATTCAGAACGATAGGATATTGCACTAAAACTTGGCTTTTACGATAAGAAACGATTAAAACGGATAGGAATAAACCAAAAAAATAATGTGAAAAAACCCATTGAAAACGATAGGATATTGCACTAAAACTCGACTTTTACGATAAGAAACGATTAAAACGGATAGGCATTAACAGAAAAAAAAATAATGTGAAAAAAACCCATTGAAAACGATTCAAAACGATAGAATATTGCACTAAAATTCGGCTTTTACGATAAGAAACGATTAAAACGGATATTAATAAACAAAAAAAAATACTGTGAAAAAACCCATTAAAAACGATTCAAAACGATAGGATATTGCACTAAAATTCGGCTTTTACGATTAGAAACGATCAAAACGGATAGGCATTAACAGAAAATAAAATAATGTGAAATATCCCATTGAAAACGATTCAGATAATCTACCAAAAAACGATAGGAAACGATTAAAGTGATACAAACATTCTTTCGGAAAAAAAACGATACAGTCCCATTCATTTTCATTCAAAAACCGCATATGAAACGATAGAAAACGGTTCTATTTTTTCACTAGATTTTCATTTCTATCAGAAAATAACGATAAGTAATACTAAAAACGATAGAAATTGCATCCGCCAAAAATGGCAAAACGTAAGAGTCCGCATCCGTTTCTATGGGAAAAAACGATTCCAACCCATTAATTCTCATTCAAAAACCGCATAGGAAACGATAGAAAACGGTCTATCGGTTTCTATCGTTTTCTATCATTTTTTTTACAAGGGTTTCACCTACTTTTAGTGTGAATGTTTGGTTGTAGTGGAGTGTTTGATATCACACTAATGAATTCGTGCCATTGTCAAATCTTTGAGATTGGTAGTCATTAAACGTACATCAGTTAGTAGTGGTGGATGATGATTCACCACTACTAACTGATGTACGTTTAATGACTACCAATCTCAAAGATTTGACAATGGCACGAATTCATTAGTGTGATATCAAACACTCTACTACAACCAAACATTCACACTAAAAGTAGGTGAAACCCTTGTAAAAAAAATGATAGAAAACGATAGAAACCGATAGACCGTTTTCTATCGTTTCCTATGCGGTTTTTGAATGAGAATTAATGGGTTGGAATCGTTTTTTCCCATAGAAACGGATGCGGACTCTTACGTTTTGCCATTTTTGGCGGATGCAATTTCTATCGTTTTTAGTATTACTTATCGTTATTTTCTGATAGAAATGAAAATCTAGTGAAAAAATAGAACCGTTTTCTATCGTTTCATATGCGGTTTTTGAATGAAAATGAATGGGACTGTATCGTTTTTTTTCCGAAAGAATGTTTGTATCACTTTAATCGTTTCCTATCGTTTTTTGGTAGATTATCTGAATCGTTTTCAATGGGATATTTCACATTATTTTATTTTCTGTTAATGCCTATCCGTTTTGATCGTTTCTAATCGTAAAAGCCGAATTTTAGTGCAATATCCTATCGTTTTGAATCGTTTTTAATGGGTTTTTTCACAGTATTTTTTTTTGTTTATTAATATCCGTTTTAATCGTTTCTTATCGTAAAAGCCGAATTTTAGTGCAATATTCTATCGTTTTGAATCGTTTTCAATGGGTTTTTTTCACATTATTTTTTTTTCTGTTAATGCCTATCCGTTTTAATCGTTTCTTATCGTAAAAGTCGAGTTTTAGTGCAATATCCTATCGTTTTCAATGGGTTTTTTCACATTATTTTTTTGGTTTATTCCTATCCGTTTTAATCGTTTCTTATCGTAAAAGCCAAGTTTTAGTGCAATATCCTATCGTTCTGAATCGTTTTCAATGGGTTTTTTCCAGGGTTGTTCCTTTACGCGTAAACTAAAATAGATTACATTACATGTAATCTATGTAATGTAATCTATGTCATCTATGTAAATTTGGTGTAATCTATTAATTTTCATTTAAGAAGAAATATGTGGAATTATTGTATTATCCCTACTGAAATTTTTTTCGCAAAAGACATGATCAATAATATTGTCAAAAACAAGATCTTGCGATCTTGAAAAAAGTTAATTTAATTGCTAAAAAAGTTTAGAATGCACATTTCAATTAAATAGATTACATAATAGTTTACATTATAGATTACACGAAAATATCTCGCGTAATTTACACGTAATCTATGCGTAATCTATACATGTAAAGTAATCTATTTTGTCTACGGCACAACCCTGGTTTTTTCACATTATTTTTTTTTCTGTTAAGAAATTTATTACAAAACTAACACGAAACATCAACACGATGCCGGAAAATCATAACCGATCATAAATTTATATAATTTAGTGAAAAAATGATGGGTAGCTGAATCCGAAATTCGACGTCCACGCCGTGCCGCCTGGGTAATGCTGACAGAATTAGGTTGGTGTATTGGAGACAAGCAGAGTAAAAACTGCTTAGTCACTGACGGTACATTACGGCGAATTGGCGCCTTAAAACCAATGCGACTCAAGCGTCTGTTCTCCATGTAAGGGGCGGCTTGGAGCGGGCGTTTGTCTTGTATCAAGCGGCTCGCTATATAAACATGTAAGGTGCATGCATTGGAAGTGACCATTTCCTTGTATGTACTACGATAAGGTTCCACTTCCCAAATCCAGGCATTCCAAAATTCAAACAACGAAAACGCTTTAACATCTCATCATTAAAGAATGCTGAAACGGAAGAGAGATATCAAAATCATATTGCCAAAACATTGGAGAAATCAGAAACCAGTAATGGAGACGTCGATAAGTCACGGTATTTGCTCAAAGATGCTGTTTTAAGCGCAGCTGAGGGAATACATGGACGACTACAACCACTCCCGAAGCCATGGATGGATCAAGCATGCCTTGACGCTATCAAATATAAAAGAGATTGCTATCTGAAGTGTCTACAAGGACGCAACTCCAGGTCCCCGAAGGAGAACTGTAAACTGGCAAGACAAGCTACAAAGCTATGTAGACGAACGAAGAGAGAATGGTGGAAGAGAGTGTGAGGAAATTGAAAGCTTCAATAAGGAACATCAATCGCCTAACTTGTTTCAACAGGTCAAAACCTTAAAGAAGGGCCCTCAAACTAGATCGGCTGCTATTCAAAACGAGATGGGGAGCTACAAGTAGACCTTAAAAATATTTTAGATACTTGGGTCGCTTATTTTGAGAATCTTCTCAACTTAAGTGACCAGCAACAAGTCGGGCGACGAGCAAATCTTATTCGTGTATCGAAGGTACATAGAGAGACGAACCAACCAAAGAGGAATTCGAAGCGGCGCTGTCAAAATTAAAACGCAATAAAGCACCTGGTGTCGACGGTATAACATCCGAAATGATTGTACATGGTGGTGAAACTCTATCCTTAAGATTGTTTGAACTGGAGGACTGAAACCATGCCGAAGGACTGGAACACAGCTATACTGATACCAATCCATAAAAAAAGGTAATCGCCTACAATGTGCAAACTACAGAGGAATCGCTCTCCGCTGCACAGCATATAAGATCTTTTCCTACATTTTGCTATCAAAAATCAATCCTTTTGCTGAACAACTGTTTGGAGAATATCAGTGTGACTTCCGGCGGGGCCGAGGTAGGGGCACCAACTCTTCATTGATTTCAGGCAGGCCTACGACTCTCTCGAACGAGAGACTCTATAGTCTGCTCTGGTGTCAATGGGAATTCCTGGTAAACTGGTATCACTATGCAAAATGACAGTACAGAACTCTCAATGCTGTGTACGAGTAGAGAACGAAATATCAAAGTTTTTTAAAGTCGACTCCGGTTTAAGACAAGGTGATGCTATCTCTCCTATACTTTTTAATCTAGCCTTGTAATATGTGTGCCGTCAAAAAAAACTACCTACTAACAACAATATCTTGTCAAAAACTCAGTACAGATGATCACTTACGCTGATGATGTTGTCACACTCGGCCGAAGCGAAGCTGTTATGAGCGAGACTTTCAAGTCGCTTGAGAGTGGTGCTAGAAAAATTCTGGTCTGCGAATTAACTACAATAAAACCAAACATAGGAATGTTTCAAGAGTGGCTGAGAAGAAAGATTTGATGTGCGGCGATGAACGAATTGAGGAAGTTGAATATTTGGGATCGATGCTTGACCCAAACAACAGCATACTTACAGATATAAAAGCTCGAATCGCTGCAGGTAATCGGTTTTTCTACTCAATTAAGCCTCTCCTTGAATCACCGTATGTATCAACTAGCGCCAAGCTCAAGTTATACAAGACATTGATGAGACTGGTTGTGATGTAAAGGTCACAAACGTGGACCCTTACACAAAATGACGAATCGGATTTATCTGTATTTGAGCGTAAGATCATACGCTACATTTTTGGTCCACTTGAGACAGACGATGGAGAGTATAGAACCCGATATAACTTTGAGATCAGAGACCATCTTGAGGGTCCTGATATAATAGGTTGTATCCGTTCTAATAGGATTGCTTGGTTTGGGCATGTTCTACAAGCCGATTCACAGTCTGGAATGATTAGAAAAATGTAAGTTAGAAACCCCATAGAGATTGGTAGTCATTAAACGTACATCAGTTAGTAGTGGTGGATGATGATTCACCACTACTAACTGATGTACGTTTAATGACTACCTCCTTTGTAATATGTGGCTCATCTTTTTGTTATAAGCTCGTGCCTTCTTTCTAACGAACCTTCATCTGTATCAGCCGGAAATTTCTTCAAGATATCTTACATTACGAAAATATTAGCCATACGTACGTATTTTCGTGACTCAGCATCGATTGATAAAACGATTATTTTTTTTTTGATATATGAAATTATTTCTTAAATGCTTAAACAACGCATAAAGATCCCAAATTTGGGATAACATTCTGTTCTTCAGAAGGTTTAACGAAGTACATATATACATTAGACATGACCTAACTTATGAAGTTGTTATTTTTATCCCTCCCACCGACTAATTATGTTCCTTTTGACTCGAAAATGAAGTGTATGCAGTTTTACTGAAATCGGAAAATAATTACCCACCGCGCAGTGGCGTCGAAGATAAGAAAATTAGCAGAATAATAGGATTTTTTATCATCGTCATTACCTCAACGGTAATACCCTTACCCTCAACGGCGTAATCGATAGCGTGTCTGCCCAAAGATTCGAGCCGGGCACTGATGAGGGTAGGTTCGTATCCGATCCGAAACACGTAAAATGTGAATTGTAGTTTTTTTCTGAGAAACTTCAAACCATACCTTTGAATTGAAAATATTCCAATTACTTCTTTACTTACTTGAGTTTAATTGATCTCAAAAATCCAAAATAAGGATTTTTTATGTTTATCAGATATAATTATCTTAAAATATAATATATCTCATAATTTCGATTTTTTGTTAAAATCTAATTACTTTACGATTCCAACGAGCCTAAGTATGTAGAAATTAATCTTAGGAAAGCGTTTTTATCGAATTTCTTCTTCTTAAATCCAAAAAAAAAATTTTTGCGAAAATTCAGAAAATATAAATTTTTATGTTAGATTTAGACTTTGTTTGAGTAACACAAATTTTTATTTTGGGATACATTGCTAGCAGAATTAACTGGACATGGTAAAGTAGATCGTTAGCCAACCATAGTAACATTTGCTAATATTGAGAAGTTATTAACGGTTCCATAATGCGAAGAAGGGAGCGGCTTATCGATGGCGAATGCGATATTTGAATGCCTTGAAGAATGGGATCTTACTGATAAAGTCGAAGCCATGTGTTACGACACGACATCAAGTAACACTGGACCAGAAAAAGGTGGAAAAAAAGATTGGCCACAACTTGATTCGATTCCCATGTCGTCATCACATACAGGAGATTAAACTACGGGCTGTTTATGATCGAAAGAATGAAATTTGGAATTTGGAAAGACCACAGCACCCGATGTTTATCTGTTCAACAAATTTCAGAAGGCATGGGACAATGGTCAAATTAATCCAACAATGTTCAAAAGTGGAATATCGGACAAAAAACTGGGAAACAAAATTCCAAAACACTCGTGAGAAGCTCTAGTAACTTTTTGTTATGAAGAGTTGGAAAAATCACACCCACGCAGCAAATATAAAGAATTTTTGGAAGTTACATTGATTTTTCTTGGCGAAACCATTGAGAATTTCAAATTCAAACGGCCAGGTGCGACAAGTCACGCCGTTTGCATTTTTTCGAGACGTTTGCATTTTTCTGATTATGTTGTATGTAAAAATTTGGTTCAAATGCATAGATGGAACAGCAGCCGCAAATCAGGATTTGGATTTCATCAAATCGGCCATCGCTTTTAAAAAAATTGACCAAAGAGTTTCAGAAGAAATGTTGAGCAAAATTTGTTATCATCTTCACTATTTAACGGAAGCAAATATTGGCTTGGCTTTTTTCGACCCAGAGATTTTGTTTGATGAAAAACGAAAAATGGTTCAAAACCTTGAGGTCCCAGCACGAGACGCAGTCAAACATATGCAACTTTTTGCTAATAAGAACATTAGTGATTGTCACAGAAAAACTCAGTTTTTTTAATCGATTTAGAATTTGTATTGATTTTTTGCTACATGACCCATCGGAATGAGGATTTCGTCAAAGCCACGTTGTTTTGCCAAAGTTTGCATGTTGTTAATGATACCGCCGAGCTCGGTGTTAAGTTGATGACACGGAATACAACAACATTCTAACTAAAGACGAGGAAGGTGCACAATACACCATTCAGGTGGTCGAAAACTACAGATGCAAATACCCATCACACAATAAATTTAATTTAATTTATTGATTTCTTTTGGAAAAATGTTGCTTTTGAATGAAAAATTATTATAAATTTAACCATAAACATTAATTTTTTTCTTTGAAAAAAGATTATTATGAATTAGTGAATTTTCGTATATGTAAGAAGAAAAATTAAGATAAATCGCTTTTCTAAGATCGATTTCTACATACTTAGGCTCGTTAGAATCGTTAATTAATTAGCTTTTAATAAAAAAAATCAAAATTATGAGATATATTATGTTTTAAGATGATTATATCTGATAAAAATCCTATTATTCTGCTAATTTTCTTATCTTCGACGCCACTGCGCGGTGGGTAATTATTTTCCGATTTCAATAAAACTGGATTCAGTTCATATTCGAGTCAAATGGAACATAATTAGCCGGTGGGAGCGAAGAAAAAGATGGTTTGAAAATTGTTCATACATATCTGGTCATGCCTAATATACATACTTGGTATATTTTGAAATCAGCTACACGATAAGAATCAACAACACTTCTGACAAAAATACAGTTTGTTTTAGTTTTGAATATTTTATTTCACAATATATTTTAGGGAATAAATGTTGCAGAGCATACCTAGAAAATAAGTTTTGTACTGAAATAATAAAATCAACTATATTTTGATAAGAAATGTAATTGTTTGATAATTATAACCATTTGTTTATAATATTTCCTTAGAATACATTAGCTATTTTACATAAAAAATTAAAAATTTACACATATATATATATTTATAGATTATAGTACTTGCTTTTTTTTTTAATAATTTAGTAGTTTAACAGTTAAAATTAATTTTTAAATAAAATTGAGGTTAATCGATTAAGTAAAAGATCGGAGTGTTTTCGAAATGGCTCTTTTCCAAATTTTGAATCCTTTACGTAAACACAACACAAAACTGTTCAACTATGAAAAAAACACCATTATTAAGTCTAGTCACGCTTATATCAATGGAAAAAGCATGTTTAGTAGTTTTATTTTTTTCATGGTTGAACAGTTATTGCAGCAGGTTGTGATGTCCGTTGTTCATTATCACAAAACCATACTGTGATCTTCTAAATTATCTAGCCCTGCTAAGACTTACTCCTAACAATAATTTGTAAATATACACTATTTCTTGTACTTTTAAAAGTATACCTATTTTATATCTTAAAAATAAATTAATAGCTGATGATTTTTAATAATATGATTGAAGACAGTTTATATTAATAAAACATGTCCTCTATTGAAAGTTTTTTAACAAAGAAGAAAAAGGTTTAACTTATTAATTTGACATAAAACAGCAAAAACTTTTGAAGCATTAAAAGTTAAAACTTAAAACCCTAAATTATGATTACTTAAGATAATTTTATTTTTTTATTCGATGGTGCATCTTCTATAGATAGTCAATCGGTTAACAACTCTTTCGGCTGTTCCCATGGAAAGATTTCGCGTCCGAAATGACCATATGTACTTGTACGTTGATAAATTGGATTTCTCAAATTTAAATCTCTATACAAATTAGAAACATAATTTAGTTCATACTATAATTATAAAGCAATCAAATACGTACTTGACAATTTTTCCTGGGCGTAAATCAAAGTTTTTCTTGACGATTCGTAAAAGTTCTTGTTGAGATAAATGTGAAGTTCCATAATCAAAAACAGTTATAGAAAGAGGTTCTGCAACACCGATAGCATAGGCAACTTGAACTAAGCAACGTTTACACAAATCTGCTTTAACTAACGATTTGGCGACCCATCTTGCAGCATAAGCAGCAGATCTGTCAACCTTCGTAAAATCTTTTCCTGAAAACGCACCACCGCCATGAGCACCCCAACCACCATATGTATCGACTATGATTTTTCTTCCCGTTAAACCAGCATCACCCATTGGTCCTCCAATTACAAAACTACCACATGGATTTATATGAACAACAGTTTTCTCATCATAATATTGTGCAGGTATTACTTCTTTTATTACTTTTGTCATAATATCATGCCTCAATAAATCTAATTCAATTTTTTCAGAATGTTGAATTGACACAACCACGGTATGAACACGCTTAGGAACACAAGCACCTTGATTAAATAAATATTCAGCTGTAACCTAATGAGAAAAGAACTACAATAGAAAATGCTTCTTTTCATATATTTAATATGTTACATAATTTATATCAGTTAACGTTTATTTAACATCATTATCTTTCAAGAGTAGCAAATAATCTTTCGATTTATTCATCACATTTTATACTTAAAGAAAAACATATTATAAAACTTACTTGTGTTTTTGAATCTGGTCTGGCCCACCAAAACTCACCAGACCGTCTTAAATCAGCAATTTTTTGATTCAGTTTATGTGCTAACGTCACCGTTAATGGCATACATTCGTCAGTTTCATTTGTCGCGTATCCAAACATCAAACCCTAAATTAATAAAACGATATTTTATTTTACTGACATGAAATTTTTTTTGGAAGCTAATATATGAATGAATGAGAATTTTGAGGATGGTTTTCAGACAGAAATTGTGTGAACACCGAAGGCATATATTTCTCATCATTTTAATGATTGATTTTCCTCCATTAAGCATTCATGTTCCAATATTAATTAATGAAAACATGCCAAAATGGAGGTGCATACTATATGATAATATGAAAAATAAGCTATGAATATAATGTGTTATTCGTTTGAATTGTAGGTTTGAAGTTATAAGGATGCGTTTGATATATGCATAAAAGGTATAATCCATGAATTATATACTAATATATTATTAAAATTGAATAAAAAAAAAATAAAATTATGTAAAAGCAGTGATAAATTTTGCCAACATGAACATATATCAAATACATTTTATAATTGAGTTTTCTTTACTGTCAAATTGTTCTCCATTTTTAAATATCTTCATATATGTGATTTCATAGGAAATTGGAAAAGGTTTCAGAAATAACTAATTATTTAAAGTGGCGGCTGACCTGATCTCCAGCTCCAACTTCTTCTTCAGGACGGTTTTCATGAACACCTGCAGCAATGTTTGGCGATTGTTGATCCAACGCAAGCAAAACGTTACATGTTTTGTAGTCAAATCCTTAAAGAATGATATTCATATTCATATAGGATATTCTATTACATAAACAAAACAACTAAACTTGATAAAGATTAAAAACAACCTACTTAGTAACTAGATAAAATAAATGATTATATGTATGTGCTTTTCTTTAAATTCCCGAGTATTTTGATAAGAAAACATATATATCTAGAAAGAAAAACATAATGCACAACATATATTACAGTCGGTCTGACAGTGCAAATATGTATGATACAAATTATTATACAATATATGTATGAACACGTTTTTGATGAATAAACAATTTTTCGATAAAGAATTCGTTGGTCAAGATAAATTTATGTTCATCATGATCTTAAAATATTTTATAACTAAATGAGTACCAAAGTTTTAATATGCATGGTTAGATAAAAATGCAATTTAAATGTTTAACGATTGTTCTTTAATGCCACCCATTTTTACTTAAGTTTCATTACTTCGGTCTGTCATTAGGCCATACAATAGTTTTTAGGCATGCGCACCCAATAAAAACACAGGATTGTATAAATATGCACAGTACAAATAAAAATAAAGAAAGCATGCATGTATTATTTCCCGAGGTTAAATAAATACGATGACTGACACAATATTAATCGCATATCAATTCCCTCCGCATATTAAAATCATAATTTTTAAGAAACGAATACCTGATCACCAGCACCAACATCTTCATCGGCACGGTTAAGATGGACACCTTCCGCAATATTTGGTGATTGCTGTTCAATTGCGACCAAAAGGTTTAAAGTTTTCCAATCGAATCCTATAGATTTTGATTTGTATTGTTTATTATGATTTGTTCAATAAAATCGTTCGTTAATTTTCTTATCAAAAAACATTGTTTTAAGAAACAAACAAAAATAAGTTTAAGAAGAACAAGAAAATACAAGACAACGAAAAAAGAAGGAAACTGACTACTTCGAATTTACTAATAAAATTATACATGCAAATTGATTGCAGTCTTACCCTTGGATGAGTCGTCGTAACCTATATGTTTCACTGTGTCACGTACTACTTTTTGGTAATCGATGACAGCTTTTGATGTAATTTCTCCACATAAGAGTATCATTCCAGTTTTAGCAACAGTTTCTACAATATAAATGAAATATTATAGCAAAACTAAAATATATTATCAAATTTGATTTGTTGAGAATTTTGAGGATGGTTTTCAGACAGATATCGTGTGAACACCGAAGGCATATATTTCTCAGTATTATTTAATCTTCCTTCATACAGCATTCATGTTCCAATATTGATTAATGGAAACATGCCAAAATGAAGGGTCAATTTAGTTACACATTATATATGAAAGTAGAATGTTTTGAACTTCTACATTTTCGACGAAGATTTAGTATTTATTTTTACACGTTGTATATATATTTATTTGATAGTTTAATTTTATAAAAAAGTTAATAGTAAAATATTGAGTTTATACAAATTTTGATGACAAATATTAAATTACCTCGACAAAACAAAATTTGTTTAATTCACGCAGTTTTTATATTTCAGATTAGTCCCTAAATTATTTGATTTTTTAAAAACAAATGTCATACATTTAAAAAACAATAAACGTACCAAACGTGACAATCAGAACAATACACACACAATCAAACTAACGCTTGCAAAGAAAAATCAAAACATGTTTGATATTTCGTCAAACATTTTTGAAAGATTTAACAATCCCTATCATACACTAAATAAATGCTTGTTTAATTACTATACAAGCACGTTTGACAGCTGTGCTGTTAAAGAATGGTTGCAGGTAAATAGGGTCCTTTAGTCAAAGAAATAAAATAATTTCATACTAACAAATGTTTATCACGCATGATATTCTTAAATATTTAAATGACGGTTTTTTTAGTTTCAAAATATAAAACTGAAAACCATTTAGCATCCCCGTCGAGTTAAAATGAAAACAGTTTAGCATCCGCGATGTTAAAAAAAACTATTTTAGGGGCGATAAATCAATATCAAATTTGTTTTGTCTGTCGTATTTTTCCTCAACGAACTCTAATCTCGACCGAATAATTGCTCCAATATTTAACTATAAAATCCAATCATGATTCTGAACTACGTAATGAATAGGGTCGCCAGGTGTCCTACTTTTGGTAGGACATTCCTCCTTTGGAGCAAGAATGTCCTCAGTCTTACTTTACTATAAAAATGTCCTACTTTAAGAAAACTGTAATACAATATCTTACACAGAAAGCTATTTCGATTTTAAAGGAAAATGTATATATATAAAACTGAGTAACTGGCTTACAACTTAAGCTTATTGATTTTTATGATAGTTCCAATGAATCAGCAGATGATATGTTTAGCTGTATTTCTGATTTTTTAAAAACTTTAAATTTAGCAATTAAGCTTAAGTACATATTGGAAATTACTTGAATGTTGCAATTCGAAATAATTTATCATTTTCTCTAAAACTCCGTTAGAAAAGAAGAAAAGAACTCACACTCATCAGACACCTGTTCAAATCCCGTGTGTCTTACACAACTTAGTCACAGCGGCGATAACAAACCATATTTTAATTTTCATGTTCAGATTAATTTCTAAATTGAAACTTCAGCATTTTAAATTTAAGTTTTTCGATTGTTACTGAATTGGAGGCCGATAAGATCAATGCGAATTTGTATGCCATCATCATAAATAAGTAAATTAGTATTACAGAAATAAGGCATATACATTCACACTTACACCAAATAAAAACCTAATTGTTTAAAAAAAAAAATTTTAATTTTTTGAACTGAAAAATGAAGTGGCACAAATCCAACGAGTTTTTTAGTTTTGATACCCTAAGAGTTTTGTTTCCTACTTTACCCCCAGAGGGTTAAAGTAACCGTGCTAAAAAAACAAACCATTTCCTCGAACATAGAGATGCACTGATTTTTTTTGTTCGAGGGTAATTTAAAAATTCTGATTTTCTACACTCTACAGTTAAAAAGGAATACTCTTATAGTTAATTCTTTTTGACTCCTACAGTTTTAACACAGCATTATCGAAAATTTTATTTTTTGTATTGCACTGCATCCAAGAATTCGGTGTTGTTGGAACTTGTTCGTGACAGTCACTATTAGTTCTTTCTTAGTGTATTCTTTTCTGCTGTACCGAACAAGTTCCAACACCGAATTATCGAATTTTATATTCTTTTGGAATGAATTTCAATACAAAAAAAATAATTCGGTGTTGGAACTGTACTGAAATTTGTTCGGTACAGCCGAAAAGAATACACTATCTGACTTCAGTGTGATTTAAGTGATTATATATATTCTTTATATAGATTTTATAGTGATTTATGTCATCGAATAGCACAATGTATAATAAACGTTACTTACCACAGGCGACTTTAGCGTTGGGATCTTGTTCTAGATGAGCATCTAAAATAGCGTCGCTGATTTGATCACACATTTTATCTAGAAAAATAAGAATAATATAGATGTGTAATCTCAAAACACAAATAATACACGCAAATGCGCATTTATTTTTCACGGTCATATATATTTCTTAGAAAACAAAAACAAAATTTTACATGTGAGAACCTTAAAAGCGTCTACGTCATAAATTTAATCAACTTGAATTTAATTTACAAAATTTATCAATCCTTATCAGTCGTATTTCATTTCCTAATATTTAAAGCAATTCGTAAGGCATGCGGTGGAGCCATTTTGGATATTATAAAACTCATTCATAAAAACAAATTAATTTATCAAGTATAATTACCTGGATGACCCTCCCCAACAGATTCAGACGTAAATAAAAATGTTGATCCATCTTCCATTTCAAAACGGCTGCTCACACCATTTGCGTATCCATTCACAGTAGATTGCGGCATTATTATCGATATTTTTATCTAAATAATATTTTAAACCTTTTTCTTCACAATAACTTTTCACCTTTATATTAAAACATCAGATATTAAAATACAATTTAATGAAACAACTATCATACAAATAACAATTACAATACTTTTTATTTATTATAAATTAATTCTTTTAAATGAGTTTAAAATGTTCAATTAACTTTTTTCATTACGTTTCTGTATAAACTATTGTGGAAAAGAGACCGAGATTGGTAATTTTTGATGCTTATATAGAATCGTAATTATAGCAGTTATATGATATCGGCTGCAAACAGTTACAAAATTACAATTGCTTTTAAAGAAATGTGATGAATTTAAATCAAATTTACATAAAAAACGTTATTATAAAACTAAAAACTTTGAGAAAACTTGATGTTTAATGTAAAAAACTTACTATATTTCTAACTATTATTAAATTAAATGTTTTACTAAATTACAATTAATTAACTAGATTTAAAGTTCGACTCAGCCGATAGAATTATAAAATGAAACTGAATATAGAAGTGTAAATTATTTTATTTTTAAAGATAATAAATTAATCATTTCCGAGGTTTAGATGAGAAAATGTTCTGTTGTTTTTGGTTTCGGAAGTTTTAGCTGTTAATTTACATATATATGGTGACAAGGACAGATTTCTGATTGGTTATTTCGCATGTTTTTATTCAAATGATCTAAGTATTTTCATAAATAACATTTTTGTAAAATGATTATCAGTAAATGACTATGACTTTATGTAATTTATTCAAAAATAAATACTGTAGATATATTAGAAATAAACAAAAATAATGTTAAAAGCTATCTCTTTTACTGATTAGGGAGTTATATATGATAATGATTTCTTTTATTTATAAGCATTTTTTAATTTTATAATAAACATTTCTTTAAAAACCTTATCAACTAATAATAATGGGAAAAATTATAATTAGATGTAGGGAATTTAGAAGTTGGTAGGTATTTGAAATGTGAGCAAATAATTTGAGCAATTAACTTCTTTAACAGCGTATCATATTCCTTACAATCAATGTTAGGGTAGATTATAGCTCTGTCTTCAAGCAACAAATTAGAATTTTAAGGCATTGAAGCCAATTTACAGGTAACAACGGGTAGAATATTTTAAGTAATTTGAAATAGGAGCTAGAAGTAAGAAATATAATAATGCTTAAAGAATGAATCCATTGACCTACACAGATTATCTATCCTGCTTATTATTTTAATATTAATGCTATAGGAGAGGAGCGTATGTAGTCTGTTCTCAACTGTTTGTCACATGTATTAATTTGAACATTTCAGTTCAATATCCTTTCTTTATTTACACAAAATGACGAATCGCATTTATCTGTATTTGAGCGTAAGATCCTACGCTACATTTTTGGTCCACTTAAGACAGACGATGGAGAGTATAGAACCCGGTATAACTTTGAGATCAGAGACCTTCTTGAGGGTCCTGATATAATAGGTTGTATCCGTTCTAATAGGATTGCTTGGTTTGGGCATGTTCTACGAGCCGATACACTCTCGGGAATGATTAGAAAAATGTACGTTAGTACCCCAGGGAGTGGACGACCGCGAGGTAGACCACGACTACAATGGGAGACTGACGTAATAAACGACCTTAAAAAAATCGGCTGCCATGGTAATTATGTCGCTGTTGCGAATGACCGTGGTGAACATTCAAAGCTGATTAGCCTGGCAACGCTCCTACATGGAGCACGAACGCCTTTAAAAAAAATCCTTTCTTTATTGGGTTTCATTTGATATAAATATAAATATAATATATAAATGCCAGGCTTTTATCTCGAGAATCATGCTAGATGGGACAAAATAACCCATGGTGATATTTGTTAAGGGTCGAGAGGGACGTCTAATTGAATGACCTTGAAACTCTTGAAAATTGGAAATATATGCTAAAGTAGGGTTTTTTTTAAATTAGAACCCATATATTTAAGGGTCTTTTTAAATTAAATAAATCAAACTACATACTTTTTGCTTACAAAGTTTTTTGTAAAGAATACGATTTTGTAGATATGATGAAAATTGATTTGCACTAAAGCAAACGTGTCTTCGCTAAGTTCTTCAGTAAAAAAAAATTCAATAAATTAAAAAAAAACAACGAAAATCAATTTCACGCAGTTGACCACGATGCAATAATATTTAAATTAATGAATGATTTTCATTGTTTTTTTTAATTCGAAATTTTATTTTTTTCTGAAGACCTTAGCGAAGACACGTTTGCTTTAGTGCAAATCAATGCGGATCTGGTATTCGATTGCCGACAAACGCAATTCGTTTAATTTCTAAATAAAAAGTGACTAATATGTGTCATTACTGTGAATCAAAAGGAAAAGACAATTATAGATTCGGTGCGAGATTTGTAAAATTAGGTTACATATTTCATCTCATTGTTGATTGACTTGACGTAATGTTTTCCTTTACATTAATTTTTCAATAAAAAATGTTGTGTTTAAGAATTTACAATATGTGTCACAACAATACATAGTTGCTTTTAAAGACGTAGGTTCCACAACTACATGCATTCTAAGATGTTGACGAACGCTTTCTTTAAACTTTTGGGGATTGGGCGCCCCCGAAGTCTGGCAAAGCATTCCGTTTGTACAATGTACGGACAAAGGAATCCCTCTGAATTCTGTCACTATGACAGAGAGCGACCTCAATAGTTTGACTGTTTGCATACAAACCGATTAACGTGTATAACAGGAAAAAGAATATGATTGAGGAAGAACATGATGGATTCGATTTTAAATATTAAAATTTTTACCAGATACTTAACATATACTTGATAAAAAAGGCTTAAAAATTTTAAAACCAGTCGCAAATGCTTAGGAAGCAAATGAATGCAGTCTTAGCCAATAAGTAATTTGGAAACAGTAACTACATGATTTGGATTTGTTTAGTCATTTTGGCAGCCCTGTGAATAAGTACGAATTTGGATACAGTTACAACATGATTTGGATTTATTTGGACTTGTGATCAGTTTTACAAAAAGAAAAAAAAATCGTAACGTTATACGCGTTTCGTTTTTATGCATTATATTTATTTTTGCGGTACGTTATTTCGTTGTGGAACAGACAAATATTTTTTCTTTTTTAAGTGTTTCGGTTGGGATTCGAACTCGTAACCTCATCAGTGCCAGAATGAGCTCAAATCTATTCATTTCGCTACCAGTGCGATGATATTTTGAAGTTGAGACTTCATCATCACTCTATTTACTTAAGTTGAATTCTCAATTGTCATTAGACTCCTATTTTCCGGAAATATTTTAACATTATTTTTGGGATTAAATCTTTAGACATCACTATTGTTTGAATTCATATGAAGTGTAATATTTCTATATTATAGGCCACATTTTAAGTCACGTGTATAGTCATTATTGATTGCTCCAAGCAATGTGAAATCAATAAACGACACTTGGTCAATTATTTCATATATTGGCTTGCATATTAGACAACATTTTGGGGAATTTTAGTTATCCGGGATTTTTGTGAGCAATTAAACTCAAGGGAAGTAATTTTAATTTTTCAATTCAAAGGTATGGTTGGAAATATCTCGTAAAAAAACTCTGTTTTTCTTTTTTACGTGTTTTTTGTTGAGATTCGAACTCGTAACCTCATCAGAGTGAGATCAAATCAAAAATTTACAAAATGCTTAATATTTTGCCACAAATATCAAAAAAGTTTTAGAACTACCAAAATCTTTAGTTGAAGCGTGCACATACATTTAAAAAGAGCAGATATGTCGGATTTTATATAATCGATATTTGCAAAATCGTTCAAAAAACGAAATAAAACATTTACGTTATCGTTACGTTTTACGTTATTGTCACCAGATGAATTTTTAAAACGATACGAAAGTAATTATTATTAACAACGCTACTTAAGTGCGTTATTTCATTTTTACGTTACGAGTAACGTTTTGCAACACTGCTTGTGATGCAAAAACCCATTTCCACGCGTTTAGGCAGCATTTATGACATCGTTACATTACGTTGCTGTGTAACTATATCCAAATGCACTTTTTAATGAAAATTTCATTGTTTTAGAAAATAAAGAGAATTAATCGGCATCATTTTCGTCGAATAAATTTGCCACTAAAATTTTCCACATTTTATAAATTATGTACCAAATTAACTCTGTTCTGTGCAACTTTTTCTATGAATGATTTTTGTGAAAAATTATCTGACGCTAAGCGAGTGACCACTGCCCCTTGTTTAGATTCCAATTTATTTGGACTAAAAAGTGAAATAAAGTAATTTGTATTTCGAAATCAATCTCAACGTCAGTAGGAATTGAGCGCGTCTCTTATAAATTTGGCTTGGTACATAGGAAACTCCTAATTCAATTTTGTACGGACTACTAGATTTTATTAATCAACCGTTTGAAATATGTACCTATGAAACCGACGGTTTTGAGTTTTTTTAAATGCAAATATATATTGAAATAAAAATATATTGCTTTCATATTCAAAATCTTGTTGTTTTCAATCTTTTGTTAAAGATTATACTGTTTCACCCAACCAATATTCTTATGAGGATGATATGAATATTGTAATCCGTAATTTATAATCGTCAAAAACTTGATTTCTTTATTTAATCAAATTTTTTACATGCATCAGGTTGTTCGGGACTCAGGTTAAACATAGGTCACAGATTTTTTATCATAATTAAAATTTCTGAAGTTTATATTAGCCAATAAAACAAAAATGTCATTAGATTGAGCGATAAATTATTCTTTGGCATCTTGCATGGGACAAATATTTGAGAATATTCAAGAAATCTAGAGAAGCTTCAAAAAGATTCTTAACAATCGTCGCAAAATCTTGAGAATCTTACCGAATTTCTTGAGAATTTCAAAAAATCTTGAGTACATTTGGACATACAGAGTTTCTTCAGATAATCTAGGGAATCATGAGAATCTTGTAAATATGAAGAGAACCTTAGAAATCTTTAGAGAACCTTTAAATAATCTTACAATATTTAGGATACCTATTTTCTTTGTGATTTTCCACTCCAATTAAATAGTTTAATTTAAAACAAAAAAAACGAATCTCCGTAGTATAAAATATAATAAATACAAAAAATGTGTTCTCAATTTCTGCGCCCTTCAAATAACACGCCCTAGGCGAGTGCCTAGTTTGCCTACCCCTTGTCCCGGCTCTGTATATATATATATATATGTATATATATATATATATATATATATATATATATATACATATATATATATATATATATATATATATATATATATATATATATATATATATATATATATATATATATATATATATATATAAATATATATATATATATATATATATATATATATATATATATATATATATATATATATATATATATATATATCTGTAGGTGGGAGGTAAACTACACTAAGTCACATTTTTAAAATTTTACAGGAAAGTCAAAAAACTGTTTGAAAATGGACTATTTACTTTGGACTTGGACTATTTAAAATTGTTCTATCTCGAAAACTACACTAGTTAGGACTTAGTGCTATTAACCTCTTGGTAGAGAACAAAATCCTGATTCTAACAGTATAAAAAAACGTATTTTGAAAAAAATGGACTTGGTGTAGTTTACCTCCCACCTACAGATATATATATATAATATATGTCTATAAAAGAAAAACTTTCTTCCTTGAATTTTTTATCCTTCTAAAAACATGGATATTATTTATTTCGAAATAAAATTATACGGCATTGTTGATGTAAAATTCCCAAAGAATAATAATGTACAGTTAATTAATTTAAATGACGTATTAATACAAACAATTATTTGTATAATGCGTTACAATAAAACAAGATAATATTAATAAACTTGATCAATTCATCATACAAATCCAATCATTAACCACTTTTAAATTAAATACCAGTTTTCGTTAAAACTGTGACACGTTAAAATTGAATAATTAATTCGTTTTGTCATAGAAAAAAATGTTGTTACAGGTTTTTAAAATCTTAAATCTTTTGCAATAATATTGATTTTCTTTAAGGATCTTATACATACTCGACCAATATAGATGCACCAAATAACAACATATGAACAAACAAGTTCAATGTAAACAGATAGTTATCAGGAAATTTGAAAATGTAAAACTTGAACTTGGTTCATATTTATCTCTTAACATTTTAATATTACAAGAGTTGTAATTATTTTAAAAACATATGTGTTATATAATAAATAGATTATAGTTTAATCAGTTTGAGTACAAAAAATTACGCACAAGACTTAACGACAAACGATTATAAACTTGAATAGACCTTGGTGATGTACATTCAAAATGTTATATAAATTTAGAATTATTAGATGGTAGAATAGAAGTACTGAAAATTGGTTCTGATATGAATTTTTAAAATTTAAATGTAGTGCACCTTATTACTTTATTAGTCGTTAGTAGACGATGTGGGGTGATGGTCAAATGTGTTAAGGAAATTTCTCATTTGTGTTTGACAAGGATTAAGAAAATTTAACAACAATAACGCATCGAAACTCAAGCTAATCTTCATATTCTCTTTTCTTGCCTTATTACTGTAAAGACCGGATTTTTATGCAAATACATATTTTTTCCTTTAGAGATGTTTCAATTATGTTGAGCAGAAATTCGATTCATGATTTTTTAACAAAAATGGCATCATTTTTATTTTACATAGAAATGCATATTTTACATTAAAATGTATATTGCTGCACATTTTGCTTTTTTTTAGAAAAAATCTGCTTGTTTTTGCGTATTTTTTGAAATTTCAAGTACGCGCCAATTACATCTTTTGAAGTGGAAAGAAGTTTTTGCTGGTACAATAATATTGTAGCCGGCAAAAGAACAAACTTTACGCAAGAAAATTTAAAATTCTGCATTATTTGTAATTGTAATTCAAAAATTTAAATATGTGTTTTATTTTTTTTTAATTGTGATATTTTTTTCATTATTTTATATTGTTTTTTCTGTAATTGAAGGAATTGTACTAAAGAATGAATTGTACTCAAGGATTGTACTGAATAATGATATTATTTAAATTGTGATAATTTTTCATTTTTTTGTTAAATAACTACTAGCGGGACCCGGCGTGCTTTGCTACGCCTATAAATAAAGTTTGTGCGTATACATTTTGTTGACGTAGTAGCAATAATTTCAAAGAGTAGTAATGAGAAATGATTTTCAATTTTTTTTTTAAATATGAATGTAAAAGGATCAGTCTAGTTGATCAGTAAAATATATAAAATTAGTATTGTATGTAAAATAAAGGATATATAAAAAATACCCGATCAAATCTTCAGGTGTGTAAGGTTTCATGTGTGTCTCTATAAAGAACATTATACGGAACAAAAATCGATTCACAAGTTTTCACTGTGCTCATGCGGTTTAATATACGCTTTCTTTACCGGTAGGTTACTAAAAAAGTTGCAAACAGTTGTGCTCGTGATGTCATCTTATGGTCAGCAAGGGCAGTAAGAATCGCGACAATTCATCGATGAAGGTGCATTCAAACACATTTACAAATTTTAAACATACACACATATAAAATCATTTCTCATTACTACTCTTTGAAATTATTGCTACTACGTCAACAAAATGTATACGCACAAACTTTATTTATAGGCGTAGCAAAGCACGCTGGGTCCCGCTAGTAAAACTATAAAAAAATTGAAGCTGTTTTTTGAATTCAAATGTCGTATTGAAAAAAACTTCCACAAAAGAAAAGGCTCCTGTAAAAAAAAACACAAAAATACAGAGTCCCATGTAGCATTGTTATCTCTTTCCATCTAGAGAAAAAATTATAATTTTATTCTTTTATTGCCAGATCGAAATAACTGCCATACAATATATATTTTATTTTGATTTCATTCTATAAATAAAAACAAAACCAAAAACATTCAATCGTCAAACAATATCCATTTCACTCTAAAATTATTCTAAATAAAAACAAAACCAAGGGCAGTGGCGTAGCGACATACGGGTTTGTTCGGGTTCAAACCCCCCCCATTGAAATTTTAAAATTTCTGTAATCTAGAAGAATTGCTCTAATATTCTAATATTAAGATTTTTTCCCTGGTATCTTACGAATGAATTGAACAGTTGCTTTCTTTTCGTTCCTCAGAACCCCCTCCTTCCATCTTCCTATCAGACCTGACGCCGAGGGTGGTTTTGGGGGTTGTGACACCCTCCCAAGAATTTTCCCATTCGGCAAATTCGGCATTTTTACGAAAAGAATTTTCCGATTCGGCAATTTTACGATTTTATTAAAGTTAAGTTAAGTTTATTAAAGTTATTTAAGCAAACATTTAAATTTTCGCAGCGATTCCCACTTTTTGTTCAGTATCACTTATTTATTTTCTTTGTCATTCGGCAAATTACGATTTTAAAATCTTTACGGCAACTCGACTTAAAATAGCCGAAGCAGAAAAATCTGGATGAATGACTAATACATTTTTAAATAAAATCAATAATTTATATAAATAAATTATTGTAATTATAATCAACGGAACAGACTTTTTTTGGTATATATTTATTATAACATGTTTCGAATGTAAACATTCATCGTCAGATTACCAAAATCAGTGGCGTAGCGACATACGGGTTTATTCGGGTTTAAATCCCCCCATTGAAATTTTAAAGTTTCTGTCTTCTAGAAGAATTGCTCTAATATTCTAATATTTAGATTTTTTTCCTGGCATCTTACGAATGAATTGAACAGTTGCTTTCTGTTCGTTCCACAGAAACCCACCCTCCACTATGTTGTCATAGTGATAGCACACATACTCACTAGCACACATACTCAAAAAGTTGACTGCCAGCTGCATGCCACGATGCGTACTATAAGTAGTACTATCAGAACCACCCCTTAACCTTGGCCCTGTGTTAAGCAATATCGCTCCACCTGCACTCAGACGCTCGCATGCTCTCATGCGTGAACATAAAAAGGTAACCAACAACATCACGTTACCCTTGCACGAAGATAACGGTGACCACACTCGTTGTCGATTGAAGTCAAGAAAGCCTCCACATAAAACTGCCAGCAACCTGCTGGCAACTAATGTTAATATCTTGGCTGTCTGGGACACCTCCTGGCATCATCAATACAACTGGCCTTTCTATTACTAACCCAACTTCTACCCAACCTGTTTTCGATCTGCCACGTCATACCTGGACTACACTAAACCGAATAAGAACGAATCATGGACGTTGTGCTGATTCTTTCTACATGTGGGGCATTTCAGAGTCCCTTGAGTGTGACTGCGGCGCTCCACAATAAACCATAAAAGACATTGCAACTGTGTGTCCTATTCGACGGTACAATGGCGACATCTCAGACATCCATTTGGCAACTCCCGATGTAGTAGCATGGATAGACTCGCTCGATGTAAACATCTAATATTCAAATGTACTGCCCAATGTTCAAATATTTTACTTTGTCCTTTTTTACTAAAAGACGCGCAATCAAATTGAATGTAAGTTCATTTAATGTGTATCCATGCTTTGTTTTAGGTAGATTTCATAGAAGAATCTACCTATTTTAAGTTTAATTTTTAATGTGTCACAAAAAAACCATACGCTAAATAAAAAAAATAGTGATACAATAAGGGCAATGATACATGTAAAAGAAATGTCTTTCAGACATAAAAAATTTGGCATCTAATTGGTTGAGCGTCGGTGACAAGTTTTAAATTTTACGAAAATATTTTTGACTGAAAGACAGAAAAAATATCTTTAAGACATAAAAACATAACCAAAAAAGATATTTTTTGCTTGACAATTAAAACTGATTAACTGAAAAATGGATTTTAAAAGTAAGTTTTACCTATAATCGATTACAATTAACTTAATTTGATGATTTAATTACAATTAAAATAATTTGTTTACTTTAGGCGATAATCGCAACAAAAAAATAAAAATTTGGTCTAATGTGAAAATGCCTAAATCTATATGAATAAGTAAACAAATTATTTTAATTGTAATTAAATAATAAAATTAAGTTAATTGTAATTGATTATTGGTAAAACTTACTTTTAAAATCCATTTTTCAAGTAATCAGTTTCAATTGTCAAGCAAAAAATATCTTTTTAGGTTATGTTTTTATGTCTTAAAGATATTTTTTCTGTCTTTCAGTCAAAATTATTTTGGCAAAATTTAAAAATTGTTGCCGCCCCTCAACCAATTAGATGCGAAATTTTTTATGTCTGAAAGACATTTATTTTATATGTATCATCGCCCTAATTTGGAAAAAATAACAAATATTATGTCAAAGGTAACTTGTTCCACATATTTTTATTTCAAAATTTATGCAAATTTGTAATTTCAATTTAGAATAAACATTTTTTTTAAAATATTTTACTTGCGGCGAATAAAAAATAGTATATGATGCACGGACATAAGCTATTTTGCACTTAATGTGGATGCAACTCCACATACGACCAAAATCTTTAGCTCTACGTCCTAGCATTATAATGTACTATTCTGGCGTCTTTTATTTATGCCCACTGGTCTACTATTTTGTCTACTATTCTTTCTTTATGAGTACATCTGTAGTCCTATTCCTGTACATCGTGAAATAGGATTTGAGAAATAAATTACAGCAATTTTTTCATAACTAGTATTCCGTGCCGGAAATAACAAATAACAATTTCGTAGATCGGACAATAGATAAGATCGGACGTTGTTCTAAATACAAAACAAAATTAATTGTGTTAGAATAGTTAAAATGATATCTAACGCCTTGATATTTTAAGGAATTTGATTAATCAGGAAAATCATTTTTCATCCCTTCCTAGACACAGGTTTGAGGCGAATCAATAGTTAAAGTGTCATTCAGTTTCAAATAAGTTTAAATTTCAAAATCACTAGCACAAAAATTTCTATTTAAAAATAACCAAAATTATCATTTTTTAAAGTTAATTAAAAATTATTCGAAATTTGTTTTATAAAAGCTAATTAAAATTATTCGATATTTTTGTTTTATATTGCACCAACTCTCACCAAAATATTTTATAAATCCTATAAATCTGGTATTTTTCCATCCTGCTGGAAGTTGGCCAATGTCCAGCCTGTCCCAAAAAAGGAACGAAATGTGATATTTCAAATTACAGACCAATAGCCTTACTCCGAGTCCTGTTTAAAATATAAGAGTAATATATTAATTCACACATATCCAAATTTTTGGAGGACAACCATTTGATATCATGACATCCAATACGGTTTTAGAAACAAAATATCAACAACCGATCTATAGAACTATGTAGCACATCTTTGGAATAGCATACTTGAGATAGGTGAAACGTACGTAATCGCATTAGACATCTCAACAGCATTTGATCGAGTCTGGCATGCCAACTTGATCAACAAGCTCGTTGCGTACGGTTTTCATCCCGCAGTTGTGAAGTTGATTCAAAATTTTCTGTCTAACCGATACATCTCGGTATCTATAGATGGCTTTATTTCTGAGTCCAAATTAATTAACGCTGATGAACCCAAGGCTCAGTTTTATCTCCCACTTTATTTTTAATTTATATCAACGAACTGTTGCAAATCACCAATAACCCAATAAATAGTTTTGCAGATGATAGTACACTGCACAAGTCATTCGTCCCCCTATCTTCAAAGGGTAAAATGCATGAAGAAATAAATCCCGCCCAGAGAGACGCCGCCATAAATGTAAACGAGGACCTGAAAAAAGTCGCCGATTGGGGTGACAAAAATTTGGTCAATTTTAATTCCACCAAAACACAGCTATTGATTGTTTCCAGATCAAAGACCGAGTTTCCCAATGATATTTCAATTAATATGTGTAACGACCAAATAGACGAATGTGAAAACATTCGTTTATTGGGAGTCAAAATTTCCAATGACTTACTCTGGAACGATCATATAATGGCCATGGCAAAGAGCGCGTCAAGAAAACTCGGACTCCTCAATAGATGTAAAAATATTTTTCTCCGTATCAATTACTCCACATTTATAAGTCCTATATTCGTCCCTGCATGGAGTATTGTTGTCAAGTCTGGGGCGCTGCATCTGTTACCATCTTGGGCCTTTTGGACTCTGTTGAAAAGCGTGCTATACGAATTGTTGGTGATCGAAATTTAACAATAAATCTTGATTCCCTACAACATCGTCGCACTGTTGCTGATCTCGTTGTTTTTTATAAATATCGTCACCAGCAGTGCTCGGATGAAATTAGATCTATAATGCCTCAGACATCTTCTTTTCCTTATTCAACTCGTCAATCTGTTTGTGCAAATAGTCAAACTGTCGGGATTACTCACTGCCCCAGTAACAAAATGCAAAGGGATTTCTTTGTGCGTACATCGTACAAATGGAATGCTTTGCCTGAATCAATAGTCTCGAGTGCCTTCAATCCACAAAGATTTAAATAAAGCGTCCACCAACACCTCAAGATGCATGCTGTTGTGGGACCTATAAGGTCTTAAAAGGTATCTATGTGTTGTTGTGGCATATTTTGTAATTCCTACTACACAACACCTTTTACTAAAAAAAAAAATACTGTAAAAATATTTTTGTTTTGAAATAAAAATTATTCGATATTTGTTTTCTTAAAGTTAATTAAAAATAATTTAAAATAGTTAAAAAAAATCATTAATCTATTTTTTAAAAAATTATTAATTAAAAAAATTAAAATTAAGGAAACATTAAAATGGGGTATCTATTATTGTAATGAATTATTAATAAAACTAATTAATTGGTTTATTGGGTTAAACTATTAAGTCTTATAAAATAATCCTTGACCCCCCCCCAATGGAAAATTCTGGCTACGCCACTGACCAAGGGTACATGATACAGTTTTAGTTAGGATCAAATTTATCAGTTTTATTTTAATCGAAATAATTTTGAGAAAAATAAGATAAAATTGAATAAGGTTGGTCATTTTCCGATCGATAAAAATGCTAAATACAAAATATCTACATAAGTCTGTTATTTTGTAAGCATATTTGGTCAAGCAACGGAAAATCTCGATGCTATTTAAGTTTCTAGGCTACTGTGTTTTTCCAATGCAAATACTATCACGTTAAATTCGCACACTACTTTTTATGGTAATAAAAGAAACTTCAACTTAGAAAATATTGCTTATCCTGTTTTTTTATATTCTAATGTTTTATATCATTGAAATACCCAGGTTTAAAAAAAAATCGAAGAAGGGCGTCTGATAAAGTAGGTCTGTGCCGTATTATTATTATTTTAAATAAAAATTATTATCTTTAAACAAATTAAGTAATACTTACACATTTTTAATTAATTATTTGGAGTAGTTTTATGCTGCTAAACGAAAAACAAACATTGAAATTTTGAAATGTATAAATATATAAGTTCATAATATTATTGTAGATAGAGGGTTAGTAAAAGAAGGAGAAGAGAAATAATTTAATATAACTTCATGGCAACTACTACATATTTTAAAAAATTATTATTTTGTAGTTAATAATAATAAACTACAAAACTATATACAGCATAATTTGGATAAAATGAAATTTTTTCATACAATACACGACAATTGGAAAAAGGAAATCGAAAATTGCAAAATTTTGACATTAAAAACAATGTTTTAAATACAAATACGGCACCATCTATTGGCTAACCCAAATTTATAAGGCGTATATCACACTATCAAATATATTGGTCAATAAAAAAAATTTGATATGAAATTGGAGAGTTGTAAAATAAACTTTGAAAGTTTTATATTAATTAGCAATACAAATAAGAGTATTTTTCAATTTGATATTGATTTTTGTAAATTAACATTGAAGATCAATGATAAATTTAAAAAAATAAATAAATAAATTTAAATTATTGTTTTCTTTAATTTTTACTTTTATGTCGAATTCTTTTCACCCGGATCCATAAAAAAAATTGATGTAAACCAAAAATTTTATTCTATTGACACAAAAAATCAATTTTTTTTCGATTTACAATGTGCATTTTTTCGTAAATTTTTTTGACATTACTAATATCCACAAAGAAAATTTAAAAAATAATCGTTTTGTTAACGACAATTTTTATATAACTTTGAATTGTTTAATTTTGAAAAATTAATTATTGTGTTTTATAATATATATATATGATAGAAATTCTATCGTAAAAAAACCATTGAAACCGAAAAAGAAAAAGTCGAAAGATAACGACATAGATTACGATTGGTTGATTTCTCCTGAAAACATCTCAATTGTAAATTTCAGATTCAGCACGATAGAAATCTAAATTTTTTTTTTTTATTAATTAGTTAGACATGTTTAGCACACTAAATATGAAATATTCATTATTTAGACTCTTTGAATATCCGAAGATACCATGTCAACTATAAAGGAAGGAGATGAGGAAAATGGAAGGAATGGGGATATAGGGATAACTATACAAATTGTTTTAAATGATTATGGACATTTTCTTTAAATGCCTGAGGGGAAAATTCATCGGGAAATACAGAGGGAGGTATTGAGTTCTACAATTTGGCCACTCTATTAAAATAGTCGTTCTGAAAGGACACATGTTCTACAACGAGGTATTTGTACAACAAATGGATGGGATACCTCGGCAGCTCTTGTTTGTCGATTATACTGCGCACACGATGGAAGGATATTTTGAATTTCCTTAGAGGAGAATTTGCTAAAGTTATATTTATAGTAGATTGATGATTCAGCCACATTTCTTCTGTGCTGGAGTGAATTAAGCTGGTCCGTTAGTTCGGTATTACCAATCAACCGTATTGCTTTTCTCTGTACAGAGTCTAGACATTTTATTGTTGACTGACAAGCACCTCCCCAAACATGACAGCAGTACTCCATACATGGGCGAATAAAGGACTTGAAGATTAGCAAAATTTGCTCGGGATTGAAATACTTTTTACATCGACTCAAGAATCCTAATTTTTGCATTGCAGATTTAGCGAGGTTGAACACATGTTTATTCCATTTCAGGTTATTTTGAATATCCACTCCAAGAAGTCTAATTGATTCAACCTCACGCAATTCCTCGTGGTTTATTTTAATAGGAAAATTTTTATGTCGCTCTATTCGTGAAAGACGGCAGAGTTTGGTTTTGGTTGGATTACATGAAACAAAATTACAATCTCCTCATCCCATTATACGCTCCAGATCTTTGTTGATAGAATTAATTAGCAGTTCTCTATCAGTGGTAACTGCAGTATGAGATCGAAATTTAGGAGATGCATGTGATGCATGCAATGTGCTCTCATCAGCAAAACTATGGATTGAGTGCACTGTGGAAATAAGCAAGTCATTAATGTATAGAAGAAACAAGGTTGGTGAGAGTGCAGAACCTTGGGGAACCCCAGCATTGGTTGTGAAAATATTGGATGTGATACCATCTAAATTAACATGAAATTGGCGACCTGTAAGAAAACTATAAATCCATGAGCCAGGGAGATGGTCAATCTATGCCATAAGATTTTAATTTAGCTATGAGATTTTTATGCCACACTTTATCAAATGCTTTAGAAATGTTAAGTGAAATACTGAATGTTTCACCATGGTTTTCCAGTGATTTGTTCCAGATATGGGATACGTAGGCTAACAGATAACCTGTTGCATGACTTCTACGAAAACCATACTGTTTATCATCAATAATTCGCGACACTTCCAAATAATCTATTAAATTGTAGTTAACATATTTTTCAAATATTTTAGCTAAAACTGACAGAATTGCAATTGGTCTATAATTGTTAGGATCTGTCTTACTGCCTTTCTGTGGTACGGGTTGAACGCTGGCCAGCTTCCAAGAGTCGGGAAATATTCCGGTTTTATAAGATAAATAGAAAATTTTTGTTAGAATTGGAGCTAGTTGCCTAGCAAAATTTTTAAGAATGAGGGGTGGAATACCGTCGGGGCCAGCAGATTTGTTGATATTGATAGAAAGAAGCATTTTCCGTACAATATTGCAACGAAAAATAATTGGTTTCATTTTCGTTACAACTGGGGAATGAGTGTAGGAGAATGGGGAGGTTAAACTATGTTTGAGTTTTCTGCGAAAATACGACCCAAAAGATCCGCCTTCTCTTTCGATTCGCTCACGGGAATTTCATTCAGAACTAAGGTTGGAATAGAGGATCGAGTAAAATTGCTCTGGACTGATTTAACTGCCTGAAAGAAACTACGTGAGTCAGATGGGTGCTCGGCGAATTTCTTTGCTTTGCTTCTGGATAAACGCTTCTTTGTCCAAGTCTATTTTGTATTTACTAATATTTCTGGCTTTCTTATAGGCGCTATGGGTTTCAGGTGTTTTATTAGCGTTATATGTCTTAAATGCTTTGCGTTTATTCCTCACTGCCTCATCAACATCCCGCGTGAACCAAGGCTCAGCTCGACTGATTAATCGATTTGGAATAAACCGCCGCATTCCGTCTTTTATGATTTCGGACATTCTTATTGCCGATGTGCTAGGATCTTGATCAACACAACAAATAGTTTTCCATAAAAGTTTCTCAGTCCTTCCCAGTTGGCGCGTTTATAGTTCCAAACGCGACGAGGATTTGCTTTAATTTGTGTCGGTGATGTAAATTGCACTATTGCTGATATTAGTAGATGGTCCGATGTTCCGAGGGGTTGTTCAACTTTTGTCTTCGTAGTATCTGGTTCGTTTGTCAAAAACAGATCCAGCAAATTATTGTTATGATGTAAATTGTCTGAGATTCTAGTGGGGCACTCTATCAATTCGTAACTAATGACGGGAAAATACGACAAGTTACGATTGGTGCTATACATGTAATGTCGGATAGAAAACGATCCAAAACTTTTTCAATTTCACCAAAAATAATTTCAATCGCGATCTTCAGACTCAAAACGATTAACTACGATAGAAATTCTATCGTAGAAAAACCATTGAAACCGAAAACTGAAAAATCCTATAGGTTACGATAGATTACGGTGCGTTTTCTATCTGGCAGATAAAGTCTATGCGTTTAAAATGATTTAATCCGATGAAATTTTTGAAAACTTAATTTTTTTAGATTCTTTTAAATAATAAGCATTTTATTGTATTTTTAAGTGCATAATTCAGGCGTTTTAAAAGCATATAATACTGCATATTTTGGCCGTTTTTAGTGCCCAAACAACCGCTCCTTACTTATTAGTTACTTTGTTACGAGTTGATGAGATTGAAATTTTATTTATGTTATATGCATACCAAAATTTTACTGTTTTAAATACTACATCATTGTCTTTGTTTAATTTTACTTATATTTTTTTTGCTGTTGATGGTCCATGTAAGGCGTTACCCTTTTAAAAAAAATCGAAATAAATCGATAGAAAACGATTGAAAACGAATAGTTTTCTATCGTTTGCTATCCGTCTATCGGATTTAATCATTTTAAACGCATAGACTTTGCCAGATAGAAAACGCACCGCAATCTATCGTAATTCATAACCTATATAGGATTTTTCAGTTTTCGGTTTCAATGGTTTTTCTACGATAGAATTTCTATCGTAGTTAATCGTTTTGAATCTGAAGATCACGAGTGAAATTATTTTTGGTGAAATTGAAAAAGTTTTGGATCGTTTTCTATCTGACATTACATATATAGCACCAATCGTAACCTATCGTATTTTCCCGTCATTAGATTTCTATCGGGCTGAATTTGAAATTTACAATTGAGATGTTTTCAGGAGAAATCAACCAATCGTAATCTATATCGTTATCTATCGACTTTTTACTTTTCGGTTTGTTTGTTTTTTTTTTACGATAGCATTTCTATCATAGTAAATCGTTTTAAATCTGAAGATCACGATTGAAATCTTTTAGTAAAACTGAACAAGTTTTGAATCGTTTTCCATCGTACATTCCATTGTAGCACAAATCGTAACCTGTCGTATTTTTCGCCAACAGATTCCTATCGGCTTGAATCTGAAATTTATAACGTTTGAAATTTTTTCAAGAAAAACAAACCAATCGTTTACGTTACCTATGGGATGTGTTAATGGGGGTGTGTGTGGGGATGGGGTGTGTTAAATAGACAAGCTCCTCGCGCTACACCCTGGGTGACGCTAATAGTCTATTTGCAGCTTGGTAGCCAAACATTTCATTTCGAACTATTGGTTGTGATACAAAAAAAAATAAACATGAACCAAAATCAAAATCACAATAACAACGGTAGCACCATAAGACAAAAAATATTGGACCCTCAGTCCTTATTTTGCAATTGAACATTGAAGGCATAAGCAAGTCAAAGACTGAACATTTACAAAGATTATTAAAAGATTACAACATCGACGTTGTGATTCTGCAAGAAACGCATGCAGCAGATGAAGCGCAATTTACCTCCAGAGGAAACATTGTTGGTTACAAATTAATTAGTGATATTTACCATCAATCATATGGATCTGCCACGTATGTTAAGTCAGAAATCCTGAACTGCACCCACGTACTTACACAGACGGACAACGATATACATCTTATTGTTGTTGATATATCGGACACGAACATTGTAAACGTGTACAAGCCTCCAAATACAGGATGGCCAGCTGCTACTCTACCATTATTTCACCACCCAGCAATATATGCTGGTGACTTCAATAGCCATCACACTCAGTGGTCGTACTCAAATAATAATACCATATAATAATACCGCGTGCAACTGACCGACTGGGCGGATGATAACAACATGTTCCTGGTATATGATGCGAAAGACATGAAAACCTTTAGATCTGCAAGATGGTGAAGCGATTACAATCCCGACCTCTGTTTTTCCACAAAAAACGAACAACGCAACACTATTCCAATATCTAGGGCTGTCTTACAAGGTTTTTCACGCTCTCAACATCGTCCAGTGATTCTTGAGGAAGGAATCCAAATTCCACTTGTTAACTCTACTCCTCAACCTAGATGGAATTTTAACAAAGCTGACTGGGCTAAATATTTTTTTTTTTTTTTTTTAATAAAATGTGTTGTGTAATAGGGTTTAGAATATGTGTCACAACAACACATAAATACCTTTTAAGACCTAGGTCTAGACCTGGGTCCCACAACAACTGGCGTTCTAAGGTGTAGATTAACGCTTTTTTTAAACATCTGTGGGTTGAAGCCACCTGAGACTAAGTGTTCCGGCAAACTATTCCATTTGTACGCAGTTCGGACAAATAAGTCTCTCTGCGATCTGCTAGTATGACAGCGCGGGATCTTTACCGTTTCACTGGTTGCGGCAGCCGATTGCCGAGTGGAACGGGGGTAAGAATAAGTTTGAGGCATGATGCCGCTGATTTCATCTGAGCACTGCTGGTGACGATATTTGTAAAAAACAACGAGGTCAGCAACAGTGCGACGATGTTGTAGGGAATCAAGTTTTGATGTCAAAGTTCGATCACCCACAATTCGTATAGCTCGCTTTTGAACAGAGTCCAAGATGGCCAAGATGGAAACAGAGGCAGCACCTCAAACTAGACAGCATACAGGGACGAATATAGGACTTATAAACATGGAGCAATTGGTATGGAGTGAAAATTTTTTTGCATCTATTAAGGAGGCCGAGTTTTTTAGACGCGCTTTTTGCCATCGCCATTACATGATCGTTCCAGAGTAGGTCATTTGAAACTGTGACACCCAATAAACGAATGTTTTTACATTCACCTATTGGTTCATTACACATACTAAATAAAATATCTTTGGGGAACTCGGTCTTTAATCTGGAAACAATCAACAGCTGTGTTTTGGTGGAGTTGAAATTGACAAGGTTTTGGTCACCCCAGTCGGCGACTTTATTCAGGTCTTTGTTCACGTTCATGGCAGCGTCTCTCCGGGCAGGATTAATTCGTTCGTGCATTTTACCTTTTGAAGGAAGGGGCTCGAACGACTTGTGCAGAGTACTATCATCTGCAAAACTATTTATTGGGTTACTGGTGATTTTCAACAATTCGTTGATATAAATCAAAAATAGGGTTGGGGACAATACTGAGCCTTGGGGTACACCAGCGTTAATTAGTTTAGACTCAGAAGAAAATCCGTCTAAGGTTACCGAAATGTATCGGTTGGATAGAAAATTTTGAATCAGCTTCACAACATTGGGATGAAAACCGTACGCAACGAGCTTGTTGATTTGTTATGCCGCAATCTGAGGAATTATCTAACCAGTAGTATTTATAAGAGAGTCTACACCCCACTCCAGAACGAGTGCAGGTTCTGTATTGGTAGACTGAAGGAAATGTATGCCTTGGTAGTGAGATTTAACGGTCAACGAACAGTCAAGGATACATTCCCTTCAGTCACCACACTGTTCTATTTCTTCTCTCCCTTATAAACTCACTATTTGGTAATCCTAAAGGTTAACATCCGTAACTACATAAAACAACAACTTAGTTCAACAAAAATGCATTACCTGGTTCATTATCAATACCATTAATTAATCGTGTTGCTACAACAACACGTCGTGTTGATTCAGTATCAATTTCTATTAACAAAACTATCAGTCTCACAATTAACATTGCTTAAATTCGTAAACATTCTTCTACTTTGTTTTAATCCAACAAAATGTAAAACTCATGTAGTTGTAAATGCATTTTTTTTATTTTTGTTGATACTGTCTGACACAATCTCATGTTTGAAGTTGTTGTCATCTTTTTCATTTAGAAATTAGAATGCTAACGATATTGTTATTTCATTTTCTTGTCATAACTTTGCTAACTGAAAACAAGACAAACACGGATTATAACAGGTCGTTCAATAAGTCCGTAGGATAAGTAAGAAAAAAACAACATTTTGACAAAACTCGATTTTTTTATTCAACATAGTTGCCTTCGAGGGCGATACAACGAGTATAGCGATTTTCCAACTTTTCTATACCACTTTTATAGTACGATTTCTCTTTCTCGTCAAAATAGGCCTCAGTTTCAGCGATTACTTCATCATTGGACTTAAATTTCTTTCCAGCAAGCATTCTCTTGAGACCTGAAAACAGGAAAAAGTCGCTGGGGGCTAAATCTGGAGAATATGGTGGGTGGGTAAGCAATTCAAAGCCCAATTCATTAAATTTTGCCATCGTTTTCATCGATCTGTGACACGGTGCATTATCTTGGTGAAACAACACTTTTTTCTTTTGCAAATGTGGCCGTTTCTTTGCGATTTCAGCCTTCAATCGATCCAAAAGTTCACAGTAATACTCGCTGTTGATGGTGGTTCCTTTTTGGAGATAGTCGATGAATATTATTCCGTTTGTATCCCAAAATACAGACGCCATCACCTTACCGGCCGACTGTTGCGTCTTTGCTCGCTTTGAATTCGGTTCGTCGACTGCTGTCCACTCAGCTGACTGTCTTTTGGATTCTGGTGTGTAATTGTGAAGCCATGTCTCATCCATTGTCACATATCTACGATAGAATTCCCTTTTATTGCGGTTTAACAGTGCCAAAGACTCCTCCGAAGCATCGATTCGTTGTTGTTTTTGGTCGACTGTGAGCTCACGCGGCACCCAATTTGCACAGAGCTTTCGCATACCCAAATGTTCATGTAAAATGGTAAAAACACTACCATCTGCTACCTTTACAATGTCAGCTATTTCGTGCACCTTCAATTTGCGATCGTTCATAACCAATTTGTGGATTTTTTTTATGTTTTATGGAATAACAGCCTCATTTGGGCGTACACTGCGCTCTGCATCTTTTGTGCTGGTACGACCACATTTAAATTCAGCTATCCACTTCTCTACCATTTGTCTCGATGGAGCAGAGTTTGGATAATGTTTATCAAGCCATTGTTTGGTTTCCACTGTATTTTTTTTCATCAAAAAGCAATGCTTTATTAAAATTCGAAATTCACTTTTTTCCATTTTTTTTCAAAAACAAAAGTTGCTTCACACAAAATGCTATAGCTCACGAAAAAATAGTCAGATTGCTGTCAAATTTATACACGTACCGTTTGAAGGTTAGTACTAAATAAAAATCATATGGAAACAATTCTAGTAACGCCATCTATGTGTCATCCTACGGACTTATTGAATGACCTAGTATGTTGTCGATCCTTCTTTCTTTTTTTATAATTGGTTGGCGATCTCATGCCAAAAAAAAACCGATTAAATTCCTTTGTTTGGGAAACTAAAACAGCAGAGAGAAATATACAAATTTTTTTGAATGGTCATCTCCTTCGCTCCCATTCGTTTAGATTATTTAAACAAAGCATTTTTCATAATTTTGGTCAGTATGATTTTATTATTAAATCAAAGAGTTGGATTTCGATTTTTAAAATCGCAAAATTTAAATAGTACGATTTGAGTTGAAAATCAATAAGTTTGATGAGGATTTTAAAAACATGATAAATTTAAAGTTAATTTTGTTTTAGATCAAAAAAAAATTTAATTAAAATAAGAGTTAAAGTCAAGTCAAGTTTTGATATCCAATCAAAATATATATATGTATAAATATCTTAGAAAATCGCGATATTTTCTTTTTCAAAAATATTTTAAAATATAAAATCATATTTTCGGATTTTTAGGGTTCCGTACTTTAAAAAAGTAAAAACGGTACCCTATTGGTGAGACTTCGGTGTCCGTCCGAATTTCTACATAATCAATTTACTCACAAACTATAAGTGCTATCAACTTGAAATTTTCTACAGTTTTTAAACGTGTTTTTCCACGCCTACTGATAACAAAAAAATTCAAATATTTGTTTTAATCTATATTTTATGAACATAGATAAGGAGATAGTAAAACAAAAGTTTTTTGTAAGGAATCGAGTTTGGTCTAGAAAAATCGAGAAAGTTCAAAATATTTCAAAAAAAAATTTCAATGATTTTTCGACTGCTTAGTTTTTTTGATATTGCCATAAACGGGTATTGTCTTTCCTGTCCCCCCCTTTAACTTCGAACATTAGAAAAGAAAAAATTTGAAAAAATTCATGGTTATGGTCAATGTTGTAAAGATTGAATCAAAACTATAGCGGTCGGGTCATCATTTCAAATGTGGTTCTGAGGGGGTTGAGAGTGGAAATTTTGAAAAAAAATTATTTTTGACCTCAGTGAGTGGGGTGTCATATGAAAGGTGATTTTTTTTCTAGTCCAAGCCAATTTTTTTTGCAATTTTTAAAAGCGCAGTTTTTGAGTTATGTTAAAAAATGTGACAAATATTTCCTGTCCCCCCCTCTTAACTTCGAACATTACAAAAGAAAAAATTTGAAAAAATTCATAATTATGGTCAATGTTGTAAAGATTGAATCAAAACTATAGCAGTCGGCTCATCATTTCAAATGTGATTCTGAGGGGGTTGAGAGTGGAAATATTGAAGAAAAATTATTTATGACCTTGTTGAGTGGGGTGTCATATGAAAGATTGATTTTTTTCTAGTCCAAAACAATTTTTTATGTAATTTTAAAAAGCGCAGTTTTTGAGTTATGTAAAAAAATGTGAAAAAAATTTCCTGTCCCCCCCCCTTAACTTCGAACATTACAAAAGAAAAAATTTGAAAAAATTCATAATTATGGTCAATGTTGTAAAGATTGAATGAAAACTATAGCGGTTGGCTCATCATTTCTAATGTTATTTTGATGGGGTTGAGGGTGGAAATTTTGAAAAAAAATTATTTTTGACCTTGTTGAGTGGGGTATCATATGAAAGGTTGATTTTGTTCTAGTCCAAAACAATTTTTTATGTAATTTTCAAAAGCGCAGTTTTTGAGTTATATTATAAAATGTGAAAAAAAATTCCTGTCCTCCCCCTTAACTTCGAACATTACAAAAGAAAAATATTTGAAAATATTCATGGTTATGGGCAATGTTGTAAAGATTGAATGAAAACTATAGCGGTCGGATCATCATTTCAAATGTTATTTTGAGGGGGTTGAGAGTGGAAATTTTGACAAAAAATAATTTTTGACCCCCACTCGGCATATGAAAGGTGAATTTTTTTCTAGTCCAAAACAATTTTTTTGTAGTTTTCGTTTTTTTCGGTTTTGATTCATTTGATTAAAATTCTAAAATTGTGTTTTGTGAAGGACTATTCACGTAAAATAATCGTAGAAGAGGATAAATTTTACTACGTTGTAGGAAATGTATATTATAGTAAATATTGAGTGAAACGAAGTAAAGAAATGAACAAACAAGATCAGATTAGATCAACACATACTAAGTTTACACCAGTATCTAATTTGCTACGTATCAAATTTGCTAGCCATTTTCACCATCATACTTTTTAAATTTGATACGGTGATGTAAACTCTTATTAATTAGGTATGACATATTAATTTTTAGCGCGTCCTTTTCATTGTTAATTTTTTGGTTAGGAAAAATTAATTTCCATATATATTTTTTATAAAAAACTGAAAACATTTATTATATTAATGCTAAAATTTATTTTACTTTTAATTTCAGCAAAAAAATCACATCAAACATAAATATATATTTATAAAATAAGCTGATTTATTTTTATTTTAAATGTCATACCTAATTTTAGTGTTCACACCGTAAAAATAATACCTATTTGCTACGTACCTAATTTGATACGTAGCAAATCATCCTACCAAATATTTGGTACGTACTTTTTTGATAACTGTTTACATCGACCATAGTCGACCTAATAAGTATAGTATGTACCTATTAGATCCTGGTGTAAACTTAGTAATAGTTTAACAAGTCAGATGAACTAAACTTCAGGCGAAAGGCGTTATGTTGAAAAATTATGCAATAACATACCAGATACCTGTTTGCTATTCGATAGATTATCATTTAATATGGTTGCATTGCAAATGTTCTCTGTGAAGTTGATTTATTTATTTATTTATTTTAATTTATTTATTTATTTATTTACTCATTAACATGCCTTAAGCACACTCGGGCTTATGATTGACATTCATAGAACTTATTTATTTAGAACATTTACATTTTACGTCTAAAACTAAAGCTTAAAATATAAATTAAAATAAAACTAAAATGATATTGATTGATATGAAATAATAATATGTTTAATAAGTTTAATAATACGATGAGTTGAGTTTGCAAACTTTTATTTTATATGAAAATACTGAAAATAGTTTCTGCGAAAATTGGCTATAGTTGTAGAGTTTTTAACTGTATTTGGTAAAGAGTTCCAGTATGTGATGCCTCGCACAAAGAATGATTTATTCAAAATATCTATTTTATTAGGTCTTATTTGTATATTGTTAGTCCGAGTAGATTTCAATCTTACCAACCTTCGATACAAATCAATCGAATTGATCACTAATTACCAGGGTTGTAACGTATAATACGGTAACGTATAAAAGACGTATTATACGTACGTATAAAACGTATAAAACGTATAGTATAAAACACACAATTATATACGTTTTATACCGTATAAAAGTAAAATCCTTAGTCGATAAAAATACATTTATATAAAATTATCGCGGCCGTATTATTCATGGTACTGGTGATATTTAATATTTATACAGCTTAGTCTTCTGGACCAATAGGAACAGTTGCTTTAGAAAATATAACGTCGTCATGATAGTTTCTTACCCAATATTCCTGTTAGTTCAGAAAACTTTCAACATTTTCAAAATATAATATAAAAAATTTAGTCTGCAACAATTTGACATTTCCAACCGTACCTATAACCTATATTACATCAATGACCAAAATTAAATAAATACATATTTTAACTATTACAACTTTTGTATAAAAACAATACTTGCTGCAAAAACGTGATATTTTCAAACTGTACCTATTAATTAGATGTGGTTCAACCCGGATTCACACAACAAAATTTCTTTAAAACATCTCTCTAAAAATCCCTGATAATTTCCCTAATTGCTATGAAAAAACGACTTTTATTCTGCAACAGCATAATATTTTAAAACCCTTATTAGATAGAGAGTAGTTGTAGCTGGATTGAACGATATTTCATAAATTCAATAACATTTCATGATACCAAATAATTAATTTTTTGTACGAGTAAACCGTAAAATGCACTTTGGGATTCAAAAAGTGTTCGTAAAGCAGGCCTTTTTTTCCTATTGAAATAACAATGCCAAAATTGAAATAACAATGCCTAAAGTTGTTATTTCGAAAAGCTGCTTGGATAAAATAATTTTCTAAATAAATATTTTACTATTTTGTGTAAATATATGCATTGTTATTTATGCAAATAGTACAGAATCTTACTCGTACAAAAAATCTTGTATGCAATTCAGTCATAAAATATCTTTTTTGCTTTCGAGTGATTGTTTCTCTCGGCTAACGCCTCGAGCAACAATTTCACTCTCAAGCGGAAAAGACATACTTTATGCCCTTAATACATAAATAGCTATTATGGGCCAAACGTTTCTAATCCAAAACGTTTCCCATTAAGTAAATGTTTGTCAAAAAAATTTGGAATCAAAATTAATTTATTTCATTCATCATTCTTTTGACACACTTATAATAATCAAGCTCCTGGTTTTACATTCAAATGCCAACTTTCAAGATTTCTCTACATTGTTTTTATGTTTTTAAGCAAAATAAATATACCATATTTTTACAATTTTCCGATTCGTCCCTGCGGTTCTTATCATTGATGAAAGCTATTTTCTGAAACAAAAAATTTTAAAATCGCTCTAGAAGTTTTCATCGGTTGTTACGGTTGGTTGGCAGGCCGGTCAATACACAGACTACCATTTTTGTTTGCTTTTTAAAAATTTGTATAAATCATTAATTGTTTATTTTTATTATTTTGATATAGAGGTATCTAAGGACCTATTCGAAACAATTAGCAAAGAAAATTCCAAACAAATACTTTTTTTTTTATAAATTATAAAATATATAAATAATTTATAACTACCTAATTATATTTTTACTGAGTATAAAAATTAAAAATATAATTAATATCTGAAGTAAGAACTATTTTTAATTTTTTATGAATGAATTTCAAAAACAAAAACATGTTATACGTTTTATACGTTATATACGTTTTATACGTTTTATACGTCACGTATTATACGTGTAACGTATAAAACGTTTTATACGTGTATATTAACAACCCTGCTAATTACAAACATTTTTGAAATTTTTGAACTATTGAACTACTGTTGAACTAGAAAATTGTTACAGTCAAGTTAATCGAGGTTGGGGATCTGTTCTTTTCGTTAAGTCTGATACAGTACCACCAGTGCAGAAAAATAGTAGCCACCATCACTTTGAGTTTAGCTCTGCTGGCAGTCATTGTGAATGTTCAACTAGCTGAAGTACAAATCCTGTTGATATACTATACCGATCTCCCCAATGTTCAGTAGACAAATCACTCGACTGTGTTAACAATGCACTCGTTGGAAATAATTTGACGACACTTTTTCTCCGTTTTTTCCGTTGGTTTCAATAAAAATTCTCAAAACTGGCTCTCAAACTATTTTCTACAAAAAAATTTACAAAGAAAAATTCATGAACCAACAACAGTTGAGGCTACCACAATTGATAATGTATTTTCCAATATAAATAATTTAGAAGCTGGCGTTATTGAAGCTTTCTTTAGCCACCATAAACCGCTTTGGGTAAGATTCAACCCAACTTGAAACTATACTTACAAAAACTGTTTTTTTCTCATATTATATACACGGAACCCTCAGCGAGCGAATTATATTCGCACTTGCCTGACTTTTTTATTATAATAAACAAATTTACGGAAGATAAATATCTATAACTTCCCGAGCAGAAATTTGTTAGGGCTAAAGTAAGGCCCTGATCAGGTTTGCCCTAACCCGGATCAGGCATTGGTAGGGCTGCCTGATTGGGCCCTGATCATGAGTGTAACGCTTTTGCCCTATCAGGTCCTGATTGGGATTACCGGATCAGACCCTGATTGGGATAATCGGATCAGGCCCAGATTAGGATATCCTGACCAGACCCTGATATATATTTATAAATTATATACATAAATTAATCAAATTAAAATAAAAACATTACAATGGAAAAAATTAAAACATACATACCACCTTAATGACTATTATTATAGTCGTTCAGCCGAGAAGCTACAACTAAAACATACATGAAACGATTTTAGCTATATATTTCTAAAATGGATAATACTCTAGTGAATTTTAACCCATTTAAATTTCAGCTAGGGGTCAAATACGAAAAACCTGATCAGGGCCGGATATATTCAAATAAGGTTAACCCTAAAAGGGTATTCTAAATCAGGCCCGGAACAGGCCCTCATCAGATTGCCCGAATAGGGATTGCCCTTGTAGGACTGACCAGGCCCTGATCACGCCCTGACTGTATTCAGGTTTTCCCTAACTAATTTCTGCTCGGGTTTAATTGGAGTTGCGAGTGTTTTGTTTTTATTCAAGTTGTGGAAACGATTTTAAATCTAAATAAATAAATTGGACTAAATTATGTGACCTTGGTTTTTGGTGAAGTGCCTTTGGAAAAATAAAATTAAGTGAAAATAGAAAAGTCAAATTTTATGATGGCAGTTCACACAACTATTTAAATTGTGTGTGATTATATTTTTGAATCAAACGTTTAATCTTGTTTTGGTGTCAAAAGCTGGAAGAACTTTTGGACACGCAAGTAAATATGGTCGCATAGCAGTACGTTTGAATACATTGGTGGTGCAATTGTTTGTTCAGGATTATCACATTATATGCTGTTAATATGCTGCTAACTGAATGATTTTCCGTTCTAATGACGTTCCGTTCTGGGAAACATAAATTAAGAAGTGGAAGTAATTTATACGACATACAAGGTCGAAGTCGTGTCAACGCTGGATCAAGCCAACAAAACACCCAAAAAATTGCAATACATTAAGGTTAGATTTTATTTTCATATTATAATTTTTACTATTACCAATTTTTTTTAATTTATTTTTCTCTAATTATGGTTAGACCAAATGGTGTAAATTAGTTTTTTTATATTAGAGATTTTTCTGGGTAGAGTCCACACCTGTACATTGGTGTATCACTTTAAAATATTATATAAAACCCTTGGATAAATAGATGCCTTGGGCATCTATTTTAATTTGTAAGGTCCAGGCTTTACAGATTAAGTTGGCATGCCAGACTCGATCGAATGCCTTGGAGATGTCTAAAGCGATAACGTATGTTTCACCCCCTTTATCAAGTATGCTGTTCCAACAATGCGCTACATAGTTTCATAGATCGGTAGTTGATCTTTTGTTTCGAAAACCGTATTGGCTGTCGGATATTAAATGATTTTCTTCCAGAAATTTTGAAATATGTGTATTAATATAATGCTCATAGACTTTGGATAGGACCGATAGTAAAGCTATTGGCCTATAATTTGAGATATCGGATTTTGGTCCCTTTTTGGGGACGGGCTGGACATTTGCCAACTTCCAGCACGAGGGAAATATACCAGATTTGTAGGATTGGTAGAATATTTTAGTTAAAGTTGGTGCAAGTTCTTTGGAAAAGGTTTTTAAAATAATGGGTGGAATATTTAAAAGTTTAGCGACTATTTTGGGTTTGAAGTTAAGTTCATTCATATTAACTCCTGAAGACTGGATTTGGGGTATTTCTTTAGGAGTTTCCAAAACAGTGGAGTTCAAAGCAAAGCGAACGAGCTTTGAACGAGCTTTGAACGTTCAGCGAACAAGCTAGCTTTTCTTGCGGGATCATTGACGATTAAGTCACCATCAATAATAGGGGGAATAGACAATTTTGTACCAGAATTTAAAGAATTAATGGCACTGTAGAAACTCTTGTCAGAAACAGACATAGACGTAAGTTTTGAGGCTTTCGCTCTGTCAATTTCGGACTTTTCGTTTGAGATAATCTGATTAGATATTTTGTTGGCCTTTAGATATTGGGATCGATTAGTGGGAGTTTTGTTATGAATCCAAATATTAAATGATCTACGTTTGTTTCTAAGTGCCGTTTTGGCAGCTTTCGAATACAAGTATTTTTGTTTGGGTTTTACTATGGAGAAAGGGACAAATTTATTGATAGCAAATTGGATGGTTTTTGTAAAGTTTTGAGCAGAAACATTTACAATGTCAGTGTAAAAACAATGACGGTCGAAAGGGAAACCATGGAAAAAATTTTGAAGACCACTCTTATCCATTTTTGAGTAGTGAAATATTTTACGGGGCTTGGGAGCTGTAGTTTTAAGTAAATCAGTTTTGATAACTGATGAGATTAAATAATGATCAGAATTTCCAATACTACCTTTCGCGACTACGACACTCGTAATATCTGGCATTGTGGTAAGATAAAGATCTAAAAGAAAACTATTATCACCGCCATTACGGGGAGTGAAAGTCGGGCTTTTAACAATTTGGAATAGGCCCTGAGACGCGGCAAAAATTTCTGCCAGTTTTCCACTATTGTCAACATCGTCGGTCGATTTGGAGGATTCCAACCATGATTTGTTGTGGACGTTGAAGTCACCGGTAACGATAACTTCACAATTAGGGGACTTTGCTCTAATCTCGTCCACAATTTTTGTCAGTATATTAAAAAAGTTTGGGTTACGTTTGTTGGGGGACCGGTATAAAGCTATTGTAAAAAAGTTATTTCTGGAAGACAAATCTTTAAAACCATTGTATTGAAGCCGTCACCGTGTAGTTCAAAATTTGGAAAGCGCGTGTACGCAACACTCTCATGAATGAATGCGCATACGCCCTGATGGAGTTTGAAAGCTGATTCGACCCTATATTTGGAATTAAGCGATTCTATAAAGAGAAAATTTTCAGAAACTTGTGTTTCTGTAAGGAATAGAATGTTCGCGGTTTGTCGTGCTCAAGATGATGTTGCACGTGGTCATGGTTAGCGTTCAATCCGCAGATGTTTTGAACATGTATTTTAAAATTTTTTATTGATTCATATATGTTTTGTCCCTGCAAATTCCGTGGACGTGCCGCTTTATGGGCGGGTGGATTGCGCAAATTTGCTTTACCACTTGCAGACTTATTTTTTTTCGGTTGTACTGCCATATATATATCAAAATGTTTATTTTATTTTTTTATGTTTTATTTTAAAATGCATAACTAAGTAAAAAATCCTATCATACAACAAAATATGACATATGCCAATATTTCATGATAAGATGAAGAAATAATAACAAAATAATAAGTGAAAAACAAATTGTGAGAAATTTGCAGAAAACAAAACAAAACTAAATGCCAATAATCCAGCTGATGCAGCGCACCCCAGACGCACCGCTCACCACCTCAATCGAGGCACAAAGCCCACACATAAGTACGTGTTGGTCCGATTCCTCGGAAGAGATAATGAGCGGTACCGCTACGGAACGCTGCCTAGCTAAGACTGGAAGTGCTGCCGTTGACTAATTAAAGTTCGTCCGCCAGCACCCTAAGATATCATCTTGGCTAATGACATCTCCTGCCATTGCCAGTGGTATGTGATATCTCACGCTAACTCATATGTCAATGGCATGGACTGGAGTACGCAGGGTAGTCAGATCCGTAGATCAACATTGATCATAATCGATCCCTCCTGCGGGAAATATAGGTTGGAGTTGGATGCAGTGATTCGCTGAATCCAACCTATTCCTAAAAATTACGATAGATTTGTTGGAGCCATCACCTCAACTGCAAAGAAATGCATCCCAAGAGGCTTCCGTGAAGAATATATTCCTGGCTGGAGTAGAGAGAGCGATATATTATATGAGGAGTACCTTAGTAGTGGTGAGGCAGACGTGGCTGATGACTTAATATACTCACTGGACGCCGCGAGAAAACAAAAGTGGATTAACGCTGTTGAAAACATTGATTTTTCCAATTCAAGCAGGGAAGCATGGAGTCTCCTTTGAAAGCTGGGTGGCTCAAACTCAATTACTCGTGCTAACAATGAAATAAATCCAGAGGACATTGCAAATCACATAGTAAACATGTCTCGTCCTTCTATTAATCGCCTTCATAAGAGAACAATAAAACGTAAATTAAGAGAAATGAAGCGCAATTGCTCGTCTCCATCGAAGTATGTGAACTCTTTTAGTAGCGAAGAACTAGAATCAGCTCTGTCCCAAACAAAGAACGGAAAAGCAGCTGGCTACGATGGCATTTTTCCAGAATTTCTTAAAAATGCTGGAAAAAATGTAAAACAGTGGCTAACTAAATTTTTCTCGAATGTCCTAGAAACCGGCAATCTACCAAAACATTTTAAGACTACAAAAGTGATAGCGATACTTAAGCCAGGTAAACCATCTAATGAACCAGGAAGCTATCGCCCGATTGCCCTTTTGAGAACCTGCTATAAATTGCTAGAACGGCTCATATACAATCGTATCGCACCGATATTGAATGACCAGATCCCAGTTGAACAAGCTGGTTTTCGTCCCAATCGCAGTTGCACTGACCAGCTGCTCGCTTTAACATCCTATATCGAAGCTGGGTATCAAAAACAACTAAAAACAGGCGCAGTATTCATCGATCTTACTGCATCATATGACACGGTCTGGCGAATCGGGATTATATATAAGCTGTTCAATGCAATAACATGTAGCGTTTAATTAACAACATGCTGACTAATTGTGTATTCAAAGTTCATCTAAATAATTCCTGTAGTAGGTCTAAAATGCTTAACAATGGTTTGCCACAGGGTTTCGTCCTGGCGCCATTACTTTTTAATCTGTACATTCATGACATTCCTGACACAACATCAAAGAAATTTGTTTACGCTGATGATTGGATCCTGGCCACTCAAAACAAAGACATGGGTGTGTTGGGAGAATTTTGGGAGAATTTGCTCTCAACTGACCTGGCGATAATGAATGACTATTTTCGAACGTGGAGCTTATTTCCCAATCTAAGTAAAACTAGATTTGCCACCCGTCCCGTTTTGAACGGGACAGACCAGTTTTAGAGCTGAATGTCCCGTGTCCCGACGTAACTACGAACGGGACGCGGTTTATCCCGTTTTGATAAAAAAAAAGAAAAAATTTTATCTGTCTTTAAAAATCTAACCAATTGAACTTTATTTTAGATTATTGTCTGCTTCATTTTAACACCAAAAACTACTAATAATTAATATTTGTAGGAAAAACACGATGCAAATTTAATTCAGATTGGCTAAAAAACTAACTTTTTTTTGGCATTAAACTTCTCCGAATGGTAAAATTATAACAGAGCATTATTCTTGGATCTTTTTTGAACGAAATACGCCCGATGAAGATGAAACTTTAATATTAGAAATCACATCGTATTCATGGCAAAAATTTAATGATTGAAAACGCTCAACGTTATTTGCTACTATAGGAGATATAGAAAATATTGGCTCCTGTTTGGTTAAGAATATTTGAATTATTTCGTTTGTTTTCTGTATTTTGTTTAAAGAAAATGAAGTCGTTATGAAAGAAATTCGATGTTTGCATTCCAAAGTGTAAAAGTCTTAGTCAAGGCTGAGTTTTGTTGTAACTTTTGAATTGATAAAAACCGTTTTATGTTAATATGTTGTTAGGCAATGTAAAGCCATGTGTGTTAACGAACATCGACATGCCTGCCAATTTTCAATGCCCAATCTAGTCTAAAGAGCCGACTTATAATGATGAATGAAGCCGATTTATTTTGGTCAAGTCTGTAAGTTTCTGGTTTAAGTTTAAATGAAAAATTGGTTTGGGGGAGGTATAATAACGGTTTAGTTATCAATTTTAGTACAGCATACGACGACGTTTGTCCCTATTCTAACCTGATGTGAAGTTTATTTTATTTCGATGTTATTTGGCCAAATTTTATATAGTTTGAAACTGGTCTGAATGATATTAACGTCAAGGATGTTAAAAGAACGGCAAGGATTCCGCAAATAGTTTATTCACGTTATTCATAACTAGCAAGATGAAAAAAATGAGATTTTTTGAAAAAGTTTTTTTTTATAGACACTTCGTATACTACTTAGGCTGCCAAGTTTTTTTGGTAAGGATAACTTCGCCGTCAATTCGCTTAGTTCGCCGCAAAAACCAAAATTATAATTTTTTAGTAAAATAAGATTTAAACATATATAGCAATAAAATCAAAACTTATGATGTATGGTGGGTTTGTATAAAAATGTATGGCATACATTTTTGTAGAACACTATTTGCTCCTTAAAGTAGGCAAAATTCTATATATTTAGGTTTAAAGTAGAAAAAGGACTGTGGCGCCACTCTGCGGCGTTTCTAAAAACTTTTTCGTTAAACAAAATTTTTAAAAATTTAATCTTCTTTCAATATTTTTTTTATTTCATTGAAATCGGTTGATTATTTTTGGAGATATTTGAAAAAACCTATTTAAGTGCGTTAGTCTTTTTTTATTAACATCCTATGAGTTTTGTTTTCGTCTTAATACCAATTAAGAATTTACCAATTAAGATTCCACTTCGTGCAGGTTTTTAATTTTAAGAATTAGTTTTTGCTCAGTATTTAGTGAATCATTGCACCAAGATCGGTGCTTACTAAATTTAAAACCTGCATCTCTGAGCAGTTTAAGCTGTCTTCTTAGAAACTTCTCGCGGTCAGTCTTTAGGACAATACTTATGAGGCACTCTTGTATAGAAATTATGTCCATTATGTCTGTTTTCATAAGTTCTTCAATTACAATTTTAGAGTCTCTTTTTCTTTTCTTTATTTGATGTTGTTCATTTAAAAGATTTAGTCTGGTTATTCTTTCAACAGCATTCCACTGTAACATAGCATCAAACTTTTTCTTAATAATTTTTCCATTTCTTGTGAGATCTTTTAAAGAAATATTTTGGATTGCCCCCGTATTGTTCAAGAATGAAATCGCTTTATTGCATCTTGCTTTTATTTGTTGTGTTTGCATGTAAATTTCTTTATTTGGTGCTATGTCTTTATTTCGCTTACACATAGCAAATACTCTTTCCGAATTAATATTATTTAATACACCATACATATCATCAACTGGTGTAGATAGATATCTTGATCCTACAGAAGATCGTAAAGCCTCAATTAGATTGAAAAATGAATCATTTGAATTTATAATAATTTCAATATGACTGTTAATCGTAGAGAAGCAAAAGCAAAAATGAAACTTTTCCGGTATATTTGTTTTAAGTGTTTCAATGGATATCTCATTTGAGTTAACTATTTCAAATAAGTTTTCCAGTGTGGATCGAAAATCTGTTTGGTGACTACTAGACAATAGATCACTCGGTACAAAATGTTTAATTGGTTCAATAAATATTGCATGAGCGATTACACTCAAATGTAAATATGATAGAAAAGTTTTATCCGAAAGATATGTTTTTATTAATTCACATTCCTTTGCATACATACCAGAGCATATTTCAATATATTCCAATATAATTGATTTTAAAATAAGGATTTGTTTCGCAATATCATTTAGATACATAAAGCGATGACCGACAACCTCATTCAAGCTCGAAATTTGGGGTCGAAATTTGTTTATTTTTTTGAAAGTTATAGAAATCGGCGGCAATTGGATGATAGGCCGCGTTTTTAAAATTTAAAATTTTTGCCTATTCTTTAATTTGGTTCCCAAAATTAGGATACTCAATTTCCAAGTGCTTGACAATGTCCTTAGATATATTGTTTGCAATGTGTACATAACATTCTTTCAAAGTAAGAGATTGAATCATTTCAGTATTTTGAATATTTGACCGCTCCACATTTAACAATTTATTGAAGGCGGTAGATGTAGCAGCGCCGTCTGCTATACATGAATTTAAGGATAAAAGAAATTGTTTTTTAAATGCTCCATTGGCTTTTAAAATATCATCCATGCGATCTAAAGCTGTCATTAAAACAAACATTTGGTACTCAGTAGATTTGGTAGGTACCTTTTCTATTGCAATTACGACTTCCTTCATTTCGTAGTCCATGACACAAGCTAATATAAATACTTGGACCTTATGAATACCCATCGTGGTTTCATCATGGTGGAACGTGCAGCTATGCCCATTATACAGAAACTCTTGGGTAATTTGTGCTGTAGCTAATTCTGTAAGATACATAAAACGAGTTTTGTGGTTGTAAACTGATCTAACTGTTAGAGATCTACCGAAAAGACTATATATTTCACTCACTTTTTTATAAGAAATTGCCATTTCCAGAAGTTGAGAAACAATTATTGTGTTTTGTTTTATTGTAACTGTTTTTAGCTCTAGAGATTTTGGAACCAGTTTTCTACATGCCAGTTTTGAAGACAATCTTATTACTTTCCGTTTGAGCATACCAATGTTACGTTTTAGTTGATGAATTTGTTGCGTGTTATTAGATTCATCTTCAAATAATGTACATACTATTCCTTTAAATCGTTCTCCTTTAAAATTAGTATCTTTTAAATATTTATTAATAAATTCATCAAACTCTCTTAAAACAGAACGTTTAGCGTTATATCCTTCGATTTCGCACAGAAATTGATAAATTTCATGCTTATCAAAATGTAAACCATTTAGTTTAAATATTGATAAAACCTTATAAGCATCTTCATTAAGAATACCGGTTTTCCATTTATAGCAACCTTGACCATTTTTATACAAAGCATCAAGGATGCATTTATAGGAATTTGACATACTCATACTTTTGGTAAATGCGTATAACGATGTTAACTCATTAAAAATCAAAAGTGAAATGAAAACAAAAAAAATTCTTTTATTTTTATAACTCTAGTGATGCGACGCAACATTGAACAGAAAATTATATTTTGGATGATGGGTTATAATTGTGAGTCACAATACCGGTAAATTTTGTTTAAAGTTACCGGTAATTACCAGTAAATGCCACACAAAAATTATCAGCAAAGAAAAAAAAATATTAATACCTTTTTGAAGTACTTAACAGAAAACCGCTAAAAACTAATTAAATATAGACAATTTTGAGTGCAAATGGCAAAAGAGCCCGGATACTAACAAACAAGTATGATACATCAAATTACGCGTCTTGAATGCATGTATAATAAAAAATCTATCAGGGTTCGAAAACTTTGACGACTGAGGTAGAAATGACCAAAAACCGTCAAAAATTTCCAAAAATTGAGAAAAAATACCGTTTTTTGGAGGTTTTTAATTGTTTTTTCCCTGAAGAGAAATAACTCAAGGCTCTGATAGATTTTTTATTATACCTGACTTTATTATACGTCATTTGATATAATATACTTTTCTGTGCATATTCTGGTTTTCTTGCCATTTGCGTTGAGAGGTCCCAAAAACGTTGATTTAGAGTTTTTAAAAGAAAAAAATATTTTACGGTAAAAGACGCCATGTTTAATATCATATTTAGCAAGTACAATTACTATACGGTATAATAAAAATATGAACAAGAAATTAGAAAAATTTTCTATACTAAAAAAATCCGCTCAAAGAATTTCATAATTTTTTGAGGTTATGTTTGCAGGCCTATATCTCAGAATCCATTACGACTTTTGCCCCTAAATTTTTATTGAGAAACCATCAGTATGTCCATTGTGATTATAAATTACAATATCACAAATTTAAGGTATCAATTTTTTTTTAAAACTTTTCATCTTGCTATTCATAACACTCGCTTATTTCAATTTATTTGTGGAAAACAACAATTAAGTTTTTGTAAACGGTAGTATCGATGATTGTCAATTATATTTTCAATTATCTAACGAAATTTTAGAATCTGATAAAATATTGCTGGATTACGATGTTACTTATAACGTATGCCCAATCATATAACACCCACTCGACTGGGCTTGAACCATTTTTAAACTATTTGTCCTACTAAATGTGCCCAAGCTAGAGAATTATGAAATTTGGGCAGCTCACTCAATCACTCTTTTTTTAAATTTGTAAGCAACTTATGGATCTTGTGAATTGTATAGTTTTTTCATTGATTACGTTTGGATTTGAGGGGTGAAACATAATAAAAAAAATACATTACTGGTAATCTATCTATAAAAGTGATAATCCCTTTAAAGCATTTCAACCTTTCCTATAATACCGCACTTGAGTGGGTCCAAAACATTTCATTTTCTACTTTCCCATGCATGCTAGGTTCAGAGAGGAAACATACGTTTTCGTAAATATTTTCAAATTTATGAACTCAAATATTAATAAAAATGAATTTGTTAAAATTGAAATGATTTGTTTTAAGGAAATCTTCACATGAAACGCATCTGAATGCTACCAAAACACCTTTTAGGTTTATCCATCAAATTTTTATAATTTTTATAAAGTTTTTAAAATAAATCGACGTTTTTGCCAATATGAACACCAAAATCGTCTTCCTCGATTTAGTTATTCAAAGTACGGTACTATAAAAATTGGTATAAAATATAAATAAACAAAACTGATCTTCGAATTTTTGAAATTTACATGTTTGTTTTCACTTTTATTTAATTTTAATTAATTATTTTAAAACATCTAGTTTCGCTCGGGCTAAGAAAAACCAAGCGTAAAAATATTAGCCGAGATTGCTATTTGATTTGGTGTAAACGATTGTGTCCCGTTTTGTAAATTTGAAAAGGTGGCAACTCTAAGTAAAACCGAGAGTTCTTGTTTCCACTTAAACAACAAACTGGAAAAACACGAACTATCAGTTATTCAACGGCACTGTTATTAAATACAATCAACAGCCAAAGTACCTGGGCATTACTCTCGATAGAACTTTTTCTTTTAAACTCCACCTTTCTTTTAAACTCCACCAATACGTCAAAAAAACTTAAAACGAGAAAAAATATATTGCAAAAACTGGCAGGCTCGACATGGGGTGCTACTCCAGCTACCCTCCGCTCAACTGCTCTAAGTGTGGTTTACTCAGTGGCTGAGTATGGCACACCAGTCTGGTTGAATAGCACACATACTCAAAAAGTTGACTGCCAGCTGCATGCCACGATGCGTACTATAAGTGGTACTATCAGATCCACCCCTTTACCTTGGCTCCCTGTGTTAAGCAATATCGCTCCACCTGCACTCAGACGCTCACATGCTCTCATGCGTGAACATAAAAAGGTAGCCAACAACATCACGTTACCCTTGCACGAATATTACGGTGACCACACTCGTTTTCGATTGAAGTCAAGAAAGCCTCCACATAAAGCTGCCAACAACCTGCTGGCAACTAATTTTAATATCTTGGATGCCTGGGACACCTCCTGGCATCATTACAACACAACTGGCCTTTCTATTACTAACCCGACTTCTACCCAACATGGTTTCGATCTGCCACGTCATACCTGGACTACACTAAACCGAATAAGAACGAATCATGGATGTTGTGCTGATTCTTTCTACAAGTGGGACATTTCAGAGCCCCCTGTGACTGCGGCGCTCCACAACAAACCATAAAACACATTGCAACTGTGTGTCCAATTCGACGGTACAATGGCAACATCTCAGAAATTCATTTGGCAACTCCCGATGTAGTAGCATGGATAGACTCGCTCGATGTAAACATCGAATGTTCAAATGTACTGCCCAATGCCCAATGTTCAAATATTTTACTTTTTACTTTTTTACTATCGTTCATATTTATACGCTAAGCTTCTATCTACAAAAGTGGAGATAGGTCATTAGTTGAAAATTAGAAACCCATTTCTATTCTATCTGCTACCCTTAAATTATTTGTATGTATTGTTCGGGATATATTAATTAAGGAAAGTGTATCATTCCCCCAAGTGTATCATGTGATTGGAAAGTGTATCATTCCCCAGCAACATGTTTTTTTCCTGGCAGCTCTACTACTACGAATATGATTGAATTTGTTGATTCTGTTGTGAATACAAGAGAAGAGGGTGATCAGGTTGATGTAGTTTCTGATAGAATTTCTCACGAAATTGTAATATCTAAGTTGCACTGCGCTGGTGTTCACTGATCACTCTGCCATGCTTTTGTGATTAGCTTCTTATCTTGAAGGTCGAATACAGACAATGAAATTAGGAGATCGTTTATTGTCTGGGATAGAAGTTACTTGTGCCGCAGGGTAGTCCTCTACTATTTTTAATTAACTTCCCGATATGGGAAGTTATTGTTTTTGGGTCGATTTTCGAAATCGGAATTTTTATAATATTGTTACGTTTTTCCAACCTTACTTCGAATTGGCCTTACTCTCAATTCGATAAACGTAATTCCCAATCTCTTCCTGAGTTCGATCACTGATTAGTAAGCACAAACACCAGGTTTTATTAAGTATTCAACACCTTAATTGTTCCACAACAACAGGAAAACAATACACCAAACAATATTCCTGACTAGAATATTCTTTTAACAGCTTCAGAACTCCAACGGTTTATTGTAGAAATTTCCAGTAACTCAGCGTTCAAAATAATACAAAATTTATTTCTACTCAATAACACTTATAACTTTATTCACTAATTTAAAAATCACTTTTATAATTTTAACTTCACAATCGCAGGTTTAAAATAAACTAATTCAAAACTACAAGAGGTAATTTTCTTTTATACCTTCTGCAATACTTCTAGATAATTCGACATCACTTTCCAGAAACCTTGAGAAAGTATTAGAATATTCGATTATTTTACGTTATGTTGATTTGATTCATAAAATCGTTTATGTTGACCCTATTTCTAAGAATATGTACAACAACAACAATATTCATTTCATTCAATTGTTGTGTTTTGTTGATTTTATTTTCCTGGAAGTGACCGTAATCGTCTAGATTATTCTGTAATCGTAACAATATCTTTACATTTCATGACCTCCTGAAGCTTTTTAGACTATTTTAGCTGGCAGTCTGTATGTGTGTATGTGTGTGTGTGTGTGTGCATATGTGTGTGTATATCGCTGTGTGGAGAATATTTGCCCAACGCTTTCTCAACAACGGATGGGTTGATTTTAACGAAGGTGGTCGCAATCAATGTATCTTGGCATAACTTAGAGCCCAGTCTTTTTCTAGCGAAATTAAATCATTTGTTTTTTAGTGGTTTCCAAAAAACTGAAACTCATTTCTTGCAAATATCATGAGATTAAATAATGCTATCAAGGAGCTTCCATGAAGCCTCCATTTTGTTTGTTATCATGTCAGACATTTATAATGAGATTTGTATAAACAATTGCTATCTTAGTTTTTGAGATTTTTAACAAAATCTGAAAAAACTACGTGTTATTTTCTTTGTGCAAACGCATGATAGCTGGATGAAACTTTGGTATGTAAATGAGCTGGAAACGCATCCGGGTTTACTTGAATATCAAAAACCTGAGTTTTTTTTCTAAATTTGGCAAAAACGTCAGAGGTTCGAGAGTAGATTGCTTGGTCAACTGTTTATTAACTGCCTGATATAAGAAGTTATTGTTTTGGGTCGATTTTTAAAATCGAAATTTTTATAATATCTTTACGTTTCAAGACCTGAAGCTGTTTAGGCTATTTTTAGCTGCCAGTATGTATGTGTGTGTGGGTATGTGCGAGTGCATCGTCGTATGTGGACAAACATTTGTCCAACGCTTTCTCAACAACGGATGATCCGATTTCAAATTTAATGGTCACAATCAATATATCCTGGCGCAACTTACAGCCCAGTCCTTTTCTAATGAAATCAGTTCATTTATTTTTTAGTGGTTTCCAAAAAACTGAAAATCATCTCTTGCAAATATTACGAGAATAAATAATGCTATCAAGACCATTTACCTCCCATTTTGTTTGTCATCGTGTTAGACATTTATAATCATATTTGTATAAACAATGGCTATCTTACTTTTTGAGTTTTTTTAAGAAAATTTGAAAAATAGGTGTTATTTTCATTACGCAAGTTCATTACGCAGTTCATTTATTTTTTAGTGGTTTCCAAAAAACTGAAAATCATCTCTTGCAAATATTACGAGAATAAATAATGCTATCAAGACCATTTACCTCCCATTTTGTTTGTCATCGTGTTAGACATTTATAATCATATTTGTATAAACAATGGCTATCTTACTTTTTGAGTTTTTTTAAGAAAATTTGAAAAATAGGTGTTATTTTCATTACGCAAGTTCATTACGCAGTTCATTTATTTTTTAGTGGTTTCCAAAAAACTGAAAATCATCTCTTGCAAATATTACGAGAATAAATAATGCTATCAAGACCATTTACCTCCCATTTTGTTTGTCATCGTGTTAGACATTTATAATCATATTTGTATAAACAATGGCTATCTTACTTTTTGAGTTTTTTTAAGAAAATTTGAAAAATAGGTGTTATTTTCATTACGCAAACTCATAAGAACTTTCTGAAACTTTTGAAATAAAATGAGCTGCAAACGCATCCGGGTTTATTTTAATATGGAAAATATGCTATTCTGAATGAGCTATTTTCAAAATTTGGCAAAGGAGTCGGGGAGGATGTCTGTGGTTTGTTGAACAACTGTTTTTTTTAGACTTCAATAACACTCAGTCCTGACATTTAATTTTGTTGAAACTTAGAGCATAAGGTTTTTGTAATGCTTATAGTAGTTTTGCAACTTGTCATTTTCGGTTAAAAAACTTTATCTTATTCTTTTAAATATATCACAACAACAGCCACAGTTATTAAGTGTTTTTGCCGAATGTTTGGTAAAACTTTTTATTTAACATGAAATAGAACGAATTTTCTTTTGAGGTGTCTTGTATATAGTGGTCGCCGTTCATCAAACAAACGCTGACCTTTTATCTTATCATAAGGTTAGGTTGTTGTGTTGGAGATCATTTTTGATATTGATCATTTTGATGATATCTTCACCTTTCAATACCTTCTGAAACGGTCTAGCTAGACACCTTATTTTAGTTTGCAGTTCGAGTGTTAGTATATTATAAAATTTAAATGATTACACACTGCACGTACACATTCAAATTCTATTTAAAAAATTATTACATTTGATGTGTCGTATAGTAAATAAATCTTAATTTAGCGTATTTAAGGCTTTTAAAAACCCTCATTGAGCTAATATTCACTTTTTGTTGACTTTTTTTTCAAATTTGTTTTAATATTTATTTTGTAATTTTTCGTTTTTTATTTGTATTTATTGCAGTTAAATTATATTGTATAATTTTTTATGTTTGGTATTTTAGTATACCTTATCCAGTAATAGGTTAGTTTTTAATCCTACGGGAAGTTCTTGGCGTGGACCCTGCGGTCACACCCCCATCCCACTACTTAATTTTTATTAATGACGTTGGTAGTTGTCTGATTCACTCAAAACTTTTGCTCTACGCAGATGATATTAAAGTACTTGTTAAAACAGTTTCATTGAATGATTGTTTGCTTCTTCAACAAGATTTAAACCGTTTTACTGAATGGTGCCAACGAAACAAATTCGAACTTAATATTGGGAAATGTCGAGTTATGAGTTTTTATCAGATCTCGGCATTCACCTTGATTTTAGTCTAAATTTCATTCATCATACTGAAATATTAATAAATAAGGCCAATGCTATGCTAGGATTTATGCAGTGATACAAAACTCGCTCTTTAAATTTATATATTCATTCCATAAGGAGTGAGTTAATGAAAATCCATAAAACTTATTCCTATTTTACTCCTTTTGTTTATTCTTTCGCTTATGATTGATCTTCGTTTAAATAATAAATTTGATCTCAATACCGTGAGCCTTTTTTTTAAACTGTTTTACCTATTCTTATTCTTCTCTGTGTTTATTTTATTTAGATTTGAGGATGTAAATTATAAATAAATGGTATATATAGAAGACGTCCGATATAGAGGAATGATATTAATGTTACATTTTTAACAGCAAAAAAAATCGATTACTTTTGGAAAATTTAAATTTTATGATTGAGTGAGAGTAAGTAATTTTTTTTGTGACGAGTTAAGCGACCTACAGACGATCCAACTTGTCGGACGACCAAATTGGATGTTATCTCCAGACGATCCAACTTAATTTCCGATTTTGACAGTTCGTTTTTGGTTTTTGTTTAACAAATTCAATTTATTAATTCATATATATACCAAAATACTTTTCTAAAATTTTCTTTGTTTCTCATTCTATGAAATTTCTTACTCAATTGAATTAAAATCATCCAACAATAATACACACAATCCGATTTGTTTGGTTGGTCGGACGGTCGGATGGAATTTCCATCCGACACATCCAACTTAATTTTATCGGACAGACATGCATACACACTATCCGATTTTACATCCAATCCAACCAAATCTGTCCGACCGTCGGATCGTCTGTAGGGCGCTTAAGTATTTATACAATGAAGTATGTTTATTCACAATTCAAAGAGTAGTCTTGTACAAAATATTTTTTCTATTTTGCGTCTAAAATAAAGTCATTTCGATACCCAAATGCGTATCGAAATGGCCTTCATTAAGATACGCAAAGTTTTGTTTTTCAAGGTTGGTCACATTGGTCATACAAACGTCAGTGAAAGTTAAAACGAATAATTATATAAATAAAATTATTCTTATTAATTAATCTTATTATTAAAAAATAATCTAAATTAGTGTTAAATATTTTAATTAATTAAAATAATTAGTAATAATAACAAAATATCAAATTGACTATATTTTAATAAAATACGCATTTTATGACAGCTAGTTTTGCAACAAAAAAATATATAGAAATATGATGAAACGCAGAGCTTACTATTTTGAATTGAAATTTTTAGAAATTTTCTTTAAAACATTAAAACATAAAAAATATTTTTTAAAATTTCAAGACAAAAAATGCAAAATAGAAAAAATAGTATAAAAAACTCGTTTCATAAGACGTTTTATCGCACTTATCCTTTAGAAAACTCCCCGCTGCGCGGGTCGTTTTCTAAACAGATTGCGTGCGATAAAATCGTCGATTATGAAACTAGTTTCTTAATATACTATTTTGTAACTCACTATTCAATCGTAAAAGAATGAAGATATGAAATAGCAAGCTACAGACCTTCAATCAATAAGTCAATCAATTGAAAACGAAAATAAACGAAATAAAATTTAGGGGATTTTTACACTAAATTTAATGTCGTTTATTTCCGTTTTCGAATTGATTGACATATTGATTGTAGGTCTGTAGCTTGCTAAAGAAGGAAAATCAAAATTCTTTTAGTATTAAGAGTAAGAGTAGATGGGAAGATTTTTTTTTAACTCTGGATTTATGGTTAGTATATATAAAGACTTCCGAGATGCTGCTACGTTCAAAACATTGTTTTTTTCATTAGTTCGATCTCAATTAGAATATTTAGCTATAATTTGGAACCCACAATATGTTGTTCGAGTTAACCGTATTGAACGCATTCAATGGAAATTTATTCGCCGTATATTATAATAATCAGGAGTACATCCTACCCAAATCATGTATCCACAATTTTGTCAGATTAATATAGTTTAAATTTTTATATCTATCCTATATTCTTACACATGAAAAATTAATAATTGAGAATTTTTTCATGTAAATTTTAATTCGAAAATGAAATAAGGAACGTAAAAACCATTACCCAAATTTTAGTAATATTTCATTGCGAGAATTTTCGTAATATGTTTTCAAGAATACCATTTAAACATTTTCGTAATGCTTTGACATTAAATCGATACCCAAAATTTTCGTAATGGTTCAAGAATAGGGCCCCAGATTTATATCGGGTTGAATCTCAAATTTTTTGTAGTAACATTTTTCTATCAACACTGGTTCATAATCCTATTGAAAAATATTATTTATTAGACTATTAATTGAAAATTAACTATGGACTATTGATATTTTTAAAATATCTGCTCAATGTTTTGACCTTGGTCCTCATCCAGGTGAATTTAATAATAAAATAACAAGGCATTTTTAATTTGGTTTGAAAAATTTTATTAAAATTATTTTTATTGTTTTACGTTTTTATTATACATACATACATATAGATACATAGATTTATTATCTTTTTATATCGTTTTAAATTTCAGCATGTATCATTATTAACCGACATTTCACTTAAATATATCTTATCATCACTGATTATTTCTATGAGCTTTTTATATATTTCTTCGATTTGTACGTATTGTAATTCGCCCAACTTTTTAATTTCTAAAATATGATGTATTGTCAAATTCTCAAAAACAACTGCCTCTGTTTCAGCTTGGTACCCAAAATGTAATATTTCTCATTTTTAATAATAAAGTCAGAAATTCTCAATATAACTTTATTATTTTTCAAGTGAACTATAGAATCATTCATTTTTATCGATTGACTATACTCATTGGTATGAAGGAACTGTTCCTGCAAAAATTCATCTTTCAAATATAAGTCCTGCAGCCAAATTCTGTATCTGTAAAGCGGTGAAGTGTTAAAAATTTCTTCGCTTCTTTTTATTAAAAACTTATCACTTCAACGCTTCACAATTACAGAATTTGGCTGCTGGTGTCATCTCTTTGAACAAATATCTACCCAAATTTGGTTTTTACGACAGGAAACGATCAAAATGGATATAGGCATTATACAGAATAAAATAATGTGAAATATCCCATTGAAAACGATTCAAAACAATAGGATATTGCACTAAAATTCGGCTTTTACGATAAGAAACGATTAAAACGGATAGGCATTAATAGAAAGTAAAATTTCGTTTTGAAAACGATTCAAAACGATAGGTAAATGCACCAAAATTCGACTTTTACGATAAAAAACGATTAAATCGGATAGGAATTCACAGAAAATAAAATAATGTGAAATATCCCATTGAAAACGATTCAGAAGGATAGAATAATCTAAAAAAAAACGATAGGAAACGATTAAAGCGATTCGAAACATTATATCGGAAAAAAACGATACAGCCCCATACATTTTCATTCAAAAACCGCATAGGAAACAATAGAAAACGGTTCTATCTTTTTACTAGATTTTCATGTCTATCAGAAAATAACGATAAGAAAAAGCCCAAAACGATAGAAATTGCATCCGCCGCAAAAGGCAAAACGTAAAAGTCCGCATACGTTTCTAAGGGAAAAAACTGTTCCAACCCATTAATTCGCATTCAAAAACCGCATAGCAAACGATAGACAACGGCTCTTTCGGTATATATCGTTTTCTACTGATATCGTTACTGGTACTGGTATCGTTTTCACTTGTATTAATTTCAAAATTCAATCAATAAATTGGTTGAGTTTCATTTGAAGACATAATTTAATCGGTTATTATTTGTGTGTGTCTATAGAAGTCTATAGAATCTTACCTAGATAATAAAAATATTAAAAATATGTTCGTTTTAAAACACGTTTGTTGTAAATCAAACACTTTTGCCTTGCGGAAATAAAACAGTCATAATATTTACAAAAAATGTTTTGTATATAAAAACAAACAAAACCAGTATTTTTGTTTGTTATGTCTAAATGAATTTCTTTTATAATTCCTAATTAGAATTTTTATTTGATAAAGAGTTATTTAAGTTTTGTTGTTGAGTTGTTTAACTTTTTATATAAAAAGACTAATTTGAATTTCTTTTGGTATGTCAGATTTCATCGAAAAAGATCTAGATTTTGGTGACCAAACAGTGATGCCAGATTTTCAAAAATGAATTTCCCGTTGAGGTATCGAAAATTCCCGATTTTTTCCGTTTTTTTTCAAGGAAAAAATCCCTCAGAAATTCCCATCAAGTTTTCAATAAAAATATACATATAAATTCAATTATTTATTGAAAAAACTTCAAAAACCACCACAATTATAACAATATTTATCCTTCCGGCAACTATAAATATAGGTTTATCTCTGTTTTTTACGACTATATTTGTTTACGTTATATTAGTCTTAATATGTAGAATGAAACAAACTGCTGTTAATTTTATTCTGTACCGCGAATGTGGCAGAACACAATAAAACAATTTATTTGATTATATTGAATGCTGAAATAAATTTTATTTTATTTTATAAAAATTTGATTGCATGTTATAAAAAATCAAACATTTTCAACCAAAAAGCAAACATTTTTGACCTGTAGCCCTAGTCCGGTACATCGTGAAATAAGAATTGGGAAATAAATTGTAGCAATTTTTCATAACTAGTATATGTCCGTGCCGCAGGAAATAACAAATTCGTATTAGAAAATATTTCGTTATTTCATTTCTTGCACTTTTTTCTCAATTCACAATTCCCAGAGAAATGCCGGAATAGACGTACTGATTATATAAAAAACAGTCAATTCAAGCTGAAGCGCATGTCCCTCTCTCGAATATTAAAAAAGGCAAAGACTACTATGATTAAATTGATTTAAATTTCCAAATGATTGTTTTTTGGTTTCTCATTAGTATAAAAGTTGATGTCTTTCATCAGGTAGGGCTTTCATTAGGCTTTTTATAGACTTTTCATTTTCAAAATAGCAAAAAATTAAATAGAAACCGAAATTGATTCAAATTTATTTAATTGTTTGGAATTAATTATTCAAAAAAATACAATAAAATTCATTGTTTTTCCTTATTCGTTTTCCTTGTTTTATCAAAAATTTTTAAAATAATTCAATTTCAATTAATAAATGTTACTTTATCGGAAGGATAAAACGTTGTATTGGGTTCGTTTTTAATGAATTTTATTCTCTCGAAAATTTGTAGTGCTCGCTTGTTTTCCTTGAAAAATAAAATATTGCATTAGGGGGAAGTGGGGATGGTATAAACAGTTTGTACTTAAAGCTCAATAACTTTAAAACCATAAAACATTTTTACTTAAAAACTGTTTCATTGTAAAATTTCATATCTTTACTACATAAAACTATTTTTTTTAATTACGTAACTAAACATTAAGTATAAATTTCGGATTGGTTTTTGTGAACAATTAAGCTTAAGTACATATTGGAAATCACTTGAATTTTGCAATTCGAAATAACTTTTCATTTTCTCTAAAATTCCTTTAGAATTAAAAAAAATTCCCCTAATGTTGTCTATATTTCCTAACCAAAAATATAACAACATATTGACTTTACGTCAGATATTAAATTTCGCATTGATTGGCAACAATCAATAATGACTTTACACTCGTGACTTAGGATGTTGATTAGAATGTTGACTTAGATGTTGACGAAATATTCTCTCATCCTATGAATTCACACATCGTAATATCTAGAAATTTAATACAAAAAATATCAAAGAAATACAATTTTCAATATGTAATCATAGATGAAAAATTCAACTTAAGTAAATACGAAAAAAATGATGAAGTTTCAATTAGAAATTATCTGAACATCAAAATTAAAATATGTTTCGTCATCGCCGCTTTGGCTAAGTTGTGTAAGACACATGGGATTTGAACAATGTGTCTCTGATGAATGTAGTTCGAATCCCAACACGAAACACAACAAAATTTTTTCTAAAGGAATTTTAGAGAAAATGAAAAGTTATTTCGAATTGCAAAATTCAAGTGATTTCCAATATGTACTTAAGCTTAATTGTTCACAAAAACCAATCCGAAATTAAAAAAAATTCCCCTAATGTTGTCTATATTTCCTAACCAAAAATATAACAACATATTGACTTTACGTCAGATATTAAATTTCGCATTGATTGGCAACAATCAATAATGACTTTACACTCGTGACTTAGGATGTTGATTAGAATGTTGACTTAGATGTTGACGAAATATTCTCTCATCCTATGAATTCACACATCGTAATATCTAGAAATTTAATACAAAAAATATCAAAGAAATACAATTTTCAATATGTAATCATAGATGAAAAATTCAACTTAAGTAAATACGAAAAAAATGATGAAGTTTCAATTAGAAATTATCTGAACATCAAAATTAAAATATGTTTCGTCATCGCCGCTTTGGCTAAGTTGTGTAAGACACATGGGATTTGAACAATGTGTCTCTGATGAATGTAGTTCGAATCCTAACACGAAACACAACAAAATTTTTTCTAAAGGAATTTTAGAGAAAATGAAAAGTTATTTCGAATTGCAAAATTCAAGTGATTTCCAATATGTACTTAAGCTTAATTGTTCACAAAAACCAATCCGAAATTAAAAAAAATTCCCCTAATGTTGTCTATATTTCCTAACCAAAAATATAACAACATATTGACTTTACGTCAGATATTAAATTTCGCATTGATTGGCAACAATCAATAATGACTTTACACTCGTGACTTAGGATGTTGATTAGAATGTTGACGAAATATTCTCTCATCCTATGAATTCACACATCGTAATATCTAGAAATTTAATACAAAAAATATCAAAGAAATTAAGTATAAAATTTTGAATTTCAAAAAATTTATGTTTCTCGTTTAAAGTATCCCCACTGGTGGGGCACTTATAAACAACGAGCATTTTTGTATGGGGCACATATGGGGCACATAACACCCAAAAAACACCACAATAAAATTCATAAAGTACCTTTTTTAAAATTTTTTATTATTTATTGTGCTTCAAACAATATATATAAGCATATAACATATATATTTCTTTAAAAATAAACAATATTTTTCGATTGTTGTAAAACCTCAATAAATTCAGGTAGAAAATTATAAAGAAAAAAGCAAAAATTCAATCTCATCGTATGTTTAGGTTTTGCAAATCAATATCAAAAGTGAAACGGGAAAACACGTATACCATATAACCATACCATACTTCACATATAAACGCGTTTATACTATCAAAATTTTTTTTGTTTATATGTGCCCCACGTGGCGATTTTAGGGTTATGTTTTGAAAAAATATTCCAAGATCTAAAATTTGGCTAAAACAAAGAAATATTATGTTTCTTGAATATATCATCTATCAAAACATGTTGGAATATTTTCAAACATATGATGGTAAAAAAAGTTATTCAAGTTTTACAAAAAAAAAAATATTTACTTTTGGGTTGCCAAAACATCTATTCACCAATAACTTTTGAACAAGACTGACTTCAGCTGTCAAATTCTCCTGGTGTGTGTAATCGATCGAAGCGATATCTGTGATATTTTTGCCGAATTTTTTGATTGATGTTTTGTGAGGGAAATTAAAACTGTTTACAGTTGCCCCATGTTTATACTATCCCCACTTCCCCCTAAACACTTACACAATATATTACTATTGTTTCGATTCTCCATACAACTTATGGAACAAGAAAGAACTGCCATTAAATGGAGCATTAAATCTATTAAAATTGAGAAGGACATTTTTTAAAAGAAGTATATATGTTTTGATTTCATGATTTTCAAAAAATTTTAAAATTGTAATAGCTCTTTTTCGATACGTAGACAACTGCTCAGAAATAAAATAGTGGTGCCAAACATACCAATTTTTTTAATATGTTTAAAAAAGATGGGTGCATAGAGAGCCAACTTGTAGTTCCAGGTGATTTCATTTTCGCTCATTTCACTTTCTTTCTCGTTTCGCAGCATCAAAATATTCCTGAAATTCAGATAACATTGTGGTTCGTTGGGGTTTTCAAAACGTACCTACCTCCCTAAGAAATATTTAAACAGCAGAAGGCTTAAATTCCATCGCGGTTTGACTATACTAAAGCCGATGGCATATGCATTTAAGTAAAATTATCAGGTGATCGACATCTTTCTGAAGCCTGGTAAAAATTGGTTTGTGCAACCATTTCAAAATAAGTTTTAATTTAAAACAATTCTATTATTAAATTATTTTAATTATTTTAATTAATTATTTATTTTAATTTAAAACAATTCTATTACTAAATTAAATCAAATGTTTTTTACCGTTTTCCCGTTTTATATGAAATATCCCGCAAACGGGAAAAAATCCCGCGATCTGGCAACACTGTGACCAAACGAACATGAAATCAGCTGTTTTTTAAAATTTTGTTGTATGGGTAAAAAAATGGCATTTTCGACATGTGCTTTGATTATAGCAAATCATTTTTACACACTTCACACACTTTTATTTAATTTAGAATTATTTATGTACTTTAATTTTATTTAATTTAGAAATAATAAACTCATTTAAATTTTGAAATCTCATATAATAAATAACAAAACGCATACAATTGACATATGTCAAATTTCACTTGCATTGGTATTAGTAAATCTTGCTAAAATCTCAGATCTGAAAAAAAGATTTCAGATAAAAAAAAAACGATTTATTTTTGATCTGACATGCGAAAGTCGAAACGAACAAAAACTAGCTGCCAGATAAAAAAAAATCAATCTGTTTTTGATCTGACGGTGATACAATGATAGAAAAAAAGTGCGATATAATGCAATAGTGAACCAGATATTAGGCGCTCGAATCTAAAGATTTAAACATAAATTTACTGTAAAATTTTACTGATTCTTTCACCAAAACTGACCACCATCCATTAACATAAATATTAAACTGACCATAACACATGTATGGTAGAGAGCTTATTTGACTACTGTTAAAAAGAAAGCAATATCCATATATGATTCTAGAAAGCAGTAATTATTGTATTACGCATACGAGCACAGAATGTTACTTGTTAGTTATATTCTAAGAGTATGAAATTTTAAATACGAGGTTTAAATTCATACGAGTAAATACACAAAAAAAAATATTGCGACGCTGACGCATATCCACAGGCTAACTTCACCACAGCTCTGGAAACAAAATGTTCTGGATATACAGTGAGCTAATATCCATAAAAAACTTCAACTAATGGCTAACCAGTGTTAAAATTTCGCGTAGTTCTAATTATATGAATATTATAGAAAGCTGTAGTATCCAAACAAACATAAATTCTGTAGTACAAGAAAAAGTAAAAAAAAACGGAACTTTTTAACAGAAGTGATAAGCCGGATGGGATGCAGAACTTTTCTGAAGCGTACTAAATACTTATAAACCAAGTTTCATCTAATTCGGTTATCAGGTACAGATGTAATTCAGCTTTAAAAAGACAGGTGCTCGGTAGACCCCACACCACTTTTTTCCCTATCGTTTAAAAACTAATCAGCTCCTTGCCATACCTATTTGCATCTTTTTGCAAAGTGTCAGCAAAATTCATTCACAAACGAATGTTGTATGCTCCCAACAAACATTGAAAAAACAGTGACACAATAAACAGGTGTTCGGGAGGCCTCCAACCACTTATCCCAATATTATCCAATAACTAATCAGTTCTTTGTAATTATTTAAGTCTCCATCTTTTTTCAAAGTGTCATTAAAGTTGATTAATGAATGAAGTCTGTATGCTCCCAACAAACTTTAAAAACAAAGTGTGAAAAGTTGGCAGTTGTATGGTAGACTACTTTGATCGATTTGTCTCCAAAGTTGATCATTATCTTCTCACACTAATTGAAACCTTTTTCATAAGTTTCATCATAATCACTTTATTATTGTAGGCTGTAGTGTGCATAAAGACTACAGATGTAAAGGTAATATTACCCATGGTAAAATTACCGGTAAAATTGGTAATATTACGTAATATTACTTAGGCTTGGGAAAATTGGTAATAAAAATCAAAGTTTGTCTTTTTTTGTGGAATTATCGAATATTTATTACAACAACCAGAATATTTATCACAACAAGATATCTCTGAAAACCTAGATCTTTGTCCAAAATGCATCTGAGGTATTGAACACTTTTTTAAAATGGTGTAGATTGAGGCCATCCAAGTTTATTGATTCCAGCAAAGTAAGTCTTTGTGCAGTACCTACTGGCGAGCAATTGATACGAATAAAAGAGTTAATCTTATGCATTTCATCGGTACACTGCGGTGAACTTTTTTTCAATTGCAGTACGGGGTGTGATAGATCGAGTGAATTAAAAACATTCTGTTGGAAAAACAAAATGCTTCATTTGACTCTATAGCAGTTGCGGCATAGACGGATTTCTATATTATTTCTTGGCTTTGAATGTTAGATTGAATAATTTGTAAAGTTCGTAGATGTCTTTATTGTTGGCCGCAAGTATAGTTCGTTTTCTCACAAATCGTGATTCTTATATAGTAAGTTAGAATATTTGGAAATAATTTGAAAGTAATTTGGTTCGCGTTGCAATTTTACTTCACACGAAGCAGCAACAGCAGCAGATCGATAAAATTCTCAAACTGTTAAGAACACACAACGCAACGAAACATTATCAGTCCTTCATTGTAAATTTTTGTTTCGAGTTTGAGAAAAAAATTTTTTTTAACCATTTGCCTTTTATATTGTTTCCATGAATGAAACAATGCACGAATTAGATTTTGATTGCTGCCCGCGTAATTAATGTATCCATCCCATCGTCGGTTGTGGCATATGTGGAGTGACACGCCACACATTTAATGCCGTTGACACTTATCAATACTGAAAAAACGTTGAACCGGGCTCATTTTCCAACCACATGCGATGAAAGTAGCATTTATGTAGGGATGCATCGCATATAGTTTGAACATATATTAAGCGTCAATGACTATGCTTGGTTTTCTGGTGCCATTCAATGGTTTTTATATTTCCATTCCATGTGTAATACCAATACGTAAACATTTTCGTATATAGTTTTGGCCTTACAAACGCATAACTTCGACATAACAGTGAAGAAAGCAGTCATCGTTGTAGCCAGTTGGTCCAGGATTTGTTTCATTTTTACAGATGTGCAAACAACGTGTCGTCCGTTTTCAAGATGTACACTGCTAAGTATAAACAACAGCCGATTTTCGTTCATTTTTTAGATATAAAAGAATTTTCCAATGCTGATTATGTATATTCCTGTCTATAAATACTCTGCGAGTAAGCATATTTAACTCCATAAAAATATATTTGATTTGCATAATGTTTTTATAAACTATAGAAATGATTGTGATAGAGTCGTACATTTTGAATCAATTAAAAATGCAACCATAATTTAATTTTTTGATCCATTTTTATATTTTACCTATTTTACCAATTTTACCAATCTTACCGGTAATTTTACGGTAAAATTACCATAAAAATATTTTACCGGTAAATTTACATCTGTAATAAAGACACTGACAAAAATTCAAAAAATTACAAAAATATTTTTTTACCGGAAGTGAAAAACCGGAAGTTGGGATACAGAACTGTTTTGAACCGTACTAAATGCTTATGTTTCATCCAATTCGATTAACAAAACAAAATTAGGGGTATGTACTGTAGAATTTTTTTTTCTCTCGATAGATTTAAAATTTTGGTGAAGTAAAATGTGTGTAAAATTAAAAGAAATCTCCGTTGATTCAACATACATTTCGGTTAGTTTTGAATTTGATCCTACAAATTCTACACTGAAAAAAAAATTGAAGTTCATGACAACCTCATCTCGAAGTTGGCAGTTGATTATTCGTGCAAAGAAAAATTATTTGCAAACAATTTCACTGTGATTGGGACAACTACACGATAACATTTTCCTAACAACAGAACGAGGTTTATTTGAAATATAAAGTGTTATATCCAATATAACAGTAGTTGAATAAAGATAATACATGCGTTCCTTTGGAACGAAATAGCTGCTCAAAGCAGCGTTTGAGTAGATCACCAATGGAACGCCGAAAATTGGAAAAATTTTCAAATATAGCCACACAATTTTATTATTCTCAAAACTTTTTTATTTTGGGCTGATGCTTAGATCTGACTGGTCCATTTTACTATTAAAAATACCAAAATAAGTTTATAAACGAGCTAAATGAAATCGAAAAATAAACTGCTTTTCAACTACACAACTTGTTCGAGGTAGAGTAGATCAAAGCAAGTTTGAGTAAGTTTGATTTTCAATGGAACGCGCTTAATAACTATTTCCCTGAAAAAAATTTTCTTTGGCCTTATATCATGAATTTTTCATTTTAAAGTTTAAGTATTTAAGATTAATTGAACTATATTTTATTTTCACATAAATATTTCGTGTGATTGTCTCAACTTCATCGATTTATAATTGTAGAGTTAGTTGTTGAAGCAATTTCGTAGTTTTATTCGCCGTATGTGACCGCACGGTGAGGTTGAGACCATTGCATTTCGATTAGAAACAGGACATGTTTTTTTTCAGTGTGATTGCCAATAGTATAGAATAATTTGCCGGTATAAATATGCAATCAATGCGTTCTAAGTTTGTCAAAAAAATATTGTCAAGAATGATTGTCATCAGAATGAATAATGGAATTTCGAATAATGGCACTGAAAAAAAAATTGAAGTAATGACAACCTCATCTTGAAGTTGGCAGTATTATTCGGCAGTATTATTCATGCAAAGAAAAATGATTTGCAAACAATTTCACCGTGATTGGGGACAACTACACGATGATATTTTTCTAACAACAGAATGAGGTTTTTTTTTTTTTTTTTTTTTTTTTTTTTTTTTAAGGCGTTCATGCTTCATGTAGGAGCGTTGCCAGGTTGATCAGCTTTGAATATTCACCACGGTCATTCGCAACAGCGACATAATTACCATGGCAGCCGATTTTTTTAAGGTCGTTTATTACGTCAGTCTCCCATTGTAGTCGTGGTCTACCTCGCGGTCGTCCACTCCCTGGGGTACTAACGTACATTTTTCTAATCATTTCAGACTGTGAATCGGCTCGTAGAACATGCCCAAACCAAGAAATCCTATTAGAACGGATACAACCTATTATATCAGGACCCTCAAGAAGGTCTCTGATCTCAAAGTTATACCGGGTTCTATACTCTCCGTCGTCTGCCTTAAGTGGACCAAAAATGTAGCGTAGGATCTTACGCTCAAATACAGATAAACGCGATTCGTCATTTTGTGTAAGGGTCCACGTTTGTGACCCATACATCACAACCGGTCTAATCAATGTCTTGTATAACTTGAGCTTGGTGTTAGTTGATACATACGGTGATCCAAGGAGAGGTTTAATTGAGTAGAAAGTTCGATTACCTGCAGCGATTCGAGCTTTTATATCTGTAAGTATGCTGTTGTTTGAGTCAAGCATTGATCCCAAATATTTAAAAGATTCAACTCCCTCAATTCGTTCATCGCCGCGCATCAAATCTTTCTTCTCAGCCTCCCTTGAAACATTCATATGTTTGGTTTTATTGTAGTTAATTTGCAGACCAATTTTTCTAGCACCACTCTCAAGCGACTTGAAAGTCTCACTCATAACAGCTTCACTTCGGCCGAGGATGACAACATCATCAGCGTAAGCAATCATCTGTACTGAGTTTATTGACAAGATATTGTTATTAGTCGGTAGTTTCTTTTGACGGCACACATATTCCAAGGCTAAATTAAAAAGTATAGGAGAGATAGCATCACCTTGTTTTAAACCGGAGTCGACTTTAAAAAACTTTGATATTTCGTTCTCTACTCGTACACAGCATTGAGAGTTCTGTACTGTCATTTTGCATAGTGATACTAGTTTACCAGGAATTCCCATTGACACCAGAGCAGACCATAGAGTCTCTCGTTCGAGAGAGTCGTAGGCCTGCCTGAAATCAATGAAAAGTTGGTGCACAGGTATGTTGAACTCTCGGCACTTTTCCAAAATCATCTTTATCGAGAAAAGTGCATCGGTAGTACCTCGGCCCCGCCGGAAACCACACTGATATTCTCCAAACAGTTGTTCAGCAAAAGGATTGATTTTGGATAGCAAAATGTAAGAAAAGATTTTATATGCTGTGCAAAGGAGAGCGATTCCTCTGTAGTTTGCACATTGTAGACGATTACCTTTTTTATGGATTGCTATCAGCATAGCTGTGTTCCAGTCCTGTGGCATGGTTTCAATCCTCCAGATCATTTGAACAAGTTCAAACAATCTTAAGGATAGAGTTTTGCCACCATGTACAATAATTTCGGATGTTATATCGTCGATACCAGGTGCTTTATTGCGTTTTAATTTAGACAGCGCCGCTTCGAATTCCTCTTTGGTTGGTTCGTCTACATGTACCTTTGACGCACGAATAAGCTTTGCTCGTCGCCCGACTTGTTGCTGGTCACTTAAGTTGAGAAGATTCTCAAAATAAGCGGCCCAAGTATCTAAAATATTTTTAAGGTCTACTTGTAGCTCCCCATCTTCGTTTTGAATAACAGTCGATCTTGTTTGAGGGCCCTTCTTTAAGGTTTTAACCAGTTGAAAGAAGTTACGCGATTGATGTTCCTTATTGAAGCTTTCAATCTCCTCACACTGTCTCTTCCACCATTCTCTCTTCGTTCGTCTACATAGCTTTGTAACGGCTTGTCTTGCCAGTTTATAGTTCTCCTTCGTGGACCTGGTGTTGCGTCCTTGTAGACACTTCAGATAGCAATCTCTTTTGTATTGAATAGCATCAAGGCATGCTTGATCCATCCATGGCTTCTGGGAGTGGTTCTCTGGTCGTCCAAGTATTCCCTCAGCAGCGCTTAAAACAGCATCTTTGAGCAAATACCATGACTTATCGACGTCTCCATTAATGGTTTCTGATTTCTCCAATGCTTCGGCAATATGGATTTGATATCTCTCTTCTGTTTCAGCATTCTTTAATGATGAGATGTTAAAACGTTTCCGTTGATTGAATTTTGGAATGCCTGGATTTGGGAAGTGGAACCTTATCGTTGCACATACAAGGAAGTGGTCACTTCCAATGTATGCACCTCTAAAGGATCGCACATCCAGAACGCTCGAAAAGAAACGTGTTGTTACTAGAACGTGATCAATTTGATTTCGAGTATTTCCATTCGGTGAGACCCAAGTCTGCTTATGAATCGATCGATGCGGAAAGAACGTACTGGCAATTCTCAAATTATTTGATAATGCAAACTCAGTCATTCTCTCACCATTATCATTCGAATTCAAATGCAAGCTGTTGGGACCCACCACATTTCCGTAAGAGATATCTCTTCCAACCTGACCACTACAGTATAGAGAGTGACTGATTGATTGATTGATTGATTGATTAGACTGTAGGACCAAGCACTAGGCGAGACTCCCGGATTACGGCCGGGCCACTTCCTACAGTCGTTTTACATATAACAATAGGTAAGGATAGGTAGGTAATTGTAAGTTAGGAGTGAACGACCCGGTTACAGACACCTGGCAAATCGTATCTAGCTACTACTGTTAGGAGACAATCACAAGGACAATCACTTATACATATAATCTGCAATCGCCAATCAGCAATCCCGTATCTAAAATTTCTCGCCTGCAATCTTCAGTCGGAAACCTGTTATTCATGTAATTTATTAGTATAATAGGATGATGACTAAATTGTAGTCCTCTGCACTCTCCAATCTGAATTCATGTTATTATATTTATGGTTAAAATTATTTATGGTTATTTATGGTTAAAAACATTTATATTGTGTACATATATATAAAAACAAAAAACCCCTTTGAAAATTGAGTGAATTTCATATAAAAGTATTGGGATTGAATTGGATAAAAATATTATCTTTCACTTGATGTTTTTATTTGAAATGTATTTATTTAAATTTTATAAAACATTATTTTATATAATATAATTAACGCAAGAATGTTTTGAATTTTTCTTGAAACACAAGAATTAATTTAACAAAAACAATTAACCCTGCTCGTTGATATCGTTCAAAAATCTTATTGGATTTTATGGATAATGTTTGGATAAATAGAAAGAGATAAATCTATCACATAAAATTATGTCAACAAATGAAATTTTAAATTAAATTTGAAATAATAACTAAATTTCGCTAGTTAAAGCTCTAAGTAGGTTTAAATTTTACACAAAATCGAATAGCACAATAACACCTTTATTTAGTTTTCCAGTAAAAATCAGAGTTAATAAATTTTACATTTAGGGAAGATTACATCTTGGTCGCCCACATCTTTCCATTTTTGAAAGCAATCTTACCTTAGAGTTTAATTATTAAAACCAACACTTTAAAACTATTATATTAGATATAAAACTGATTATTACAATTAATATTTTCACTACATTTAGTTATACTTATATATTTATCATTTAAGAGATTAATTTAGTTTAAAATTCACACTGTCACTTATAACAAGTGTTGATAAGACGACCATTCACCATTGTCATATATATATATATACACATATATACACATGCACATACATACACATACACACATATATACACGTACATACACCCATATATACACATGTACTCACATATATATACATATATACATACATATACATACATGTACACATACATACATACATATATACACACATACACACATATACGCAAACATACATATACATATACATACATACAAACATACATACATATACACACATACATACATATATATACACACATATATATATATATATATATATATATATATATATATATATATATATATATATATATATATATATATATATATATATATATATATATATATATATATATATATATATATATATATATATATATATATATATATATATATATATATATATATATATATATATATATATATATATATATATATATATATATATATATATATATATATATATATATATATATATTTATATATATTTATATATATATATATATATATATATATATATATATATATATATATATATATATATATATATATATATATATATATATATATATCCATACACATACACATGTACATATATACATACATACACACATATACACACATACACACATACACACATGTATACATACATATACATATATACATTCACATACACATACACATACACATACACATACACATACACATACACATACACATACACATACACATACACATACACATACACATACACATACACATACACATACACATACACATACACATACACATACACATGCACATACACATACACATACATACACATACATACTCATACATACACATACATACACATACATACACATGTATACACATACATACATATACACACATACATACACATATATACGCACATACATATATACCTATATATATTACATATATTTATTAACAGCAAACATACATATTAAGAAGTTTTCACCTTATGTCCAACATACTAATTTATGTGGTATTGTTATATAAACATACATACATACATATATATACATACATACATAGGGTAGCGAAATCCGAAACGTAGGGTACCCTACGTAGGGTAGCGAAATCCGAAATTCGACGTCCACGCCGTGCTGCCTGGGTAATGCTGACAGAATTAGGTTGATGTATTGGAGACAAGCAGAGTAAAAACTGCTTAGTCAATGACGCTACATCACGGCGAATTGGCGCTCTACACCAATGCGACTCAAGCGTCTGTTCTCCGTGTCAGGGGCCGCTTGGAGCGGGCGTCTGTCTTGAATCAAGCGGCTCGCTATATAAACGTGTAAAAAAGGTTGTTTCTGGTGACCTTAATATGCAGAACGGACCCATTCACGACAATTTGGGTAGGGCCTAAGGTTAACACCATAACCCCGGAAAAAAACTAATATGTTAAATTTGGTTATCAGAAAGAGAAAAACAGACCCGGAAACAACAACAGAATTTTACCTGGACGTGAAAAAGGACCAGACTACCGAATCGGAACGTGGAACGTGCGCAGCCTGAGCGCTCCTGATGCTCTTATAAGTCTAGAAACAGAGGCTGAGAGGTATAGGATGGATATTATTGCTCTACAAGAAATTAGACAGCCGATAATCGGAAAACAATATTTGGATAGTCACTCTCTATACTGTAGTGGTGGTATTTCGAGAATATACATAAACATTTCTAATTGGAATTTCGTGTTTCTTGTTTTGATTAAAAAAAAAAATTTTGTTTGTTGATTTAGAGAAAAAAAAAAAAAATTATCAAAATGCCATTACCAGGAATAAATGAATGTAAATAAAATGGAGTATTTTAGTTTAAATTTCATAATATAATTAATGAAAATGCAGATTTATTAGAAATAAAGATACAAATTTCGTCAACTTGAAAAGGTGTCATGGCGTGTGAAATATTATTCTAAAAAAAACATTGATAACATTTTTGTTTCTTAAAAAAACTGATGGTTTGATATCTTAGGTTCGCTATTCGAAATAATTGAATTTTCATATATATATATATATATGAGACTAGCTGAGATTTGGCATTAATTTAATTTAGTTTTAATAAATTTAATGAAAATAGAACTTCGAATTAATTAACTTTCTTTGATTTACCGCTACAGAATATAATACAAAAGGTATATATAAACATTGAAACTAGTTTTAATGTTTATATATAACTTTCTTAAAACATCTTTCGTATTTCTATCAATTTTATGTAATTTGGAATAAATGAAAGGAAGTCTAAAAATACGTCTAAAGTATTAAAGATATCGTTCAAACAAATTTTAGACATATATTCCATATTTGAATTATCAAAATACATATAACATATTTATATGAATTATCAATATATGTATATATGTGTATGTATGTGTGTATGTATGCATGTATGTATGTATGTATGTGTGTATGTATATGTATGTGTATGTGTGTATGTGTATGTATATATATGTATGTATATATGTGTATATGTGTGTGTATATATATGTGTTTGGATATGTATGTATGTATGTATGTGTGCGTGTGTATGTATGTATATGTGTGTATTATATATGTATATATATGTATATATATATATATATATATATATATATATATATATATATATATATATATATATGTATGTATATATATGTATGTATGTATGTTTATATAACAATACCACATAAATTAGTATGTTGGACATAAGGTGAAAACTTCTTAATATGTATGTTTGCTGTTAATAAATATATGTAATATATATAGGTATATATGTATGTGCGTATATATGTGTATGTATGTGTGTATATGTATGTATGTGTATACATGTGTATGTATGTGTATGTATGTGTATGTATGAGTATGTATGTGTATGTATGTGTATGTATGTGTATGTGTATGTGTATGTGTATGTGTATGTGTATGTGTATGTGTATGTGTATGTGTATGTGTATGTGTATGTATATATGTATATGTATATGTATGTATACATGTGTGTATGTGTCGAATTTCGGTTTCGCTACCCTACGGATTTCGCTACGCTACGGACTTCCCTACGACACGGAATACTAGTTATGAAAAAATTGCTATAATTTATTTCTCAATTCCTATTTCACGATGTACCAGAATAGGGCTACAGGCTACTGTATAGAACAATTCTCGGTAAAGTGGAAAAATTTTGTATGATTCACATATTTATTACTTACACTTATAGCAACTTAATTGTTCTAAAAATTTCCATTTTCCTTAATGTTGTTGTAAAAACACAACCAAATGACAACGATGGATCATAGGTCAACTATTGATTTCTCATTAATTGAAAAGAATCAATAATAATTACTCTATAACGTGACTTGAGATGTTAACTAAATGAAATTAATCTCATTCTACGAATTTTCACTTACTTTTAGAACTTACTGTTTAGACAGTAAACATTTTATAATACAAAACACAAAAGATATAGATACATATATGTTTTTCTATAAAATAGAAAATGGTAATTATGGGTAATGCCGTGATTATTCGCATCAGTAGTTCTACATCAGGCATGTCAAACTCATTTCGGTATACGGGCCAAATTTTTTGAAAATTGTTTTTCAAATCCTTAAGTGGGCCGCCACATGTTCTTGGTTTGTTTAAAAAAATTTAAATTTGTTAAATAAAACAATTTGTTAAACGATACAAAAATGTTTATATAGAAATTTAATAGTTCTTAGAAATATATTTATTAATTCTGTTTTTTATGGATATAATGCACCACTTTTCATTTTTCAATTCATCAAAATTTGGTATTAGTTTTTGGCTTGATGTAATTTTTAATATCGATCAAAACTTCCAAAATGGGGGGGCTATAAGTTCACGATTTTTGTGCTAAAAAAGCAGGCTTACAATCTGCTTTTTTAGCACAAAAATCGTGAACTTATAGCCCCCCCATTTTGCAATTAAAACTTAATAGAAATATTTAACACCATCTTGAAATAGAAAACTCCATACAAAAAACTTTAAAAAATTTAATCAAAAACACTAATCCATATTTTTGCATATGGCAAGGGTTCAATAGTTCTGCATATGGCGTCAATTAATTGGGCTATGAATATCGGAGGTTTTGTATTGATGCTAAATGTTTTTCAGTTAATGTGGTTCATAGTTTTATTCATCTTCATATGTGAAAAAAGTTGTTCACATATATATCTACGTGCCACCAATCATGGATAATATGCGTATAACAAAATGTCGCATTCCAACCTGCTTTCCTTTTGATGATTACCACATATTTACTACTTTGTGTGGCGCCTGTCCTTGACGATCCTGATAACGACGAGTTGGATTCCCGCTCGGGAAAAGCCAAAACCTGACGATTGTCCAGGGTCTTGTAAATTTACTACCACAATTTCGATTTTTATTAATGGAGGTAAAATTTGTTTTAGAAAACGAGGATAATCGTGTCTGACAAAAATTTGTCTGCTAGTGTCGAGTCCGACAATTGGCATTTTGGCATGTTTGGGTTTTCGAACACGACAATAGCAGACAAATTTATTTTTTGGGCCCTTGCCATGTTTCGGCGTTTCCCGAGCGTGGTCGAATCCAGAAAAATGGCAGATAAATGCTGTCGGACTCGTCAAAGACAGGCGCCTCGCGAAGTATAAAATATGTGGTAATCATTTAATGAAAAAGGTGAGGGCGTAGTGACTACTGAGAAACGGTCTGCAGTTAAATGCTCTTAAAACTCTGGAGTTCCGATTTCCATATATTTTTGCTTCAATAGCGTGTCATATCGTAGTTCTATAAACTCCATTTGCAAATGTTCGTCAATATTTTCAATGTCAACAGACATCGGAAAATATGAAAACCTCTTTTCGAAATCATCTACCAACATTTTCAGTTGTTTTTCATATTTTTCAAATTTTAACTCTGGATGTTTCATCAAAAGAGTCTGACAACTAGAAAAATTGTTTAAAATTTCTCTTTTAAATTGTGTTATGGAGGGTATCTTTTGTTTGAATGAATTCATTTGGTCATACAACGGGGTTATAAGCATATGTTTTTACACTGAAGAATAATATTGAGTTGACTGAGATGGCCAGTAATCAGTGCCGTCCCAATGTATTTGGGGGCCCCTGGCCCACTATTTCTAGGGGGCCTTTTCGAAAATTAACAATAAATTAAATTTAAAGGCATAATTACTTACGGGTTTTTTAGGTTTATTATAATGTTTGTTTTATTTAAATATTTTGTCTTCTCACTTTTTTGTCAACAAATTTATCTACAACATCTTCAAATTCTATAGATTTTAATAAATCACTTTCTATGCACATCAACGCAAGGGAATTCAGTTGCTCCTGCGGCATGCTGTTTCGCAAATCATTTTCTATGTATTTCATCGCCTAAAAAGACTGTTCTCCTGAACAATTAGTGACCATAATGGTTAAAAAAAATTTTGAATGCTCGTTCTATGTTTGGAAACATAGTAATTAAATTCTTTTGAATAATAAGTGTTATCCTCAATAAGAGAAATAACGGGAAATATTTTCTAATATATTCAATATTCAAAGATTTTTTGATATAATGTCTTTTTGTGATTATTTAATATAGCTATTTATGAAACGAGTTGCTAAATTAGGTTGTTGCAACAAATTAGCAACGTGTTTCATACAAGATTTTTGGTAACCAAGCTGCAAAATTAAACTTTTATAAAAAAAAAATTAAACAAATTGCATTTGTATATCTAGTAGGTTTTGAGTAAACCAACTTGATCTTATAAGGAGTAAGTAGCCTTAGTTTTCTTTTAGTTTTCATACTGCCAATTGTGAAAAATATCAAGATGAGTTCAAGTGATGATGATTTTGTATCGTCAGATATAGAAAAACCAGCAAATGAAGCTATTTTTACAATCGTACCGGAAAAATTGGCGAAATTGGCGTACGAAACTTCATACAAAAATTTTGATGAGTGGTTCAAAGAATCAAAAACTACAACAATCAATGACATGGTCATGCTGGCCTATTTTGTAAGAAAACTAGGATCCATGAAACCTTCAACATTATGGTGCGAGTACTCTAAACTAGGAACTATGGTTTATTTGAACGCCAGCGTGGATATGAAATCATTCACGAATTTGATAGCTTTATTTAATCATTAATCTAGTACATTGGTCAGATTCATTAAAGTACTAATTGTAGTTGTTTAATAATTTATTAAAGCATTAATAATAATGGTTTATGATTCATTAAAGTACTTATACTTTAATGAATCATTAAACCATTATTATTAATACTTTAATAAATTATTAAACAACTACAATTAGTACTTTAATAAATCTGACCAATGTACTAGATTAATGCTTAAATAAAGCTCATTTAATTACTAAAAGGACGCACGAAAAAGCGTAGATTTTGCAACTTAGTTACAAAAAATGAATTTTTGAAATTGGCATGGACCCAATATAAAAAATTGCATTGTTCTTTTTTTAAATTTATTATTTGAAGTGTTCATTTTCATATTTTTATGAGTGTTTTAGGGTGGGCCCCCGGCCCAGGGCCGGGTGGGCCGTACCGTAGTAACGGCACTGACAGTAATGTCAATTGAGAAAGCCAAATCTTGTACTCAATCAACTTTTTCCAGTTCAGAGCGCAGTCATAATCTTTAATTTCTAAAAAAATGGTTTAAGCCACGTGCTCGAATAAATTTAACGATTTTAACAACTATTTAAAAACATTATGAATTTTAATTACTTTTGAACATAAAATTTGCTAGTGGATAATGCAATGGAAGTGTTGAAAAGATCTATTACGTTGAATTTTAACACAATCTTTTAATCCGCCGACGACACCACAAATAGGTCCTTTCATAGAAGGGGCTTATCAGTTGCCAAAGACATCAGTTATGCATTGGAAGATCATATTTTTTAATATATAAGTACATTTTGTATTTTGATTGTGTTTTTGATAAATTAATTTTTTTTGTATGCATTTATGAATTTCTTAATTAAAACACTGTAGGTGTGGACAAGTGTTGCGGGCCACAACAATTTATGCAGCGGGCCACAAGTGTCCCGCGGGCCGCGACTTTGACATGCCTGTTCTACATTCTACTTTTCTGTTGCGTCATGCATTATTTATATATAGTTTTGTATTATATATTGGGAATTTTGTTGTCGTTTTTTAACTATTTTTTCAGTACATATATAATAATAATTTAAAATTCAGCAAATGTGAAATATTATTTCAAAATATTTATTTTTATTTGTAGTTTTTGGTTTTAAATCAAATTCAATTATGGTTATTGGTGTTCTCTGTAGTAATTTGAATAGTTTTTTGTGTTCACGCTATATATAGTTTACTTGAAATTTATCCAAAATTAAAAATCATTTTGTGATTATATGACATCAACAAAACAATTGTTTAATTTAATACAAATTTTGGATTCGATCAACGATTGATGAAAATTGTCAGGAATTACGACTATAAGGCTATATTCGAAACGACGACATAGTTATTACGTACATATACTTATTTGTGGAGACTGACTTAATCACTGCCATTTTAAATAAGTATTAAAATTCGAAACGATTTAGCTTATACTTATAGCGTTTTCGATTCTCGTTTTAAATTTTGACCTCATAGCGGTCAAAATTCTTTCAATTTTGAATTTTTACTTGAACACAATTACTTCGGTCTGAAAGACCTAAGTATTACATTCATGAGCACAAAGTGAAATTCTTACCCCCACTTTTTTGGCGTTTCTCGACGTTTTAGGACCTACTGATTCTAAAAAAGCAAAAAAAAAAAATGTGTGTCTGTCTGTCGGCCGTCCGTCCGGCCGTCCGTCCGTCACAACCGACGAAATCTAGAAAACCGCTGGACGGATTTCAAAATTTTTTTTTTCTAAAAATAGGTTTACTCAATGGGAAGAGCCGAAAGGACGATGTATTCGATAACTGTAACGGAAGTGTGTCAAAAAAATCGTCAAGTGTGTCAAAACAAGGAAATTTGCATATTTTTTGCTTAAAAAACGTTCATTTTAAGTGATTACGAGTAGGAAGATTGAATTTGGAGAAATTTTGATGGTCGGGAATGGTATGTGAGACCAAAATCTAGATTATTGCATTATAAGTTTGTCAAAAAAATGTTGTCAAGTGTGTCAAAAGAAAGATTTTTATTTATTTTTTTACCCAATTTGTTGAAAAAAAATTAAATTAAAATTTTCTTTGAAATGAAATTTTATTATTATTATTTAGAATTATGGCATTATAAGTTTGTCAAAAAATGTTGTCAAGTGTGTCAAAAGAAAGATTTTTATTTATTTTTTTACCCAATTTTTCGGAAAAAAAATAAAATTAATTATTTGTTTCAAATGAAATTTTATTATTATTATTGAGAATTATGGCATTATAAGTTTGTCAAAAAAAAGTTTTCAAGTGTGTCAAAAAAAATGTAGCTGTTTTTATGACGTAAATGTAATTGAAAATGAAATTGGACATGGATATTTTTGAATTTGCTATAGTTTTTGAAATTTTTTGGAATTTTGACAAAAGTTTGTATTTTTGATTTTGTAATAATTTTTGCAATATTTTTAGAATTTTGGAAAAAGTTTTAATGTTTGATTTTGTAAGAATTTTTGGAATATTTTTAGAAATTTGAAAAATTTATAATTTTTGATTTTATTATTTTGGAATTTTGAAAAAAGTTTCAATTTTTGATTTTGTAATAATTTTTTCAATATTTTTAGCATTTTGAAAAAAGTTTGATTTTATTTAATTTTTACAATATTTTTGGAGTTGTGAAAGAAATATGAATTTGTGAATAATATTTTCTCGAAACGGTAAATGGAGAGGTTTTTGAGTAGTTTGCTGAGTGTATCATATTTTCACTAAATTATGTTAATTTATGATCTGTTATAATTTTCCGGCAACGTATTGATGTTTCGTGTTAGTTTTGTAATACATATCTAAATAGAGATAAGAAAATATTTGTACTTTAAGAAAGAGTTTTGTTTGATATTCATCGCTGCCCAAAACTAAAAACCATGTCCTCATAAAAGTTTTTTGCCGAAAACTATATACAAATCCTTAACCCAGACCGTAGTCTTGATATCTCAGAGCTGTGAGATTTCAGCCCCTCCATATTTTTCAATTGTGTTACAGTAAAATCCATCCATCCATCGAAAAAAAACTATTAAATACCCCAAATTTTATTTTACCTTTTGTTTTGGACTACATGGACTGTTTTGGACTCTATCTAAATAGCCACAAAAAAGAATGTGTATGTCTGTGGGTGGGTGGGTGCGTGAGTGAGTGGGACGGGACTTAAACGCATGGGATCTTGATGAAACTTTGGTATATGATCCAGGTTTACTTGGAAATCAAGACAAGGGGTCCGCCGAGCACCTTTAAGTTTGAATCTTCAATAACTTTTACTCCTGGATTTCAATCGAATTTAAACTTGGTATATAAGTTTTTAATACTGTTTCCAATATTTTTCGTACCAATTTCCGGTTTGCCACTTCCGTTTAATAAGTTTTTAGCAGTGTTTATACAAAATACAAAAGTATAGCCTTCAGTTAAATATCCATCTTCATTAAATGTTGGTCAAAGGTTTCAATCAATATGAGAAAGATTTTAATAGCTTTTGGGGTACATTGGACAAAGGAAGTCCAGGGGTCCATCATACAACAGGTGCGTTTTCTCACTATTTTTTATGTTTTTTGGGAGCATACAACATTAGTTCGTGAATGAATTTTGATGACGCTTTAAAAAAGATGCAAATATGTATGACAAGAAGCTGATTAGTTTTTGAGCGATATTACTCAAAGTGAGGGAAGGGGGTTTAGAGGTCACCTGAGCACCTGTTTTTTTAAGCTCAATAACATCTGTACATACGTGATAATCGAATTGGATGAAACTTGCTACATAAGCACTTAGTACGGTTCACAACAATTTTACATCCCAACTTTCAGTTTTTCACCTCCGGTAAAAATTGTTTTTGCAACTTTTTGGATTTTTTCAGTGAATTCAAACTACATACTATAATAATGAAGTGATTATTATGAATCTTATGGAAAGGATTTCAATTAGTGTGAGAAGATAACGATCAACTTTGGGGACACATCGATCAAAGCGGCGGGGAGTCTACCATACAACTGCTGTTTTTTTCACTTTGTTTTTAAAGTTTGTTGGGAGCATACAGACTTCGTTCGTTATTCAATTTTGATGATATTTATGGAGAAAAATTGGAGATTTGAATAAGAAGTGATTAATTGTTGGGCGATAATGAGATAAGTGGTGGGGACTCCCGAACACCTATTTATTTGAAGCTTCAATAACATCAGTTCCTGATAATTTATTTTGATTAAACTTAGTAAATATGCTTAGAGTATCATTTGTAACAGTTCCGCATACCAACTTCCGATTTATCACTTCTGATAAAAATTTTTTTTTTAATTTTCTTTTTCTATTTGTACAACAGGTTGTTTTGCTCCAGCTTTCTTTAACGTTTTTTTATAATTAGAACTATGCGAAATCTATAACATCAGTTAGCCAATAATTGAAGCTCACTATATATCCTGATCATCCAGAGCTGCGGTTAAGTTAGCCAATACATCAGCGGTGCAATATTTTGTTTGTAGTTTTGCATTTCTTTTCAATTTTGCACTTAAAATATTTAATTATAATAATATCTTAATATAATTAATTCATCTAAAATATTTAAGAATCGAACAGAAAAAAGTCACAATCTTTAGATCCGTCAACTTTGTTTAACAAACTAATTAATAAACGAACCAATTGAATTATAGGTGTACTGTCTTCATCTGAACAATTTCTGCTAATTGTTATTATTTTATTTATTATGAAGCAATTTTAATAAAAGTTAAAATTTAAATTTGAATCGTAACGTATTTTACACGTATTAGTTATTTAATATTATGTAGATGTCACTATGTCACTATACTAATTGTAATTTCCGACACGAGAGGCATAGCGATATTTATAATTGTCAAAGAGGATGAGTAATTCAGGCGCTATGAAAAGTACATGTTTTATGTTAAATAAAGTTTGTAAAAATATGAAATCGAGTTTATTTTAAATAATCGAATAAACAACGTGAAATCTAATTACTACATATCAGAAGTGGGATCGTTCTGACCATTTTAAATCGTAATATTTCCGTGTTTTTTTTGTAATTTTTATAAAAAAATTATTGGAGCGAAGCTCCATTCTTCCCCGATTCGTACTTTTGTTTGATTGGAGCGAAGCTCCATTCTTACCCGATTCGTACTTTCGTGTGAAGATATACTCCTCCCAAACTATTAAAGATATCAAAATGAAATTTTGCATGTAAGACGACATCTAGCCATAGATGGCTTACAAAAAAAAATATTGAAAATTAGACATACCACGGAGGAATAATCACCGAAAAACGGTTCCCATAGACTCAATGGGAAAATTATCATCTTTTCACAATACTTAAACAAATTATTAAATTTTTTTTTTTTTTTTGTTTTTTTTTATTTTTATATTTTTTTATATTTTTTAGTTTTTTTTTTTGTTTTTAAATTTTTTTTTTTATTTTTTTTTTGAACTGCAGTGATATTGAAAGTCTGAAAATAAAAGTTTGTTATTAGTTGATTTAAAAAAAATTTAATAACACACTTTTACCTACTTTCAGAGTTGGTTTGTTTTAAACACTTTTGTTTTAAACACTGTTTAAAACGGTGTTTAAAACAGTGTTTAAAATAAATTGTTTTTTTTTTAAAAAAAAAACAATGTTTTAAACAAAATTTGTTTATTTTAAATATTGCAATGCTTCTTATTTGCTATTCAATAGAACTGTTGTAAACTGTCGTGTTTTACCGTTTTTAATACATTTGACCACCTTAAGGCACCTTTTAGCATCTTAAACGTCACTAAAATTTTAAAAATTTTTAAAGCTTTCTTAAGTTTTGTTTGTTAATAAAATGCGTTCTAGGGTGTTGATGAACGCAAATCTTTGTTTTTTGTTTTTTTATATATTTTTTAAAGAAGAAATAACTAAACAATAAATTCTATCACATATAAAATATGACGTCAATAGTGCATGATAGGATTTTTTTTACAAATTTGCAGTAACAAAATTAAAAGGGCGTTGCCAATAATCTAGCTAGTGGTATGATCCTTGATCATGTGACGCACTGTCTTCCTCAATTATTAAACACCACACATAGAGTTATATGAAAGCTCGATCCTTCGAGCAATCAATAACGTGCCATCATCAAGAAATACTTCATACATAAAATTTAGGGTTAACTAGGTAGGGATAACTCTACTAGCCAAACTATTAGTGCAAAACTGCGAATCTGTTATTCAATTCCCGACAGAAGTTCGATGGAGGAGCAAGTGAAATTTGCTTAATTGCTAAATAAAAAAGTGGTATATATGTGCTATTCCTGTGGATTAAAACGAACATCATAATTTTGAAAAGGAAATTAAAGATTCGGTGCGAGATTTGTAAAATTCGGTTACGGTTATTTCATATCATTGATATATTAACATTTTTTTAAAAGATACTTAACATAGACTTGATAAAATAGCCTGAGGAACTTTATCAAATTCTAAAACTAGTCGCAAATATATATTTTAAATTTAAATAAAATTATGTTGCTTCCAAATTAAAAAAATTGTTGTTTTCAATAGATTTTTTGTTAAAGGTATATTCAATATTGTTACACCTGACCAGCCAATATTATTATAGGAATGATATCAATAGTGTAATCTGTAATTTGCAATCGCCAGAAACTCAATTGCTTTATTTAATCAAATTGTTTCCCTGTTTTCCATAGTCTTTTCAAGTTGAACTAGGAGAAAAAAAAATCGGAAATACGTTGGTCGCAGAGTTTTTATCATAATTCAAATTTTCTGAGGTTAGCCAATTAAGACAACCATGATCTAATGGCATGGTTGTCTTAATTGGCTAACCTCAGAAATTTGAATTATGATAAAAACTCTGCGACCAACGTATTTTCGATTTTTTTTTCTCCTAGTTCAACTTGAAAAGACTATGGAAAACAGGGAAACAATTTGATTAAATAAAGCAATTGAGTTTTTGGCGATTGCAAATTAAAGATTACAACGAGGACGAGTTTTTATTTGGTTCGTTCACCCTTTTTTCTTTGCCGTTTTGTTAAAGTACTTTTTATAGACAAAATTCACGATACGATCGTTGTAGTCAGACATATCGGTTTCAAATCCGTTTAAAAAGTTTTTCATTGATTTTCCACTAAATCTATGCCGGAGGTAAATGCAGCAATATTTACCACACATCAAACTATAGCGATTTTGTAGTTCTTTTGGATTGTAACACATCTTCGGACATATCTTTTAGTTTGGACATATCTTCGCCCTTTTTTATCAATTGCATTCTGCATTGGTCACCTAGTAGTGTTTTCCGTATTCACGTGTATTGTGAAATAATTTTCCGTCAAAGAATTTATATAATGAAATAAATTCTTTGTTAGATAAAATTCAACAACAAATTGATGCTTTAGAGGAGCAATTAACACATCTATGCGAAACGAATCGATTGCAGTTTCCTCAAAATCATAGCAGGTTGTCGAATGAGTCTCCGCCGACAATGTTTGATGAATCATTTTTGAATGCTTCTTCTTTTGTTTGCTGTGCAAAATCTAACATATTCGTCACATCCACGGATTTCGTCAAACACAAATGTGATTCCAAATAAGCCGATTACGTCATATCCACCGATGCCGTCAAATATGAATATGATACCGAATTACCCGATTACGTCACATCTACCGATTTCGTCATATACAAATATGATTCCGAATAAGCCGATTACGTCATATCCACCGATACCGTCAAATATAAATATGAAACCGAATGTACCGATCAATTCAAACCCACCGAATGTTCACACAGGATTTTGTCATCCGTTTCATACAAGTTCAGCCGTCAATTATTTGAACAACCGTTCAATGTCAAATTTGGGGAATTTTAATTTGCCGTCCGAAAATCATCAAATTCGTGATAAAAATCATCGTTAATTATAAGTCCTGTACTGGAACCCATCAATCAAAAGGAACCAGGAAAACAAACGCCAAAGATCGATAAAAATTGTAATCCGAACCAGTATAATTACAATGATAAATCTCGTCAGGAAGTAAAAACAACTTATTTACCTGAAGTCGATAAAACGATTTCCGAATTTAGTGGAGAAAACGTCACTCATTCTCCAGTCGCATTTGTAAATGAAGTCGAAAAAGTTGCCTTAGTTCTCAATTGGAATAATGCACAAACATTTTTTTTTGCTAAGTCGAAGTAAATCGGAGCTGCCAAAATGTTTTCAATAACATCGAGTGCAACGAATTGGTATGATTTTTCAAGTGAATTGATAAAAGCGTTTCCGTGATTTATAGACGAATCAGATTCACATTTTATTATGTCAGATCGTAAAAAGAAACCGAATGAATCGTATACATTTTATTTTTATGAAATGTTAGCAATGGGTCGGCAATGTGGTTTTTCGAATGACGCTATAAAATCATATATAATACGTGGTATTCCGGAGAATACTGAAGTGCATAAGGCATTAATGTCGAATAAAAACGCAACCATTAATGAAGTTTTGGGAATACTTCGCTATTACGAACATCGTAATATTTATAAAATAAAGAAACCGTCGACATCTGTCACTAAGCCTTCAAATGTCAAACCGATGCCGAATACAAAAATATCAACAAAATCTTTATCTTCAAGTGAAATCAAGTGTTATAATTGTTTTTCTTTAGGACATAGATCTAATGATTGTCCGTCACCGCAACGCCGAGTACGATGTGAGTACTGTGCAAAATCAGGTCATACTCAAGAAAATTGTTTTTCGAAGCAACGAAAATCCGAAAAGCCGTAAACTGTCGCTGTTTTAAGTGATAGTCCTGAGTTCACAACAAATATTGTTGTAAATTTTCACGAACGCTCTACAGAAATCATCGCCATCATAGATACAGGCAGCCCAATAAATTTATTGGCTCAACGATTTGTACCGTCATCTGCAGAAGTTCATCCACCAACTGGAAAAAATTATAATGGGTTAAATAATTCTAGGCTATGTATCGTAGGAATTGTTAATTTAAATACGTTTATTAATTGTTCTTTTTATAATGTAAGGTATCACGTCGTTCCGGATGATGCAACCGCCTACGACTGTATTTTGGGAAGAGAATTATAATCGATAAAGGATAAGCCTTTGGATAGTTCATCTGTTAATAATAGCGATTCGTTGGAAATAAATGAGCAATTATTTAACGAAATACTAGGGATCGAGTATTTCGATACCGAGGATAAGCCGAATGTAAATATTGGTCCTTATTTTAATAATCCATCCAAGGATCATGATATCTATCAAAACGTGAGTAATATCTTACCTGATTTTTTTAATGAACCCGCTAATTCCGAACCCGACAATAAAGGTGAAATGAAAATTTAGTTAACGTCTACCAATTCCATTTCCATGAGTCCGAGACGATTTTCATACGAAGATCGTAAAACTGTTAATGAAATAGTTACCGATTTATTAAATAAAAATATCGTCCGTCCGTGTAAAAATGAAAACAAATATGCTAGTCGCGTGGTACTAGTTACGAAAAAATAATCAAAAACGTCTTTGTATTGATTACCGAATGTTAAATAAATGTACGAAGAAAGATATTTTTCCGCTTCCGGTTATTGAAGATTGCCTAGACAAACTTCAAGGGAAAAAATTCTTTACGCTTTTGGAGCTAAAGAGTGGATTTCACCAAATCCCAATCCATCCCGATTCTATAAAATACATGTCTTTTATAACTCAAGACCGGAAATATGAGTTCGTAAAAATGCCATTTGGGTTATGTTTCGCGCACGTGGTCTTTCAACGTTATTGTTGGTTATACGATGTTAATCAAACAGAGTTTTGCGGCGAACTCACTTATAATTTTAATTACATGATTTATTTCATTTATACTTTTTTACATAATTCAAATATTAAATATAATACAAGATAACATGTTTTTGTAATAACAAGTTATACATATTTTTACAAAATAATTTGCAGGGGTGGTCAACACTCCCCCTTGATGAAAAATCTTTGGATTCATCGTAGTCCAAGTTGTTGTATACAATTGTGATGCATCGTCTTAGATAGATTTTTAGTCAACACATCTGCAATCATCTTATCGGTTGGCACATAGTTCAGTGAAATTATACCATTTGTCAGCACTTCTCGTATATAGTGGTATCGAATGTCAATATGCTTACTTCGCGTATGATGTGCCGGGTTACTTGCCAAATGATGAGCTCCAATATTGTCATTATTAATAATAATTGATTGACTCACTACTTCCGGAAAACCTATTTCCGAAAACAAATTTCGTAAGTAAACTGCTTCACGACTAGCCTGAGAAAGAACCATATATTCCGCCTCAGTACTGCTCAAAGCAACAGATGCTTATTTTTTAGACTCCCATGAAACGACCCCATCTGCCAACATAAACCCAAATCCAGTATATGATCTGCGATCAGTACGATCATTTGCCCAATCTGCATCTACAAACACTGACAACCGCTTTATTTTTGTAGATTTATACTGAATCTTCAAATCAATTGTTCCCTCCAAGTATCTCAACACACGTTTCACTGCATTGAAATGTTCCATGTGTGGTGATCTGTTAAACTGTGATAGTTACTTCGGTCTGAAAGACCTAAGTAACGGCCGGCCGTCCGTCATTACCTACGCTGCAGGGAAAACCGCTGGAGGGATTTCAAAAATTTTTTTTCTAAAAATAGGTATACTCAAGAGACAGGTCTGAAAGGACGCTGTGTTCGATAACTGTACCGGAAGTGTGTCAAAAAAATCATTATTTGTGTCAAAAATAGCAAATTTTCATATTTTTGGCTTAAAAAACGTTCATTTTAAGTGATTACGAGTAGGAACATTAAATTTGGAGAAATCTTGATGGTCGGGATTGGTATGTGAGATCAAAAACTAGATTATTGCATTATAAGTTTGTCAAAAAAAAGTTTTCAAGTGTGTCAAAAGAAAGATTTTTATTTATTTTTTTACCCAATTTTTTGGAAAAAAAATAAAATTAATTGTTTGTTTGAAATGAAGTTTTATTATTATTATTGAGAATTATGGCATTATAAGTTTGTCAAAAAAGTGTTGTCAAGTGTGTCAAAAGAAAGATTTTTATTTATTTTTTTACCCAATTTTTTGGAAAAAATAAAATTGTTTGTTTGAAATGAAATTTAATTATTATTATTGAGAATTATGGCATTATAAGTTTGTCAAAAAAATGTTGTCAAGTGTGTCAAAAGATTTTTATTTAGTTTTTTACCTAATTTTTTGCAAAAAAACTAAAAGTGTTTGTTTGAAATGAAATTTTATTATTATTATTGAGAATTATGGCATTGTAAGTTTGTCAAAAAATGTTGTCAAGTGTGTCAAAAGAAAGGTTTTTATTTATTTTTTACCCAATTTTTTTAGAAAAAAATAAAATTAATAGTTCGTATGACATGATATTTTGTTATTATTATAGAGAATTATGGCATTATAAGTTTGTCAAAAAATAATGTCAAGTGTGTCAAAAAATGGTTTCATTTAATTTTTTAGCCAATTTTTTGGGAAAAAAATGTAGCTGCTTTTATGACGTAAATGTAATTTAAAATGAAATTGGACATAGAAATTTTTGAATTTGTTATAGTTTTTGAAATATTTTTGGAATTTTGAAAAAGTTTGTATTTTTGATTTTGTAATAATTTTTGCAATATTTTTAGAATTTCGGCAAAAGTTTTAATTTTTGATTTTGTAAGAATTTTTGAAATATTTTTAAAATTTTGAAAAATTTTTAATTTTTGATATTATTATAATTTTTGGAATTTTGAAAGAAGTTTCAATTTTTGATTTTGTAATAATTTTTGCAATATTTTTAGAATTTTGGAAAAAGTTTGAATTTTTAAGAATTTTTGAAATATTATTGGAATTTAGAAAATATTTAAATATTTGATTTTATTCTAATATTTGGAATATTTTTGGAATTTTGAAAAAGTTTGATTTTAACAATATTTTTGGAATTTTGATTATAATTTTCCGGCAACGTATTGATGTTTCGTGTTAGTTTTGTAATAAATTTTTAAACAGAGATAAAAAATACTTGTACTTTAACAAAGAGTTATGTTTGATGTACATCGCTGCCCAAAACTAAAAACCATGTCCTCATAAAAGTTTTTTGCCGAAAACTATTTCAAAATCCTTAACCCAGACCGAAGTCTTGATATCTCAGAGCTGTGAGATTTCAGCCCCTCCATATTTTACTTATTGTATGTATGATGTCTGGTCTAGTAGAAATGGTCAAATACATTAACGAACCAATTATTGACTGATATTTGCTCGGTTCGATTTTTACGTGAGATTCATCTTCACATTTCAATAAATGTTCACCAGGATCTAACGGGGTACTGATTGGCCTTGATTCTAACATTCCATAATCTTCCAACAAGCTATGAATCATACGTTTTTGTGAACTTTTAATAGCACCTAGCTTACCATCTCTTTCTACCTCTAATCACAAGCAATACTTTATGTCACCCTTATCAATAATATCAAAATTATGTCTGAGCATCTTTTTAATAATTTCTAATGAAGTTTTTTGTTTGCATGCTACGATTATGTCATCAACATATATAACAATGATGTTATAGTCTCCACATTTATTGTTGGTATACACACAGGTATCATTGTTGCTTCTTTGAAAACCATTACTTCTCAGTATATTATTTATTTTCTCGTTCCATGCACGACCAGCTTGTTTTAAACCGTACAAGGATATCTTCAACTTAGAGACTTTTGTAGCTTGGCCTTTATCTATAAAACATTCCGGTTGTTCCATGTACAATTCTTCATCGATTTCACTATTCAAATATGCAGTTTTAACATCTACTTGATGAACAAATAATTCAAATTCAACTGCAAGAGTCAACACTAGTCTTACGGTCGAATACTTAGCAACAGGGGAAAAAGTTTCCAAATAATCTACTCCATATTTTTGAGAACATCCCTTTGCTACCAATCGTGCTTTATAACGATCAATTTCACCGTTGGAATTTCGTTTTAAATGAAACACCCATCTACATCCTATCGCTCTACGATCTCTGGGTAGATCCACAAGGTCCCATGTATCATTTTTAATCAACGAGTTGTACTCACTAATCATTGCATCTTTCCAAAAACCTGCATCTGGTCTTGACAATCAACATCAACATTTATCGGATCTATGTTGATATGAACTGCAGAATTCAAAGTGCCACCAAACATTTTTTTCATCGTACTTCTAGTGACCCTGATTGGTGTAGCTTCGGATTCATTATTATTCTAATTTTGTGGTGTATCATTATCCATTATCCTCATCGGTCCACAAATATCCGTATGAATCAGTGCTAACAGCGACTCTGTTTTATTCATACACTTCTTTGGAAATGGTTTGACATGTATTTTTGATTTAAAATATACTTCACACTCTAATTGATCAGGAAAACTTTTTAAATTGTCAATTCCAGCAACCATTTCATGTACACACAATTTTTTAAGATTTGATAAATTTAAATGACCATACCTTTTATGCCATAAATACACATTATTCATCTGACAAATAATATCATCACGCGTTTTCAATATAAACAGTCCATCTCTCTCAGCGATCTTCATTAATTCATCGTTATTTTGATTTTTAATCACAGCATAATTCTTCTTAAATGAAACGAAAAAATTTAATGAAGTTATTTTACTTACAGAAATAAAATTGCTTTTCAATTCTGGCACGAACAACACTTCATTCAGCGTAATTTCAATGTTATTGATTTTTAATAATACTTAACCAACTCCTAAAGCATTCAAAAAATTATTTGATGCTGACTGTATTTTATGATCCCGTATATTTTGCATATCAATAAATAAATTTTTATCACAACACATGTGAGAGGTTGTACCACTATCCAAACACCATTTGTTTTCTTTTAATACACAGTTTAATTTCACCAATAAAAGCGAAAAATTAGTTTTTCTATTGTTGTCGCGTTTCATCGGAGAATTATTGCACTCATTAGCATAATGACCTCTTTTACGACACAGATAACACTTAATTTTATTTTTAAACTGTTTTTTATGTTTTTCGTTAGTTAAAAGCACGTGTTCAGTACTCACAACATTACCGATTTCACCCTTGTTATTATTTCTTCGTTGCTCTTCTTCTAAGATTTTTATTTTTAAATTATGCAAGCTTGGAAGCTCATCCCGTGAGTCGATGGCAACCACAAAGTTTTCATATTTGTCTGGCAATACACATAGTAACATAATTACTACAACTTCATCGGGTATTTCTATTCCAACCTCAGACATTTTATCAAGAATGCCGAAAAACATTTCCACATATTCTTTTATAGACTGATTTACATCTACTTTTAATCTCATTAGTTGTTTGAAAAGAGAACATTTCGATGTAGGTCCTTTAGGCTGAAAAATTTGCTCCAATCTATCCCATGCGTCTTTAGATGTACTACAGCTTTTGACATGGATCAAAATTCCACTCTTAACACTTAAAATTATAGTGGCTAACGCATTCGAATCCTTTTTATCCCACGTCGTTTTGTTGGCTGGTGTATCACCTTCCGTTTTAACCTGTGTTCCGTTCACGTATTCCCATATTTCACTATGAATTAACACATTTTTCATCTGAATCTTCCAGGTATCGTAATTGTTGTCATCTAGTTTATCAATTTAGTACAGGGAACTCATCCTTACCCAAATGTTGTCACCAGCTTAAAAACAAAAAAAATAGATGACTTAAATCTTATATTTTTCAAAACATGGCCTGGGCCCATAACCTGTTGGTTATACGATGTTAATCAAACAGAATTTTGCGGTGAACTCACTTATAATTTTAATTACATGATTTATTTCATTTATACTTTTTTACATAATTCAAATATTAAATATAATACAAGATAACATGTTTTTGTAATAACAAGTTATACATATTTTTACAAAATAATTTGCAGGGGTGGTCAACAGTTATATTAATAAAGTTTTTCAACCACTTATACCGGCAACGCATTTATAAATATAGACGGCATTATGATTGCAACTGAGTCGATCGAGCAATATTACGAAATACTCAAGGAAGTTCTTTGTGTATTGCATAAAAATTGTGTAGAGCTAAATATTTCAAAATGTTATTTTGTTCAACCGAATATAGTCTTTTGGGCTATTAAGTGAATTCTGATGGAATACGTCCATCACAACGACATATTAATTCTATTAAAAATTTTGCGATTCCTTGTAATACTAACGACGTTCATAGATTTAGAGGACTTGCAAGTTATTTTCGTAAGTTCATTTTAAATTTTGCTATAATAGCTAAGCCACTTTACGATGATTTACGAAAAAATATAAAGTTTTATTTTGGTGAAAATGAATTCCGTGCATTTGAAATTTTAAAACCAAATTAATTACAGCACCTGTTTTAAGTCTGTATAATCATGAATACGAAACGCAATTGCATACCGATGCAAGCCGAAGTGGTTATGGAGCCATTTTGCTCCAGGAACAAACTGATAGACACTTCTATTCCGTTATGTTCTTTAGCCGTAGAACAACCGAACCCGAAAAAAAATACCATTCATTTTAATTGTAAACGTTGCCGATATTTTATCCCTGGTTAAACATTCCAATTGAAACCAATTGAAAAAACTTAATTGGATTAATCGGAATTCTGCATTGGGAATTTTCAATTAATTCCTATTCAAAAAATTTATTTCCAATACAATCCTATTCATTCCTGTTAAATATCTCTATTTTATTTTTCAACCGGAATCTATAGGAAATGTATATAAATAGGAATTAATTGGAAATTTCCATTGCAGAATTCCGATTAATCCTATTCATTCCTATTAAATCTTTTCCAATTAAATCCTGTTAAATTTATAAGATTGTTTAATTTTTTTCTAAGTTCCTTTTTCCTATTGAATCTCTTGATTTCTGTCCGATTGAAATTCAATTGGAAATTTCCTTTAGAACCTTCCTACAGAACCTCTTTTCCTGTTAAATTCCATTCATTCCGATTGAATTTTAATTAAACTAAACTTCCTATTTTAACTTCCTTTTATTAAACTAAACTTCTTATTTTAAACTTCCTATTAAACCAATTCAATCCAATTTAATCCTATTGAATTTATATTGGATTTAATAGGATTCAATAGGTTTGAATTGGAATGTTCAACCAGGGATGATTTGCAAAGGTTTCATATATATTTACACGGTATCCATTTCGAGATTTATACCGATTGCAATGCATTGAAGCAATTGTCTATCGAAAAAAGACTTAAATAACCGAATTGCTAGATGGGCATTATCTTTTGCTAATTACGACTATGAAATTTGTCACCGAGGTAATAGTCATATGAGGCACGTTGATGCTCTAAGTCGTATGAGCAATAAATAGTATATTATTTTTGACGGATTGTACTTTGTCACAAAGGCTAGCCTCTTTACAGCTTACCGACAAATCAATCAAACAGATTTACGATTCTCTATGCGAAAGTGGAGATACCGATGATTATAAAGTTCATAATTCTTTAGTATATCGAAAAGATAAAAATGATAAATCGATGCTTGTCGTACCCGTTTTATTAGAAGAAGAAATTATCCGTAGATACCATGACATAGGTCATGTAGGTATAAATAAAACTATCGAATTAATTAAACGATTTTATTGGTTTTCCGAAATGACAGAAAAAGTTCAGTCGTTTATTGGTCGTCGTTTAAAATATTTAGCACTTAACCCTAAAAATGGTAAAAAAGAAGGATTTCCTCATTTAGTTGATAAATCAAATGTTCCAATGCTATCAAATGGTACATATTCACCACCTGGGTCCACTCGAAGTTACCCGGAAGAAAAATAAATATCTTCTTGTTATTGTCGATGCGTTCACGAAGTTCGCAAGATTATATCTATATCCAACCAAGACTACGAACACCGCCGAGGTCATTAGAAGTTTAAAAGACTATTTTAATACTTTTAGTGTTCCTAAACGGTTTATATCCGATCGCGGTACTTGTTTTACGTCAAAACAATATGAAAAGTTTTGTGTAGACCGTGATATCGTTCATATTCTACCACAGTCTAACGGACAAGTGGAACGATGGAACCAAACTCTTGTGCCGATTATAGCCAAACTTATTGATCCGGAAAAAGGAATTTCCTGGGATTCAGTGGTGGTATGATTGAATAAAAATCCGACTCGGAAATATTATAACTATTTGGAAATTTAAAATGGCTTATGATTGAAAGTATTTTTAACAATTCTGTCGGAAAAAATTTTCGAATCCATTTTGCTTGTCGGAAATTTATATTTGACGTTTTGTTGTAAATTATATTTATACGTTATGTTTTTTTTATATATCATTTTTGTATTTGTTTAATAAACATTTTACAACGGAGAAGCTATCCATAATCATAAAAAAAACTAAACTCGCCATTTAAACTATATATTCTATCAATATCAACTCAAAACAAATGATAAATACGAATATTAAAAGGTTTTGACATTTTTAAATTCTGTACTGAATGGGTGCGTTTATATGAGAATCAAAAATATTACGAAACATTTCAATCATGCGTTGGAAAAAATTTGTGGTAGTATTTTCGATTCGTATAAAAATTTCCGATCAAATTCAATCATACCACCACAGTACTTATTCAAACCGAGTATATTTTAAATAATACCGTGAACCGAACTATTAAAACGTCTCCGTCTATTGCCCTTTTTGGTGTAAACCAATGTCGGGTAAATGATTCCGTAGAAAATCTTATCAATAAGATTAATGAAAAACAAAAAGAACGTAATCTTTTGGAAATTCGTAAAGAAATTGTAGAACGACGAAAGACGCTCAAGCAAAAAATAAAATTGGGTTTGATAAAAAGAGAATTCCCAGTTACGATTATAAAGTAGGTGATTACGTCTTAATCAAAAATATAATAAACGAACCCAGTTTAAACCAAAAATTTTTGGTAAAATTTCGAGGTCCTTACGTTGTGACTGAATGTTTACCTAACGATCGCTATAGGATAGAGGATATTTCAGGGCAGAAACTTACCAACCGACCGTTTCATGGGGTATTCGCACCGTTTAATATGAAGCTGCTACCAGATCAATCGAGGGTGATTCCAACGTCGGGATCGGCCGAATGAAGTAATTTTAATAAAAGTTTAAATTTGAATTGTAACGTATTTTACACGTATTATAGCATTTTCGATTGAGAACCAGTTCATAACTAGTTTTTTTTTTAATATAAAAAAATTATTTCCCCTCCAAATCATTTTCGATCGAAGCAAAATAAAAAAACTAGTTCAACCAGTTGTGCATTTTTTCCCCTTTTGAAGAACTAGTTTTATTTTCAGTTATTTTTGAGTTTTACTTATACTATGACAAAAAGTACACACAACAAACGCTAAATCAAAACGTTATAATTATAACGCAGCATCATATAAATAATTTAATCTTATTGAAGTAAAACTTTATGCGCGTTTTAAGAATTTGGCAACGGAAGATCAAAAAACGAATATTATATTCGGCAAATATACGATACAATTCAATTATGACACACACATAAATGTTGACATATAAATGTCGGAAGTAGTCATTTGAACAGATATATAACCATATATATTCATCTCTATCATACTACAGTCTGATTTTGAATTTTAAACATATACATGCACACAATTCCAAAAAACTTAAGTAGAAATTTAAACACAATAAAATAAAAAAGAAACTAGAAGTAAAAAAGGCAAACGAATATTATGTTCGGCAAGTATGCGACAATTCGATTATGTGTATTGTATTTTGTACGCTTCAGTATCGTATTAAACGTTGAATGAGTTGGACGTGTCGATCTTAGATTTAAATATCTAATAATATAATATTCGTAATATTTTATTGAGTTTCGTAATTTTTTAAATTTAAATTTTGAATTGTTTTAGTTTTTTGAAGTAAAACTTCTTTAGGCCTGGTTATAGTAGTCATTGTGGTCATGGTAGTCATGGTGGTAATAGTGGTCATGGTGGTCATAGTGGTGTAGTATCCCCAAATTAACATCCAAATAAACATTACCAAATAATATTATAACCAATTATTACCAATGTAAATTCAATAAATATTATTTGTGCAAAATCAACAATCTTAAAATCAATTATTACAAAACACTTTCTTTTAAATTAAATTAAATTAAAATACAAAATTAACAATCTTCAAATTAATTATTGCGAAACACTTTTTTAAATTAAATTAAATTAAAATACAAAATTGACAAATTAGGATTAAGTAATACGCGACATACATCAACAAATAATAATATTTTATAAAATTTAGATTGGTAATCAATTTTTAGTTTTTATGAAAAATGGGTTGATTAAGAAAAGTTTTTTGAATTAATAACTAGTCTAACGGTAACCACAGAACTAAACAGTCAGTCGGGAAACAAAAAACAATACAGTCGTTTTGTAGCTAATAGTTAATTTAAAAAACAGTTTTTACACTAAATCAATTTAACAGTCATTTTAGACTAATCAATTAAGACAATCAAGTTTATCAATTAACCAGTTCAATATCTGGAAATTAGTGAATTAAGTGTATCAATTTAACCGATTAACCAGTTCAATATCTGGAAATTAGTATATTAAGTGAATCAATTTAATTAATTAACCAGTTCAATATCTGGAAATTAATCAATTAAGTGAATCAATTTAGTCATAATATAGGGTTAAACCCGATTATAAAATACAATATAAAAATAAACATTTATTCACATTTTTAAAAAAATAAATATAAAAATAAACGTTTTATTCACTACACGCTTCACTTGAATTCCACCACACTTTCAACAACTGGTAGTGTATCAAAGTTAATCACACTACATCTCAACATAGTAGTGTACGTAAAATAATTACACTACATTTTATCATATAGTAGTGTTATACAATATTGGCACTACATTTGGCGCAGCCGGTTATCCTTACCGACAAAAGGAGAAGGAATTTAAAGGAGTAAACGAACAGCAAACCCATTTATTACAATTGGATACGAACAACGAGCTGTGTTCCAGCCCCAATAGAATTTAAAAAAAAACTGGAATATCCGTAATAAAAGGAAGGATCACCATCATCAACTTCACCAACATAAATAAACTTCGTGTTCAAATAATTTGGTAAGATTTTTCAAACATAATTAGTAGTAAGTTAGTTCAGTCATACTGCATAATACGTTAACAGTTGTAAAACAGATCAGAAAATTTTTTTTTTATCTAAATTCGATTTAACTCTTAACTTAAGTTTTATCCCAGTTCGAAATTTGGTTATAATTTGTTTTATATTCAATCCGTATTTCCCTGTACTCAATCCCATAATTCGTTTTCCTGCAATTTTCATTCAATATGCTATTTGATATGGTTAACCTATACGAAGTAGTAAAACTAGTCGAAAAACTAGACGGTGATGCCGACGATATTGACGAGGAAATAGAACGCTTTATATTTCGTGCTACAACAATTACATTAAAATTGAACGTCCTAGATCAGATAGTTTTTGCACAATTACTGGTTAGACGTATCACAGGTAAAGCCCTCCTAGCCGTTGAAAACAAGTCATTCAAATCAGTCGAAGACCTAGGATGCATATTACGGAATTACTTCCCACCTTCCACCAGGCAATTAGAGGGAACAAAAGCCCATACGTTTGCTCAACTCACACAATGTTTAAGCTCTACAACGTCAAACTTTGCATTAAAGATGGCTAATAATCTGCCTAGATTCCCTCTATTTAACCACCCACCTTCAAATACAACATACACCCCTGCAGAAAGTATAACAAAAACTGATAAACCCTCTCAACTGACATTACTGAATGTGAACAATATAATTCCACAAAATCAAAACGTAGATCACATTACCCCACTGCCTTTATCATCTGATATACCATCTTCTCCATCGTTTTCTGCTGCTCATGCAATTTCAAATGTTCCTAAAACAAACCTGTCGAATTCTACGCAACATCCAACATTTCCTTCAGTATCAAACTACCATGAGAAACTGCAATCCCGTTTACCCTCTTATTCATATTTACAGCCAGAAGTAGAAAATATGCCTAACCCTTATAGTACAACTCAAAGTAGCTCCAGTAATTTATCACACATTCCACCATATATCTTTGATCAAAATTCCCCATATCCCTCACACCCACCTTCCAATATATCTTGTTACCAACCAGAAAACATAAACAATACAAATTCTCAAGCAAAACGACCTAATTCCAACACAAATGTTACATCAAAATTAAACTTCAATGTAAACTCTAAATCTTCAAAAGCATCTTCAAAGTTTTTACAAAGTACAAAACTAAATTTACCGGACAATTCTGACGTAGAGCCCGAACCATTAATCAAACAAGAAAGGGTTGCACCTACATTACATTTTAGCCCGTCTTGTATTTTCTTGTCAAATAATTTCCCAAATCCAGAAAATAATGCATCAAGTCTGCTTCCAATTCTTCCACATGGTTCTGCTGATAATTCTTCAAGTTCACAGCATTCAAACTTAAAAGATAAACTCGAAACAAATGATAACAAATTTGCTAAAATGCCAAACGGCTCACGCGAAGCAAAACCAAATTCAATCCTCGTTGTAAGCAATCTTACAGAAAAAGTTCTATTATCTAAATCAATCATTCAAAATATCCAGAAAACTCCGACTGACCCAATTCAAATTACAGAGCCCTATCCAACCCTTTTCGTAAACAATCTTACAGAAAACGTTCAAATTTTAAAGCCCAATTCAACATCTCTTGTAAACACTATTACAGAAAATGCTCTGTTATCTTTATCAGATACACATAGTAGCCAAAAATTTCCGACTAACAAAACTAGGTCAAATACGCCCAACAATAACTCAGACAAATCACAAATTAAATCAAAAATTATTTCAACGCCAATTCTGTATTCCCAAGTTCTAAAACAAAACATGTCCCGAAACTTAATGCATATTCCTATAAAAAGTTCGAACACAACGCAAATTTCATCAATACCAACCAAATTAAAAAATACTAAAAATTATACACACCATAAACTACAAACTCCCATTTTGAAATGCCAAACTAATTCTAATCGTCACAAAAACAAAATCCAGAAATCAGAAAACCCAACCAAGAAAAATCAATATTTGCCCTCAACTATGGTAGTGGAAAAGAAATCGTCAAACAAAGAACCAAATATCAAATTACACAGCCGCCGAAGTATATCTAAAACGATTAACACAAATATGAAATTTCGAAAAAACAAAACCGATCAACATACGATTAAGCTCCAACCAAGCAGTCCCTATCACTCTGACACCAAAAATATTAAAACGACGAACCAATCTGTTACGATAAACGACAATGACCCTACTAACAAAATAACTGTAAACAAACGTGACCAAAAGATTTATCAAAACCAGAAACGTTTTCGTACAACCCCACCCAGACGTATTGAAAATCGAATACACTGTCCATTACTACTTTCCAAACTGTGGAAATCAATTCTACTATATCTTAGCCTTTCGTGTATTCATGTCAAGAAAACTACTGCCTTACAACTTACACTTCCGATTATAACCAATATAATACAATTTCATTCGTATTCGTATAATTCAGTTAATTGGCTTGAAAGTCTGTTCCAGAAATTTCGTGTCTGTTTTTACAATAATTTACTACCAGCATCTCGTAAAATCATATTCGATAAAGGAGAAGTTTTCAACTTCATTGCAAAAATTTACATAACCGTTGTTCAGGACAATACATATTTATTAATCAAACACATAAATCAAATTGGAAATAACTTTCCTTCAAAATTACTTTCTAACGATAAAATTTCCACATTTTTAAAAACAACAGCTTTCTAAAAAAATATCAAATTCCGTTTAAACCAACCTAAAACATAGGTAAACCAAATCATCTTATCCTAAACATAATACTAATCTAAACCACAAGTAAATCAAACCTACCTATTCTAAACCTAATACTAACCTAAACCATAAGCCAACCAAACAAACCTATCCTAAATACAATACTAATATACACCACAAGTAAACCAAACCAACTTATCCTAAACCTAATACTAGCCTTAACCATAAGTCAAATCTAAACAATTTATACAATATACAAGAAACATAATAATCGAAAAACAATAATCTTATTACCAATACTGATTCCGATCAATAATCAATACAATCAATAAAAATAATAATTTTAAAATCATTAAGCATAAATACATATTATATTACGACAATAATTTTAAGATACGCAAGCTAATCAAACATAACATAATTTTTAACGGAAACAAAAACAAATACTTTACTACTATTTTTATTTACTATTACTAAGTCTTCATATTTCATAACATATGTAATCAAATTTAATTAGCAAAATTCATTTCAAATAAACAAAATTGTTGAACTCATTTTATTCTTATAATAAAACAAGAATAGCTGAATTTATTATTCAGAAATACATATTGCGAAAAGAAAACAATTTCTTTAAAAACTTTTTTTACAAATTTCTGTCATTGAAAATAGTTTTACAATAATAATAAACAAATAATCCTAATATCAAAACAAAAAGAATTTGACCCACATCAAAACATAGGAAACAAAAACAAAATGCATTTAATCTAAATAAAAAGAAAATAAAAAAACATTTTTAAAATACATAAAAACAATTAACATATTTGCAATTCACATCCTACCGGCTGCGCCAAATGTAGTGCCAATATTGTATAATATTGTATAATATATTTTGATCAAAGATATATGGTGGAATGTGTTATAAATTACTGGAGCTACTTTGAGTTGTACTATAAGGGTTAGGCATATTTTCAATCATTCAAAATATCCAGAAAACTCCGACTGACCCAATTCAAATTACAGAGCCCTATCCAACCCTTTTCGTAAACAATCTTACAGAAAACGTTCAAATTTTAAAGCCCAATTCAACATCTCTTGTAAACACTATTACAGAAAATGCTCTGTTATCTTTATCAGATACACATAGTAGCCAAAAATTTCCGACTAACAAAACTAGGTCAAATACGCCCGACAATAACTCAGACAAATCACAAATTAAATCAAAAATTATTTCAACGCCAATTCTGTATTCCCAAGTTCTAAAACAAAACATGTCCCGAAACTTAATGCATATTCCTATAAAAAGTTCGAACACAACGCAAATTTCATCAATACCAACCAAATTAAAAAATACTAAAAATTATACACACCATAAACTACAAACTCCCATTTTGAAATGCCAAACTAATTCTAATCGTCACAAAAACAAAATCCAGAAATCAGAAAACCCAACCAAGAAAAATCAATATTTGCCCTCAACTATGGTAGTGGAAAAGAAATCGTCAAACAAAGAACCAAATATCAAATTACACAGCCGCCGAAGTATATCTAAAACGATTAACACAAATATGAAATTTCGAAAAAACAAAACCGATCAACATACGATTAAGCTCCAACCAAGCAGTCCCTATCACTCTGACACCAAAAATATTAAAACGACGAACCAATCTGTTACGATAAACGACAATGACCCTACTAACAAAATAACTGTAAACAAACGTGACCAAAAGATTTATCAAAACCAGAAACGTTTTCGTACAACCCCACCCAGACGTATTGAAAATCGAATACACTGTCCATTACTACTTTCCAAACTGTGGAAATCAATTCTACTATATCTTAGCCTTTCGTGTATTCATGTCAAGAAAACTACTGCCTTACAACTTACACTTCCGATTATAACCAATATAATACAATTTCATTCGTATTCGTATAATTCAGTTAATTGGCTTGAAAGTCTGTTCCAGAAATTTCGTGTCTGTTTTTACAATAATTTACTACCAGCATCTCGTAAAATCATATTCGATAAAGGAGAAGTTTTCAACTTCATTGCAAAAATTTACATAACCGTTGTTCAGGACAATACATATTTATTAATCAAACACATAAATCAAATTGGAAATAACTTTCCTTCAAAATTACTTTCTAACGATAAAATTTCCACATTTTTAAAAACAACAGCTTTCTAAAAAAATATCAAATTCCGTTTAAACCAACCTAAAACATAGGTAAACCAAATCATCTTATCCTAAACATAATACTAATCTAAACCACAAGTAAATCAAACCTACCTATTCTAAACCTAATACTAACCTAAACCATAAGCCAACCAAACAAACCTATCCTAAATACAATACTAATATACACCACAAGTAAACCAAACCAACTTATACTAAACCTAATACTAGCCTTAACCATAAGTCAAATCTAAACAATTTATACAATATACAAGAAACATAATAATCGAAAAACAATAATCTTATTACCAATACTGATTCCGATCAATAATCAATACAATCAATAAAAATAATAATTTTAAAATCATTAAGCATAAATACATATTATATTACGACAATAATTTTAAGATACGCAAGCTAATCAAACATAACATAATTTTTAACGGAAACAAAAACAAATACTTTACTACTATTTTTATTTACTATTACTAAGTCTTCATATTTCATAACATATGTAATCAAATTTAATTAGCAAAATTCATTTCAAATAAACAAAATTGTTGAACTCATTTTATTCTTATAATAAAACAAGAATAGCTGAATTTATTATTCAGAAATACATATTGCGAAAAGAAAACAATTTCTTTAAAAACTTTTTTTACAAATTTCTGTCATTGAAAATAGTTTTACAATAATAATAAACAAATAATCCTAATATCAAAACAAAAAGAATTTGACCCACATCAAAACATAGGAAACAAAAACAAAATGCATTTAATCTAAATAAAAAGAAAATAAAAAAACATTTTTAAAATACATAAAAACAATTAACATATTTGCAATTCACATCCTACCGGCTGCGCCAAATGTAGTGCCAATATTGTATAACACTACTATATGATAAAATGTAGTGTAATTATTTTACGTACACTACTATGTTGAGATGTAGTGTGATTAACTTTGATACACTACCAGTTGTTGAAAGTGTGGTGGAATTCAAGTGAAGCGTGTAGTGAATAAAACGTTTATTTTTATATTTATTTTTTTAAAAATGTGAATAAATGTTTATTTTTATATTGTATTTTATAATCGGGTTTAACCCTATATTATGACTAAATTGATTCACTTAATTCACTAATTTCCAGATATTGAACTGGTTAATTGATAAAATTGATTGTCTTAATTGATTAATTTCCAGATATTGAACTGGTTAATTAATTAAATTGATTCACTTAATATACTAATTTCCAGATATTGAACTGGTTAATCGGTTAAATTGATACACTTAATTCACTAATTTCCAGATATTGAACTGGTTAATTGATAAACTTGATTGTCTTAATTGATTAGTCTAAAATGACTGTTAAATTGATTTAGTGTAAAAACTGTTTTTTAAATTAACTATTAGCTACAAAACGACTGTATTGTTTTTTGTTTCCCGACTGACTGTTTAGTTCTGTGGTTACCGTTAGACTAGTTATTAATTCAAAAAACTTTTCTTAATCGACCCATTTTTCATAAAAACTAAAAATTGATTACCAATCTAAATTTTATAAAATATTATTATTTGTTGATGTATGTCGCGTATTACTTAATCCTAATTTGTCAATTTTGTATTTTAATTTAATTTAATTTAAAAGAAAGTGTTTTGTAATAATTGATTTTAAGATTGTTGATTTTGCACAAATAATATTTATTGAATTTACATTGGTAATAATTGGTTATAATATTATTTGGTAATGTTTATTTGGATGTTAATTTGGGGATACTACAGTGGTAATGGTGATCACGGTGTTCACGGTGGTTATGGCGGTCATGGTGGTCACGGTGGTCATGGTGGTCATTGTGTTCATTGTGGTCATGGTAGTCATAGTGGTCATGGTGGCTATGGTGGTTATGCTAATTAATTAACGATTCTAACGAGCCTAAGTATGTAGAAATCGATCTTAGAAAAGCGATTTATCTTAATTTTTCTTCTTACATATACGAAAATTCACTAATTCATAGTAATCTTTTTTCAAAGAAAAAAATTAATTTTTTTGGTTAAATTTATAATAATTTTTCATTCAAAAGCCACATTTTTCCAAAAGAAATCAATAAATTAAACTAGATTTATTGTATGATGGGTATTTGCATCTGTAGTTTTCGACCACTTGAATGGTGTATTGTGTACCTTCCTCGTCTTTAGTTAGAATGCTGTTCTATCATCAACTCCGTCCGTGTCATCAACTTAACACCGAGTTCGGCGGTATCATTAACAACATGCAAACTTTGGCAAAACAACGTGGCTTTGACGAAATCCTCATTCCGATGGGTCATGTAGCAAAAAATCAATACAAATTCTAAATCAATTAAAAAAACTCTGAGTTATTTCTGTGACAAAATCACTAATGTTCTTATTAGCAAAAAGTTGCATATGTTTGACTGCGTCAAAATCTTTTTTGCGAGTTTGGGGTGCGATGGGGATGTCGTGCTGGGACCTCAAGGTTTTGAACCATTTTTCGTTTTTCATCAAACGAAATATCTGGGTCGAAAAAAGCGAAGCCAATATTTGCTTCCGTTAAATAGTGAAGATGATAACAAATTTTGCTCAACATTTCTTCTGAAACTCTTTGGTCAATTTTGATGAAATCCAAATCCTGATTTGCGGCTGCTGTTACATCTATGCATTTGAACCAAATTTTTACATACAACATAATCAGAAAAATGCAAACGTCTCGAAAAAATGCAAACGGCGCGATTTGTCGGACCTGGGCGTTTGAATTTGTAATTCTCAATGTTTTCGCCAAGAAAAATCAATGTAGCTTCCAAAAATTCTTTATATTCGCTGCGTGGGTGTGATTTTTCCAACTCTTCATGACAAAAAATTACTAGAGCTTCTCACGAGTGTTTTAGAATTTTGCTTCCCAGTTTTTTGTCCGATATTCCATTTTTGAACATTGTTGGGTTAATTTTACCATCGTCCCATGCCTTTTGAAATTTGTTGAACAGATAAACATCGGTTGCTATGGTCTTTCCAAATTAGAGATCATAAACAGCCCGTAGTTTAATCTCCTGTATGTGATGACGACATGGGAATCGAATCAAGTTGTGGCCAATCTTTTTTTCCACCTTGTTCTGGTCCAGCGTTACTTGATGTCGTGTCGTAACACATGGCTTCGACTTTATCAGTAAGATCCCATTCTTCAAGGCATTCATATATCGCATTCGCAATCGATAAGCCGCTCCCTTCTTTGCATTATGGAACCGTTAATAACTTCTCAATATTACCAAATGTTACTATGGTTGGCAAACGATCTATTTTACCATGTCCAGTTAATTCTGCTAGCAATGTATCCAAAAAAAATTTGTGTTACTCAAACAAAGTCTAAATCCAACATAAAAATTTATTTTTTCTGAATTTTCGCAGAAATTTTTTTGATTTAAGAAGAAGAAATTCGATAAAAACGCTTTCCTAAGATCGATTTCTACATACTTAGGCTCGTTGGAATCGTAAAGTAATTAGCTTTTAATAAAAAATCGAAATTATGAGATTTATTATATATTAAGATGATTATATCTGATAAACATAAAAAATCCTATTATTCTGCTAATTTTCTTATCTTCAACGTCACTGCGCGGTGGGTAATTATTTTCCGATTTCAGTAAAACTGCATACACTTCATTTTCGAGTCAAAAGGAACATAATTAGTCGGTGGGAGGGATGAAAATAACAACTTCATTAGTTAGGTCTTGTCTAGGTCATGGTGGTCATGGTGATCATGGTGTTCACGGTGGTTATGATGGTCATATTGTTCATGGCGGTCATGGTGGTCATGGTGCTAACGGTGGTCACGGTGGTCATGGTGTTCATGATGGTCGTGTTGGTGTCACGGTGGTCATGGTAGTCATGGTGTTTAGATTTTGCATCCCGGGCTTTCCCGGGCGGGAAAAAATATTTGTGTTGATTAAATTTGTTTTGTTATATAGAAAAATGAGTGGTGTAATCTTTGCACGCGGTTGAAATAAATGTCTTTGGCTACTGTGGTAGGTATTAATAAAAAGATGAAATATAAAATAAATATGTCATATTGCAATTTAGAGTTGCATTTCATGATAATATAATTTGCAGCATGTGTAATAAAAAGAAATATTTACATAATGTGTACTTTGTAAGTCAATTCAATTATTAACATAATTGAAATATGAAATTAGAGGTTTATGACAAATTTGCTAAATTTTTTGAAAAATGCATCAATTGTTGTACCAATTGTTAAATTAAGTGGACATGCATTCATCGTGAAATTTAATTTGTAATACGTTGTAAGACTTTGAAAAACATGTAAATATGGCTTTTTATTACACATTGTTGCAAATTATATTATCAAGAATATTAGAAAGAAACTCTAAATTTCAATATTATATATCTATTTTATTTTATATTTAATATTTTTAGTAATACCTGCTGCAGTGGCCAAAGAAGTTTTACTTCAACAGCGTGTAAAGATTACGCACTTCATTTATTTTTAATTATTTAACATTTATATGTTGTTAAGTGCCACTGTAGGTGGCTTGGACTTTTAAACAACAATTTTTTTATTACCTAAAAATAAACCAAATGCGGGATACACAGTTTGTCCCCAGACGAATTTAAAGTTTGGAATCTCTTAGAATATAAATCTAGCCTTGCATCTTACTATCAAAAAAAAAACTACTAATAACCACAACATAAAAATTAATGAAAATTAAACTTAGCTTGTGTAGCAGAGTTGATTGTAGATGAGCGACTTCGTCCCTGCTTGTCACCAATCCGTTTCCTCAATTTCCAACAAATGAATTTCAAATTTCGCTTTCCACAATGTCCTATTCCCAAAGCAATCTGTATTTGGTTATTATTTTTTTCCAGTCAACTGCTTTTCATTTATATAAAAAAAATGTCCATATCTTTCCTCCAGTTTCTTAAATATTTCCAAACTCTATATATATTTTTGATTACCAATTTGTGTATTATGAATTGTGAAATAAACAAAAAAACAATTCTGCTCATCCAGCCAAAAAGAATTCCTTCCAGTTTTAGAAACTAGAACACTGGAGGACACTTAACCTTGCCATAAATAAAAACTCAGTTTGGTGCCAAATAACTTATGTGTGAATTTATTTATAATTTAACCAAGTTCACTTTCGTTTGTTCAAGTTATTCTTTAATTATTCAATAAACTATTTTACATTTATTTATTTTTGTTTGTTAACACCAAAAAGAGAAAAACCATCAAAGTCGGAAATACAATACGAATTGCATTCAAAAATGTGTTTTTCGTTTTACCTCTTCTAATGTCATCGTGTAATACCAAGGATTCAGCAAAAATTAGTAACGACATCTGTTCGTTAGAATTGGAAATAAAATTGAGTATGTTCGTTTGTTTTTTTATAGTATATTCGAAATTTAACTAGCCGTTAAGTATTAGCAAATTTTAAAATTATTATTAATGTAAAAGTGAACTGAAACTATTGAAATACATTTTATTGAATTAGAAAAAGAAGATGAATTGGTTTTATTGTTGTTTAGGCGAATATAGCGGACGTTACACCATGAATTCAAGGTAAAAACCAAGGTATTTACCCTTGAAATCACAAAAACGTCGTCACCCCCTCTACGTCAGAAACCACCGAACTACTTCCCACAACTAATCTGTATCTGGGATCGAGATACCGACAGTCACTGGCGTCAAGACCGATGACCGGTTCCAACACTCATGAGGTCCCTAGGAACTTCACTGAGTATTGAGACCGACCATCCATCCGAACGTCAGCACCATGGACACCCCGATACTACCAGTAAGTATGACACTGAAGATGTGAACCCCAGAGACAACAACCAGACAGAGGAACTACCCTACCTAACGAAAAGACATCATTCCCTGATGTCTTTCGCGTGATGGACTCCAAGATTCTTACCGCTCATATCTGTGCACTCATAGAGTACATTTCCAATCTTAGTCTTAATCATCGCAGGTAAGAACTTTGGAGCCAATTTTGCCGAGAATTTTTTTGTTGCGTCACTCAAATGATGTTGCCGTACAAACACACGTTGTTGTGGTTGAAAAGTCCGTAGTTTAGATCGCAGGTTGTACTGATGTTGCGATTTTTTGAAGGCTGCTTTTAAATTTTGTTGAACCCGGTTCCTAAGCAGAGTCAAATGATCAGAACGTTCTAATTCCTCACCAGCATCTTCACTAAGCTGGTGTAGTGATCTCAACAAATGGTAAGTATTTCCATCCGAGATTGGATGTTGACCAAATAATAGATAGTACGGTGAGTACTTGGTAGCTGAATGTACTGCAGCCCGCAGTGCATAAGCGATTTCACCAATCTGTGAATCCCACTTGGTATGTTGACCTTTAATGAACGCTCGAATTGCTGCTAGAACTGACCTATTGACCCGCTCTGACGCGTTGCTTTGAGGACTATAGACACCGGTCCTAATGTGTTTAATGCCGAAATCTGACAAAAGACTTTGAAAGTTCCTACTAGTGAACTGCTTGCCATTGTCACTGTGTAGAAACTCTGGTACCCCATATGTAAGAAACACTTCATTCCTTAGAAAAGCATTCACCTTCGGTGAAGTTGCGTTTCTAAGTGGTTTCAGTAGTACAAACTTCGTAGCATGATCCAGAACTATCAATAACACCGTATTCCCAAGTGTAGAACGAGGGTACGGTCCCAAAAAATCTATATAGACTCTCTGCCATGGACGTGCTGTTTCGAATTGATATTGCATCGGAGGACGCAATATCTGATTCGTGGCTTTTGTTTGTTTACATGTGTCGCAGGACACAAGATAGTTGTGTACCTGTGATGCCATGCCCGGCCAATAATAAAGACGTCGAAGTAATTCTAAAGTCTTTTTAACACCTCCATGAGCAGCAGTACTATCATTATGATGTTTCTGAATCATGTTTGAAGTCATCGGTTTTGGTACCCAGAGTTTCCACACAGGAACATCGTTAGGTATTGCATCAGGTCTTGGCTCAATACGAATGTATAGCTTATCATCCACGACTTTGACTGATGGAAAGTCCTTGGGTGATGAATGAACCTTAGCTATCATATCCGTATATTCTTTGTGCCGATAACCTTCATTGTCGATTTTAATGTCGTTAATGTGATGTGTTAATGCTTCCGTCAATTCCTCGTGTGTATCGTCATAAAGACGAGATAGAGCATCAGGGACTATATTTTGGGTACCTTTTTGGTGGACAATGGTAAAATCCATATGTTGGAGTTTTAGGCTCCACCTAGCCAGACGACCACTCAAGTCTTTCTGTGACATTAGCCACTTCAGACTTGAGTGATCAGTCACAATTGTAAATCGGTGACCTTCAACATAGCCCCTGAATTTCTTCACACTCAGAATTGCCGCAAGACATTCAAGCTCAGAAACCGAATAATTTCTTTGAGCTTTATTAAGTTTTTTCGACATGAAGGCTATCGGACACTCTTGTCCGTCAGTATCAACCTGATACAACACACTACCTATCCCTATCAGACTCGCATCGCATCTAATAAAGAACTCTTTATTATAGTCAGGGTTTACTAATACTGGTGCTGTAGTCAGCAATCGTTTTAAATTTTCGAAAGCAGCTTGCGCTTCTAATGTCCATTTCAATTTCCCCGAACTCTTCTTTAATAAATCTGTAATTGGTGATACCACGCTTGCATAATTTGGTATGAAACGTTGGTACCAACCAGCCATTCCCAATAGTCTACGTATTTGTTTTACTGTAGATGGAGCTGGGTACTCTGCCACAGCTCTTACCTTGTCAGGGTCTGTTCGAAGACCATCTTCACCAACCAAAAATCCCAAGTATTTCACCTCTCTCAGAACAAATTTGCTTTTCTTGAGGTTTATGGTTAACCCAGCCGCTCTTAACAATGAAGAGACTTTGGACAGCAATTCCATATGTTCCTGGAACGTGGAAGAGACTACCAATAGATCATCTAAATAAACAAAGACATTTTCGTGATATTGATGTGGTATCACTTTGTGCATTAGCCGACACATTGTCTGGGGAGCATTGCACAATCCAAAGGGCATAACCCGGAATTGATACAATGGACGACCAGGCACTGTGAAGGCTGTCTTGTCTCTAGATGCTTCTGCCAGAGGAATCTGCCAGAAAGCATCTTTGAGATCAATACTAGAAATGTACTTTGTGCTATTTAGACGACCTAGTAAGCCATCAATCAAGGGAAGTGGGTAAGCGTCCTTTTTCGTTAGTGAATTGACACGACGGCTATCAATACATAATCTGTTTTTACCAGATTCTTTTTGTACCAACACCACTGGTGAGCACCAAGAACTGTTACTCTCTTCGATCACGCCCATTTGAAGCATTCGGTCAAGTTCGGCATAGACCTTTAGTTGAACAGCCGGCGATGTGGGATAATGCCTCTGTTTAACAGGTGCATTATCACCAACATCGATGACATGTTCAACCAAAGAAGTCTTTCCGAGCCCAGACACTTCAAATTACGGGAAAGAATCCTTGATCATATCCAGTTCATGTTGCTGATCAGTGGTGAGGTTGTGTGTATTTAAAGTTATTGGCTCTGTACGAGTCAGTTCACTAACAAAAGAAGGAACAATACCGAATTTCTCCCAGAAATCTATGCCCAGGTAGAGCTCTTCTCGTAATCCAGGGACTATATGGAACCGCATTGGTTTAGTGGAGCCATTCACAGTTATTAGAATTTCGATGTAACCCAAAATTTTATTTGCAGTACCATCCGCCGTACGAATACACGAAGTGTATTTACGGTAAGTTGTACCTGCTGATTCCAATATTTCCAAGGAATTTCTTCCAAGTATTGTGATTGACGCTCCACTATTCAATAGACCTGAAATATGTTTGTCCAAAATCCTAATTGTTAGTCGCGGCCGAGGATCCTTTGTTTCTGAAAGGATAGATGAAATACAAGCTTTACGAAATAATTTCCTCATCCTCCAATATCTGATGTTACGTTCAAGACGTCTAAAATACGTTCGATGTAATGATGGGAAATTAAATGTATTCGATGATTTTATTCGGGTTTCATTGGTGGTTGCCGATCGTCCTGCGTTCCTACATCTCTCGTCGCTTTCTTCGTGCTGTTGTTCGGACTGTGTTGAATCCATCGTTTCAATATATCCATCTCGATCTAGTTTAACATCCACCTCATAATCATCCATCCGCTGTAGCTCGCTAATTCTCAAATTTGATGTTCTGGTCGGAACTGGTGTGGACCACAAACGTTCAAACTTCTGACATAAAGTCCGAAGTTCATCAATAGAATGTATTGTTGCTACTAGTGTAGCATTCTTGAGCTCCACACTCAGTCCCTCCCGAGCAATCTCTAGCATTTCACGGTCAGCAAATGGACGTGCTAAACGACGGTTCAACGAACCAATATCCACCAGATACTCGTACACGCTCTCCTTTGACTTTTGTTTGCGGTTCAGAAGAACTCGCAAGATCGCCTTATCATCAGTGAGCGTACCGAAGGTTTGTAGGAGTCCCTCCCTTAGCACTGGATAGGTCACCACCTCATATTCATGAGTTAAATTCAGATAGTATCTGTCGGCAGCCCCCTTGAGATACCGTGGAACGATAGACCTAAGGTCGTCCCAATTCACACGGTCCCTCCTGGCAGCCGCCTCAACTCGGTGAACAAACTCATGAACATCAGGAGAGTGACCATCTCCTGTGAAGGTTGGAACCCAATTTGAGTCATAACGACTCAAATTGTTCCCACGAACCCCTCGGTACTCCACTGGTGCTAACGCTGGAGCCGCGTCACGCCATACCTGAGGAGGTTGGTTGTATGGTGGTGGTGCTGTTAGTGGAGCAGGTGGATAAACTGGTAGTTGTTGTACCTGTGGTACTGATGGATAATTTAATTGTAATTGCGGTTGTACTAATGCTGGACTATTGTGTATGTGTTCAGCTTGGAGTGATGGACCCAATTGTGGTATTGCAAAGTCCTCTACCCAATTGTTCCCCCCGAAGTTCACACCCCGAACCAGACATTCGATCTGTAGTTCGGTGGGTTCCAGACCATAGAACGGATGGTCAACGTCTAGTTGGTTTGACATTTTGATGGTAAAACCCGTAAAATTATGAACTCGCTAATAACAATACCAAAACCAATTCCCAACAACAAAAAAAAAGTTAGTACGCTGTAAATGTAAAAATAATGAAAAATGCAGAAACGAAAAAAAACCAACGAACGCCCAATTCGAAAACACAAAAATTTGTAAAAACCAAATTCCGTAAAAGAACAAAAAGACCACCGTCGTACCTAATCTTTGCTTTACCTTTCACAAAAATTCCTAAAATATTGTATATAAAAATATAATTTATTTATTTAATTTCAGATATGCTGAAACTCCTAAGTTATTTATATACCTAAAATTAGTTATTGACGATAGCACCCCTAAAAATATTTATTTATTTTTTAAAAAAAATTGAAAAATAAAAATATTTCAAAGAATGTTTATTTATTGGATGCATCGTCCTAGCTTTGAAATATTTATTTACTTTTTTAAAAAAACAAAAAATATTTATTTATGTCTTGGTGTTATTTGCTTATTTACGAAAAATTTTATTTATTTAGCTACCTAAAATTATTTAATTCTAAAAAAAATTATTTTATTTAATAAAAATTATTTATTTAATTTTTTGAAAAATTTGTTTTATTTATTTTATTTTTATTTAATAAGATAAGAGATTCCCAAAATCAAGATTCGTCTGGAGACAATTTAAAAAGTAAGTATGGTTACAATATCCATTTTGTTTAAATCTAAAATATCGCGTTCGCGAGCCCACTCCAACAATGCATGTTGGAGAACTGACTAGAAAAGCCCCTAACGACCAGATTCTACAGAACAGATTCTCCCCAACCTAATAAAACAATCACAACTGTCACGATTAGACCTTAGGTCCATTTCTACTGACCCAGTTGTGCTTGTTTAATCTACAAATAAATTACACCTAAACCTAATGCGAAAGTTGAAGAACGCTCCCGAGCACCAGACTTCAAATCCTAAACTCTATGAGAAATTGTTTTATTGTAAAAGCTAAATGGAAAAATGGAAAAGTTTTTGAATTTGTTTGAGGTGAAGCCTCTGATCCTGAAAGCAAAGTATAATTGGTTCTTCTCTTCATTATACCGAAGAAGCCTCTGAGCAAAGAATGGTACTACTGGTTTGCACCTAAGTACAAACACAGCAACACCACTCCTCGTCTCTGAGAACTTCCTCGCCGAATGAAGAGAAGAAACCAATGTTCTTCGATCGCATAACCCCGATGGCCATAGGCGATCTAAGAACGTCATTATCGTTAAAGAGTGAAGCTCTATGGATGGCTTGTTAGGCCTACCGCTAAGAAAGAGATTTATTAAACCTAGTACACGCTAATAAACATAAACCAATTCAAGGAAAAAAACCATTTACTCAAAATAAAGTACTAGCACAAATAGTACTTATTAAAAAAAAATTATTTGCAGGTAGTGCAAAAATATGTACAATGCATACCACAAGAAAATATTTACAAATTAACTATATACAAAAATAATTACAAAAATATTTACAAAATGTACAATATATACATTATATACATTGGCGGTATAAAAAAACAATCTCTGAAAAAAATTACCACCCCAAAACGGTTTTTTTCCAAACTAAAAATAATTAAATTTAATTAATTATACAATGGGGAACAGGGGCCTCCGGTGGACCAGACCACTCCTCTTCCTGTCGCGTGATCGGTGAGATGGGAACCTCCTCAACCAGCTCCTCTGTTTGAGTACTCTTGGTCGAGGAAGCTCCCAGCTCCACGACCAAGCGACTCTCCTTCTCCTTCTTCCTCCTCTCCTTCCTCTTCAAGTGAGAGCTCCTATTCTTGGCGATCCTCCTTCTCTCTCTCCAGCCCACATTTACTTCCTCATTCACCACAACCATCTCATCCGCTTCCTCATTCACCATATTCATCCCATTCGCTTCCTCATTCACGCACTCATTCACTATATCAACCACCATCCCATCCAATATTCCATCATACTGCTCTTCACAAATGTCATCCATTATCTCCAAAAATATTTTATCTTTCACCTCAACCATAATCACATTTATCACCCATTCCACCACATCCATTGCCTCATCCATTCTCTCCTTTCTCTCCACATGCTCTCTCTCATCCACCTCATTCATCCACGGCTCAAACCCCCCTGGTCGACTACACCTGATTCGCATCCCCTGACCCCTCGTATACATATTCTTAAAAAAATAAAAATTTTAAAAAAATTCCAAACACACAAAAAAAACCAATATCTGGTTTATCAACAAAAATATAAATATATATATCCCAAAAGAATATATAAAACACCAAACTGGTTTAATAATTTGTTGACCAAACCCAAAAATGTCAAAACAGGTTTTATTCGCGCCCGAATCACCTGAAAAAAGTATTTTTCGCGCCGAAAATAGCTCTAACCATACAAATTCAATAATTTCACCAGGTCTTTGTTACGGCTGCCACTTTGTTAAGTGCCACTGTAGGTGGCTTGGACTTTTAAACAACAATTTTTTTATTACCTAAAAATAAACCAAATGCGGGATACACAGTTTGTCCCCAGACGAATTTAAAGTTTGGAATCTCTTAGAATATAAATCTAGCCTTGCATCTTACTATCAAAAAAAAAACTACTAATAACCACAACATAAAAATTAATGAAAATTAAACTTAGCTTGTGTAGCAGAGTTGATTGTAGATGAGCGACTTCGTCCCTGCTTGTCACCAATCCGTTTCCTCAATTTCCAACAAATGAATTTCAAATTTCGCTTTCCACAATGTCCTATTCCCAAAGCAATCTGTATTTGGTTATTATTTTTTTCCAGTCAACTGCTTTTCATTTATATAAAAAAAATGTCCATATCTTTCCTCCAGTTTCTTAAATATTTCCAAACTCTATATATATTTTTGTTTACCAATTTGTGTATTATGAATTGTGAAATAAACAAAAAAACAATTCTGCTCATCCAGCCAAAAAGAATTCCTTCCAGTTTTAGAAACTAGAACACTGGAGGACACTTAACCTTGCCATAAATAAAAACTCAGTTTGGTGCCAAATAACTTATGTGTGAATTTATTTATAATTTAACCAAGTTCACTTTCGTTTGTTCAAGTTATTCTTTAATTATTCAATAAACTATTTTACATTTATTTATTTTTGTTTGTTAACACCAAAAAGAGAAAAACCATCAAAGTCGGAAATACAATACGAATTGCATTCAAAAATGTGTTTTTCGTTTTACCTCTTCTAATGTCATCGTGTAATACCAAGGATTCAGCAAAAATTAGTAACGACATCTGTTCGTTAGAATTGGAAATAAAATTGAGTACGTTCGTTTGTTTTTTTATAGTATATTCGAAATTTAACTAGCCGTTAAGTATTAGCAAATTTTAAAATTATTATTAATGTAAAAGTGAACTGAAACTATTGAAATACATTTTATTGAATTAGAAAAAGAAGATGAATTGGTTTTATTGTTGTTTAGGCGAATATAGCGGACGTTAAAATGTATTATGAAATTAGTTATTTTTTTCGCAAAATGTATTGTTTTTTTATTGCTTTTCAAACATTCCAAAATAAGAATTAATAAAATAACCAATTTAATTTACTCATACAATAACACTGAATGTTTGCATGTTCGAAAAAAAGAAATCGTTAAGAACTAAGTTATTAACAAGTTCTTCAATCGAAAACGACATTAGTTTTCGCGTACGGTTTTCATCCCAATGTTGTGAAGCTGATTCAAAATTTTCTATCCAACCGATACATTTCGGTAACCTCAGACGGATTTTCTTCTGAGTCTAAACTAATTAACGCTGGTGTACCCCAAGGCTCAGTATTGTCCCCAACCCTATTTTTGATTTATATCAACGAATTCTTGAAAATCACCAGCAACCCAATAAATAGTTTTGCAGATGATAGTACTCTGCACAAGTCGTTCAAGCCCCTTCCTTCAAAAGGTAAAATGCACGAACGAATTAATCCTGCCCGGAGAGACGCTGCCATAAACGTGAACAAAGACCTGAATAAAGTCGCCGACTGGGGTGACCAAAACCTTGTCAATTTCAACTCTACCAAAACACAGCTGTTGATTGTTTCCAGATTAAAGACCGAGTTCCCTAAAGATATTTTATTTAGTATGTGTGATGAACCAATAGGTGAATGTAAAAACATTCGTTTATTAGGTGTCACAGTTTCAAATGACCTACTCTGGAACGATCATGTAATGGCGATGGCAAAAAGCGCGTCTAAAAAACTCGGCCTCCTAAATAGATGCAAAAATGTTTTCACTCCATACCAATTGCTCCATGTTTATAAGTCCTATATTCGTCCCTGTATGGAGTACTGCTGTCAAGTTTGGGGTGCTGCCTCTGTTTCCATCTTGGCCCTCTTGGACTCTGTTCAAAAGCGAGCTATACGAATTGTGGGTGATCGAACTTTAACATCAAAACTTGATTCCCTACAACATCGTCGCACTGTTGCTGACCTCGTTGTTTTTTACAAATATCGTCATCAGCAGTGCTCAGATGAAATCAGCGGCATCATGCCTCAAACTTATTCTTACCCCCGTTCCACTCGGCAATCGGCTGCCGCAACCGGTGAAACGGTAAAGATCCCGCGCTGTCATACTGGCAGATCGCAGAGAGACTTCTTTGTCCGAACTGCGTACAAATGGAATAGTTTGCCGGAACACTTAGTCTCGGGTGGCTTCAACCCGCAGATGTTTAAAAAAAGCGTTAATCTACACCTTAGAACGCCAGTTGTTGTGGGACCCAGGTCTAGACCTAGGTCTTAAAAGGTATTTATGTGTTGTTGTGACACATATTCTAAACCCTATTACACAACACATTTTATTAAAAAAAAAAAAAAATATTATGTAGATTATGTAGATCACTATGTCACTATAATAATTGTAATTTCCGACACAAGAGGCATAGCGATATTTATAATTGTCAAAGAGGATGAGTAATTCAGCCGCTATGAAAAGTACATGTTTTATGTTAAATAAAGTTTGTAAAAATATGAAATCGAGTTTATTTTAAATAATCGAATAAACAACGTGAAATCTAATTACTGCAATTATTTTAATTTTTATTTATTAGGAATCATCCTCAAAAATCTGCAAACAAATTTTTTTAGTGTTATTAATTCATTTTTTTAATGTACATATAGGGGAGAGTTGCCATATGCGTACTGGTCACCTAAATCGTACCAGTGCCATTATTCAATAATTATTACAGTTTTATGCAATCTGTTGGTAAACATATTAACTTTTATATAAACCGATAAAGTAGAAACAAAAAAACAATCAGTATAAGTATTTTCTTGTGAATAACAGAAGTAAAACACATTCAGGTAGGTTTGATATTAATTTTAAACGATTTCAATCGACTGAATTTCATATAAATGTACAGATTCGGCGGTAGTGTTAAATACTTTTGAGAACTGATTATATTTTATTATTTATTTTATTGAGTTTAAGAAACATGATAATAATATTGTATGGTTAGGCTCAAATATTTGACGAGACGACTTATTCCTAAATCGTACCACACTGTAGTTTTCGAAATCGTACTGGTACGATTTAAGATACTGTTGTCAAATTTGCCGCGTGAATAAACTGTTTAAAACAAAAAAAAATAATTTTGAATTTTTTGGCATGGGAAAGCGGAATTATTGTGAATGGACAGAATAACAAATGGAATTAGCAGCTAATTTTAATTCCTCCCATCAAGTACGATATTGGAAACTGGCTGGTACCATTTAGGATACCGGTGTCCTTAATCGTACTTTTTGCATGGTCTGAAGAAATTGGTTATATCACAATAATCTATCAATGAATAGTTAAAAAATTATGTTAAATTGCACCTTTGATAGTTAACAAATGGATATAAATCATAATATTTGCTAAAATGCCTACTAAAGAATATTTTAACTGCCTTCAAAATTAAGTGGTACGCATATGGCAACTCTCCCCTATTATTATTTAAACCTATTTATAAATATTTTGTAGACATTAAAATTTCATATATTTTTTCCGTATTTTTGTTAAGGCAACATTTTTGCATGTCTCTTGAGAAAAAGTCAACAAATTCAAAATAATTGCCCTCAAAAAGTTGGAAACTTCCATCCAAATCGAGAAAAGAAAACGAAAATTTTTTCAGGTCTACATTTTTCGAGAGTCGAATAGAAAAAATGCGACCTAAAAAATAAATAATGACCCAAAAAATATTGTAATGCAGGATATTAGAGAAAATTAGTAAGGGCTTGACGAAAAGTTTGATCGTCGGTGGGCTCGTTTTAAAAATGCTTGATAAACATTACGTTTGTTTGTCAAGCAAGTTTGATCGGCTACAGGCAGCTTTACAATATCAAAATACAATAAAATGTAGTTATCAACTTAAAAAAGGAACGTAAATTCGATTTTGAATAAAAAGTAATAGTGCATTTACATACCGAAATTTCCATGTAATAAATGATCTACAATATTTTTTACTTTTGAAATTCAAAATTCTGTAAATGTAAAAAAACAATAAATGATATCTTGTCCACGTGGTGCGTAGTGTAGTGTAGCGTATTTCAAAAACTGCCAGGTGAACACAGAAAAACTACAACGTAGCGTATTATGAACTCCATTCAAAATGTGTGGAGTGTAGTAGAGTAGATTTTGAACTACGGACCACGTGAACACTTTCGTAGCGTAGCGTAGTATGTTTTGACAGATTGGCGCCATTTTTTAATACAATGTGTTGTGTATTACGAATCACAATATTTGTCATATAATTTTAAATAATTAAAAAAATTAATTAATTTGTTTTGCATTGCTGAAGATGGGAGATAGTTTCTCTTGAAATGCATACAAAATAATTTTGTATTTTAAATATTGAAAAACTAGTGATATTTTTGTAATGTTTAAATACAATTTTCGTTGGTGAAAATAAAAAAGGAGAAAACGTTTTTTAATTAATTATTGTTATATAATTTTAATTATCGAATAATAATATATTATAATTATTAAATAATGCTAGTATATTATAATTATTTTAATACCCAAAATTTTAAAACCAAGGTTCATACATTCCTAAGAAAACCGTAAATTAGTATCCTCATTCTAGTTAGCATGGTATCGTCGAATATTCAAAGACCTAAACGTAATTTAGAATCCTTATCTAGCTGGCATGGTAGTTTCGGATATTAAAAACTTTTAAAGACCACAACAACATGCGTTCTAAGGTGTGCTATGTAAATCTTTTTTTATTTTTTTATATCTTTTGGTTCAAGAATGCATAACAGAGAAATAAATACTATCACATATAAAATATAACATAGGTCAATATTTCATGATAGGATAGAGACAATAATAATGAAATAAGATGTAAAAAGTAAATTAGTTTTAAAAATTTGCAGTAACAAATCGAAAATTTAACTTTCTTTTAAGAAATCAAAACAATTTTGCATCATAAAGGCTTATGAGAAATATATACGATTTTCGACTAGTTTTAAAATTTCTTCAACAGAGGCGTTGCAATCAACTTACAACGCCAGGTGAACACTCATACTACATTCGTATTTACAAAACCACTACACTCCACTACGACCACGTGAACAAGATATGATACTTAAATGATACTTATTGCATGGTCATTGTATGGATATTGTGTCGGTTTGCATATTCATACAATCGCATGCAATATTTTTGAAAGTCAATAAATATCCTTGCTTAAACTATCCTATTGAAAAACAAAGTTTAATGGGAAAACTGTATTGGGAAAATCCTATTCAATTGTCCTATAGAAATACATTAAATCCTTTTAATAGAAATGAAAACATTTTTATAGGATTATAAATTCTTCAATGGAATTGACTATGTTTTATTGGGAATTTCTAAGGCCTTCAAATTTCAATACAACGTTATTAATCACTATAGCCTTTCAGCCGAGAAGTGATAACTAAAACGTACATAAAACGATTTTAACTATATATTTCTCTAGTGTATATAATACTCTAGTGAATAATACCCTAGTGAATTTGAGCCAGACAAACCAGACATAAGAAAAATTTCAAAGTCGTATTTTCCTGTAAGAATTATCCATTTTCTATTAAAAATATCTCAATCTCACCTATTAAACTATAATAAATCCGATTAAATTACTAGTGGAATTAATATTTTAAAGTCGTATTTTCCTTTAGAAATTATGCACTTCCTATTGAAACTATCTCAATGTCTTCCCATAAAACAATAAAACAATATATAGAATCTAAAATGCAATATTTAAAACGCAATATTTAAAAATATACTTTTTACTGTTTAGTTTTAATTTTATTTTATTAATAATAATATACTTTCTTATAGTAACAATTTGATTTTTTTTTAATTTACAGAATATCGATTTCGACTTACGTCATCCTCAGTTCTTAAATTATTATTACAATTTTTGCTTAAACTACTACTTATATACTATTTCAACTGCTGTTTTTTATTATTATGTCATATATTTTGTTAGTTTTAGTGTTGATTTTATCATTTAAAATGTTGCTATTGTTTTTATGTTTATATATTTCTATTTCTTCCAGTCTGTCTAGATGTTGTCCTTTTCTTTTTTTATGTAATATGGTTAAATTTGTGTTGATATTGGTGTATTTGTGTTTTTCTATTTTCAAATGTTGGGCATATCTGGATTTTGGATCGCTTCTGTTAATTTCATTGGTGTGCTCGATAAATCTTTTTTTGAAGGACCTCCCCGTCTGGCCTATATAAAATTTACTGCAGTCGTCACAGGTAAGCTTATAAACCCCTGTGTCTAAGCTTTGGGTTTTTTTAGTTTTTAGGTAGTTTTCTATTTTATTTTTGTTTTTGTAAGCCGCAATATATCCATATTTTTTTAAAGTTTTTTGCATTATTTTGAATGTTGTTTTATTGTATGTTACGCCTATGTATTTTTTACCTGCTAAGTTTTCTTCATTCTTTAACGTTGTTAGGGTTCGCAAAATTTTCTTGTTTTTATATTTTCTATTTAATGTGTCAATCATTTCATTTTTATATCCGTTTTTACTGGCTATGTATTTTATATTGTTTAGCTCGTCGTGATAGTTTTCAGCATTCATTGGTATGGTGTTCAATCTATTGATCATGTGGTTGTAGGCAGCTAGTTTATGTTGGTATGGATGATGTGATTTGATATTTATTGTTTGATCCGTTTGGGTTGGTTTTCGGAATATTTTGAATGAGCGTTTTGAATCTACATTTTTGATTGATGAATCCAAAAAGTTTATTGTGTTATTTTCTTCATTTTCTAACGTGAATTTAATGGAAGGTTCTATGTTGTTTATGTATTGGTGTAATAAATTAAGCTGTCTATTCATTCCTTTGAATAATAAAATTATATCATCAACGTAGCGATACCAACAAATGATTTTTTCTTTGTGTGGATTTGAGTTATTATGTGTTAATGTTCCAGAGAGTGGGCTTCCCATAGGTAAACCTTCTGTTTGTTGATAATACTCATTGTTATGTGTGAAATCGTTTTGTTTTGTTATTTCGGTTATTATATTTATTATTTCTTGTGTATCTGTTGGGCTTAAACCATTTTTTATTAACATATTCTTTGTTATATTTATTGTATCTTTTATTGGTATGTTGGAATACATGTTGGTTATATCAAACGATGCTAATTTTGCGTTGTGAGGTATTATTATTGGTTCTATTCTATTGATAAATTCTGTGTTATTTTTGACTGAATAACTGTAATCAAATTTTATGTGGTATTTCAATAGTTTGTTTATGTACTTCGCTATTCTGTATGTTGGTGCTGTGGTGAAATTAATCAATGGTCTTATCGGTGTATCTGGTTTGTGTATTTTTGGTAATCCTCTTATACTTTTTGCTGTTGGTTTTATCATTTTGTTATACCTTATATTCTTATCACTTAATATGTTGATAGATTTGTTGATGATAGTTTTTATTTGTGCATTGAATTCATTCGTTGGATCTTTACTTAATTTTTCGATGTTGTTATTAGTGATGTATTCATCTATCTTATTGTTGTAGTCTGTAGTTTTTAAGATGACTACTGTATTCCCTTTATCTGCTTTGGTTATTGTAGCATTGTTTTGTTTGATCTTGTTTTGTATACTGCGTATTGTTTTTATTTCTTTTTTGTTCTTGGTTTTTGAATTGTTTAAGTTGTTATTTTTTACTGATATTTCATTAACTATTATTGATCTGATTTCATTTTGGTGGTGAATGTTAGTTTTCAATATTGAATTTTCTATTTCTAACAGATTTTCATTTATTTCTTTTGTTGTGTTGTTTGGTTGTATGCCGTATTTCAATCCTTTTTCCAATAGTTGAGTTTCATGATTATTAAATTATATTTCAGTGTAATTTTCTATTCTATTGTTATATTGTGGCGGTCTATACTGATTTATTATGTTATTCTGATGAGTTTCTATTTCTATTAGTTTTGATTCTTTTAATTTTTTTAATTTCAATTTTATGTTTTCACTTTTCTTTTTTATCGTGCTCATCGTGCTCATTTTATCAACTCATCAGAATAACATAATAAATCAGTATAGACCGCCACAATATAACAATAGAATAGAAAATTACACTGAAATATAATTTAATAATCATGAAACTCAACTATTGGAAAAAGGATTGAAATACGGCATACAACCAAACAACACAACAAAAGAAATAAATGAAAATCTGTTAGAAATAGAAAATTCAATATTGAAAACTAACATTCACCACCAAAATGAAATCAGATCAATAATAGTTAATGAAATATCAGTAAAAAATAACAACTTAAACAATTCAAAAACCAACAACAAAAAAGAAATAAAAACAATACGCAGTATACAAAACAAGATCAAACAAAACAATGCTACAATAACCAAAGCAGATAAAGGGAATACAGTAGTCATCTTAAAAACTACAGATTACAACAATAAGATAGATGAATACATGACTAATAACAACATCGAAAAATTAAGTAAAGATCCAACGAATGAATTCAATGCACAAATAAAAACTATCATCAACAAATCTATCAACATATTAAGTGATAAGAATATAAGGTATAACAAAATGATAAAACCAACAGCACCAAGTATAAGAGGATTACCAAAAATACACAAACCAGATACACCGATAAGACCATTGATTAATTTCACCACAGCACCAACATACAGAATAGCGAAGTACATAAACAAACTATTGAAATACCAAATAAAATTTGATTACAGTTATTCGGTCAAAAATAACACAGAATTAATCAATAGAATAGAACCAATAATAATACCTCACAACGCAAAATTAGCATCGTTTGATATAACCAACATGTATTCCAACATACCAATAAAAGATACAATAAATATAACAAAGAATATGTTAATAAAAAATAGTTTAAAACCAACAGATACACAAGAAATAATAAATATAATAACCGAAATAACAAAACAAAACTATTTCACACATAACAATGAGTATTATCAACAAACAGAAGGATTACCTATGGGAAGCCCACTATCTGGAACGTTAGCCGAAATATATCTCAACGATTTTGAAACAAAATATATACATAATAACTCAAATCCACACAAAGAAAAAATCATTTATTGGTATCGCTACGTTGATGATATAATTTTATTATTCAAAGGAACGAATAGACAGCTTAATCTATTACACCAATACATAAACAACATAGAACCTTCCATTAAATTCACGTTAGAAAATGAAGAAAATAACACAATAAACTTTTTGGATTTATCAATCAAAAATGTAGATTCAAAACACACATTCAAAATATGTATTCCGAAAACCAACCCAAACGGATCAAACAATAAATATCAAATCACATCATCCATACCAACATAAACTAGCTGCCTACAACCACATGATCAATAGATTGAACACCATACCAATTAATGCTGAAAACTATCACGACGAGCTAAACAATATAAAATACATAGCCAGTAAAAACGGATATAAAAATGAAATGATTGACACATTAAATAGAAAATATAAAAACAAGAAAAATTTGCGAACCCTAACAACGTTATGTAACGTCGGCTTTATGCTAATTAACATGATAAAACCAATCCCTATTCTTAATCTGACTCAAACACAATTAACATTTCATTTTCATTTTCCCATTATAATAGTTAAGTTTTTCTAATAACACAGACCAGCTTCAATTCGTACATTAACATAAATATAAGAACGCACTCGTTTTTTTTGTTTGTTCAGTTGCTTGACTTTCTTTTAAAGAAAAAAATAAAAAACGTCAAAAGAAAATCACATTTTTTCCAATTTTGGATTTTGAGAATCTTTCTGATTTTGGTTCTGATAAGAAAATGTTTGATTAAATTTGTGAACAAAATCTGTTTTTAAATTAATTTGTTAATTACTTTGAATTGGTTAAGTTGTTATTACAAATAAATACTAATTCCATTTTTGGTTCTTCAAACAAAATGTTTAATTCAGTTTTTTTACAAAATTCCGATTTTGTTATTAAAGAAGAAAACAATTCAGCTTTGTGTCAATAACGACACAAATATTTTTATACTAAAAATAAGAAATAAACATAATCTTATGTTGTTGTTAAAGTTTGTTCTAAACATCTTTATGTTCAGTAAAAATAAATAAGTTCATTGATAATTACATCAAATTTTTGTAATGCTATGCTTAACCACACAAAAAAAAAATGTTCTATGAAGTTTTGAATGGTGTGTTTCAAATTATATGTGCCTGGAAACGAAAATAAAATAATAAAGTGATACATATCATAAATTACGTTTGATTTATTTTAAACATGAAGATCAAATGCCTGTAGTACACACAAATGAACATTTCAATATATTTATCAATAATTTGCTGAGAAATTGTAAACAAGCTATAAAACTATTTAAGGAAGGGAATTGAAAGCTAACATCAGATGCTGCTGAATTTTCTTTTGAAATTAAATTTTGGGAAATAGGACATCATACTGGAAGTGTTCACCAATCAACAGTTTTTTAGTTCAAGGTATTTTAAATTATAGATATATTAATTTTTGTTTTTTTCTTTCCTTTGGAATGTCCGGCTAATGTTATAAAAATTTAAGGGATTCCCAAATCTTTGTGTTCGTCTGGGGATAACGTTATCCCGCAGCAATTTTATTTGTATTATCAAAAGTCCTCAATACGTGGCTCCGTATCAGGGCCTAAGTTCAATACGTGGCGTTTCGAAACAAAGACCGTGGGTTTTTTTATATATAGAAATATACTAGGGCGTAACCAACTGGTTATTTTGGCGGTTATTTCGGTATTTTTTTGGATATATTTTTTTTATATATTTTATTATCGTACGATACGGTAATTTTGCAAATTTTTGGCAAACCTGCTTTGTGTGGAGGTTGCAATTTTGCAAAAATTGTTATTTTTTTTGGATAGGGCGTTGTCAAACCGGTTTGGTTTGAATTAAATAATAATTAATAACAAAATATTTTGTAATAATAATTGGTGGAATTAATTTTTGGGATAAACCAGATATTGGTTTATTTTATATCCTTTTATTTTTATATAACATTTTTTCTGTGTATTTGGGGTGCCCAAATTGTTAGGAATAGATAGATATTTGTTTTTAAATTTTTTATATATAATGTACAACTCAATCAGGAGGTTTCAGGGGGGGATAAGTAGGAGTCGGCCAGGGGGGTGTGAGCCGTGGATGAATGAGGTGGATGAGAGAGCGAACGTGGAGAGAAAGGAGAGAATGGTTGAGGCGAGGAATGTGGTGAAAGGAATTATAAATGTGGTTATGAATGAGGTGAAAAAGAAGTTATATCTGGAGATTATGAATGATATCTACGAAGAGCAGTATGATAAGTTCCTGGATGTGCGGATTCGTGAAATAGTGAATGAGGAAGTGCATGAGGAGGTGAATGAGATGAATATGGTGGTTGATGTGGTGGATGAGGAAGTGAATGTGGGCTGGCGAGAAAGAAGGAGGATTAATAAAAATAGGAGCTCTCATCTGAAAAGAAAGGAGAAGAGGAAGAAGGAAAAGGAGGGTCGCTTGGTCGTGGAGCTGGGAGCTTCCTCGACCAAGAGTACTCAAACTGAGGAGCTGGTTGAGGAGGTCCCCATCTCACCGACCACGCGACAGGAAGAGGAGTGGTCTGGTCCACAGGAGGCCCCTGTTCCTCATTGTATAATTAGTTAAGACTAATTTTTTTTTAATTTTGAAAAAAACCGTTTTGGGACAGCAATTTTTTTGGAGATTGTTTTTTGTGCTGTCATCTGCTTTTAGTAATACTAATTGTTTTTTAATTTGGAAAAAAGAAAACCGTTTTGGGGAAGCAGTTTTTTTTTTTTTTTTGAAATTTTTTTATGCTACCACGTACATATTGTACATATTTTTTTGGTATACTATTGTACATATCTTTTGTATATCCTGTACATATTTTTTTATATACATAGTACAATTTTTTGTACATAATGTATATTTATATTTGGTTATATATTGTACATATTCTTGGATGATGCAATTAATTTATATATGAAATTAATCGTATGTTTTTTTTGATTGTGGTTAAGTCATGTTTTTATGAGTTTTAGGATGTTATTAACGTAATAAAGGTTAACATTGACCAAACAGTTTTCAACGGTTTTGTATAAGTTTAAATCTTTCGTCACTACTTTCAAAGTATTATTGGTCTGTGTTTATGGAAGTACAATTGGAAATAATTAATTCCCATCAACTTTATAGAGTGAGCCGGATCCAAATCAATATCTCTACATTTGTCATCATAATGATCCGCGGATGTACGTATACACATCTCGTATGAGTCCATTTTAGCTACCACCATTTTTTTTTAAATTATTTTTTATTGAGATTAATTTTAAAAAATGGCATAAATATAGAAACAATTATTCTTAGCTAACATTTATTTTTTGTTTTGAGTACAATTAATAAAGCGAAAGATTTAACCTGAACAAATATATTAGAATTAATAATCTAAAGATTAGTAAGCTTAGTTTTAAATTTAAAATAATCGTAATTTTTTTATAATGTAAATTACCAATTTATTATCTAGTCTGAAGATTAAATTTAATTAATTTCATGTAAAACTTTATTAACACATATTATATATTTCATGTTTCGATTTAGCATTTTTAAATAGGGAATTGTTTGGATTATGGATAAATTATGTAGTATTTAGGTTTACTGATTCACTTTTTCAGCGGTAGGCCTAAAAAGCCATCCATGGGGCTTATCCCCTTAACATTGATGTCGTTCTTAGATCGCCTATGGCCATCGGGGTTATGCGATCGAAGAACATTGGTTTCTTCTCTTCATTCGGCGAGGAAGTCCTCAGGGACGAGGAGTGGTGGTGCTGTGTTTGTACTTAGGTGCAAACCAGTAGTACCATTCTTTGCTCAGAGGCTTCTTCGGTGTAATGAAGAGAAGAACCAATTATACTTTTGCTTTCAGGATCAGAGGCTTCACCTCATACAAATTCATACTTTTCCATTTTTTACATTTAGTTTTACAATAAAACAATTTTTCATAGAGTTTAGGATTTGAAGTCTGGTGCTCGGGAGCGTTCTTCAACTTTCGCATTAGGTTTAGTGTAATTTATTTGTAGATTAAACAAGCACAACTGGGTCAGTAGAAATGGACCTAGTGTCTAATCGTGACAGTTGTGATTGTTTTATTAGGTTGGGGAGAATCTGTTCTGTAGAATCTGGTCGTTAGGGGCTTTTCTAGTCAGTTCTCACATGCATTGTTGGAGTGGGCTCGCGAACGCGATATTTCAAATTTAAATGAAATGGATATTGTACCATACTTACTTTTTAAATTGTCTCCAGACGAATCTTGACTTTGGGAATCTCTTATCTTATTAAATAAAAATAAAATAAATAAAACAAATTTTTTGAAAATTAAATAAATAAAAATTTTTTATTAAATAAAATAATTTTTTTAGAATTAAATAATTTTAGGTAGCTAAATAAATAAATTTTCTTAATACGCATAACATCAAGAAATAAATATTCTTTATTTTTTTTAAAAAAATAAATCAATATTTGGAGTTAGGACGGTGCATCCAATAAATAAGCATTCTTCTAAATATTTTTATTTTTCAATTTTCTTTTAAAAATAAATAAATATTCTTAGGGGTGCTATCGTCAATAACTAATTTTAGGTATATATATATATTTCAGCATATCTGGAATTAGAAATAAATAAATTATTTTATAAATATCACAATATTTTAGGTATTTTTGAAAAAAAAAAGTCAAGCAATTTTGAGCAAAACAACTAATTCTTTTCTCATTAAAATCTGTCCTTGCGAAAAGAAAATAACTTTTTTCTTTGTGTTTTCGAATGGGGGTGTTCTGTGTTTTTACTTTTGTGTTTTACATTTCCATCGGTCGATTTTACCGGGCGTATTAATCCACTTAATTTAGTGATATTGTTTTTTTGCTATTGGTTTTGTTATTGTTGTTCGCATTCGGGAATTTTACAACTTATTATATAAAATGTCAAGTCAAATAGACATTGACCATCCATTTTATGGATTGGAACCCAGCGAACTGCAAATTGAATGTCTGGTTCGAGGTGTGGATTTCAGGGGGGTCAACTGGGCAGAGGAACTTCGAAACCACTCGGTACAAGGTTCAGTCCCATTAACTGTATCTCACGCGAGAGATTTGGTAGCTGAGTTGTAATTTTTGGACCTTGTTACGGAGCCACGCTATAATATTGGACCTTTACTACTAATATAAAAAATAGAATTTGCGCGGGATACAGCTTATCCCCACACGAATCTTGAGATTGGGAATCTCTCACTATTTTTTTTTCCTAAATTTACTCTAACATTCTAAAAGGGATAGTTAAATTAAAATTAATATACATATTTATAGTAAATACCTTAAGTTATTTTTGTTGATTGATGTCATCAATATTCGGTTGTTCTAAGTTATTTCTTTGATTTTCCAATATCATTTCTTCCTTATGTTCTGTCAAATTGTAATATTTCCATATTCTTTTTGTCTTCAATTTTTCGTTTGTAATAAAACCTTATTTTTACTATTATAGTAATTAATACTACAGCGAAAACGTTTGTAAATTTTATTTTAATTTAAATCGTATTCCATTAGTTTTTCACATCAATAACAAAATAATAATTTGTTTTTATAATTTTTGACACAATTTTTTTATAATCAATTCAATCTTTGGTTCACGTTTATAATAGAAACACTCTTGTTTGAACACATATTTGAGTTTTTTAAAATTCAAATCAATTAAACTTGAATATGATATATTAAACACAGCAAATTATTTTAATATTTATTTATTTATTCGCTATTTTTACTTACGGACGTTTTCTTACAATTTTACTGTTTTGAAGCAGAAAATGGAATGAATAATCATCTTTTCCAAATTTAAAGATTGCAAAAATGTGTTTTTTGCTTTTGACCTCTTCTAATCAATCGTGTAATATTCGAAATTCAGCAAATGATTAACAACGACGTCTGTTCATTAGTATTGGAAATAAAAATTTAGTACGTTCGTTTGTTTTTTATAGTATATTCAAAATTTAACTAGCAGTTAAGTTTTGGAAAATTTTAAAATTATTATTAAGGTAAAAATGAACGAAAACTAATGAAATGCATTTTTATTGAATTGAAAACGAAGATGAATTTGGTTTTACTATTGTTTTGCGATTATTGCGATCGTTACACCATGAATTCAAGGTAGAAATCAAGATTTTTACTCTTGAAATCACAAAAACGTCGCCATCCCCTCCATGACAGAAAACCACCGAAGCACTATTAAACTTAAACTAATAATAAAAATTCTAATAACTAATAAAAAAAATTATAATAACTATAGTAATTTAAATTTAACACCTATTTAAATTCTAAAAACCGAAAATTAAATTTATAACTATAATAATTAATAACTAAGAATATAGGTTTAATTTAGGAAAACTAATAATTCTAACACTAAATTTAATTTTATAAAAAAAAATACATTGAAAAACTTAGGCTTGGTATATAGGAAACAGACGCTAGAGATTTCGATGGTAAAACCCGCAAAATCATGACTCGCAATCACCAACAATAGTAAAACCAATTCTCAACAAAAAAAAATGGAGCCAGTACGACGGAAATGTAAAAAGGATGAAAGCACAAAAACGAAAAAAAACAACGAACGCCCAATTCGAAAACATACAAGATTTTTTTGTAAAAACAAACTTTGTAAAGGAACAAAAAGGACCACCGTCGTAGCCAATCTTTGCTGAATCTTTCACAAAAATTCCTAAAACATTATATATGTAAAAGTATAATTTATTTATTTAATTTCAGATATACTGAAATAATTATATATACCTAAAATTAGTTATTGACGATAGCACCCCTAAAATATATTTATTTATTTTTAAAAAAAATTGAAAAAATGAAAATTATTCAGAAAGGATGTTTATTTATTGGATGCACCGTCCTAACTTTGAAATATTGATTTATTTTTTTTTTTTTTAAAAAAATAAAAAATATTTATTTATATCTTGACGTAAAGCTTAATTAAGAAAATTTATTTATTTAGTTACCTAAAATTAACTTAAATTTAAAAAAATTATTTATTTAATAAAAATTATTTTTAGTTAATTGAAAAATTTATTTGATTTATTTTATTTTTATTTTTAATGTAGTAAGAGATTCCCAAAATCAAGATTCGTCTGGAGACAACTGTAAAAAGTAAGTATGGCTACAATATCCATATTGTTTAAATTTAAAATATCGCGTTCGCGAGCCCACTCCAACAATGCATGTGAGAACCTACTGGAAAAGCCCCTAACGACCAGATTCTACAGAACAGATTCTCCCCAACCTAATAAAACAATCACAACTGTCACGATTAGACACTAGGTCCATTTCTACTGACCCAGTTGTGCTTGTTTAACCTAAAAATAAATTACAACTAAACCTAATGCGAAAGTTGAAGAACGCTCCCGAGCACCAGACTTCAAATCCTAAACTCTATGAAAAATTGTTCTATTGTAAAAGCTAAGTGGAAAAAAATGGTAAGTTTTTGAATTTGTATGAGGTGAAGCCTCTGATCCTGAAAGCAAAGTATAATTGGTTCTTCTCTTCATTACACCGAAGAAGCCTCTGAGCAAAGAATGGTACTACTGGTTTGCACCTAAGTACAAACACAGCAACACCACTCCTCGTCCCTGAGAACTTCCTCGCCGAATGAAGAGAAGAAACCAATGTTCTTCGATCGCATAACCCCGCTGGTCATAGGCGATCTAAGAACGACATCAATGTTAAAGAGTGAAGCTCTATGGATGGCTTTTTAGGCCTACCGCTGGAGAAAGGTGAATCAATAAACCTAAATAATATATAACTTATCCATAATCTAAATAATTTCTTATTTAAAAATGCTAAATCGAAACATGAAATACATAATATGTGTTAATAAAGTTTTACATGAAATTAATTAAATTTAATCTTCAGACTAAATAATAAATTGGTAATTTAAAAAAAAAATTACGATTATTTTAAATTTAAAACTAAGCTTACTAATTTTTAAGTTATTAATTCTAATATATTTGTTCAGGTCAAATTTTCATCGCTTTATTTATTGTATTCAAAACAAAAATAAATGTTAGCTAAAAATAATTATTTCTATATTTATCTTATTTTTTAAATTAATCGCAATAAAAAAATAATTCTAAAAAAAAAATGGTGGTAGCTAAAATGGACTCATACGAGATCTGTATACGCACATTAGCGGATCAATATGATGACAAATGTAGAGATATTGATTTGGATCCGGCTCACTCTATAAAGTTAATGGGAATTAATTATTTTCAATGTACTTCCATAAACATAGACCAATAATACTTTGATAGTAGTGACGAAAGACTTAAACTTATATAAAATTGTTGAAAAACTGTTTGGTCAATGTTAACCTTTATTACGTCAATAACATCCTAAAACTCATAAAAACATGACTTAACCACAAAAAATTCTTTCGCCAAACGAATTGTGTTGCAATAGGAATCCTACCTAGACTTTCAGGTTTGACATAAATTATTTTGTATATATATATGAGATACACAAAATAATTCATGTACAAATCATAAAATCTAATAAGGCGTACTGCAATAGAAGTCGTTTTGGCCAAAAATGAACATTATATTAGCCAAAATAAAAATATTTCAACATTTCCGTACAAGTTCAAAAGTTTATAGAACTGTAATGAGACATGTTCTATTGACATCCATTCTATAGTGTGAATAATACATAAATCAATACCTCGGAATTGTAACTCACATTAAACCAATGACGAATATGGGGATCGCGTATGAGTGCATTGAAAAAAAGCCAGCTAAACACTTACTAAATCTAACCATAATCAAAAAAACATACAATTAATTTCATATATAAATTAATTGCATCATCCAAAAATATGTACAATATATAAACAATTATATGTACAATATGTACATGGTAGCATAAAAAAATTTCAAAAAAAACTGCTTCCCCAAAACGGTTTTCTTTTTTCCAAATAAAAAAACATTTAGTATTACTAAAAGCAGATGACAGCACAAAAAACAATCTCCAAAAAAGTTGCTGTCCCAAAACGGTTTTTTTCAAAATTAAAAAAAAATTAGTCTTAACTAATTATACAATGAGGAACAGGGGCCTCCTGTGGACCAATCCACTCCTCATAATTGTATACATTCTTATCAAAATTCAAAATATATAATTTCCTAATCAAAACGAAACCAATAACTGGTTTATTTCAAGATAAACAAAAAGCTGATTGACAACCACGGCCCAAACCGGTTGCCACCACCCTATTACCAAAAAAAACCACAACTGGTTTATCCTAAAACTTACAAAGAGAAACGCGGAATTCTTTAAATTTTTGAAAATATAAATTTAGAGTACTTATGATAACTATACACATGAACACCCTAGAAACTAAACCTTTATTTTTTCCTCTAGCTTTTTAACAAAATTTAGCCAAATAAACCGACGCGAAAATAAACTATATGTAGATATTAATTAATCTAAATTGAAATAATCAATTAATATATGAATATATAAATATAATAATATGAAATGTTCCACAAAAAAAAGTTTTTTTCCAAAAAAAAAAACCGGCTTGCCAACGCCCAAACTGGAAAATATTTTCCCACCAAATTATTTATATATATATCTAAAAAAAGCTAACGGGTCCCTTTTTGTTCGGCGCTACGTTGTAATTTTTGGACCTTGTTACGGAGCCACGCTATAATATTGGACCTTTACTACTAATATAAAAAATAGAATTTGCGCGGGATACAGCTTATCCCCACACGAATCTTGAGATTGGGAATCTCTCACTATTTTTTTTTCCTAAATTTACTCTAACATTCTAAAAGGGATAGTTAAATTAAAATTAATATACATATTTATAGTAAATACCTTAAGTTATTTTTGTTGATTGATGTCATCAATATTCGGTTGTTCTAAGTTATTTCTTTGATTTTCCAATATCATTTCTTCCTTATGTTCTGTCAAATTGTAATATTTCCATATTCTTTTTGTCTTCAATTTTTCGTTTGTAATAAAACCTTATTTTTACTATTATAGTAATTAATACTACAGCGAAAACGTTTGTAAATTTTATTTTAATTTAAATCGTATTCCATTAGTTTTTCACATCAATAACAAAATAATAATTTGTTTTTATAATTTTTGACACAATTTTTTTATAATCAATTCAATCTTTGGTTCACGTTTATAATAGAAACACTCTTGTTTGAACACATATTTGAGTTTTTTAAAATTCAAATCAATTAAACTTGAATATGATATATTAAACACAGCAAATTATTTTAATATTTATTTATTTATTCGCTATTTTTACTTACGGACGTTTTCTTACAATTTTATTGTTTTGAAGCAGAAAATGGAATGAATAATCATCTTTTCCAAATTTAAAGATTGCAAAAATGTGTTTTTTGCTTTTGACCTCTTCTAATCAATCGTGTAATATTCGAAATTCAGCAAATGATTAACAACGACGTCTGTTCATTAGTATTGGAAATAAAAATTTAGTACGTTCGTTTGTTTTTTATAGTATATTCAAAATTTAACTAGCAGTTAAGTTTTGGAAAATTTTAAAATTATTATTAAGGTAAAAATGAACGAAAACTAATGAAATGCATTTTTATTGAATTGAAAACGAAGATGAATTTGGTTTTACTATTGTTTTGCGATTATTGCGATCGTTACAGAGTCTCAAATGGTGGTGCAGGCAGCACAACTAATTGTGGATCAGATACGTAGACTTCAGCCACCGATTAATCAGCCATTCTTAGATGGTCTGGCTAATCGTGTGTTGCACTATACAGGGAGGATGAATAGGTTGGGTTCTCGCGATGATTTGCAAGAAGCCCGCACCTACGCTATCTCCCAATTGTCACGCGCTTGGGATATAGTAAGATCGTTGTCGACACGTCCAGTTATGCAGAGTAAGCCAGGAGGATCATCTGTACCATCCGAGTCGCCTGCGTTTCAGCCAGATGAGAGATCCACTCCAATACCAGTACAGCCAATAACTAATACGATACACAGTTTAAATCGTGGGTATCAACAACAACAAAGACGGACAGAACAATTACCACCATCGTATTTTCAACAATCAGGTTTAAGAGCGGAGAACTTCGCATTACCACAACTGGGTTCATCGTTCCAAGCTGGACAAATATACATCAATCCGGCATTGGTACAGCAGCCTCTGAATTATCAACCGATACCACAGGAGCAGTTACAACAATTTCAAACAAATTATCCACAAGCTCCATTAACAGCACCACCACCATACAACCCACTTCCTCAGGTATCTCGTGTCGCGGCTCCAGCATTGTCACCGGGAGCATACCGAGAGGTACGTAGGAACAATTTGAGTCGTTATGACTCAAATTGGGTTCCGAACTTCACAGGGGATGGTCACTCTCCTGATGTTCATGAGTTTATTCATCGAGTGGAGGCGGCTGCAAGGAGAGACCGTGTGTCCTGGGACGACCTGAGGTCGATCGTTCCACGGTACCTCAAGGCAGCTGCCGATAGATATTATTTGAATTTAACTCATGAATATGAGGAAGTGACTTACTCAGTGCTTAGGGAAGGACTCCTACGCACCTTCGGTACGCTCACCGATGATAAAGCGGTATTACGTGTTCTTTTGAACCGTAAACAGAAAGTCAAAGAGAGCGTTTATGAGTATTTAGTTGAAGTGGGTTCGTTGAATCGAAGATTAGTTCGACCATTTGCTGCAGCTGAATTATTAGAAATCGCTAGGGAAGGACTGAGTGTAGAACTGAAAAACGCTACACTTGCAGCAACAATTACAACTATGGACGAGCTTCGGACATTGTGTCAGAAGTTCGAACGTTTGTGGTCTACACCAGTCCCAACCAGAATGTCAAACTTAAGGATTAGCGAACTACAGCAAGTGGACGACTATGAATCAGAAATAGATCCAGAACAAGATGGATATATTGAAGCTGTGGATACACAACCTAGGAGAATTCTGCAACGACCTGTGATATCATCTGGTAATACTAATCAACCTGGTCCATCAATGTCCAGACAACCAATTGTCTGTTTTAGATGCGGGGTAAATGGACATCGAGCTCCTGATTGTTCTAAAAACAGAATAAAACTGTATTGCTGGAAGTGCAACAAACCTGACGTAATTTATGCAAATTGTTCTTATTGTCACCCGTCGTTAAACTATCGACCGAGAGTACATGCTTCGGGAATAGTACCCTCGGTTCAACAGCCAATGAGTCCGAAGAAAGCGACGAGAGATGTAGGAACACAAGACGATCTACCACCGAAGAAACCAGAATAAAATCATCTAGCACATTTAATTTCCCATCGTTACATCGAACTTATTTTAGACGTCTAGAACGTAACATCAGATATTGGAGGATGAGGAAATTATTTCGCAAAGCTTGTATTTCATCTATCCTTTCAGAAATAAAGAATCCTCGGCCGCGATTAACAATTAAGGTTTTGGACAAACATATCTCCGGATTATTGGATAGTGGAGCTTCCATCACAATACTTGGAAGAAATTCCTTGGAATTATTGGAATCATCAGGTACAACCTACTGTAAATACACTTCGTGTATTCGTACGGCGGATGGTACTGCAAATAAAATTTTGGGTTACATAGAAGTTCCAATAACTGTGAATGGCTCCACTAAACCAATGCGGTTTCATATTGTCCCTGGACTACGAGAAGAGCTCTACCTGGGCATAGATTTCTGGGAGAAATTCGGTATTGTTCCTTCTTTTGTTAGTGAACTGACTCGTACGGAGCCAACAACTTTAAATACACACAACCTCACCACTGATCAGCAACATGAACTGGATAGGATCAAGGATTCTTTCCCGTCATTTGAAGTGTCTGGGCTCGGAAAGACTTCTTTGGTTGAACATGTCATCGATGTTGGGGATAATGCACCTGTTAAACAGAGGCATTACCCCACATCGCCGGCTGTTCAACTAAAGGTTTATGCCGAACTCGACCGGATGCTTCAAATGGGCGTGATCGAAGAGTCTAACAGTTCTTGGTGCTCGCCAGTGGTCTTGGTACAAAAACAATCTGGTAAAAACAGATTATGTATTGATAGCCGTCGTGTCAATTCACTAACGAAAAAGGACGCTTACCCACTTCCCTTGATTGATGGCTTACTAGGTCGTCTAAATAGCACAAAGTACATTTCCAGTATTGATCTCAAAGATGCTTTCTGGCAGATTCCTCTGGCAGAAGCATCTAGAGACAAGACAGCCTTCACAGTGCCTGGTCGTCCATTGTATCAATTCCGGGTTATGCCCTTCGGATTGTGCAATGCTCCCCAGACGATGTGTCGGCTAATGCACAAGGTGATACCACATCAATATCACGAAAATGTCTTTGTTTATTTAGATGATCTATTGGTAGTCTCTTCCACGTTCCAGGAACATATGGAATTGCTGTCCAAAGTCTCTTCAATGTTAAGAGCGGCTGGGTTAACAATAAACCTCAAGAAAAGTAAATTTGTTCTGAGAGAGGTGAAATATTTGGGATTTTTGGTTGGTGAAGATGGTCTTCGAACAGACCCTGACAAGGTAAGAGCTGTAGCAGAGTACCCAGCTCCATCTACAGTAAAACAAATACGACGTTTACTAGGAATGGCTGGTTGGTACCAACGTTTCATACCAAATTATGCAAGCGTGGTATCACCAATTACAGATTTATTGAAGAAGAGTTCTGGAAAATTAAAATGGACAGTGGAAGCGCAGACAGCTTTTGAAAATCTAAAACGATTGCTGACTACAGCACCGGTATTAATTAACCCTGATTATAATAAAGAGTTCTTTATTAGATGCGATGCGAGTCTGACAGGGATAGGTAGTGTACTGTATCAGATCGACGAAGACGGACAAGAGTGTCCGATAGCCTTCATGTCGAAAAAACTTAATAAAGCTCAACGAAACTATTCAGTTTCTGAGCTGGAATGTCTTGCGGCAATTCTGAGTGTGAAGAAATTCAGGGGCTATGTTGAAGGTCACCGATTTACTATTGTGACTGATCACTCAAGTCTGAAGTGGCTTATGTCACTGAAAGACTTGAGTGGTCGTCTGGCTAGGTGGAGCCTAAAACTCCAACACATGGATTTTTCCATTGTCCACCAAAAAGGTACCCAAAATATAGTCCCTGATGCTCTATCTCGTCTTTATGACGATACACACGAGGAATTGACGGAAGCATTATTACATCATGTTAACGACATTAAAATCGACAATGAAAGTTATCGGCACAAAGAATATACTGATATGATAGCTAAGGTTCGTTCATCACCCAAGGACTTTCCATCTGTTAAAGTCGTGGACGATAAGCTATACATACGTATTGAGCCAAGACCTGATGCAATACCCAACGATGTTCCTGTGTGGAAGCTCTGGATTCCAAAACCGATGACTTTAAGCATGATTCAGAAACATCATAATGATAGTACTGCTGCACATGGAGGTGTTAAAAAGACATTAGAATTACTTCGACGTCTTTATTATTGGCCGGGCATGGCGTCACAGGTACACAACTATGTTGTGTCCTGCGACACATGTAAACAAACAAAAGCCACGAATCAGATATTGCGTCCTCCGATGCAATATCAATTCGAAACAGCACGTCCATGGCAGAGAGTCTATATAGATTTTTGGGACCGTACCCTCGTTCTACACTTGGGAATACGGTGTTACTGATAGTTCTGGATCATGCTACGAAGTTTGTAATATTGAAACCGCTTAGAAACGCAACTTCACCGAAGGTGAATGCTTTTCTAAAGAATGAAGTGTTTCTTACTTATGGGGTTCCAGAGTTTCTACACAGTGACAATGGCAAGCAGTTCACTAGTAGGAACTTTCAAAGTCTTTTGTCAGATTTCGGCATCAAACATATTAGGACTGGTGTTTATAGTCCACAAAGCAACGCGTCAGAGCGGGTCAACCGATCAGTTTTAGCAGCAATCCGAGCGTTCTTAAAAGGTCAACATACCAAGTGGGATGCACACATTGGTGAAATTGCATATGCACTGCGGGCTGCAGTACATTCTGCGACAAAGTACTCACCGTACTATTTGCTATTCGGTCAACATCCGATATCAGATGGTAACATTTATCATCTGATGAGATCACTTCACGTGCTGGGTGAAGATATTGGTGAGGAAATCGAACGCTCTGATCACTTGACCATGCTCAGAAATCGAGTACAACAGAACCTGTCTGTAGCTTTTAAGAAATCACAACATCATTATAACCTGCGATCTAAACTACGAACCTTCGAACCACAACAACGTGTGTATGTACGGCAGCATCATTTGAGTGACGCTACTAAGAAATTCTCGGCGAAATTGGCTCCAAAGTTCTTACCTGCAATGATTAAAACTAAGATTGGAAATGTACTTTATGAGTGCATAGATATGAGCGGTAAGAATCTTGGAGTTCATCATGCGAAGGATATCAGGGAATGATGTCTTTTCGTTAGGTAGGGTCGTTCCTCTGGCTAGTTGTCGTCGCTGTGGTTCACATCTTCTGGGTCATACTTGCTGGTAGTATCGGGGTGTCAATAGTGCTAACGTTCTGAGGGATGGTCGGTCTCAATACTCAGTGGAGTTCCTCGCGGACTTCATGAGTGTAGGGATTGGTCATCGGTCGTGACGCCAGTGGCTGTTGATACTCCGATCCCAGGTACAACTTTTTAATAAATGCAGTTCGGTGGTTTCCTGTCATGAAAGGGATGGCGACGTTTTTTTGTGACTTCAAGATTGAAAGTCTTGCTTAACATCTTGAATTCATGGTTTGTAACGTCGGCTTTATGCTAATTAACATGATAAAACCAATCCCTATTCTTAATCTGACTCAAACACAATTAACATTTCATTTTCATTTTCCCATTATAATAGTTAAGTTTTTCTAATAACACAGACCAGCTTCAATTCGTACATTAACATAAATATAAGAACGCACTCGTTTTTTTTGTTTGTTCAGTTGCTTGACTTTCTTTTAAAGAAAAAAATAAAAAACGTCAAAAGAAAATCACATTTTTTCCAATTTTGGATTTTGAGAATCATTCTGATTTTGGTTCTGATAAGAAAATGTTTGATTAAATTTGTGAACAAAATCTGTTTTTAAATTAATTTGTTAATTACTTTGAATTGGTTAAGTTGTTATTACAAATAAATACTAATTCCATTTTTGGTTCTTCAAACAAAATGTTTAATTCAGTTTTTTTTACAAAATTCCGATTTTGTTATTAAAGAAGAAAACAATTCAGCTTTGTGTCAATAACGACACAAATATTTTTATACTAAAAATAAGAAATAAACATAATCTTATATTGTTGTTAAAGTTTGTTCTAAACATCTTTATGTTCAGTAAAAATAAATAAGTTCATTGATAATTACATCAAATTTTTGTAATGCTATGCTTAACCACACAAAAAAAAAATGTTCTATGAAGTTTTGAATGGTGTGTTTCAAATTATATGTGCCTGGAAACGAAAATAAAATAATAAAGTGATACATATCATAAATTACGTTTGATTTATTTTAAACATGAAGATCAAATGCCTGTAGTACACACAAATGAACATTTCAATATATTTATCAATAATTTGCTGAGAAATTGTAAACAAGCTATAAAACTATTTAAGGAAGGGAATTAAAAGCTAACATCAGATGCTGCTGAATTTTCTTTTGAAATTAAATTTTGGGAAATAGGACATCATACTGGAAGTGTTCACCAATCAACAGTTTTTTAGTTCAAGGTATTTTAAATTATAGATATATTAATTTTTGTTTTTTCTTTCCTTTGGAATGTCCGGCTAATGTTATAAAAATTTAAGGGATTCCCAAATCCTTGTGTTCGTCTGGGGATAACGTTATCCCGCAGCAATTTTATTTGTATTATCAAAAGTCTCAATAGTTAAAGAATGAAGAAAACTTAGCAGGTAAAAAATACATAGGCGTAACATACAATAAAACAACATTCAAAATAATGCAAAAAACTTTAAAAAAATATGGATATATTGCGGCTTACAAAAACAAAAATAAAATAGAAAACTACCTAAAAACTAAAAAAACCCAAAGCTTAGACACAGGGGTTTATAAGCTTACCTGTGACGACTGCAGTAAATTTTATATAGGCCAGACGGGGAGGTCCTTCAAAAAAAGATTTATCGAGCACACCAATGAAATTAACAGAAGCGATCCAAAATCCAGATATGCCCAACATTTGAAAATAGAAAAACACAAATACACCAATATCAACACAAATTTAACCATATTACATAAAAAAAGAAAAGGACAACATCTAGACAGACTGGAAGAAATAGAAATATATAAACATAAAAACAATAGCAACATTTTAAATGATAAAATCAACACTAAAACAAAATATATGACATAATAATAAAAAACAGCAGTTGAAATAGTATATAAGTAATAGTTTAAGCAAAAATTGTAATAATAATTTAAGAACTGAGGATGACGTAAGTCGAAATCGATATTCTGTAAATTAAAATAAAATCAAATTGTTACTATAAGGAAGTATATTATTATTAATAAAATAAAATTAAAAATAAACAGTAAAAAGTATATTTTTAAATGTTGCATTTCAATTCAAAAGTGACAAAAGCACACGAACAGTGAATAATATGGATAACCATAATAACACATATATAGAATCTATTGAAAAATAATGTGGTGAAATTATAATTTTAAAGTAGTACAGGAACGTAGAAATTATACACTTCCCATTGAAACTATCTCAATGTCTTCCTATAAAACTATTAATCCTATTGGAAAATTTTGACGTAAGAAAACAATTTTCGAAGTTTTATTTTCCTTTACAAATTATCCATTTCCCGTTGAAACTTTTTCAATGTCTTCCTTTAAAAATATAAGAATCCTATTAAGGAATCTTGTCGTAAACAAAAATTTGTCTAAGTTTTGTTTTCCTTTTCAATTACGTTCATTCCTATAAAAATGTTTCGATAGGAACAGTCTGATATTTAAAGGAATTATTATAATAGAGTTGTTATTTTGAACATCTCTGCCCATATCTCATATATTAGATATGTTTTTTAACAGCTCATGCAATATCTGATTTTATGATGTAAAGTTATGGTTGCCTAGGATAGCGGGGATTCGTTCAATTTATTACAAGTAATATATTTATTAATAAAATTAAAAATATTTGGTTTTTTAAGAAACAAATGTTAAAAAACGCTAAATATTAGCTTACTTCAGTTATTTATCTGTCAAATTTTTTTAAAAATAAAAAACGAAACGAAAAATCAACTCGCATACAACTGACAAGTAGCTATCATCGTGTGAACAGTAATAGTGTATTCTTTTCGGCTGTATCGATCAAATTCCAACACCGAATTATCGAATTTTGTATTATTTTGTAATGAATTTCAATACAAAAAAAAAATTCGGTGTTGGAACTGTACTGAAAATTGTTCGGTACAGCCGAAAAGAATACACTATAAGTACAGTGAATTACACCCACTGTCCAATTTTTTTAGACGAGGCACCCAAATAGATCGCATCGTGTGAACTAGGCATTAACTAATTTTAAGCTTTGTTTTCTTTTAGGAGGCATTTGGAAACATTCTCTAAACGTCATAACAAAAAAGAAACCGCCAATAATAAAAAATTGTTTTTATTGAAAGTACGGATTAAATTATTGATTCATAAATACCTTTTTATAAATAATACGCGCGTGCTCAATTTAATTTAAATCGATTTAGTTTTTTAATCTGCTAAAAGTTCAAAAACATTAAATCCAAATAATCTTTTACCGGCGAAGAAGGAGTTTAGTTTTTTTACTTAATTGGATAGAATATAGTTTAATAAAATATGTCAATGATTGAATGCTTATCAATATCGGGAATCAGAAGTTTTGGACCGGATAAATCTGATAAGCAAGTATGTTTATATTTATATATATATTATTTATATTTATATATATATATATATATATATATATATATATATATATATATATATATATATATATATATATATATATATATATATATATATATATATATATATAACTTTGAATTTACATATGGTATAATACTTGCAGACAATTACTTTCAAACCACCTCTTACTTTAATTCTGGGTGCAAATGGATGTGGTAAAACTACAATAATTGAATGCTTGAAGTATGGACTTACTGGAGATTTCCCTCCGGGAAGTAACAAAGGAAGAAGTTTTGTCCATGATCCTAAAATCTATAAATCCATCGAATCATTGGGTCAAGCAAAATTACGTGTGCGAACAATAAAAGGACATCATCTCACTGTTTCAAGATCAATGAAATCTATTTCAAAAAATAATCAACTTACTTTTAGCACTATGAGTTCTTCGTTAGATATAGAAATTGATGGGAAAAAAGAACAATTAACACACCGTTGCTTTGATGTTAATGCAGAAATGTGCCAAGCTATGGGTAAGCTTATTACAACTAAATAATGTAATTAATCTTATATTCAAGTTTTTAATTGTTTACTTAGGTGTCTCTAAAGCTATTTTAAACAATGTCATTTTTTGTCATCAAGAAGATTCAAATTGGCCACTCGATGAATCAAAAAAATTGAAAGAAAAATTTGATGCCATTTTCGGAACAACAGAATATAATAAAGCAATTGACAAAATTATTAAATTAAGAAAAATTTACCTTTCCAATCAGAACGAAAAAGGTAAATAATAAATGTATTTCCGATTAATTAATTCATCGATTTTTATATTCTTATTAACAAGTTTATATAATTTTGTAGAAAGTGATTTAAAAATTCTGCAACACTTGAAAAAAGAAACTGAAACAAAACAGCTTGATCTAGATGCAACTACTTTAAAATTACAGAATTTAAATGATCAAATAGAAGTTAGTGAAACAAAATTGATTCCAATTCGAAAACGTTTAGCAACGATTCAGAAAATAGAGTATAATTTGGGCACGTTGCAGAGTAAAGAAGTGGAATTGGCTACACAGTGAGTTGACATTATTTTAACTTTTGTTGTTATACTTTGCTTCGTATTTTCAGGATCAAAAACAATAAAGAACAACAACAAAAACTTAAGAAAAATATAAAATCTATGTATTCTGGTTCATTAAATATGCTCGAATCTGATATTCGCTCTTTTAAAAATGATATGGAAATAAAAAATGGTGAACTGAATTCCCTCAATCAAGACCTAAATATGGTTAAAATCCAGGAGAAACGAATCAATTCATGTTTATTAGAACTGGAAAAAGAAAGAACAACGCTCTCGTATAAGCGTCAACAAGAACAAGAATTTAATTCAGAAAGAAGTTGTAAAATTATAGATTTATGTAATAATTTAGGATTAAATTCTGAGTTTAATACAGAAAGTGAAAATTTTGATGGAATTTTAAATGAAATAAAAAACGGAATTCAAAACGAAGAAGGAAATTTTCGTAAAATGACAAAAGAAAATGATGAGATTGAATCATGTTTTCAGCAGGCAATTGATCAAGTAAAAGAAGAAAAAATTTCAATTGAAAGTCAGATCAAATCAAAAAAACAACAAATATTAGATTTACACAAGGAGCAGAATAATGTTGAAAAAGAAATAGCCAGTGTTGAAAAAAATGCATTAAAATTAAAGCAAATGTCACATGAAATACAGAAATATGATCAGAAATTAGAAGCTTTTTCTTCTTCAATCAATTTAGAGGAAATGAAATCGAGTATTATCACAAAAAAACAGAAACGGGATGAGCTACAGGATAATCTAGATAAGCTTGATACAAAACTGACAGAGTTAAATAAGATTTCAAAATTAATGTCCGAAATTGATTTGAAAGAAAATCAACTTAATATTCGTAAAAAAGAAAGCCAAAGATTGCGTAATAAGCACTCAGAAAGTTTTAAGTTGTTGCTAAAAGGAAAAAATGTAGACAAAAATTATAAAAAAGAAATGGAGTTAGTTTATCAAAACTTACAAAGAGAAATTAATGATTTGAATAAACGGATAAATTCTAATCAACGTACATCAACCGAGTTAAAAATTAGGCGAACAAATAAAAGAGACGATTTAAAGAAGCACGAAAAAGAATTGACTGAGAGTGACGAAAAAATATACGATTTGTGTAGTTCGTTACCATTTGAAACTGTTTTAAAGAAGCAAAAAGAAAAAATGGAGAAAACGCAACTTGACTATGGAGCACTTAAATCTGCAAGTGTTTTATACAAACGTTATATTACGTTAATTGATGCCGATCCATGTTGCCCACTTTGTCATAAAGATATGAACAGCAATGAAGTACGTGATTGACATATCATGACTATTTTTTTATTTAAATTTAAATTTTTGTTTACAGATATCGTCTCTTTCAAGTGAACTTCAGGAAGAGATTCAACGATTACCTACAAAAATCCAAGAAACTGAAATTGTTTTGAAATCAGATCAACTTTTATATGAAAATTTATTAAAACTTCAACCAGTTAATGATAAACTTGAGTTATTAAAAGCTTCCCTCGTAGAGCATAAGAAAGATTTGAAAAATATCGAAGAAAAACTAAGAACTGCTGAAACTGAACATGAAAATTTACAGATGAAAATTACTGAACCGACCGCCAATGTACAAATAGTCAATTCTTTAATTGGCGATATGAGTGTATTGGATGAAGCTATTAAAGACGTTGCATTTTATGAAACGGAACTAAATAAACTGAAAGTGAATCTTCCTACGAACAGTTTCACCCAAAATGGAGGAACAATCGACGATGCACAATTGGAAAAGTCTGTAGTTTCGGCTGAGTTAAGAGCGGAACGTTCTGAAATTGAAAAAATAGAAAAAAAATATGAATCGTCTGTAAATCAAATTAACGATATTAGAGAAAAAAGAAGTCGGTAAGTTTAGTTTTCTTCTATATTTTTAAAACTGTTAAATAACTTTAATTTGATTTTAGTGTAAAAGAACAACAAATTGCTCTTCAAGAAGGTGTTCAAGCATTATCTCAATTAAAAACTCGTGTCACCGATATCATAAAGCAAATCGAAGAACAAACAAATGTTAAAAGTAATCTAGAGCTCAAATTAATTCCCCTTCGCGATAAATTAGCAATTGAAATGGAAAAAAAAGATAAAAAAAGAAATGAGAATCGTAAAAACTTGGAAAAGTTTCAACAAAAGTTAAACGATATAAATAATTTAAATTTAAATATACAAAAGTTGAATCAACAAATTCATGAACTATCCGAAATGCATATTCAAGAATCAATCGAGAATGTTAAGGTATCGATGAAAAAGTACGAGAAGGAACAAATTGAGAAAACAAAACAAAATGAAAATATATCACAAAAAATTGAACTATTAAAACAAGAAATATCTTCGCAAGCGATTAACGAAAGAGATTTGTTGGATAACAAGGATTTGAAAAAGTTAGAATTTACTGAAATCGATCTTCAAGAAAAGTATGAAGAGTTGAAAGTATGTTTTTTTAAATCATATTAAATTGAGTATACTAATAATTTTTAAATATTGTAGAAAGACATCGGTGAAGCAGACTATAAATTGTTAACCAAAGAAAAATCTGAATTAATAAAACAAAATGATTTGATTATTAGAGAAAAAAGTAGATTCTCTGGTCAAGTGAACGAATTAGACGTAAGTTGACGCAATAACAATTTTTAATCATGAAAGTATTAATTTTGTTATTTTTTAAGAACCAAGTTGCAAGTCTCCAAAAAATGTTAGCTAAAGCAGAATATAAAAATTCAATAAGAAATTATAGGCAAGCGTTAAATGAAGTCGAAGCCATTAAAGCTGTATTACATGATTTGAATGAGTATCGTTTAGCATTAGAATGGGCTTTAATTAAGTAAATATTGTAAAATGACTAATGCTATTTTGTTGTTATATTGATATTTAATTTTAGATTTCATTCTGAGAAAATGAATAAAATCAACCAATTAATTCGGGAATATTGGCGTTCAATTTATCGTGGAAATGATATTGATTTTATTGAAATAAAAACAGATGAAACTGGAACAGAAAACGAAAAACGAAGAAATTATAATTATCGGGTTGTACAATCCAAAAATGACATAGAACTGGATATGCGAGGAAGGTGTAGTGCTGGTCAAAGGGTTTTGGCGTGTCTTATCATTAGAATTGCATTGGCGGAAACTTTTAGTGGAAATTGTGGAGTTTTGGCTTTGGACGAGCCTACAACTAATTTAGATCGGTTTGTTTTTAAAATATCTACGTTCACATCGATAAATATATCTTTATTGTAGGTCAAATATAATATCACTCTGTGATGTATTGAAGCGAGTTATTGAAGAACGCCAATCACAATCCAACTTTATGCTAATCATCATTACACACGATGAAGAATTTCTTAATACGTTAGACCACGTCAATAGGTAGGCCAAAAACTTTGTTTTAGATCTAAATTTTTAATATCATTTTGCTCTGTTTTCAGTTACTACAAGTTATATAGGGGAAACTCAGGAAAGTCAATTATTGAACAAATTAATCAAAATTAAACGATTACCCTTTTTTTAACACCATATTAAGTCTTTTTAATTTGATATTTGTTATACGTTATTAAAGTTTGGAAAATAACTAAATTTATGTTTTGTATACTAAAATTTAAAGATCCGCCTAAATAATTAACATATCTGCTATTGAAGAAGATGGTGTCTTAACAAATTAAAACCGGCATCATAGAATCGCAGGAGGGGTCGATTTTGATCGATTATGATCAATGTTGATCTACGGGTCTGACTACCCCGCGTACTCCAGTCCCTGCCATTGACATAAACGTTAGCGTGAGATTTCACATACCACTGACAATGGCAGGAGACATCATTAGCCCAGATGATATCTAAGGGTGCTGGCGGACGAACTTTAATTAGTCAACGGCAGCACTCCCAGTCTTAGCTAGACAACGTTCCGTAGTAGTAACGCTCATTGGTTCTTTCGAGGACCAGACCAACATATAATTATGTGTGGGCTTTGTGCCTCGATTGAGTCTGGGGTGCGCTGCATCAGCTGGATTATTGGCAATTAGTTTTGTTTTGTTTTCTGCAAATTTCTCACAATTTGTTTTTCATTTGTTTTTCTTGTTATTTCGTTTTTTGTTATTTTCATTTTGTTATTATTTTTCATCTTATCATGAAATATTGCCATATACCATATGTCATACTAGGGCTTGTAAATCGGATAAAACCGAAACCGGTTACCCGGGTTTTTGTTGATTTTTACAAAACCGTCTAAAAACCGGGTTTTTCTGTAACATCGAAAGTTCAACTTATTGTTTATTCTAGAAAGGAAATTTAGTTTTTCGTATGCTGGATGCAATAGAATATAGATTCATTGATTAAAAGTCGTATAGAAATGGATTGCCTTTCTGTGTAAAAATATTCGTAACCTACAGTATAGTTGTTAACATCGTAAACGTTGCCCAAATACAATGTGGAAAACTTTACTATCTTCGCTTGCGGATTTACCGTTTATAACTTTATTTTAGTTGTTTATATTAAATGCTTAGGTATACACTTTTCAGGAAAGTATTCCAACATACTATTTTTATCAACGATCTGAACTCTGCAGTCTTTTATCGGAAGAAATTTTCAAAACATTTTACAATTTATGTTTTGATTTTTGGGGTAGTAGATTTTTTTTAGTTTCCATTGCTATTTTCATTATACTTTAAATATTTATTTCATTTTCCATGACTTAATTAGCTTATTTCAATAAAATGTTAGGCTGATTTAAGCGTATGTTTTTTTAACTTTCAATGAAGGAATAAATACTTGATTTTAAATTTTTAGTAACATTTAAGGTTAATCAAATTTCACTTTAAAAAACTGTTTTAATTAATTCCAATGAAGTATGCAAACAAATATTATGTACAACTAGTTAGAAAACAGATATTTCCGTACTCGGTGTACATCAAATCATCACACCTCATCCGGCAAAATCTTTCTTTTCTAAACGCAATAACTTTCTTCTGTTTTTCGTGCAGAATTAAATATTATCAATTTTAACATGTTATTTTCAATTTTTTTTATAATATATTTACAATTTTACTCAAGATAGCTTTTTAAATAACCAAAAAACCGGTTAAAACCCGGTTACCCGGTTTTTTATTTGTTTAAAAACCCAAACCCGGTTTTTTAAATTAACCGTTTTTTTACATGCCCTAGACAGTACAACAGAAACAATTTAAGTCTGCAAGTGGTAAAGCAAATATGCGCAATCCACCCGCCCATAAAGCGGTATATCCACGGTATTTGCAGGAACAACGCATATATGAATCAAAAACAAATTTTAAAATACATGTTCAAAACATCTGCGGATTGAACGCTAACCATGACCATGTGCAACATCATCTTGAGCACGACAAACCGAACATTCTATTCCTTACAGAAACACAAGTGTCTGAAAATATTCTCTCTATAGAATCGCTTAATTCCCAATATAGGCTTTAATCAGCTTTCAAACTCCATCAGGGCGTTTGCGCATTAATTCATGAGAGTGTTGCGTATACACGCTTTCCAAATTTTGAGCTACACGGTGATGGCTTCAATACAATGGTCTTAAAGATTTGTTTTCCAGAAATTACTTTTTTTACAATAGCTTTATACCGGTCCCAACAAACGTAACCCAAACTTTTTTAATTTACTGACAAAAATTGTGGACGAGATATCTCATATGAGAGCAAAGTCCTCTAATTGTGAGGTTATCATTACCGGTGACTTCAACGTCCACAACAAATCATGGTTGGCATTCTTCAAATCAACCGACGATGTTGACAATAGTGGCTGGCAGAAATTCTTGCCGCGTCTCAGGGCCTATCCCAAATTGTTAAAAGCCCAACTTTCACTCCTCGTAATGGCGGTGATAAAAGTTTTCTTTTAGATCTCTATTTTACCATACTGCAAGATATTACGAGTGTCGATGTCGCGAAAGGTAGTATTGGAAATTCTGATCATTATTTAATTTCATCAGTTACCAAAACTGATTTACTTAAAACTACAGTTCCCAAACCCCGTAAAATGTTTTTTTTATCGGTGTTCATGCTCCATGTAGGAGCGTTGCCAGGCTAATCAGCTTCGAATATTCACCATGGTCATTCGCAACAGAGACGTTATTACTATGGCAGTCGATTTTTTAAGGTCGTTTATTACATCGGTCTCCCATTGTAGTCGTGGTCTACCTCGCGGTCGCCCACTCCCCGGGGTACCAACGTACATTTTTCTAATCATTCCAGACTGTGAATCGGCTCGTAGAACATGCCCAAACCAAGCAATCCTATTAGAACGAATGCAACCTATTATATCAGGACCCTCAAGAAGGTCTCTGAACTCCAAGTTATACCGGGTTCTATACTCTCCATCGTCTGTCTTTAGTGAACCAAAAATGTAGCGTAGGATCTTACGCTCAAACACAGATAAATTCGATTCGTCATTTTGTGTAAGGGTCCACGTTTGTGACCCGTACATCACAGCCGGTCTAATCAATGTCTTGTATAACTTGAGCTTGGTGTTAGTTGATACATACGGTGATCCAAGAAGAGGTTTAATTTTTTTTTTTTTTTTTTTTTTTAATAAAATGTGCTGTGTAGTAGGAATTACAATATGTGTCACAATAACACATAAAAACCTTTTAAGACCAAGGTCCCACAACAACATACGTTCAGAGGTGTTGATGGACGTAAATCTTTCTTTTTTTGTTTTTTTATATTTTTTGTTAAAGAATGGGTAACTAAACAAAAAATCCCATCACTGACAAAATATGACATAGGCCAATATTTTATGATAGAATACAGAAAATAAAAGTAAATTAAAAAGTGAATAGCAAATTTTTACAAAAATTTGCTGAAACAAAACAAAAATGAAGTTGCCAATAATCCAGCCGGTTGCATATTCCTTGATCCTGTGACGCACCATCTTTCTTTAAGATTAAAGCCCACACATAGTTATATGAAGGCTAGTTTCCTCAAGGAAGTAATAGTGTCTCATCATCAAGGATTATTTCACAGCAAAGATTGAGGGTGCTACCGTTGACTGAATACAGTTCATCCACCACCACCCCTAAGATGTCACCTTGGCTAGTGATATCTCACTGCTATTGCCAGTGGTATGTGATATCTTACGTTAACTCGTATGTCAATAGCAGGGACTGGAGTACGCGGGGTTGTCACACCCGTAGATCAAAAATAAAAAAAAAAAAAAAATTTCAACACAATAAAAACTGATCCCTCCATGCGAATAGAAAGTTCGATTACCTGCAGCAATTCGAGCTTTTATATCTGTAAGTATGCTGTTGTTTGAGTCAAGCATTGATCCCAAATATTTAAAAGATTCAACTCCCTCAATTCGTTCATCGCCGCACATCAAATCTTTCTTCTCAGCCTCTCTTGAAACATTCATATGTTTGGTTTTATCGTAGTTAATTTGCAGACCAATTTTTCTAGCACCATTCTCAAGCGACTTGAAAGTCTCACTCATAACAGCTTCACTTCGGCCGACGATGACAACATCATCAGCGTAAGCGATCATATGTACTGAGTTTATTGACAAAATATTGTTGTTAGTCGATAGTTTCTTTTGACGGCACACATATTCCAAGGCTAAATTAAAAAGTATAGGAGAGATAGCATCACCTTGTCTTAAACCGGAGTCGACTTTAAAAAACTTTGATATTTTGTTCTATACTCGTACACAGCATTGAGTGTTTTGTACTATCATTTTGCATAATGATACCAGTTTACCAGGTGCAAAAAAATTTTCACTCCATACCCATTGCTCCATGTTTATAAGTCCCTTTATTCGTCCCTGTATGGAGTACTGTTGTCAAGTTTAGGGTGCTGCTTCTGTTTCCAACTTGGCCCTCTTGGACTCTGTTCAAAAGCGAGCTATACGAATTGTGGGTGATCGAGATTTGACATCAAAACTTGATTCACTACAACATCTGTTGCTGACCTCGTTGGTTTTGACAAATATCGTCATCAACAGTGCTCAGATGAAATCAGCAGCATCATGCCTCAAACTTATTCTTAACCCTCTTCCACTAGGCAATCGGCTAGCGCAACCAGTCAAACGGTCGAGATCCTGCGCTGTCATACTGACAGATCGCAAAAAAACTTCTTTGTCCAAACTGCATACAAATGGAATAGTTTGCCGGAATCCATAGTCTCAGGTGGTTTCAATCCGCAAAGGTTTAAAAAAAAGCGTTAATCAACTCCTTAGAGCGCAAGTTGTTGTGGGACCTACGTCTTAAAAGGTATTTATGTGTTGTTGTGACACATATTGTAAATCCTATAACACAACACTTTTTATATAAAAAAAAATAGGATGAAACAACATATGTTGGAATCGTTAAGTGTCAATTGGAAACAACGACAGATCTGGGGCCTTACTCTCACATTCGATAGCCTTCGTTTTAAAAACGATAGTTCTTTTCGACCAAACTAAAATTTCATACTCTAGCATTCGATAAGTCAAGAAAATTTTTACTACAATTCTAGTAAGTGCTGCCAACAGTAAAATATAGAAAATCTACTACATTTTGTATTAAATATGTCAAATGTCAGTTTTTTATTGGTAAATAATGTCAATATGTTGTTGATTAATTTGAAAATATTTGTTTTTTATTGTGTGAATAAAATAATATTGTTAGATTATTTGCTAAAGAATTCCAATTAAATTGCAAATTGTTGTGTTGTTGTATTCTTTTTTTTTTAAATAGACCTAACAATAAAAAAATATTTCGCAAATTCATAAAATGTTTCTTCTACTAATAATATATAAACAACATTTATTCAATATCATACTTAATATTTAGGAAGAAAAAAAAATTAGCTTCTTTTCGAATTTAAAAACGACCAGAAAATGTAGGCGAATACAAAAACGATACAAAAAATTCAAACACAATAACGTTATAAAGTAATTTAGGAGAATATTGTTGCGCTATCTAAAATTTTATATGTCAAACAAAATATCCGATAGCGTTTATTCGTCTTCGAATATCAGAGTACCAAATAAACGAAGGCTATCGAAATTGGGTGTAAAACGAAGGCTATCGAATGTCAGAGTAAAGTCGCTGAATAGCTGAAAATCACTTTGCTGCATTAATAGTATTGTGATAAAACAGCTAAAATATAATTTGCGATGCCTTAAAATCATCATAAAGGTTATGAAGAAATGATGACCGCATTGGAACGAAAATACAAAAGCGACCACGAAAGTTATATAGGATCGGGCAAAGAGTTGAGAATGTCTTTAAAAGTATTCCACATCAATGGAGCAACCTTTACATTTGTTACACTTGAATACAGGAGCGTGTTTTATGACAAATATGCAGTTCGAGACGTTCATCGAAAGTATCCGAGATCCAAAAACAGTAGTAACTGTAATACCAACGTCAACTTTCAATGAAACAGTCCCGTGTTTAATGGCAAGTGAGTATTGTCAAGCATATATCTTCTTCTGTGAAGAGGGGAGAGAAATAGGCGAAAAAATTAAGCACGTAGGGCTCATGAGCAGCAGAAAGATACTCGGATGTGGTATTCAGAAAATTGGATTTTCGTCTTCTGTTCAAAGGGAAGCCGTTCGAAGATCATAAAGGGGCGAGAATGTAATTCCTACATACCTATGGGATGACTTAATAAAACCGAAGAGACAAATAAAACAGAACGCAGCCTTGCGAACAGCAACTGGTTGTCATTTGATGGCCCACCGAGATCACCTGCACGAGGAATGTAACATATTGCCGGTCCGTGAACATAACGAAATGCTTACCAAACAATATATATATGGGCCTGTCATAAAGAGCAAAATCCGTGTAATGACACCTTATGCATGACAACACCACCTAGAGACATAAGGCGGATTGCAAAATGCTTCCAACAAGATGTTAAAAACAATCAAGTCATCGCTAGCATCGACGAGCCTACGTATAAGACGGGCTTAAAAAACATTTACACCAAAGTTGTTGAAGACACAATAAAGAAGTTCTACCCGAATCGAGTAAAACTAACATGCAGCACCAGAACCATCCTAGCGCCGTTGATACGGTTTGATCACGCATCTTAAATAACTACATGAGTAGAATTGACCACGAAATTGTTGACAAGTGTCCAGCATGTGAGGGCACGCCACATGATGCTAACCACCTTTTCAATTGTCCAGAGAAACCAGCCGACCTGACGAAGGAAGATGTGTGGTACCGCCCAAGAGCAGAACGGTTGAAGACAACGATACATATTTAAAACGAAATGAGATAAAGTTGACGGTGATATAATTAATTGTAACAGGAATGCTACATATTGTAAATCAAGTACTTAGCGACCAAAAGTCGCATTAAAACGTTTTAGAATATAAACATTAAATATTTGTACGATTCCAAATAATCGCAATGAAATACAGAACAACATTTTATTCAACCTTAATTTCCCCTATATAATATTTCAAAAGTAAAATCAACGTCATCACGTTTTCCAAGAAAAGGGGTCAAAACATGAAATAACCTATAATGACGTTGGTTCTTTGATTTCCGGATGTTTTGTTGTATAAAAGTTTTAGTTTTACCTAGAATATTTGAGAAATTAAGTAGAATTATAATTAAGAAATTCCTTTTGCGAAATGAAAATTAGTTTTAAATTAAACTACAATAACATAAAGTCATAATTTTTTTTTTTTCAGAAAACGTGGATTTAAATTTATGGACATAAATTTTTTCAGAAAACGTGAAATGTTTTTTTCATGAAAATTGTAATAATCTCTTCAGAAAATTAATCATCATTTCTTGTTCTATTTTCGTAGAAGAATTGATGAAAAAGACTAATGAAGAGTCAGCTTTAATCTGACTATCCATTAGTCTTTTTCATTTTTTTTCTAGCCAAAATAGAACGAGAAACCATGATTAATTTTCTAAAGAGAAAGTAATACGAATATCACAATTTTTCATGGAAAAAATATTTTATAGGATTGGAATTGTAACATTTCACCATTATTTTTAATAAACATCTAATTTTATTATAACTATTTTTAACAATGTCGTATCCAACATAGAGTACATAGTAAAACTGACTCTCCATTAGTCTTTTTCATCTTTTTTTCTAGCCAAAATAGAACGAGAAACCATGATTAATTTTCTAAAGAGAGAGTAAGACAAATATCACAATATTTCATGGAAAAAATATTTTATAGGATTGGAATTGTGACATTTCACCATTATTTAATAAACATCTAATTTTATTATATATTTTTAACAATGTCGTATCCAACATAAGGTAGAAACACAGCACGGACGATAACGTCGGACGATAAAAAAAACGTCTTCAATTTTGCTGTTGTAACCACAACAAAGGCGTCAGCGTGAAAAGCTGTCAAAAATAAAATTGCATAACTAAAATACTTTGTTCTTTGTCAAAATGAATTTTACAAATTTCAATTTTAAAAATAACTAATTTTTACTAATAAATAAATAATAATAATTTGTCTACTAATAACTAATTTTAAAAATAAAATACAGAATACAAATTATGAAAATATATAAATGAATGAAGCCGAACTTTGAACATGAACTGAAAATTCATTTACTCAAAACAAAACGATTACAACCTAAGAAACTCAAAAAACATCAGAAAATCATATTTTTCAGTTGGCAGCACTGTCACAATAACATTAAAAATTACCCTTGCAGCCAAATAAAAATAAAATTGACATCTGGCAATAAGGCGTGCTATACACCTGAGCTAAACTATGCGAACTATGTTTTTAAAAAAGTAATGTTTTAATGCGAATAAAGCTTTTTAAAAAAATGTAATGTTTCCGTTTTTCTTTTCTTTTTAAATGTTTTGTTTCCGTAATGTTTTTTTCTATAATTACGTTGTATACATTGTTTTTTAAAAACATAGTTCGCACATTTCGCATAGTTTAGCTCAGGTGTATAGCGAGCCTAAGGCCCGCTATACACTTGAGCTAAGCTATGTGAACTATGCGACCTATGTTTTTTGTATACAACGTAATTATACAAAAAAACATTATGGAAACAAAACATTTAAAAAAAAAATAAAAACATTCATTACATTTTGTTTAAAAAATATTATTTTTTTAAAAACATAGTTCGCATAGTTTAGCTCAAGTATATAGCGGGCCAGATAGTTGTGATCAGCTGGTTTTTTTTATCCAATCAATGCTGTGTGCGAACTTACGAAATAATGACAGATGACAAATATTAACTGTCAAAATTTTGTCTTTTGGAATTTATATTCACCATAACCTTAGAGTATATATAAATATAGAGAGAACATAACTTTAAAATTGTATGAAGAGAGACATAAGAAATCGTGTTCACAAAAATGTCATATTCAATTTCTCATTTCGCCATTTGCATTTCTGTTTATTTACAACAACCAACTATTGTATTAAATTATAAATTAAAAACAATTAAATAATTTAAAACGAAACAAAAAGTACAATCTATTATTTTTAGTTGTGCTAATTTTTATAAAATGATTGAAAATAATTACGAGAGTATTTTACATTTATTGTGTTATTTCCAGTGATTTTATAATAGTGAATATTTTATTATTTTATAATGCCAATGTTCAAATATTTAAGTTATGTATACATCCTGAAAGTATATTATGAAAACTAGCTGGCGACCAACTTTTCATTATTGCGTAGTTTATTTTTAATAGATAAAAGATTAAAATTTATATGTTTGGTTAGAATCAAATCCTAATCTGTCATTTTTCTTATTTCTTTTTATATAGTAGCAGTGAGGGAGAAACTATTATTTTTTTGTGGTAGGTTTTTTTCTTATAGATTTAAAAGAAATTTGCAATAATTGTACAATTTTGAATCAAATGAAAAATTTTCGCACGTCTTTGGGAAGACAAACCGGTTTCTCTCTCAGAGAAATAAAGGAAAACAAACAAACAAAAAAACGATTTGACAGAAGATCAGTCACCATTAATATTGGTTATGGTGGTCGGTTGACCATAACGAAACGTCAAAATTTGATGTAGCTTTTTAGCATCATCAAATTGTTAAAGTAGGCATAACAAATAATTTCATAAGGAACATCAATTTATTACAGAAGTTTTTTTAATTGTCAAAGTAATATTTATATAAGTATATATGTTATATATATTTATTAACAGCAGACATAAAAATTAAAAAAATTTTCACCTAATTCAAAATTTTGTTTTTACAAATTTCACCTTCACCAAAAATTGTGTTCTGTCATTATTTCGTCAGTTCGCACGAGGAAATGAAACTTATGTATATATACACAAAAATATTTGAAGCTATTTTTCCCTCTCATTCACAGAGTTCTAATTGTCAAAAAATGTAAACATTTTTAAACGTTTGTTTTGGTTTGGTTAAATTAGTGATTTTATTAATTAAAGTGTTGATATTTCGGTGAAATTATAATTAATATGAAAAAATACTTTTGATTTAATAATAATTCAAAAAAGTTTTTAAAGAAAATAAAAGATTTAAGTGACTAAATTGAATAAAACTTAAATATGATGTGTGTCACAAAAACTTGTAAAAATGGTCACATCAGTAAAAAGAATGGGATTTCTTTTGATAGGTAATTAATATTGAAATCATAATATATTTTTCGATTAATAAGTTTTAAGTTACTTTAATATTTTCGCCAAAAAAAAATAATCTAAAATCAATGTAAAAAATAACAAAATTCTTGGAGTTTTAATTGTCAAACTATTGCCTTAATTGTCAAATTATTATTTTGATTTTTTTGCTTTGTAGTGGCGTCTCATTTGTTTACATTAATTTTGGGGGTAAAACATAAAGATAGTTGAAAAAATTTATGTAATTAAAATTGTTATATTTTAATATTAAATTTATTTTAATATAAGTTGATTTTTATGTTTTGATATTAATTGTAACGTAATGTTTTAATATTAATATCAATTGCATTGAGTTGTAGTAATTAGCTTTTTTTCATTTATAACTTAACCTTATAGAAAACAATTTTTTATTTCAATGCTAGATGCCATTACCACGAAAAAAACCAAAAATTAGATACAGATAGAATTTATAACCCACATACAACAATTTCAATAGATGCTAGACTTGTACATCGGGATAAAAACGATAAAGCAACTGATTGGAAGTATTTAGCAAGTCATTAGAAGAACATAGAACAGATTGTACTTAGAATAATGTAAGTTAATAAACATCGGATTTTTATCAAATAAAATTTAATAGAACAAATCTTCTAGCTGAAAGAGTTCCAAATGCAGAAATACCTCTGGATGTAATTATATTTTATATAACTATTTTATCAAATAACATGCAGTGAAAATCCGCAAACTTTTTAAATATATTACAAAATTTCGTTTTTACAAGTTTTCTGTTTTTAAGAAATTATTTTTATGCTCATTTGCCAGGAAATGAATTTCATAATTTAAACAAAAGTAGCATATTTCTAAAAATTTAAAAGTTCATCAATCAAAATTTGAGTTGTGTGCACAAGATGCGCGTATATGAAGCGAAATTTCTTAAAGTTTAGACATTTAAATTCATTTTTTATTCAAATATTTTGATAAAGATTAAAACTAACTGTATAAAGCAAGAACTGAAACCCTGAAAAATTGGGTTCAGGTTCAGGTTCAATTCTCATTTAATTTAATAATCAATGTATTTTTTAAATTTTCTTCTTTTAAATTAGCTCTTTGTGATAACAATACAAATTTCAAAGCTGAAAAAGCCTCTCTACGCTTGCGTAAGAAAATTTTTTTTAATATTTATTTATGAACCCGAACCTGAATTCGAACCCAAACCGAACTCATTTCTTTTTATTTTAATAAATTTTCAGTAGGAAATAAAATTTTGTATTTATCTCAAACGAAAAGTGTTTTTAAAGGTACTCACTAGTAAACAACTAGCTCGTACTTTAAAGTTTCACTTTTCGTTCTAGATAAATAAATAACTATTGTGATACAGATACTTCTCTTGTTTTTTTTTGCTTGTTTATTTTCAGGCACCTCAAAGAATATTCACTTCAAGAACAATTACCTACTGGAATCTCCTGGACCTGATATATTTTAATTTTTTATATTCAAAATTTTCTGACAGTTTTTTAATTTTTGTAATGTAATGAAATGTATTTTATGTAATATAATAATATGTTACGTAATATAATGAAATGAAATGTATTGTATGTAATGTAATAATATGTAATGTAATGTAATAAATGTATTGAAATGTATTGTACTGAAATATATGTATTGTAATGAAATGTATTCGAAATTCGACGTCCACGCCGTGCTGCCTGGTTAATGCTGACAGAATTAGGTTGGTGTACCGGAGACAAGCAGGGTAAAAACTGCTTAGTCAATCATGGTACATCATGGCGAATTGGCGCCTTAAAACCAATGCGACTCAAGCGTCTGTTCTCCATGGTAGGGGCGGCTTGAAGCGGGCGTCTGTCTTGGATCAAGCGGCTCGCTATATAAACGTGTCAAAAGGTTGTTTCTGGTAACCTTAAGATGCAGAACGGACCCATTCACGACAATTTGGGTTGGGCCTAAGGTTAACACCCTAACCCCGGAAAAAAAATTATTTGTTAAATTTGGAAATCAGAAAAGAAAAACAGACCCGGACAAAAACAACAGAATTTTACCTGGACGTGAAAAAGGACCAGACTACCGAATCGGAACGTGGAACGTGCGCAGCCTGAGCGCTCCTGATGCTCTTATAAGTCTAGAAACAGAGGCTGAGAGGTATGGGATGGATATCATAGCTCTGCAAGAAATTAGACAGCCAATAATCGGAAAACAAGATTTGGATAGTCACTCTCTATACTGTAGTGGTCATCCTTCTCGAAGAGAATTTGGAACTGGCTTTCTTGTTGGTGCACGCATACAAGAAGCCGTGATGAAATTCATCCCGGTCAGTGAGAGGATTTGCTACCTACGTGTTCGTGGTACATATAACAATATCTCTCTTATTGCCGTGCATGCACCTACTGAAGCTAAGACCGTCGACGAGAAGGATAATTTCTACATAGCACTGGAAGAGGTTATGAAACAAACACCAACACGCGACTTCACTATGGTTCTTGGTGACTTTAATGGGCAGGTTGGAAGAGATATCTCTTATGGAAATGTGGTGGGCCCCAACAGTCTGCATTTGAATTCGAATGATAATGGTGAGAGAATGACTGAGTTTGCATTATCAAATAATTTGAGAATTGCCAGTACTTTCTTTCCGCACCGATCGATTCATAAGCAGACATGGGTCTCACCGAATGGAAACACTCGAAATCAAATTGATCACGTGCTAGTTACAGCACGTTTCTTTTCGAGTGTTCTGGATGTGCGATCCTTTAGAGGTGCAAAAATTGGAAGTGACCACTTTCTTGTATGTGCTAAAATAAGGTTCCACTTCCCAAACCCAAGCATTCCGAAATTCAATCAACGGAAACGATTTAACATCTCATCACTAAAGAATGCAGAAACAGAAGAGAGATATCAAAACCATATTGCCGAAACATTGGAGAAATCAGAAACCATTAATGGAGACGTCGATAAGTCATGGTATTTGCTCAAAGATGCTGTTTTAAGCGCTGCTGAGGGAATACTTGGACGACCACAAAACCACTCCCAGAAGCCATGGATGGATCAAGCATGTCTTGACGCTATTCAATACAAAAGAGATTGCTATCTGAAATGTCTGCAAGGACGCAACTCCAGGTCCACGAAGGAGAACTATAAACTGGCAAGACAAGCCGTTACAAAGTTATGTAGACGAACGAAGAGAGAATGGTGGAAGAGAAAGTGTGAGGAGATTGAAAGCTTCAATAAGGAACATCAATCGCGTAACTTCTTTCAACAGGTTAAAACCTTAAAGAAGGGCCCTCAAACTAGATCGACTGCTATTCAAAACGAAGATGGGGAGCTACAAGTAGACCTTAAAAATATATTAGATACTTGGGCCGCTTATTTTGAGAATCTTCTCAACTTAAGTGACCAGAAACAAGTCGGGCGACGAGCAAAGCTTATTCGTGCGTCAAAGGTACATGTAGACGAACCCACCAAAGAGGAATTCGATGCGGCGCTGTCAAAATTAAAATGCAATAAAGCACCTGGTATCGACGATATAACATCCGAAATGATTGTACATGGTGGTGAAACTCTATCCTTAAGATTGTTTGAACTTGTTCAAATGATCTGGAGGACTGAAACCATGCCACAGGACTGGAACACAGCTATGCTGATACCAATCCATAAAAAAGGTAATCGCCTACAATGTGCAAACTACAGAGGAATCGCTCTACTCTGCACAGCATATAAGATCTTTTCTTACATTTTGCTATCCAAAATCAATCCTTTTGCTGAACAACTGTTTGGAGAATATCAGTGTGGCTTCCGGCGGGGCCGAGGTACCACCGATGCACTTTTCTCGATAAGGATGATTTTGGAAAAGTGCCGAGAGTTCAACATACCAGTGCACCAACTCTTCATTGATTTCAGGCAGGCCTACGACTCTCTCGAACGAGAGACTCTATGGTCTGCTCTGGTGTCAATGGGAATTCCTGGTAAACTGGTATCACTATGCAAAATGACAGTACAGAACTCTCAATGCTGTGTACGAGTAGAGAACGAAATATCAAGGTTTTTTAAAGTCGACTCCGGGTTAAGACAAGGTGATGCTATCTCTCCTATACTTTTTAATTTAGCCTTGGAATATGTGTGCCGTCAAAAGAAACTACCGACTAACAACAATATCTTGTCAATAAACTCAGTACAGATGATTGCATACGCTGATGATGTTGTCATCCTCGGCCGAAGTGAAGCTGTTATGAGTGAGACTTTTAAGTCGCTTGAGAGTGGAGCTAGAAATATTGGTCTTCAAATTAACTACAATAAAACCAAACATATGAATGTTTCAAGAGAGTCTGAGAAGAAAGATTTGATGTGCGGCGATGAACGAATTGAGGGAGTTGAATCTTTTAAATATTTGGGATCAATGCTTGACTCAAACAACAGCATACTTAAAGATATAAAAGCTCGAATCGCTGCAGGTAATCGAACTTTCTACTCAATCAAACCTCTCCTTGGATCTCCGTATGTATCAACTAACACCAAGCTCAAGTTATACAAGACATTGATTAGACCGGTTGTGATGTATGGATCACAAACGTGGACCCTTACACAGAATGACGAATCGCATTTATCTGTATTTGAGCGTAAGATATTACGCTACATTTTTGGTCCACTTAAGACAGACGATGGAGAGTATAGAACCCGATATAACTTTGAGATCAGAGACCTTCTTGAGGGTCCTGATATAATAGGTTGTATCCGTTCTAATAGGATTGCTTGGTTTGGGCATGTTCTACGAGCCGATTCACAGTCTGGCATGATTAGAAAAATGTACGTTAGTACCCCAGGGAGTGGGCGACCGCGAGGTAGACCACGACTACAATGGGAGACTGACGTAATAAACGACCTTAAAAAAAATCGGCTGCCATGGTAATTATGTCGCTGTTGCGAATGACCGTGGTGAATATTCGAAGCTGATTAGCCTGGCAACGCTCCTACATGGAGCATGAACGCCGTTAAAAAAAAAAAAAAAAAAATGAAATGTATTATATATAAATTTAGTCACTAAAATATAAATTGTTTATTTGTTTAAGACCATTGAAAGCAGTTCCATCGCAATCCCACAAAAACAATAAGAGGTAGTCCATAATTGACATTATATTCATTTTAAAACTTCTTTACACCTTTCTTCCATTATCATAATTAAATATCACAAAATGTTTTCCCATTTCCTAGCCTCTGTCGAGACATTTCCTAACATTAGAAAAAAAAAGTTCTCCCGTAAATGTCTGATGTCGTTTATTAATAATCTTCTTAAGACCATTATTCTACTATCACAAATTACCATACAACACTATTAACGAATTATAGAAACGAAAATATAATTCAATCTTATCCAAAGTCCATCCTCAATTTTCATTTACAAAATCGTTTTTTAATAAATCAAAACCGAAGATTTAGCGTTTGATAAATTATTTTCAATAATGCTTCAATCAAAATTGGTAGGTAGGCATAATTTGTCAGATTATATCCCAAAACAAAATAACATATTCAAATATATTCAAAACATCATATTGTTACGATTCAGAAAAATCTAGACGATTACGGTCACTTCCAGGAAAATAAAATCAACAAAACACAACAGACAAATTAATGAAATGAATATTGTTGTTGTTGTCTCTTCTTAGAAATAGGGTCAACATAAACGATTTTATGAATCAAATCAACATAACGTAAAATAATCGAATATTCTAATATTTTCTCAAGGTTTCTGGAAAGTGATGTCGAATTATCTAGAAGTATTGCAGAAGGTATATAAGAAAATTACCTATTGTAGTTTTGAATTAGTTTTATTTTAGACCTGCGACAGTAAAGCGAAATTAAATGTAAATTAGTTTTATTTTAGACCTGCGACAGTAAAGCGAAATTAAATGTAAATTAGTTTATTTTAAACCTGCGATTGTGAAGTTAAAATTATAAAAGTGATTTTTAAATTAGTGAATAAAGTTATAAGTGTTATTGAGTAGAAATAATTTGTGTATTATTTTAACGCTGTTATTACTGGAAATTTCTACAATAAACCGTTGGAGTTTCTGAAGCTGTTGAAAGAATATTCTAGTTAGGAATATTGTTTGCTGTATTGTTTTCCTGTTGTTGTGAAACAATTAAGGTGTTGAATACTTATTAAAACCTGGTGTTTGTGCTTACTAATCAGTGATCGAACTCAGGAAGAGATTAGGGATTGTGTTTATCGAATTGAGAGTAAGGCCAATTCGAAGGAGGTTAAGAAAAACGTAACATTGGTGACATCGGCGGATTAGTTAGCTGTTAATAATGGTTTTATTAAGTGAATTGAAGGTTCTTGAGTTAAAGAAAGAACTAGAACAACGTGGATTGTCAACAAGTGGAAACAAAACTGAATTAATGATTCGGCTTCGAGAAGCTTTGGAAGCCAGTGGAATAGAAGTGGAAAGTTACCAGTTTGTAAGAGTCACGACAAATAATGATTCAGTAATAGTTGATGAAGAGAAAAGTTCTGTTGCGGAAACAACAACCTCATTGCCACCTGCAAATTGTGATTTTACGCAGTTAATGGCTATGATGCAACAGATGAGTTTGAACATCAATCAACAAATGGCTGCTACTAAGGAAGAAATCAGTAGCAACATCAATCAACAGCTGGAAATAGTCAACAATAACATGGCTGTTAATAAGGAAGAGATTACTGCAACACTTGCTGCAAATAAAGATGAGATGAACCAGCAAATAAATGAGTTGAAAACTGGAATACATCAACATTTGGATGAGAAACTTTTACAAATGTCAACTGCATTCGATGTAAAAGTCGAGAAAATTGAAGCAGAAATTCAAGAATTTGAACATAAAATGTTGACGAAAGTTGATGATTTTGAAAAGAGGTTGCAGGAAGTTGAAATGACTAAAGTTACTTCACAGGTGGTACAACAGATAGCAAATATTAAACTAAAGCCACCATCGTATGACGGTACCACATCTTTCGGCATCTTCAAGTTCCAGTTCGAGACTGCAGCAGATCAAAATGTTTGGAACGCCGAAAATCGTCTTGCTGCATTGATAGTTGCACTTAAAGGGGAAGCAGCTGAAGCATTACAGGCAGTACCAGAAAATGACCGGAAAAGTTATGCTGAGGTGATGAATGCGTTGGAACGTAAATATGGCAGCGACCATAAAAAGGAGCTATACAGACTCGAGTTAAAAGGTCGCTTGCAACGCAACGGAGAAAGCTTACAGGACTATTCCTCGGCAGTGGAGAGGCTTGTACATTTGGCACACTCGAACACTCCACCATATTTTATGGAGAAAATGAAGATCGAGGCTTTTACAGATGGTATCCGAGATCCAGAAACCAGGATCAAAGTAATGACTACACCTAAGGCGACTTTCCATGAAACAGTCGCATACGCAATGCAATATGAGATGGTACAGAGGATGTGTATGCCATCTGGTGGATGCAGAAAAAGGAATGTAGAGGGGAACATCAAAGGGGAAGTTTTGGCACACAGAGATAGAAGCGATATCAGATGCTGGGTGTGTGATGAAGAGGGTCACATGGCACGGGAGTGCAAGAAAAACGGAGAAGCAGACAGATTGTCGTCTTCTGTGAAGAACAGAGGAGCTGAAGAAATGGAGCACGTAGGGTTCAGGAACAGCAGTAGAAAACTCCTGTGCTGGATATGTAGGAAATCGGGCCATATCTCACAGGACTGCTGGAACAGGAAGCGTGATAGATCTTCGTCTCCTATTCAACGAAAGCCTGTTGAAGGTGCAACTGTAAAGCCAAAAAGTGAGGAGAATACAGCCTACATTCTAATTTCAAGAATTGCGGTAAATGGTGAAAGCTTGGGTATCAACGGACAACTTGAAGGTAAAGGTTGCTTCATGACACTGGATACAGGTTCAGCTCGAACATTCGTTCGCAAAGGTTTAATTGACGGTGTTTTGGAACCATCAGATGGATTGATACTCCAAACAGTAACTGGAGAATGCGCTGAAATAGAAGGGAAAAGAATCGCTGAAATAAAATTTGGAAATAACTGCTATCAACAAGAGGTGCTAGTGGCAGACATTATGGATGAAGTTATTTTAGGGATGGACTTCATGAAGGCGAACGGATTCGTCATCGATTTTGGACGTGGAATCCTAAAGGTTAATAATGTTGAGATGCCACTACTTGTGAATGAAGCAGAATCCATAGATATTGGCAGCGATGAAAAACTATGCAGTGCAGGGGAAAATCCAGAACCATCATCCAAACAGATGAGGGAAAGAAACGTCAACCAACGCAGACGTTTGAACAAAGGCCGAGAGTTGAAAAGGAAACAAGTTCCGGTCCATTGCGAAGAGAGCAATGTAAATGAGGGGGTTCAAATAGCTGCAAACGGGGATGAATTGCAGCTGAAAATGAGAATGGTTCGGAGACATGGCATTGTGAAACTCCCAAAGGGAAATGATAAGAAGCACTTTAGAAATAATGAGAATCCCTACTCATCACGGTGTGCTGACATAAAACAAAGTAATGGTCCAGTACTTAGAAAGGAACCGGCAGTAATTCTAAACAGCCTGGGAAATAGGAAAAGAAAAAAAAATGTTTGGATTCAACAATTGGAGGAGAGATCTAGATCCTGTTCGGGACGAACAGGCTTAAGTGGAGGGTAATGTTACGATTCAGAAAAATCTAGACGATTACGGTCACTTCCAGGAAAATAAAATCAACAAAACACAACAGACAAATTAATGAAATGAATATTGTTGTTGTTGTCTCTTCTTAGAAATAGGGTCAACATAAACGATTTTATGAATCAAATCAACATAACGTAAAATAATCGAATATTCTAATATTTTCTCAAGGTTTCTGGAAAGTGATGTCGAATTATCTAGAAGCAGAAGGTATATAAGAAAGGGCAGAAGGTATTGCAGAAGGTATATAAGAAAATTACCTATTGTAGTTTTGAATTAGTTTTATTTTAGACCTGCGACAGTAAAGCGAAATTAAATGTAAATTAGTTTTATTTTAGACCTGCGACAGTAAAGCGAAATTAAATGTAAATTAGTTTATTTTAAACCTGCGATTGTGAAGTTAAAATTATAAAAGTGATTTTTAAATTAGTGAATAAAGTTATAAGTGTTATTGAGTAGAAATAATTTGTGTATTATTTTAACGCTGTTATTACTGGAAATTTCTACAATAAACCGTTGGAGTTTCTGAAGCTGTTGAAAGAATATTCTAGTTAGGAATATTGTTTGCTGTATTGTATTCCTGTTGTTGTGAAACAATTAAGGTGTTGAATACTTATTAAAACCTGGTGTTTGTGCTTACTAATCAGTGATCGAACTCGGGAAGAGATTAGGGATTGTGTTTATCGAATTGAGAGTAAGGCCAATTCGAAGGAGGTTAAGAAAAACGTAACAATATTATACATATTCATATATAACTTTATAGTTAGGTAATATGCCCAAAAATAAACCCCACAATAATAAAAATATTTACGCCTCCTCTACTAAAACGCATGTGTGCTAGTAACAATTTGTTGGTGTGCAAAAATTGCTTCAAATTTTAACATCAATTTCACTTCCTCTATTCTCTTAATTCTTTGCACTCTACTCATTGGCGTCTAGGCCAAAAATGTCAAGGCCAGTTTTAAGGTAAATATTTATATCAATATGTTATGTAGTTAAAATTATCATGGTGTTTTTGTTTTTAGAAAACTTGTTTATCCTGCTGCTGAACGAAATAAAGAGCCGATCCTAAACGAACTAAAAAAATATATAATTTCTGCAGCAAACCTAAAACTATTAGAAATATCTTCTGGAAGTGGACAACATATAGGATATGTTGCTCCTCATTTTCCTAATATAACATTTCAACCATCAGAATATGATTTGTCGACCTTTAACAGCATATCTGCGTATGCTGAAGATTGTCCTACAAAAAATATATGCCAACCCGTACAAATTGATATAAGAGAATCATATACAAAGTGGAACTATGATCCAGAAAGGCCCGAACCCTATTTTGATTGTAAACGCCACATTCCTTTTTCAGAATTAAACAACCGCATCGATTATATGTTAAACGTTAACATGATTCATATTTCATCATTCGACTGCACAGTAGGGTTGTTTAGAAATGCGGGCGCTTTATTGAAAAAAAATGGATTACTTTTTACCTATGGTCCGTACGCTGAGAATGGTATACTCACACCACAGTCCAATATCAATTTTGATCTTGGCTTGAAACGTATGAATCCGGAATATGGTGTACGTGATCTTTTGGTTCTAAAAGAAGTGGCACTGTCAAATAATATTAGATGTAACAATTATGTAAATATGCCAGCTAATAATAAATTGGTTATATGGGAAAAAGTAACACAAACATGTTAAATACAACCACATAACAACCCGCCTATTTTATAATAATTTCGTTTTATTCATTATATTATTTTAACTATGATTAAAACTTTATTTATAATGAAATAATGTAGTTATTTTGTTTAGATGTACATAATCATTCGAATCTTCTTAAACTTTTAACATTGAACAATTTAATTATTATTTCATTTATTAAATGAGTCTCAAAATAAAATATCCTTCCAAAAAATAAGGAAATTTATAATAAAATTGACAAAAAAATCTTAATGTATTTAAATAACGTTAAGAAAAGGTTACTTTCAGTCTTAAAACTATTATTTTCATAATTTTGTATTGTTTATTTCACGCCTTATGTAAAATAATATATAAGGCTTACAATCAGCAACGGTGGTAGAGGGGACTTCTTTTACACTATGGTCGTTAAAATGTAGCCACGTTCCGTTATTAATTGCGAACGATGTATAATGTCCGCAACTAGAACTACATAATTAATATTTTAGATAATATTTTTAAATTAAATGGAATTTAAATTCTACCCATTTCCATGATGTACAATGACAGCGGCTAGATCATATATGTTATTAGATGAATTCGAACGTCGGGTTTCAGGACCGTTACTTAAAACGTATTGTGATACATCAAGTGTATTTATAGGAAATTTTATTCGTAAATCAATTTTAGTACTGAATGGTGGAAATAAAAACATAAAATTATGAAATTACCCTTATTCAGATATCTTTAGACTTAAGCCGGGCAGACATACAACAGAAACAGAAACTGAAAACTATTCAAAACTCTATTATCAAAATTTAAAATAATAATTAATATTATGTGACAGTTTCTGGAATAGTAACAATTAAATTTTAATTGTTTCTTTTTCAGACAAAACAGACGAATTTTCAGTTTCTGTTTCTAAATTCGGTTTCTGTTGCTGTCAAATTTGTATGAAATTCAGTTTCGGTTTCTGTTGTATGTGAATGCACGGCTTTACCGAAAAAAATTATTCCATCTAAATCTTTTGATATGAAGGCATAACACATTTGGTAATCTTCTTATCCAAAAGCGTTTTGTCGATTTTTGTTTGCATTTGCACGAGCTACAATAGTATAATTCGGTTTCTGTCAATTCTTCAATCTATCGGTTAAAGAAAGGGATTGTTTAAAAGTTTGTCATGTAAAAAAACAACAAACCTCAGTAAAACTTGATAAACAATCTGATATATTACATTCCGCTTTACTGTCATCATCCAAATCTTTATAAAATTTTTCAGGAATGTCTAGAGAGAGATCCAAAAATGGATCATGTTTTTTACTCTCCATTCCACAAATTAGACATCGAACCTAAAATTGAAAGCATACATTTGTTTTTACTTTCAAATATCATTTGAAGAAAAAATTTAACCTCGCTCTGTAAAGTTCCTCCAAAAACATTAGTTACAATGGAACTTCGGCCTTTAAAATTATGATTATTACTACATTCAGGTGAAACATTTAATTTACTTATTTTGTAATTAGTATTCGATTCGATTACTGGAATAGGTACATATTGAAGCTCAGTGTGTAAACGATCCAACATGTATCTTAAGAATTCATGCGCATCATGTTGTCGATGTCCACGAAATTGAGGTACAACTTTCCATATAACCAAAAACAAGCTTTCTGGCGATATCGCTTTTGAACCGTCACCACCTTGACTTAAATTCAACAGTACCTAAAACAAATTCAAAATATACCTTGCGTTTGACAAACATCTAAATCTCTTACTTTTCGTAATTCTTCCACCACATTGGCATCATCAAAATTTTCTTTTAAGCTTCTGGAATGGTAAACTTTTTGTTTTTGTTTTATTTCTAGCGATGGTAATGCATTAAAATAACAACTGAATTCTTGTATATTACTTAATGATTGCAAAACAGAATTCATGAAACATGTGTTGCCTAAATTTCTTAAACCTACAATTTTGTTTTTCTTTGAATTATTTTTCTTTTTAATTGTGCTATTACTTTCATTGCTGTTGCTTGAAATTGTTCGTTTTCTAGGACGTAACTTTCTACCAAGATTTGGTTCATCCCAACCTGAATCGCTAGATGCTGTGCTTGTAGTTTCGGGATGGGATTTTGTTGAACCATCTTCTGTAGAAAGCGATGTTTCCGATGCTGAGTCATAATCATCTTTAAATTCTTGTCGTATTTCATCGATATTTGAGGTTTGTTTATCATTTATAATGTAATCATCGCAAGTATAACTGAAAGTAGGACAATTTTACTAAATAAAAATCACTATATAAGAAATTTTAATTCTTAAATTACCAATATACCGAATAATTCATCGTACTCATGCAAATATTATGATTCTCATTTGTTTGCGAATGCAAGAGAGCATGAGATTTTTCATATCTTCCACATAATATTGTACCACAATTTAAACATAGCCAATTTTCCTTGCAGGATTCACATGCTAAAAAAAAAAGTTAAACGAAGTTTAAAGGCCAAATGATGTCATAAATTTTTCTTGTCTAAATATATTCAAATTTTAGCATACACCCTATGTGAAACCAATCAATTCTCTGCGTCATAATTTTTTCTTCAACGAAAGAGTTGCAATTATTCATACAAAACGAGTTATTTTAAAACTATTAATATTGCTAAATTTAAAAAACTAGTTGTAAGATTTACATATTTATATATCATCCTTCGTAAGTTTAAGTCCCTTAAGTTTTTTCTTTGCGCAAAAATTTATTGATTATTATACATAAAAAAACGAATGCCAGCGATTAATGCTTATTCCGCATCATCATAATAATTTTCATTAAACAACACCTAACAGTATGATAAAATTGATATTAACGTTTTGTTTTACCTAAACACTTCCAAATTTTATTTGATGTTGAATTTTGAATATTTAAATTTCCAATTTTTTTATTTTTTAAAAAATTACGATTGATTTTGACACTATTGCAAAGATGAGGGCATTCCATTGTTTTTTTTAATACCTAAAACCTTTTTTTTACAATCCTTCAAAATTTAATTTAACATTTATATTAAAATATAATAGAAATAGAACAACACGATAAACCTATATGTTTATACTAGGTAATTCAATTTATTTAATAAAAAATTTTAGATAGAAAAGAAATGATGGATTCTTTCCCTAAAGATATACTTTTGTGTGCATATATATAAATGAGGGAGTTTAATTGTACCAGAAGAAAAAGGCAATACAAATGTGAAAGGGAGATGAAACGAAACTTATTTTTAACTGGATGTTGCCAAATTTTTTGACGTATGAGAATAAATACAGGGAATAGTTCTGGTTCAGAACTCAATCGGCATTTGGCAACCAAAAATTCTTGTAATTTATTATTTATTTTTCGGGAATACATTACGAGGCATATCTACCGACACGATATATATAAACTAAATGTCAACATATATTTTATTTTCATTATAAATAGGTATTAGTTAATTATAAAGTGTGTTATATAACGGTAGTGTAGTTTGTAAGAATGCAACAAATAAATTATTCGTGAATAATATAAATTAAACAAATATCAGAAGTTAATATAAAGTATAGTGTAGGCTAAAAAAAATTGATATTCTAATCATATTTGTTATTGAATAATTAGAATTCCATTAGCAGAAATACTTTTTATATAATGCAATTAATTTTTGCAAAATTTGTAAACAGAAAATTGACATCTTAAATAGAAAATGCATTGCAATTGAGATTTGAGAAAACTATGCGACGAGTAATTTATTCTAATATTGAAAATTTTACATCTAAAATGTGTCATTTACGAAGTACATTAACTATTATTATTGGAATTTCACTATGTATTTTGTATATAATTTGGTCATCCAAAGGTAAATATTTTTTTTTATTTTTATTGTGCACTATAAATTATTTTTTGTTGGCAATTATATATGAACTTAAATACAATTTTTGGTTTCATTACCCTACGTCCTACGACATCTGTGATTGATTTTCTTGATTCTATTCCCAAGATACGCCAAAGTCCGGTATGGATACGATATTAAAGGAAATAACATTGCATACCTTCGTATAAGTAGAATTTTTTTACCAGCGAATTTTTGACAGATAGGACGCAGCAAGATATCGTCGCTTTAATAATGAAATAACGTATGCCATATATACGTTGTTATTATATAATGGGTGCGCTGCATTCCCCATAAGGATGTCTATAAAGTGGCATTTTAATATTTTCCAATTTTTTTATAACGGGGTGAAAATTAATATATTGTTAATTAACGTACATGCAAATTTGAATTTGGCTAAATATTGAAACAGCGTAAATGCATGTACAATATTTCAATTCTTACAGAATAATAACTTGGGTAAAATCAGCGTCGTATACTTTACATACATTACGATCGCAACACGAAATGGTAAATCTAAAATATCGTATAAGCATCATTCATTACTACATGATATGCCGGTTCATATAAATAAAAAATTGTAAGAATATTATGCGTTAGTTCAATAATGATTAGTTTTAGGTTAATCGTACTTCCATGCAAAATGAAATAACGTATATGAAATATGAAATAACGTATAAGGTACCTGATTAACTTTTCACCTCTTTTTAGGTAGAAAAACCAGCAGGTACCAATGTGAAATTTTAATATGCTATGGGGAAATTAGTCAAGATTAATTGGCAAGAAATTTTTTTTCCAATATCTTTATTCATTCAATAGTGCTGCCGAGTTTACGAAAATCAGAAAATCGAAAAATCTTTAAACCCAATTATCTCGAAACTACACTTTTGCGAATACGTTGTTTCATTATTAAAGCGACGATATAAAAGATGAGACAAAAAGTAAAACAGCGATGTATTATTTATTTTGGGATAAATTTGTTTTCAAAACAATTATATTAGTTAAATTTCTACTCCTGTTGTTGTTGTTGTTGTTGTAGCGACGGTTTATGTGCTAATCCTCCGGCTCCGGCTCCGGCTCCACGTCCCGCTTTTGGGCAGTACCATAAATCTTCCTTCGTCAGGTTAGTTGCATTTTTAAGACATCTGAATAGGTGGTCTACATCATGCGGCGTGCCCTCACATGCGGGACACTTGTCAACAATTTCAGGATCAATTCTACACATGTAGTTGTTTAGGATGCGAGTCCAACCGGATCTTAGTCGAAAATTTCTACTCCTAGTTCGTACCATTTTTTTGTTGTGATATTTTTTTACATAGGCGTCGTTATTTTTATTATAATTACTTTTAATTATCAACATTTTGTTATATTACCTACAAAATCATTAATATTTTTACTAGTTTTTGGTTTTCTATTATAATTGTTTGAATTTCAATAGTACTTTTTTAATTTTATGTGTTTTTTTGTCCATTTCAATGGGACCCCAACAGTTTTTTTAATATTTTAATTCGAGACACTGAATTTCGCACATGCGCATCTCGCAATATGTGCAGAACAATTATTTTTTGTATTCGCTGGTAAAAAAATTCTACTTATAATTCCTCTACCTTCACAGTTTCCTAATTAAAACTTAGTCGGTAGTCCCCTAATACCATAGAATTGATTAGAACAATTCTTTGTGTGTCTGGTTGCTAAAGATCGCGTACACATGGTATAACGAATATAAGGTATTCTTGACAGCTAAACGAAAATTTTGTGTGACGTCATCCGGCGTAAATATAAAGAAACAAAAAATGTTTTAATTTGAAAATTAGAGAAAACATAATTTTTACGTTATGGTTTTCCTTATTTTTTTCATTAACAATTTGTTTATTAAGTTTTCTAGCTCTAAAGAACATTTTGCAGGGTAGGAAATTCGACGTCCACGCCATGCTGCAGGGGTAATGCAGACAGAATTAGGTTGGTGTATCGGAGACAAGCAGAGAAAAACTGCTTAGTCTATTACGCTACATCACCGCGAATTGGCGCCTTAAAACTTCTTATAACCTTAACATCATAACAGAACCATTAACGAAAATTTGGGTTGGGACTGAGGTTAATACCATCACTCCGAAAAAAAAGCTTTGTTAAATTTGATAACCAAAAAAAGAATACCAGACACTAACAAAACAACAGAAGTTTTACCTGGATGTGAGAAAGAACCAAACTACCGAATCGGAACGTGAAACGTGTGCAGCCTGATCGCTCATGATGCTTTAATAAGCCTAGAAACAGAGGCTGAGAGGTATAGGATGGATATCATTTCTCTGCAAGAAATTAGACAGCCAATAATCGGAAAACAAAACTCGAATAGTCACTCTTTATGCAGTAGTGGTCATTCTTCTCGAAATGAATTTAGTACTGGTTTCCTTGTTGTGCACGCATACAAGAACCCGTGTTGAAATTCATCCCGGTCAATGAGAGGATTTGCTACTTAGGGGTACGCGGTACATAAAACAATATTTCTCTTATTGCCTTGCATGCACCTACTGAAGCTAAGACCGTCAATATTTTCTACATAGCACTAGAGGGGGTTATGAAATCAACACCAACAATGATAATGGTGAGAGAATGACTGAGTTTGCATTATCAAATAATTTGAGAATTGCCAGTACTCTCTTTTCGCATCGATCGATTTATAAGCAGACTTATGTTTTTAAACCGATTTTAAACCGTTCCTTTATATGTGCAAATATTGGAAGTAACCACTTCCTTGTATGTTCTAAGATAAGGTTCCACTTTCAACGATCAATTCAACGATCTTTTACTCATTAGAGTATTTAAAAGTTTGTCTTTTAAAGTCCAATCATTTTCAGTGAAGTGTAAGGAACAAATTATCTTATAATAAATACGAACATTTTCTTTTTCCACGTGATTCTATCCACTACAAATTGATTTATTTTTCTGGAAATTAAAAAACCTTATGTTTTGAGTATGATTTTTCACATTTGTTGAAAACTTTTGGTTTTAACGTAGTTCGGCATTTAAATTTATATATGTTTTAATAGTAAAACAAATACTAAAGTTCATTAATTAATGAATGAATTAATTTCAATCATTTCATTAACTAATAAATTAATTTATAGATCATACTAAATATATTTTTAATTTAAAAACAATAGCTTTTCTCATTGATAATAACAACAAACGTATTATATAAAACTCTGAGTGACGTCAATCAAAATCAAAATGGCATCGCTGTCACTCTAGTGAGAATACCTTATTTTCATTTTACCATGTCGCGTACACATATCTTTTTTAAATGATGTCAAAAACAGACCAAAACAAAAGAAATTCGCCTGTGTGCGAATAAGACAAAACATAATCACTTTTTTTTAAAAACGATGTCAATCGTGTATATTTCCAAAACCCCCGATATATCACAGCCATACACTTTCACGCCATTTGCAATAAACAATGAACATTGCCATATGCAAAAAATTGGATTAGTGTTTTTGATTAAATATTTTTGAATTTTTTTTATATGGAGTTTTATTTTTCCAGATGGCGTTATGAGCGTTATGGCGATTTTTTGAATTTTTTTTATATTGAGTTTTAATTTCAAAATGGCGCTACAAGTTCACGATTTTTATTGTGCTAAAAAATGTAGATGGCTTCTATCAAAACCCCCGGTATAGAAGCCATCTACATTTTTTAGCACAATAAAAATCGTGAACTTGTAGCGCCATTTTGAAATTAAAACTCAATATAAAAAAAATTCAAAAAATCGCCATAACGCTCATAACGCCATCTGGAAAAATAAAACTCCATATAAAAAAAATTCAAAAATATTTAATCAAAAACACTAATCCAATTTTTTGCATATGGCAATGTTCATTGTTTATTGCAAATGGCGTGAAAGTGTATGGCTGTGATATATCGGGGGTTTTGCTTCTATACCGGGGGTTTTGATATTTCGCAAAATTTTGTGCCGACTTTGTCCGAAAAGATGAAATGTTTGTCTTTTTTTATATTTTTTAAACATTTGTTAGTTAAAAAAAATTATACACACTATGATACTTTTCTAAAATAAATTTTGTTTCTCGATAATTATGATTTATATGATCGATTCTCAAAAAAAATAAATAAAACAAAAACCAATTTTATTTTACACAAAATTAAACAAAAAATTTCGAAATTCTATTTAATAAAATAAAATTTTTTAGGTTAAGAGCATTTTATTATTTATTTTCGGATAACATCGGTATAAAAATTAGCGAAATAGACACGATTGACATCTTTTTTAAAAAAAGGTGATTATGTTTTGTCTTATTCGCACACAGGCGTTTACGTATCTTTTGTTTTGGTCTGTTTTTGACATCATTTAAAAAAGATATGTGTACGCGATCCTTAAACCAACCAAACTTTTGGCAATTTATACATTTTTCCAGTTTATTGAAGCACATTGAAATATACGGGTCCTTTTCTTTATAACTGCGGGAAACAAAGAGGTTGAAAATATGATCCGGAAAGATTGATAACATGTGTCAGTTTAATACGAGATTTAGCCGTTTTAATAGGGCTGTTATATTTTTAGTAAATTTATTTGTTTTTAAAAAAACAGATTCCTTCTATTACAACATTTACAAAGTGAGGTTTATTTGCCTCGTCCATGCTATTATAAGCGCAGTCACAACTACATATAAAAAACCTAGCTTCCGCTTCGGTTCTATCTGATCGTTCTCCGCTGAATGTTGCAATGTTTGATAATAAGTTTACTAACTATATATGACATTTTCTTTGCCATTTCAATTTTGTATTGATCTGCAACTAAATCGAAATCTTGAAAATTTGGAATTATTTCTGTTGGGCCTGTTTTTGTTATTTTTGAGCTCCCAATGGTTTTTTTTTTCAAATCTTCTATAATTTCTGTAAACGTTTTATCTAATTCGTTGTCAAAAGCGATTTTTGATATTTTGTTTGTCGATTTCTTTACTAAATCTGATTCTGAATAAGATTTGTTTCGTGTTGTCCTAATTATTTTGTCTAACCTAGACATATATGTATAGACATATAGTAGTTCTTAAGTGAGTTTTATTTCTCGCGAAAGGTTAAACTGTGAAACACCTTTTTTTTGTAAAACAAATACCGCAAATCCGTTGTCAAAACAAATTAATTTCAATATAATTGATGAGAGAACCAACAAAAAATTATCATTTATTTTATTAATTATTGTTTAGAGAATCCAAAAAACATAAAATTTAATTTTTCAAAAAATTTAAAGTTTGTGTTATTAATTAATTGTTGAGAGAACACAAAAATATATAAAAATTTAATTTTTCAACAAAAAATTTAAAGTTTATTTAATTATTTATTTTAAAATTTTGTTTTATTAAAAATAAATTTAATAAATAAATGATCTGACTCTCAAAACCGCTTTTTGTTTAGTTAATATTGTTTTTATGACAAGCTCGCTTTGTCGAGCTTGTTGAGACTTGATTGGTGGGCTCGCTTTGCCGAGCTTGTTGAGACTTGATTGTTGGGCTCGCTTTGTCGAGCTTGTGAGACTTGATTGTTGGGCTCGCTTTGTCGAGCTTGTTGAGACTTGAATGTTGGGCTCGCTTTGTCGAGCTTGTTGGGAATTGATTGTTGGGCTCGCTTTGTCGAGCTTGTTGGGATACTTTTGATGGGCTCGCTTTGTATCGTTAATTTTTTGTAAATTAAGCTTTTAATCGTAGGAAACGTTTCTGTATTCCACTAATTTATAGTGGCTGAGCTCTAAACACTTAGCTCAGGTATACCGGCTGCGCCAATTGTGGTAACCTCGTATGGAGATTCCCTATATATAACGAAGATGAAATTACTTGTTAGTTTTTCCTCTTAGTTTTGTGAATTATTCCTTGCTCTCAGTTCTTCGCGTTTTCAACAAAAACACCTTAATATAAATTTGCATATTTATTTGTTCTATTTTTTTTATAAACTTTAATGTGAACAGCTATTTAATTCAAGTATAATTTTTTTATTTATTATTTTTTTCATAGACTCAAATGTGAGAAACTATTTAATTCAAATATAATTTTTATAATTTATTTTTTTTTTTTAAAAAACACAACTTAGTTTTTCAACGCTTAATATTAATTCATAAACAAAATTATCAACGTATCACAATTTTTATTTTTAATCTGTAAGATGTTTAAGATGTTTAAAATTAAGACATATTTTCGTCCATGAACTATTTTTGACATTTTAAAATTCAACGGGCTTTTTTTTAAATTTTGGTAACTAAACCAATTGGTAATTTGATTATACATATTTTGATAACTTTGAACGAAGTTATACGAACCATTACATTTAAATCGCGATCTCAAGTATGAAACGCTACGATAGAAAAATTATAGTACCTTCCTTATGCGACTTATATTAATTGAAAAGTGAAACTTATTTTTAATTTAAAAAAAGGATTATCAAATCTATTATTCGACGGTCAAATGTTGACGTTCACAATTACAACACAAGCATTGTAAATCAGTTAAGACTCTCGCTACCGAGAACAGATATAAAAAAACAAAACCCAAAATACACAGCCATTAAATTCCAATGAACTACCATTATTCGTAAAATGCAATGTGAATCTAATTGTATTCACAGCCTAAAATATATTTAAAAAGTATGCTAGGAATCAATATCTGATATCATCTGAAATTTACCATACCTAATATTATGACAATATAATTTTGACTTTTAACATTTAACTTCCAAATTGTCTTGTTTTATTTTTTTTTTAAATTTTTAATTATAACGAATCGTAATTTTGTATTTTTATCATTTTATACTTTAAATCAATCGAACATTTCTTTTTGTCATTTTTTCTTTTTATCTATTATATTATCATAGCTGTCTGATAAGTAGTACCTAGGTTTATTATTTTGTATGCATGTTCAAAAATAATTGACAAATTTAAAATGTAATCAAATAAAAAAGTAAAACCTTGATAAGGTAAGACCTTGAGCTTTTATTTATATGTATCTTGGCGAAGTTCAAAATAGTAAAATAAAACTATGAATTCACATTAGCGGTTCGATTACTTGCACTATGAGGTTTCATATCTGTTAGTATGGATGGTGTTATTTAAGTCATGTATATATTCTATATTTGAAAATTCTGAACATTCTGTACTGACCAGTCCATAAATAATTCATTCTAGAACTGCTTGTCAGCAAGTTGATTTCGATAATATTTAGAATAAAGATACAAAACAAATTATAATAATACATGATGCATTTACCATATTTAAAAATCATTTCGTTCCATTACAAAAAAAATTCAAACAATTATTTTCTTCCAGGCGAACTAATTCAAAGACCGCAGAATATAACAATAAATGAAACAACAACAGTTTGTAATGAAATGAATTTTAATAAAAGAATGCTTGCGAAATTTTCAAATCTTGTGCCAATAATTTATTTTGTAACACCAACGTATCCTAGACGAGAACAAGTTGCAGAAATAACAAGATTAGGTCAAACATTAATGCATATTCCAAATATATATTGGATAGTAGCTGATGATAATGACGTATGTAATCCATTTTTAGGAAAATTACTCAAAAAATTTGGTAATGAGTATAAATTTTATATAGAAACCATTATCCTATTTTCCGATTTTTTTATTTCAGATATTCCTTTTACACATATCTCAAGCCCCATGCCGGATATTTATCGAACAAATGCAATTGTTCCAAGAGGTGTTTCGAATAGACGAGCTGCATTATCATGGATTAAAAATAACCAAATCAAATCTGGGGTTTTATATTTTGGTGATGACGATAATACTTTTGATTTAACGTTGTTTTCAGAAATTCGATCTACAAAACGTGTTTCAATGTTTCCCGTTGGGTTAATTGGTTTGTATGCGGTTAGTGCACCCATTGTAAGAAATGGAAAAGTTGTTGGGTTTTTTGATTCTTGGCCAGCCAAACGTAAGTGGCCTGTCGATATGGCTGGATTTGCTGTGAATTTAGAATATTTATCATATAGTCCAAACGTTACAATGCCATATAGAGCTGGACATGAGGAGGATGGATTTCTACGTAGCTTACGTTTAACACTGAGAGATGTTGAACCAAAAGCAAATAATTGTACAGAAATACTAGTATGGCATACACAAACAAAAAAAGTTAAATCTCCAGTGATAAAATTTGATAGTAAATCGATGGACTATGATGACACAAGCTTGCAAGCATTATTGATTAGTTTGGAATCAATGGGTGTAAGTCGATTGAATATATCAGTAGGGGAAACCGCAAGAATAACAAGTAATGGAAAAACTAAAGAGTTTACTTTATGGCATAATGGATAGAACAAATTAATATATAACCTTAAATATTTATAAAAATAACTGTGGTAAATTGATATTGAAATAAACTTCCTTTGCTAATTTAATTTCTTTAAAAGTAACCCTTGTGATAGTAAATTTAATTTATAAGCAAAATGATGTACGATACTCATGAATTCGATGTTCAATAGTATTTAGGGTAATTAATTTCAATTGTTTATAAAGTTACTAATATAATCTAATTATGTGTTTGGAATTATAGAATCATAATGAAACGTTTTCGGTTTTTTTTTGTATATTTTCCTGTGATATTTAAAATAAATAATAATAATAATTTTTAAGGATTAATTAGAAAACATTATACAAGATACTAATAGTAAGAATGCATATCTAAATTATTTATATGATACACGAAAAAATAAACTTTTATGACTCATGAAAATTATCTGTAGATGAAACTTTAAAAAAATCTAGTAATATAAGATAAAAAAATAAGTAAATTATTGTTGTAAGTATTGTAATTAATTAGTAATCCAAATTTAAACATTAAAAACAATATCCGAGCGATAACAGATGTTATCATGATCAAGATTCGTTTTGTACTTTGCCAATGGAAAATTGAAATTTATTTAGAATAAACTGATTAATATAACATATTTTTTTTCAAATAAATATAAGATTAGCACAAACAAAGATAAATCAATAGATAAATAATTTAAAATCAGCAACAAAATCATTTTGAAAAATATTTACTAGGTATAAAATAAAATAATCTGACTCATAATCGACTAATTAATAATAATATTTAAACAGTTACATACCCATGTATGAACGACCGATTTTATTCAATCCAAAGGTAAATCATAAGCTATTTGGTAATAAGCCTGTTTTCAAAACCTATCATGCTAAAAAATTTGTTTCGAAATAAAACAAATTATTTCTTTATTATAGTCTTATCTCGCGATTGCATGTTGACATTCTCACTCAAAATAAATTTTATAACTAACATATTTTGTTTGTGTACATAAACCGAATCGTAAATAATTATGTTATTATTGCCAATGTCTTCCGATAATGCACAACAATAAAAACATAAATACGAATCTATTTTTAATATTTTATTAAGATTAACGTACGTTTTTGTGGAAATAATTCTGAACTTAATTCAAATTATATTTCAAAAGTTGTGAAAAACTATCATTTTGTACCAAAATGTAGTCAAATAAAATAACTTTTAACAAATGAAATGTTTTGTTTAAAAAAAATAGTATAGGAGAGAAATGTACTTGAAATGCATAAAAAGTGGATTAGGTAAAGTCGTTTAGGCAAAACATCAGTAGGTATTAACCGAAACATATTGCCTCAGTTTTGCTAAACACGTTTTAACAGAAAAAGGTGCCCAAATGTTTAAACATATACAAAAGACGCCAACTCTTTCATAAAAAAGCAATTATTTATTTTAAGTATATGCAGTACCGTAGGCCGTTAATATTGTGCCACATCTACGTCAGCCTTCTGAGGTGTTGATTACATAACCAAAGTGATATATGTCACAATTAAATTTCAATGGCGATTACTACACCAGAGTATTATTAACCCTCAGTATTTTCACAAATCGTCTAATCTATAGAAAAATGAAATCGGCAACAATACTATAATATTTTGCAAGCAGTTGTTCTGACAAAGGAGGCTATCGCTCTATGCTGACTAAATTTCTTATATCGTAGTATAAGGACAGAACAGCTATGTTGTGTTCTAGTTGTGTGACATGATTTTATCTGTCCAAATAATTTGACTAGTTCAAATAATCTGGAAGATAGAATTCTGCCACCATATGTATTTCCGATGCTTTATCAACGGTACCAAGTGTTTTGTTACATTAATGTTTAAAAACTGCAGTGGCTAGTTTCTATTTTGTGTGTTCATTAATCAATAACCAGCCCACATTTGAAACGGAAATAACATATACTCGACACCCGACAAGCTACTGGTAACTTATAAGTATGAGAAACACAGGTACAAAAATAACACAGTTCTGTTCTACAATTTTTTTATATAAATTGTGAATCAGTGGGTGTGATGGTAATGACTGTTGCGCTAGTGGTACGAGGAAAGATAAAGGCCTTGAGTAAGATTGATTTGATCTCCTCATAAGAATATTCATTTATATATTGTAGAGTATCGTAAAGTTGCAACATTTTTTCTATGCTTTAACGAGTTGTTTGTGTTGGTAAGATTTATATTGCCAATCAATTTTAAGGCTGCCCGGTGAAAGGCATCTGAACATTCCAAGATGATTGAATAACCTCCCAAACGTGAGAACAGTATTAAATGAAAGGACATATATGTAGATCAAGAGAGTTTTTCGCTGTTAAAAACTAACGACAACGTCTCAAATATGCTAGTTATATTTTTTCTCTTTAAATGCACAGGGTCAAACGCTAGCAAACTTCTACATTTTGGTAAAAATACTTTTTCTACTATTAATAGCAGATGAAAAGTAATATATATTAATAGAAGATCAATAGCAGATTAATAGCAGTAAAATATATTAATAGCAGATGTTTAAATCCACAACGAAATGGCCATGTTGTGGCAAAGATTTTTTTTTTCATTAATCGGTGGAACATAGTTGGTTCGATGGGTAATTACAGATATACATAATAATCCATCCAATACACCTTCAAGTAATTAACCAAAAACTGAATCAATTATTGAATTTATTTATTTCTGGCAAAGGTTTTGTTTTTTTCCATTAATCGGTGGAACATAGTTGGTTCGATGGGTAATTACGGATATATATAATAATCCATCCAATAAATCTTCAAGTAATTAACCAAAAAACTGAATTAATTATTTAATTTATAAAGATTAGGGGTTGTCGTCCAACACATCTTTTAGCACCGTAAAACATTAAAAAAGATTGTTTCTAAGACAGTGTCGTAAATAATAAACTATTAATCAGCTTTGACTAAGCAAAGTCTTTCACATATCGAGAGAGACGTTAGTAACATTATTGATCATTGTTCAGACTTTGTGGAAAAAAGGGTTTAGATAGAAAGTTTACGAAACCACAAATCAATTTCTTTTTAATAAAAATTTGTTCAATTTGTTTGCAACACATACTAATTGAAATATTGATGGAGAACTCGGTCTTCGATCCGAAAGCAACCAAATATCGATCACTCCACTTGGTCAATATTTTTAGTGCCTCGTTTGTATGGCAGCGTTTTACAGCGTGGGATTTATTTGTTGAGGGATTGTAGCCTTCGAAGATCGAGAAACGAACAACTATTCTCTGCAAACTATTTATTGGGTTACGATATTTTTCAAAATTTTGTTAATATATCACATTTTACATTCAAACTGAGAATATAATTTCCAATATAAGAATAATTCTCATTCTAAGAATAATAATAATTCTCATATTGAAAGTTATCATTCTCGTTTTGAAACTAAAATGGTATAGATAGAAAAATTATAGTGGAAGACAAAACTTGACTTTGGGACACAGCAGCGTTAATTAATTTAAACTAAGAAAAAACATCTATGGAGATCAACATGGATCGGTCACGTACACAAGGTCGTAAGAAACGAGCTTGTTCATCAAGTTATCATTGTACGATTCATTCAAAGGCTTTTGAGATGTCTAATACTCTAATGTGATAACGTTAGTCATTAGTATTTTAAGTATGTTGTTAAAAAAATGTGTTGTAAAGTTTGTTAGATCGAGAACCGTATTCTCTCCGATATCAAATGGTTGTCTTCCAACAAATTTGATACGTGTGATAACGCGCATGCATGTTAGATAGGACTTAGAGTATAAGGCTATTGTTTCATAATTTGAAAATTGCATTTCGTAAAGTTTAACTATATTGAAATCTCAGCAGTCATTGTGAATGCTTCTGCATCAACCCACACCATATACAGTTAGTATCAAATGGTGTAAAGCTTTCTACTTCCAACGAAAGTTTATTAAAACATGTCAATTATTTCCTGATTGTCTACGATGATTCAATATCAAAGATGGCATCTATTAGACCGGAAAAAGCAGACGCGTCAATAAAAGATATTACTATTTTTTGGAGTAGGATTAATCTAGATATTGACGATTTAGGTTTGTGATGTGATGATGTTTGAATAGTGGAAAATTGAGTCACTGTTATGTCACATATTCATACAAAGATATTGATTAGAATGAATCAGTTATTTATTATTATTACTAATGAGTAATTACTTTTCCATTGAACTAATCAATTCAAGATAATATATGGTTAAACAAAGGTTCGTTTTTGATAAAAAAAAACCTAAGCCAACCGATAACTAATTATTATGTACGAAAAGAATCAAAAAATGTATTTTTAATGTTTTAAATAATGATTTCTCTCTCTCTGGCGTTTACATCCCATGGAGGGATTTTCCCGTCTGTGCAATCAGCTTCCAATCATCTCGTTCCATGTCCAGTTGACTCCAGTTTCGACAGCCTATATCACGAAGGTCTTGGATGATGTCATCACGCCAGCGTTGTCTAGGCCTTCCTCTCCGACGAACATCAGCTGGTTGTTGTTGGGACACTTTTTATATCATTCTATCTAATGGAGCCCTTTCTACATGACCAAACCATCTAATCCGGTTAGATTTATTGAATTCGATTACATCGCAGCCTCCAAGAAGCTGTCTGATTTCATGTTGTCTGATGTTAAAACTTTAGTTTTTGCGGTGTTGATGCATTAAAATCCTTTAGCATTTCTTTCAAGCTGAGAGAGACTATCCTTAATATCGCTTGTTCTACGTCCGAGAAGCACAATATCATATGCTTAGCCAAGAACTTGACTAGATTTGTTAAGTATGCAGTTTTGTGTCTCAATTCGGCTTTTTCTTATCGCGTACCACAGCGCCAAATTAAATAGTACCTCATGTTATATCGAAAGGATCAGAAACTGACCCTTCGATTACTATTCTACAATTTGATACCGATGTTGTAAGTTTGCACAGAGAAACAAGTTTCTCTGGGATACCAAGGCATATGAGTGCAGACCAAATGTTGTCGCGGATGATGCTATCATATGCTAATGTAAAACATTGATCTGTGGTTGAACGGTTGGGACGAAAACCACACTGATAGTCACCGCCGATAGATTTGGCGAGCGAGATGAGTCGAGCAAGGACAATATTAGCCAATATTTTATATGCAGTGTTCAACAGTGCGATGTCACGAAAATTTGCACACTTTAAACGGTTACCTTTCTTATGTAGTGGAACAATGAGAGCTGATTTCCATTCAGCAGGTAGTTCTTCTTGGTCCCAGATTGCAAGAATTAGATCGTATATACGTGAGACCAGAGCTGCTCCTCCATTTTTAAATAGTTCTGCGAGAATTCCATCGATACCTGGTGATTTGCCATTTTGCAGTTTTTTTAATGGCAGCGTCCACTTATTATATTGCTAAGTAAGGGACAAAGATCTCCTCAGTTGATGGAGCAATTGCTCGAATAGGATGAACTTCATTCGTCCTATTCAGTAGGTCTTGAAAGTGGGATCGCCACAGTGCCAGCACATCACGTACACTTGTTGTAAGTTCATTATTTCCATTTTTGAAGGCTGAAGATCTTGAGTGGAAAGCTTTTGTCAGATTCCGTGCATTGGCAAAGCATCCTTTCGAATTTCCCTTGGCCGCATGTTAGTTGATGTTTTCGATACAGCTCTTCATGTGTTCGCGTTTCTTTTTACGTAGAAGTTTTGCTGAGGCTCTCCTGACGCATAGATAATCAGCTTGGCAGCTTCAGGTGTTCCTTGTTAACCAATTTTCTCGCAGTTTTTGTTTATGTTCAACGGTTTGGCGACACTCGTCGTCAAACCATTCGTTGTGTGATTTCGGTTGTCAGTTTCCGATTGTAGTTTGTACTGAGGCTATATTGGTTGATTGAAGCGTTTGCCATTCTTCTTGTATGTTTAATGGCACCTCAGAAGAGATGTCATGCTCTTCTATGTTTTGCGTTACTATTTCCTGATATCTATTCAGCGTTTTCGGAGGTTTAAATGCATCAACATTCCACCGCACGGTCTTTTTTGTTTGTCTATTAAATGTAGATGATAATTTGCACTTGCACTAAAAGATGACAAGCATGTGATTGGTGTCCATATCAGCACCTCTGTATGATCGAACGTCAGTTACACTTGTAGAGTGTCTCTCAGAGATCATGACGTGATCGATTTTCCGTTCTTCCGCCATTTGATTTCCATGTTGCCATGTGAATTCTCTTGTGAGGGAAGAAAGTTTTTTGGACATATTTCGGATTTTACGGGTTGAAATACAGTTAACTTCAGTCATTTTCTAATACTCATTTCTCAGTCAAAACTAAACTGAAGTTAATTATTTTTCAAAGCAATACAATCCCACATTGCACCCATTATTCTTTAAAAAAAATTCTAGACAATTAGCACTGTTTTGAAGTAGAATTTTTTAAAAAAACTTTCAATTTTTCAAAACCAAAATATTTTTGCAGTTAACGTGTTCTTAACTTATATAAAAAAGACGGACAAGTGCGAATAAAATTCACTTGCTAAGGGTTCTGTAATATATAAATCGTATTTATGAAATAGTGTTCCATTTATTACACTAAGTAGAAAGTTTAGTATGATTGTATTAATATTGTTACGATTCTACATAAAAGTAATGAAATACAAAACCTTAATTTTCGATATATGTACAACATTTTAAAAATAAATCAAGGTCACATTCGTTTTATGAAATTTAAATAAAGTTGAATGATTTTATGAATCAAATCAACATATTAGATAAAAAATAATATAATCAAATATTCTAATATTTTCTCAAGGTTTCTAAAGAACGTGACCTCGAAAAATCAAGAAATCATGCAGAATCGTATATAAGAAATAACCTCTTGCAAAATAAAGATAGTTTTATTTTAACCTGCGATGAATGATCTAAAAAGTGCGATAGTGGAAAAAGTTTAAGTGAAATTAATTGTAAACTAAACGTTGTACCGTGCATATAAAATCGTGTAAACAGAAGTTATTTAATAGAAGTTTAATAGTATTATTCTAGTTAGGAATATTGTTTTCCTGTTGTTGTGGAATAATTAAGGAGTTGAATACGTTTATCGAATTGAGAGTAAGGTCAATTCGAAGTAAGGTTAGAAAAAGTAACAATATGTTAACATTTTTCTTCAAAAATAAAAACTCTAAGCATATAATATAATACGTCTAAACTCTAAACCATCATACAAAGAATAATTAAATATGCTTGACAGCTCGTTTTTTCCTCACTCTTTTATTTATGTGACGTTACTGCGTGATATTTTACAAGTAGAACGACAAAAAACAAAATATAAAATTGGTTATATTTTGCACCTAGTGAAGTCACGCTTAGAAAGAGAAAATCAAAAAAAAATCGGAGAAGTGCGAATAAAATTCGTTCCCCAAGGGTTCCGTGAATGAAAAAAACACACTATCAAAAATAATTTACATGAAGTTGCGTTGTATAGTCTTTATATTGCCAGACCATATAGAGAATAGTAAATGTCAATCACATCTACATTGAGCGAAATGACACAAAAGATGTTACTTGAGGTTAAATCTTATCCATAGCCGTTTATGGTAACTAAAGAAAGATTCAACTAAACCAGCTTGTAAATGGTTTAAATTAAAATTGTTTTCTGTCAATGTCGAAATTTAGTAGGGTGGAGAGGGCAAACACTAAAAATGGCAATTTTTTAACAATTACTCAAAAACTGTGCATCGCAAAATATGAAAAAAATTTGCAATGTTTTTAAAATTACGTGTGCTTCAAATGACACCCCACTCATTTGGGTCAAAAAAGGTTTTTATTTACCCTCCCCACTCAAATCCCCTAAAAACACAAAAATATAATTATTTGGGACTTTGCTATAATTTTCGTTAAAAATTTACCAAATTTCCTGTCTGTGAATTTTTTGAAATTTTCTGTCAATCAGCATCAAAACGTAGTGAGGAGAACGGTCTGAAGTTGCACTTTTTTGTCAATAACTCAAAAGCTGTGCACCGCAAAATTCTAAAAAAAATTGAAATGTTTTTTAAATTAGGTGCTCTTTCAAATGACACCCACTTGACCGAGTTTTAAAAGGTATTTTTACCCTTTCTCATTTCCACCCCCTCAATAAATAAATTATGAATTTTTTATATTTTGCATTAAAAATTTACTAATTTTTCTATTATTTCAAATACATTTCAAGGTTTTCGATCAATTAGGTTAGGAGCTAATCGAGGAAAGAAAACAAAGAAAACGCCATTACGACCATTTCATATTAAATCTAAAAACCTTACCTTTAATTTTTTTTTTACTCATTCGGTAAAGCTTTGTACTGAAAATTCATGGCATATCCCATAAAAATCTCAATAAAAACCTAACAGATCAAGATACCATCAAGAACAGTATATCGTTGAAAAGACAATTTGTTGACCTTAAAAAAAAAAAAAAAATTAAAGGTAAGGTTTTGAGCCGAAGGGTGTAAATATATTAAAACTTACATTTTGACTCACTTTTTGTTAGGCAACAATAAATTTTGAATAATTTATCTTAAAGTAGACTAAATTACCTTTTCAACGATATACTGTTGACGCAAATCGGATAAAAAATTAAAGAGCTGTGAATTTTTGAATTTGACTCCTTTTTTGATTTTGCCCGATTTTCGCGAAACTTTGTATGGTGATATCTCATGAAAAACCACTTATTAAATTTTTTCGGTCAAATTAGTTTTTTTTTTTCACGAGACGAATCTATTAACGCATTTTCAGACAAATCGGAAATGGTTACCTAAGACCCCCTCTCGATTTGATCTGAAATGGTCGATTAGTCAAATTTATACAAAAAATGGTGGGGTGCAAAATTCTAAAATAAATTTTTAAGGATTAAGGAATACTTACGCTTGTCACATGATACCCTACTTGACTCTATAAAAAACGTTTTTTCTCAAAGGCCTCACATCGTAGTTCTGTAAAACAAACGAAAACCACATTATTTTTATTTGTATCCGTCATCTTGAGGACAGGTTAGTTTTATACGCATCTCAAATTTCAGGCATAGCATTTACAGTTTACGAGATAATCGATATAATGTGAAAAACAAGTTTTACTCTCACCAATAGGATTCTTTATAAAAAATGGAACCCTAAAAAAAGTTGCAAGCATATCTTATTATTCTTTGCATCATGGTCTAAGCAGTTACTTCATTTGTATTGTGTCTTCAGACACCATAATACCCACCCTCTATAAGCTACATTAATTTAATCAGAATAATTTGTTCGATAAAATTCTTACTTTTGAAGTTATTCGCGAAAAACCGTCTAAAAACGTGGTTTTTGGTTCAAAAATTGACATTTTCACTCATGAAAATTGACTTTCAGAAAAAATTTATGAAACAAAAGTTGCTTAGAATTAGTCAATCTATCTTTTACAGGACCTATATGCAATGAAACATTTTTCGCTCTCGAGAAAGGGTGTCATCTACCACAGGATAAAAGGATAAACCCCCCGGTATAAAGACAACTTTGAAGTAGAGCGTAAGTACAACCTAAATTCAAATTTTTGTGCAAATCGGTGCTGTCTGGAAAAAATTATACAGTTATAAATATAAAAAGTAAAAAAAATTTGTAGCGGAAGTGACAAACCGGAAGTATGATCTGTTACAAATTATAATCTAAGCATATATGCCAAGTTTAATCAAAATCAATTATCAGGAACTGATGTTATTGAAGTTTCAGATAAACAGGTGCTCGGGAGGCCCTCACCACGTATCCCAATACCGTCCAAAAAATATCAGTTCTTTGTCATTCAAAGTGTCATCAAAATTGATTAATGAAAGAAGTCTGTATGTTCCCAACAAACTTTAAAAACAAAGTGTGAAAAGTTAGCAGTTGTATGGTGGAACTCCTGCCACTTTGATCAATGTGTCCCAAAAGTTGATCGTTAGCTTCTCACACTAATTGAAAGCTGTTTTATAAGTTTCATCATAATCACTTCATTATTGTAGGCGGTATTGTCAAAAAAAATTTACCGGAAGTGAAAAACCGGCAGTATTCAGAACTGTAAGGTGAACCGTAGTTATGTAGTTTCAACCAAATCAATTATCAGGTACAGATGTTATTAAGCTTTCAAAAAAACAGGTGCTCGGGAGACCAACCACCACTTTGTTCAATATCTCTTAAAAACTAATCAACTCCTTGCCTTTTATATTTACATCTTTTTTTAAAGTTTCATCAAAACTAATTCCCGAACGAATGTTGTATTCTCCCAATAAACATTAAAACATAGTGAAAAACTACCTGTTGTATGGTGGACCTTCCAACCCTTTTTCCAATGCACTCCAAAGGCTAATAAACTCTTTCTCACATTTATTGAACCCTTTAACCAACGTGTCATGAAATTCGATGTGTAACTGTAGGCTACAGTAGGGTTCAAACACTTCACTTCATTAGCACTTCAAAAAAAAAAAACTTTTCAACCGGAAGTTGGTACGCAGAAATATTGGAAACAGTTCTAAACCCTTATATATCAAGTTTTAATACGATTGAAATCCAGGATTAGAAGTTATTGAAGATTTGTCCAATACGTCCAATTTTGAAATGAATTCAATCTTCCATTTTTGAGTTAACCTGTATCATAAACCATGCATTTTTGTCACGAAACCAACCAACCACCCACCCACAGACAAACATACACCATTTAGATAGTCAGATAGGTATTCAGATAGCTATTTAGATAGCCAGATAGGATGATCCAAAACAAAAGATAAAATAAAATTTGGGGTATGTAAGATTTTTTTTCTTCGATAGATTGCAGTAATGCACACAATTGAAAATTGTAGTGAAGTAAAAATAACATACATATCTCTTTTTTCTAACAACTTAACGGGTAGCGTAAACATTTTTTTTCTGCATAAATATCACATAGAAGTTGTTTAAACAATATGTATAAATAATTCCGCCCCTGCTCCAAAAGGTTTCTGATTTTAAATAATATCAAAAAACAAAATTTAGAAAAAAAAATTATCAAAATCGGAGCTGTTCTTGAGGACTTATGATCAAAACACTTCGTTGAAGCGACTTATATGTTATTTTGATAAACTTATTTATGAAAAGCATTGTATGACATATTAAATTGATTTAAGTAAAATATAATTAATTATATTTAGTGTAAAACAATATTGAAAAAACCAGTTATTCATAAAAATTACTTTATAGTTAATTTAATGCACTTAGTAGTGTTTGTTGTTGTATGTTTGCTTTAGTGCACCATAAACACTAACTTTACTTTTTAACACATAATAACGATTTTAGTAATATTTATGTGTATTAAATTAATAATAATATATACTTTTCCTTTTTTGTTTACATATAAAATCAAAATAAAACTTTACTGAAATTAATATTCACTCAACTTATATGATTAAAACAAAACTCCAAAACGACAGAAAGAACTCAACTAACTAACAAAACTATCACTAATTTATTTTCTTAACTGTCCATCACTCACGATCTTCACAATCCAACTCGAATAACTTCACCACACAACTCAACAAACTCCACCACTAAACTGCACATGTTTCACCAGACCAGAAACCAGACTTTAAGACACCAGACCTTCAGTCAGCATAAAGTTGATGTTGTCTTGTACAACAACTTAACAAAAAAATGTAGTTTTATATTGGGGTTTTTTTGAGAACAATTAAACTCAAGTAAGTAAGGAAGTAATTGGAATTTTTTCTATTCAAAGGTATGGTTGGAAGTTTCTCAGAAAAAAACTCCACTTCTCATTTTACGTGTTTCGGATGAGTTCGAACTTTCCTTTTCGTGCCCTTGTTCGAATCCTTAGGCAGACACGCCAAGGATTACGCCACTGAGGCGATTACAATTTCGAAGTTGAAACTTCTTTATCACTTATTTATTTACCTAAGATGAATTTTTCCACTGTCATTAGACTCTATCCATATTATAGAAATGTTTTTACATTATATGGGGTAATTTTATACTTTTTTTAACAAAAAAAAAGAAATGGTAGACCTTTTGAGAAAGCCTTATGGCCCAATAAAAGCTTTACGGCATATACGACCTAACCGTTTTCTAATTTTATTATTTTCTAACAGGCCACCAATCTAATTGAAATTTCATGCAAAATTTTCACAATAAATTCTGGTATTCTCTAAGCAACCTTATTTTTTTTAAACATAAATAATTTACTAACCTTTACTGTAAATCCAATCCACAGTTTTACTGATATCAGCACATTGAATGCATCCTCAATTTCGATCTCGTGCAGTATCTACCAATTATTATTATTATCGTATGAATTTGAACAAAATTTAACAATAATATACATTAAACTTCAACATTTAAGTTTTGAATCCATTGTAAAGCACCTCTTTTAATTTCATGTAAGCCAGTTAAGCCTCTTTTAAATTTATGAATACTACAATCATTAACTAAATGATTCATTGTTTGGTTTTCTCCACATTCACAAAATGGATCCTCTGATATATTCCATTTAGTTAATAAATATTTACATCTTTCGAAACCACAACGAAAACGGTTTAAACGTAACCAATCTTTTCTTTTAAAGTCGAAACCAGATCATTTAACAGTTACATCCTTAACTAGTTTATAGTTGTGGACCTTAGCATGGTTCCATTGATTTTGCCACTCTATATTTTAATCATAACTTCCTTTTTCAAGTAAAAGCCAAGATGGTTTTCGCGATAATAGTCTTTTATGAGGTAAATCTTGAAAAATTTACATTTTTCAATTGTAGTGAAAAAGGACTTATTTCTTCGTAAATTTGACGGAGCAATATTGCAAAGTACATTTAACCATTGCAGAGGAGACGACTTGAGAGCACCACTTATAATGCGAAGAGTGTTATTGAGCTGGACATCAATTTTATTACAATGTGAGCTTCCAAGCCAAGATGGCGAACAATATTCTGCTGCAGGATACACTATAGAAAGGGCTGATTGTCTCAAACAATTTGCGTTTGCATCCCATGAAGTTCCTGCTAAATTTTGTATCAGATTATTTCGACCGAACTTTCATTGCTTTCTCTTCCAAATGTTGTTTGTATGTTAATGACCTATCCAACACGACTCCTAAATATTTAGGATTATGATTATTGATTATTAAAATTAAGCTAAATAGCATTGCTTAATTGATTACTCTCACTATTAGGGAAATATTACCTTCTCTTAGCGTTAATATAATTACTTGAGCTGATCTAGTGTTCATCACTAATTCAGCGAAAAATCTAGGGACCGTATAAATTCTTTAATTAGCGCTTTAATTAATCAGTTCTTTGACAACATTTTTAAACTGAAAAAGTGCCGAAATTTAAGTTGCCGAAGTTTGTATATAAATGCTGTAATGGTCTTATTGACTCACCGTCATGTATTGAGTCTCAATTTCTACGTTCCTGCATTTACGTCTAAATGTAATCACACCTTTAAAATATTACGTTATCGCACCAATATTGGCTTACATCAACCACCACCAAAATTTTGGGTATCACTACTTCATCACATCACCTTCACCATCGAGCCGAGAAAATAATTTCTTTTAAATCTTACTTTTTTTAATTGTCCAACATACCAAATCATCGATTTTTATGATAAATTATCGAAGCTAAAAAATTCGACGGTTCAAACACTTTGCTGCGAATTATAGTCTATTGGAATCAATTTATCAACAGTTTTTTATCAACAGGAACAAAACCTCTCGTTTTTAGTAATAACTCAATTATAATTCGATAATTTAATGAATTTGCTTTTTTTAAATACTTCAACCTTTTTCGATTTTTCTTAATCAAACTCGATTCCATAAAAAAACTTTTGTTTTACTAATCTCCTTATCTATGTCTATAAAATAAATACAGAGTAAAACAAATATTTGAAATTTTTTTGTTGTCAGTAGGCGTGGACAAATACATTTTATAACTGTAGAAAATTTCGAGTTGATAGTTGAGCTCACTTATAGTTTGTGAGAAAATCGATTATGTAGAAAATCGGACGGACACCGAAGTCTCACCAATAGGGGTTTTACTTTTTCAATGTACGGAACCCTAAAAACAATCGGACTGAAAAAGAAAAAACCTAATTAGCGACAAAAGGCTTTTGTGTAATTACGATCCGTGTTCTGAGGTAATAAACCCACTGCTTTGCAATCGCTTATTTAATGTTACAATACAATTTTGTTTCATTCATATCATGCAAATTGTTCACAAAACGTTAAAATTCAGAATAAGAAAACGACACCGTAAAATACGACAAAAAATCAAATATCCTTTATTCCTACAATCGGTGCACTTTTGAAACCTCTCAAAATCACTTCGTGACCAGAAAAATTGAATTCGGAATGTAAAACACAAATTATTTATGTCTATGGCTATGGCCTACGAGCAACTTATTTCTTGGGTACAAAGCTTGAAAAACAGATCGAACTTTGAAGAACTATTCGAAAATTTCATGTCAGTATTGACGGTGTCTCATCGGATGTCTTTTCTACTAATGCTGGAGCTGGCAGAGTTCTGCTCTGTCCCCAACTCTTTTTCTCATTTATATTAATGGCTTGTTGGATACAACTATTCAGCCAATCCATAGTTTTGTTGATGAAAACTCGCTCCATGCATCTCATAAAATACCAATTCAACAATTACCGACTGCGGTTAATGACACTAGATCAAATTTTATAGACTCTTTAAACATTGACCTAAAAACAATTTTTGATTGATTTTGAATTTAACACGAGTTAAACACAAGTTTGCCATTTTACTAGGTTATCAACACCTAATAAATTTCCATTAAAGTTTGTTCAACTGATCTTGTAAAAAAGACATCTATTAGACTTTTAGGAGTTGAAATTAAAAATAATTTGAAGTGGAATTCTCATATTTTTAATCTAGCTAAAAATGTTATTCATAAATTGGGTTTACGGGTTGATATCGTAAATTTTTCGATAGCACACAGTTTCTTCTAATATATAAGTCTTTTATACGTTCCTGCATAGAGTGTAGTTCTTACAGTTGGTGTGAAGCACACAAAAGCAGTTTGAAATGTCTTGATTCTATACAGCGATTCTATAAAGTTGATCGGGAGTTAAAATCTTATAAACGAACATAATTTCTTGCTACATAAACGACATGTCGCTGATCTTACAATTTTTACAAGTATATTATGGATTAACGGACTTCCGCAGAATTTAATTCGATTTTACCTGAGTCTGCAAAACTCACGCGCCACACGAGAGCAGTCGTACCAGCTGATCCTTTTACGGTTCAACAAACTTTACCATCTCTGGAATGCCTTACCCGCGTGTGTATTTCCTGACAATTTTAATCCCCAAAACTTTAAAACCAACGTCAATAAATTCTTTAGAAAACGTGATTTCTATTCTCAAATCCTAGTAATAGACGAGGAAATAAAGCACTAAACCTAAGCAAATTGGCAGAGTAAGATGGATCGGGATGCGGTTTTTTGGATTCCATTCAGGAAGCCGTCAGGAAAGTTTGTGAACATAGCCACTTTTCGGCAAAAAACCTCTGGAGTATCTAGGGGCCAATGCGGGTTACATACACCTCATCTCCTTGAACTTTCCCTAAATTCAGCTCGAAATTGATCGAAGCTCGTTACTTGGGGGTTTTTGGGGTCGCTGAACACGAAGATGATGTCGGCGATGACCCTCGGAGTACCTAGGGCCCAGGGCGGGTATGTCTAACTCATCTCCTGGAACTTTCCATAAATTCAGCTCGAACTTTATCGAAGTTCGCTACTGAGGGGGTTTGGTGCCGCTGAACACGAATACGATGTCTGCGATGACCCTCGGAGTACCTAGGGACCAGGGCGGACTATATACACCTCATCTCTTGGAACTTTCCATAAATACAGCTCGAAATTGATCGAAGCTCGTTACTCGGTCGTTTTTGGGGTCGCTGAGCACGAATGTGATGTCAGCAATAACCCTCGGAGTACCTATGGCCCAAGGCGGGTATGTCTAACTCATCTTCTGGAACTTTCCATTAATTCAGCTCAAAATTGATTGAAGCTCGTTACTCGGGGGTTTTCGAGGTCGCTGAACACAAATATGACGTCGGCGATAACCCTCGGGGTACCTAGGGCACAGGGCCGGTATGTCTCACTCATCTCCTGGAACTTTTCAAAAATTCAGATCGAAATTGATCGAAGCTCGTTACTCGGGGGTTTGGGTCGCTGAACACGTATATAATGTCTGCGATGACCTTCGGAGTACCTAGGGGCCAGGGCAGGCTATATTCACCTTATCTCCTGGAATTTTCCATAAATACAGCTCGAAATTGATCGACGGTCGTTGCTCGGGGGTTTTTGAGGTCGCGCTGAAGACGAATATGATGTCGGCGATGACCCTCGGAGTACCTAGGGTCGAGGGCGGGTATGTCTAACTCATCACCTGGAATTTTCCATTAATTAAATAAAATAATATAATAAAAAATAAAATAATCGATTAAATAAAATAATCGAGTTTTAATTATGGACATTTTCAGGATATGAGTTACATATACCCGTACTGCGACCCAGGTAATCCGAGGGTCACTGTCGATATCATATTCGTGTTCAGCGACCCCAAAAACGACCGATTAACGAGCTTCGATCAATTTCGAGTTGAACTAATGGAAAGTTCCAGGAGATGTGTTAGACATACTCGCCCTGGGCCCTAGGTAGTCCGAGGGTCATCGACAACACCATATTTGTGTTCAGCGATCCCAAAACCCCCCGAGTAACGAGCTTCGATCAATTTCGAGCTGTATTTATGGAAAGTTCCAAGAGATGAGGTGTATATAACTCGCCCGGGCCCCTAGGTACTCCAAAGGTCATCGCAGACATCATATTCGTGTTCCGCGGCCCCAAAACCCCCAGTAACGAGCTTCGATCAATTTCTAGCTGAATTAATGTAAAGTTCCAGGAAATGAGTTAGACATACCCGCCCTGGGCCCTAGAAACTCCGAGGGTCATCGTCGACATCATATTCGTGTTCAGCGACCCCAAAAACCCCCGAGTAACGAGCTTCGATCAATTTTGAGCTGAATTAATGGAGAGTCCAAGGAGATGAGGTGTCTATAAATCGCTCTGGCCCCTAGGTACTCCAGAAGGTTTTTGCCGAAAAGTGGCTATGTTCACAAACAAAAACCGCACCTCGATCCATCTTACTCTGCCAATTTGCTTAGGTTTGGCCTATTTTTGTGCTTTATTTCCTCGCCTATAAGCATAATATCTTCGGATATTCAGAGACTATAAATAACACTAAATATGCCTAAATGTGACTAAAAAATGGGTTTTCGTTGTTGTAAAGAATCGAACAATAAATCAAGATAAGGATTAAGTTTAAATAAATTAAGTTTTAAGAAATTTACTCACGTTAACTTTAAAATTTTAATAATTTAAGCTATCGAAGCAAGCCTTACCATAAAGGTAAGGTAATAAGGCACGCCCGAAATGAGAACCTCTGTTGTAAAAATCAAGTTGCAAGACGACATTGCGACAACCGTAAACGGATGGGCCATAACAGTTGCTCTGGTGTAAAGCGATAGATTTGTTAGTTCAGCTGTAAAATTGATTTTATCTCTGCGGAAGATCGTTCATTCGTAATGTATTTGTAGAAAATTGTCAGAACAGCAACATTTCTTCTATGCTGCAAAGAATCAAGATTAATAGTAAGAGCGCGCTGCCAATCATCAGTTTAACTGCTCTGCGCTGAACAGATTCAAGATACTCTAAACTACTAATATATGCTCCGCCCCAATGTAACAACAGCGTTCTGACCTAGGTAATGACGAAATTGAGAATTCTTTTTCATATTATTCTGAACTTCTACTCATATGTGTGTTCTGTAGGAGGAATTACAACATAAACAAATAAAACTCTTGAAGACCTAGGTTCCAACATGCATCTTAAGGTGCTTATGGACGCAAATTTTTATTTGATTTGTTTGTATTTTTTTGATTTAAAGAATGGATAAACAATAAATCCTACGATAAAATATGACATGCAATAGTGCAAAAGCGCGATTAAATAATAAAAGTCTACAAATAAAACAGTACTCCGTCAGCCCCCAAAGAAATCACTGTAAATTTTTCACGTTAACTCGAATGCTAATAGCAGATACTGAAGTACGCTGGATAGTCACAAAAATTTACAAATCAAAAATAACTGACCTTTCCATGCGTTTTATGTTTTAGAAGATTATCATTTGTCCTCTGTTGTAAATTCGAAATACGAAACTACATACATATAGAGTTGTTATGAAATTATTGTTAACATCGTAGGAGAGAGTTCAAGCCTTCCTATATTAAGCTAAATTGTAAACATTTTCCAATTTTGTTAAATTCAACCATAATCATAAAAAGATGAATCATATTTTGGTTTTAATTTTTTAATAATTAATTATCATTCAAAACCTTAAAGTAAACATATTTCATAAAATGTGCATACAATAAACTAAAAATGAAAATCAATACAACGAAAAACATTCAAATCACCTTTGATCTTCAACCTCTAACTTTATGATAACAATAACAGCATTTACAGAATTTGAAAAATTTTCTTGTCTCAGTTGATAGTGTAGTCTTGTATTATTCAAATCAATTTTTAAAAAAACACTTTGCTGTTAAAATGGTAAAAAATCACATTTTTGTTTAAGTATAAAGGAATATATCCTTACGCAAAATATAATTGAAACAATTATTAATCAAATAAATGAATCTGTGCACGTTGATTTTTACCATCTTTGGATAAGTTTTATTTTTCTGTGACGTGTTTAAATATTAAAATAACTGTTAAATTGAGGATATATTATAAGAAAAATAATATTCAAGTTCTTATCTATTGAACTATTTTGAACTGAAATTTTGAACTGATGATTGTGCGTAATTGAAAATTATAGTAAGAGTTTAAAAAGGGGTCTTCTAAATTGACGATTAATGATAATAAAAAAATAAATGTCTGAATTCAATGTAGACGTATTATAATTAAAAAAAAAATCAGAAAACGTGATATGATTCTCGATACAAATATTCATTTTATCGTTTAAAAAAAGGACATTTGTTTAAAAATCAAAAACGTTATAATTGTGTTTTCTTACTTTCATTTTAGATCAAATTAATATAACAAATTTAATTGGTGTATATTAGTAGAAAATATAAATTAAAATGAATTTTAAATTTTTCAAAACAATCATTATTTTGATAATATTAAGTGAAACAGAAGCAATAAGTAAGTGAAATTTAAATATAATAATAAATTGAAGATCTGTAATAATAAATTGAAGATCTGTAAGTGTATATAAATAATCAAAATCATAGAAGACCGATGTTTTTGTAATGTACTTTTATCAAACAACAAATTTAATTCAACAATTTAAAAATAAATTAATTGTTAAGATAACATAGGCGAAGGACTAATTAAGGAGTATTGGAACAAAAACTATTTACCCACGTGGTTATCCAACAGCCATTATATACAGATATGGAATTTTAAGTGCTTTTTAGAAACCTCGTAGCCGAAATTTTTTGTACCAATCGCTGAGTACTGAGAATACTGAGGGGTTTAGCCTTGTTTCCTTCTTACCATATATCCTTTACCAAAACCAAAAGAGAACCAAAAAAGCTGAGTGTGGTATGATGTGACGTGAGCTATTTGGTTCGTCGTAATTTTAATTTAAAACGAAAGTGACTTAAAACAGGCCCTCACTTGTGAAAAAACGGAAAAAAAATTAGAATCCGTTAGTAAAATGAAACTAAAAGATAACACTAGAAATGAATGTATTCAATTGAATAGAATGAAAAATTGCTTTGAAAAGCGAAAGATCCGTAACAAATGTTTTATCTCAATTCCGGTCGGTTCGGGAATCGAACCGGCGTCCTTCTGGTCAGAGTTAATGGTTAACCATTTAACCAACTCGACCAACGACGAGATATCGTCGAATCCTTTTTCCAAAATTCTAAAAATATTGCAAAAATTATTACAAAATCAAAAATACAAAAGTAATAATGTATTTTCATGTCATACAAATTATTAATTTTATTTTTTTCCAAAAAATTGGGTAAAAAAATAAATTAAAATCTTTCTTTTGACATACTTGACAACATTTTTTTGACAAACTTATAATGCCATAATTCTCAATAATAATAATAAAATTTCATTTCAAACAAAACTTTAATTTAATTTTTTTCCAAAAAATTGGGTAAAAAATAAATTAAAATCTTTCGTTTGACACACTTGACAAATTTTTTTGACAAACTTACAATGCCATAATTCTCAATAGTAATAATAAAATTTCATTTCAAACAAAATTTTAATTTAATTTTTTTCCAAAAAATTGGGTAAAAAAATAAATAAAAATCTTTCTTTTGACACACATTTTTTTGACAAACTTATAATGCAATAAACTAGATTTTGGTCTCACATACCAATCCCGACCATCAAGATTTCTCCAAATTCAATGTTCCTACTCGTAATCACTTAAAATGAAAGTTTTTAAAGCAAAAAATATGCAAATTTCCTTGTTTTGACACACTTGACGATTTTTTTGACACGCTTCCGGTACAGTCGAACACATCGTCCTTTCGGCTCTTCCTATTGAGTAAACCTATCTTTAGAAAAAAAATGTTTGAAATCCGTCCAGCGGTTTTCTAGATTTCGTAGGTTGTGACGGAATTAGAATTTTTGGAATATTATTAGAATTTAGACAAAGTTTAAATATTTGATTTTATTCCAATTTTTGGAATATTTTTAGAATTTTGAAAACAAATAGAATTTTTGAATTTTATATATATTTTTAGAATTTTAAAAAAGTTTCAATTTTTGAATTTTTAAGAATTTTTGGAATATAATTAGAATTAGAATTTAAATTTTTGATTTTATTCTAATTTTTGGAATATTTTTAGAATTTTTGAATTTTATTTACGTATTTTTAGAATTTTGAAAAAAGTTTCAATTTTTAAGTTTGTAAGAAATTTTTGGAATTTTAAAAAATTTTAAATTTTTGATTTCATTATAATTTTGGCAAAAGTTACAATTTTTGATTTTGTTATAATTTTTGCAATATTTTTAGAATTTTTGAAAAAAGTTTTAATCTGTGATTTTGTAATAATTTTTGAAATATTTTTAGAATTTTGTTTGAAAAAAGTGAGTTTTTTATTTTACAATATTTTTGGAATTTTGAAAGAAATATGAATTTGTGATTTTGAAATATTTTCTCGAAACGCTAAAGTGCGAGGTTTTTGAGTAGTTTGCTGATTGTATAATATTTTCACTAAATTATGTTAATATATGATCTGTTAAAATTTTCCAACAACATATTGATGTTTCGTGTTAGTTTTATAATACATATCTTAACAGAGATAAAAATTACATGTACTTTAACAAAAAGTTATGTTTGATATACATCGCTGCCCAAAACTAAAAACCATGTCCTCATATAAGTTTTTTGCCGAAAACTATATCATAATCCTTAATCCAGACTGAAGTCTTGATATCTCTGAGCTTGAGATTTCAGCCCCTCCATATTTTGTAAATTGAAATTACCCGAGCCAATTGATTTCAGAAAATAATTCCATTCATACGCAGTTCGGAAAGTAGTTCCTTAGCATTCTGTCACTATCAGTGTAGGAACTTAACATGATGTTTGTTTACAAAAACTGACTGACCATTTAAACGGGACAAAGAATATATTTGATACATGGCGCAGCATCTCATCTGAACACTTTGGGTGACGGATATTTATAAGCGCAACGAGATCAGTAACAGATAAGCGTAAGGTCAAGATAAACTCTAACCTAAAAAACAGAAATATTGCAGTGAAAGCACTATCCGGAAGTTCATGAGTTCACAATATATTAGGTGCGTCCAATACCTGCGTACACCAAGGGAATACTACTATTTCAAGACAACATCAGATCAGCTAACAAATGTAATGTAATATTTTTCTTCCATATTAATTGTTGTTTTTCGTCTTTTTAGATCCGTTTAGAAATCCTAGCATATGTGGCCGTCCAGAATGTTATGGTAAGATTAACTACTTTTAAAATATTAAAACAACATTGTCATTATCATTTTTCTAAATATAGATGCAAACACTAAGTTCAAATACCTAACAACCAAAGTCTACCGATATGATTACAAACTTAATGTGAAAACTGAATTTCACGGAAGTGGGCAAAATAAATCAGATTTATATTTGACCGGAAATGTAGAACTAAGCTTCCCCAAATTATGCCAAGGTGTTTTAAAATTAAATTCTTTGGAGTTACGTGAAAGTGTTGTTACAGAAGAAGAATCGACAACCAGCGAGGAATATGATACAGAATATGTTGAACCACAAGAAATTGAATTACATGAAAATAGTGTGAAATTTGCAGAGGATATGGAAAGATACGAATTAAAATTTGCTTTCCAGGATGGTGTTATTGGTGAGGTATGTCCAGATGAAAACGAACCAGTATGGACGTTGAATTTAAAAAAAGGAATATTATCAACATTACAAAATTCTATGGTTCGATTTGATGTCGATTATAATACAACTGAAACTGATATATCTGGGAAATGTGATGTTGTTTATACATTAACAGAAACCAGTGGTACCAGCTTAATAATTAAAAAGTTTAAAGACATAACTTCGTGTAAATATCGCTATAAAACAAATACAATTTTTCAAACAACACCATATGAATTTAGACAGGTGAGTTATTTCTTAAATTACCTAATTACTATTTACTAAGTATTGATTGAAAATGTTCCTGATAAATTTGTTAACTGTTCTAAAATCTCAGTTATATGCAGCTCCAAAGAATGATTTTGCTTGATTTCATCAACAATAGCATTTGTTTGGACACATGCTGCCTTTTTAAACATTGCAACTCTAAGGCTCATGCCTGCAAATAAAAATATCAAATATTTATCGTGTAATATCTTTCCTATATATTTACATACGTTTTTTACGTGAACGAAAGGTTGCGTTATCTGATATTGAAAACTGTGATGCAACTGGTACTAATGATTCACTTTTCTTTTTTTTAATTCTTTTCGATTGATATAAAATATTCCGAAATGATGGTTTTATACCAAAATTTTCAAAATAAGTTGTTGAATTATTAAGCTCTGTAATACTTTTATCATCTTCCAAAGTATCTTGAACACTTTTAAATACTTTATCATTTTTAATATTACCAGATATTATATTTTGTATTTTTTCCAAAACATTATGTAAAACATTCAATCGTTTTCGGATGCGATTAGTTTCTATTGTGTCATAAACTTTTAAAGAAGCTTTACACTCATTAATCATCAACTGAAACTTTTCTATTAGTTCGTTTAGTACATTAATGTTTTGAATATTTAAGTTTTCGTAATTAATTTTAAAATGTGAGAGTAATACTTTTGAGTGTGACAGAATTTCTTCAATCTGTGAAACATCTAAATTTTCTTCTGATTTATTTTTAAAATTAACAATTTTCTCTAACAATGAAGTGCTAAATGCATTTGAATCTATAATTTTTTGAATTTGAAATTGAAAAATATTTACTTCATTGATCCAGTGATCTTTTAAAATGTTTGCATGTGTTTTGCATGGTGAATATAATGATGGAATTAAATTCAATTCTAGAGATTCTAAAGATGCAAGACAACTTCGAATAATTGATTTGGCTAAAATCATATTATAGTTAATATATGAATATAAGTAAAAAAATTGACTTATCTACTTTTTGTATCATCCGCGAAAACAACAGCAAATAGACCGATCTGTGTCAAACGGTCGTTTAACAGATCAAATTTGTCTGTCTTAGCTTCTATATCAGATGCCGTGGTTTTGTCATCAAAATTTTGAAACGGTGATTTTATTTCAGTAAATACAGAAAATACTAAACGTAATAAACAATCATTAACTAATTTTTCAAGACGGCACAATGTCGTTTCTAGGCACTCTGCCTTCATCCGTCGACTTTGCGTACATATTTTTTTCGATTTTGTAAATGCACATTCTTCCTCGAATAATATACAATCGGATAAAACTTTCTGGCATAGTGATGTTAATGATTGTTTGTCTTTTATGTGAACCACATTGGCAAAACTCAATGTATGGCTTATCATTGAATCAATAATCGATCGTATTTTTCGACTTTCAATCATCGCAGATGCATTATCTTCTGCTATATTTTCAACATCATCTTTGTACAAGGCTAATGCGGCTATCATCTCCAGAGCTAAGTCCAAGCAATTTACAAAATTTTCTTCTTCTCCATTCCAAACAAAAGAACTTACTGTATTTAAATTACTTAATTTAGTTAAGCACCATAAAATTCGATCCAGAAAAAATTGACGTGACGACTAAAAAAAAGAATTTAATTATAATTACTTGCAATGCTACCTACATAGGAATTTATTTTACCGTTAAAACCATCCCACTTTGAACTTCAGATTTTAGAACTTTTTCTAAATTTGATATACAAGCTATTATTTGAAATGCACATAAAAAAAATCCTTCGATTATATTAGATCTGTCACTAAAGTCAAAGATTAAAGATTTTTGTAAAATTTTAAACAATTTTAGAAACTGTCCACAAACATCCTAGAAATAAATTTACATGAAAATAATTTCATAATAAATACCATGTGCATATATTGTAAATGTTTTACATACATTTAACCATAATAAATCACTAGATTTACTTGAAACAAATCCTTGATACAATAATTTTTGTAATAATGAGATTATTTCCTGTGTTTCCATTTTATTATAAACAAAATAGTTCCAACGCTTTTTGACATTTAAAAAAGTGTGTACATAATTAGTGTTGATGCTGTAAATTTTTAAGCAATTGTACTAGATTGTAAAAAAATAGTAAGGGTATGTGATAAAAGTCTTTACGCTATCACATGATCAAGCTTATTTTTATAACTCATTTTAAAACATGAGTCTTTTTTATTCTAAATCTTTTATTACTTATATTATAAATCCAAGATTCCAAAAGAATCCAGAATCCAGAATTTTTATAACTCATTTAAAAACATGAGTCTTTTTTATTCTAAATCTTTTATTACTTATATTATAAATCCAAGATTCCAAAAGAATCCACAATTCCAAGAATCCAGATTCAAAAAGTAATGCCGTTTCTTAATCTCTGAACTTGAACAAATTCTTTTTAAATTTGTTAAGAATAACGACCGTTTGGTTCAAAATATTTACATAATTTTTAAAGGTGTTGATTGAACTACCTAGCCGTAAACCACTAGCCTAGCTCAATTTCTGAGATGTTTGAATTTAATTGACCGCAAAAAATCTTAATTCACCATCATATCAAATAGATTTCAGTCAAGTGTAATTCTACTAACATGTCTGACTCTTTAAAAAGAATCTTAATACAAGAACAAATTTCAATTATTTTTAGAACTACGCAGCCTGGCCAATACTAAAATCCCACAGTTATTGTAACGTAAGTATATTTTTATAAAAAATCGAAAAAGAATAAGTTCTACATAATTTTTATACAATGCAGTTATCTGTGGATCATAACATTTACAATAATATTAGATGTTTTGAACGCCATCAATTGGTACCATTTTCGAACCAACAATATGGTGCAGTTACCGAATCATTTATTGAATTAAAACTATCAGACGAGGAAACACTAGAAAATTATGATATAAATAATGAAGAAGGTGAAACGATTTTGAAACGTTCGCATCTATTATTTGATCATACACCATCACCTAGAGTTCCACATGGAGAAATAAAATCCGCTCGTGATTTATTAATACAAATGTGTAATCTTGGGTTTCCGGATATCCAGAGAGGATTTCCTGATGTTTTTACAAATTTTTTATCTACTGCAAAATTATTATCGTATACAGCATTACAGCAATTATTGAATCGAGCACCAAGTATATGTGCTAACGGAAAGTATGTAAAATGATAAAATATCTTGTTGAATTTATTAAAGTTAAACTTGTTATTTTCTTCAGGAATCATGTTCTTGAAAGTCTTCCATATATTAGCAGTTCAGCTTCTGTTGAAATAATGAAAGAACAAATTGTAAAAAATCAAATTCCATCATCTATCGCTCTTAATTGGATGACATCATTATCATTCATCAGAAGGTATGTGATTATTTAATTAAATATAGCAACTTTCTGAAATGTTTTTATTTTCTGATAAATTAGACCAGATACGGTTATGTTGGACGCCATGTTGAGCTTAATCCAGTATGGTAAAGAGAGAAATGTTCACAGATTTACATTAGGTGCTTCAGCAATTACACACACTTTTTGTACACAACATACTGACTGTGGAAGTTATCCAGAAGTAGAATTGATTGTAAAATATTTAGAGAACGACATTTTATCTCATATAAGTAGTAACAATAGAAAAGAAAGAGAGCGTGTTGTCGTGTCTTTAAAAGCATTGGGAAATATTGGAATAGTTAGCGAGCCGTTTGAAACCGAGTTAAAAACAATCATTGAAAATCCTGATGTGTTACTTGAAGTTCGACTAGAAGCTATTAAAGTTTTCAGAAGACTAGATTGTGAACTTTCAAAGTAAGTATTCAGTGGAGAATAAATGCGCTTAAAAAATATATGCTATCACATTGAAAGCATATTGTATTAGACGCAATGGTTAGAAATTTGTAATGTTTTTGTTTTACGTTCACTTTTATGTAAGCTTTTATGTGAAAGCACTTACTGGGATATGTACAAATTTTAGTAAATATTTTTAACATTTGTAGGAATTACTTTATGGACCTCTATGGAAACTATGCAGCACAAGTTGAAATTCGAATTCAATCGTATCTTCAAATAATGAATTGTCCGGATTATATTTCAATCAATAGAGTTTTGAATATTTTAGAAAATGAAGCTGTAAATCAGGTGGGATCATTTGTATGGTCCCATTTGAATAATTTAGCAAAATCATCATCGCCGGTACGAGTTGCAACTCAAGGATTGCTCGTAGGTGCAAATATTCCGAATAAATTCAAGCTGGACATTAGAAAGTTTTCTCGCAACTACGAACGAAGTGTATTTTTCGATGAATATAACTTTGGCGGGAATTTGGACTCGAATTTAATTTTTGGTACAGATTCATATCTACCTCGTACCTTATCATTTAATTTAACATTCGATTTATTTGGAGAGTCTGTTAATATGTTTGAAATGAATACAAGAATGCAAGGATTTGAAAAATTTGTTGAATCTTATTTTGGACCCAAAGGCCCAGTCAGTACGCAAAGATTCATTAAGAAATATGATGCTTTCACAAATTATGTGAAGCATATTTTTAGTGGAGATTGTGAGTATTTTATTACAGCAAAGAAATATTTTTTTACGCTTTATGTATTTTTTCAGCAATACCTAGCCTTAGAGAGCTTTCAGAAATCAATGATCCTAAATATTTGTTAGATAAGGCGGTTGAAATGAAAGATAATTTTGATGAATTTAACAGTGACGATGAAGATAATGAATATCTTAAAGAAGAAACCAATGAACTTCATAGCCAAAGTCAAACTAATAAAAATTTACAAAATAAAATCGACGGATTGAACTACCATTTGAAGTAAGATTATTACAAAAAATTAATTGAATCTTTATAATACTTTATTTATTTTTAGATACAACTATAATGAACCACGTGCTGCATTTGGTATAAAGGTGTTTGGAAATGATTTAATCTATGAAACAGTCGAAGGAGCCAGTGAAGTTTTCGCAACAGCCAGTAACTTTAATCCACAATCATTAACAAAATTGTTGTCGGATAAAGAAATTAGTTATACTAAATCTGGACTATTATTAGATGCCAGTTATGTGGTTCCATTAAGTTCTGGACTACCATTGTCGTTAAGCACAATTGGAGTTTCGTCTGTAGATGTGAGGTTATCTGGTCTATGGAAAACTCCTGGTTTTAAAAAAACAAAGCAAATTGATATCGAAGCTAAAATAAAACCAAGCATATCAGTGGACGTCTTGGCTACAATGGAAAGTGATTTCTTCCATGGATCTTCAGGCATCAAATTAAAAACAAATGTGTATTCCAGCTCTGCTATTGAAACAAAAATAAAAATTCGTGGTACCCGATTAATATCGTTTCAAGTTAGTTTACCGCAAGATCGAAATGAAATTTTTAGTGCAAAGTAAGTATAAAACTGTTTTATTAAATGTGCCGTGATTTATATTAGACGATATCAGCAAAAAAACAACTGAAATGATTAGACTTAGTGGCATGATTTTATAATCAAGATTCATTAAATAAAAAAGAGTAACTTGTTTCACATTAAAAATATAATATAAAAATATATACATCTTTTGCTTTGATTTAAAATTGAGTCAAGATTTTCTCCCACCAATTTATAAAAGAGAAACATAATCGTACAACAGTTATTCGTTTCCAACAAATTAGGAGTTTTTGTTGTTAGCAATTAAACCCAGGGAATAATTTAACTTTCTTCAATTCGAAGGAATATCAAGGTTTCTCTCACCAAAACTAAGCGACTTAAATTTCTCCCAAAACATTCACTTAATGTATAAACTGTTGCTGATCTCGTTGTTTTTTATAAATATCGTCACCAGTAGTGCTCGGATGAAATCAGGTCCATAATTCTTCAGACATATGTTTTTCCCCGTTTTACTCGCCAATCGGTTTGTGCGGGCGGTCGGACTGTCGAGATTACTCACTGTCATAGTAATAAAATGCAAAGGGATTTCTTTGTGCGTACATCGTACAAATGGAATGCTTTGCCCGAATCAATAGTCTGGCACTCGAGACTCAATCCACAAAGATTTAAAAAAAAGCGTCCACCTATACCTCAAGACGCATGTTGTTGTGGGATCTAAGTCTTAAAAGGTATCTATGTGTTGTTGTGACACATTTTGTAATTCCTACTAGACAACCCTTTTCATTAAAAAAAAATGTTACCAAATATATATTAAATAATATGACAATAATTGAGTGTATATCATCTATTGATTTCGCATTAATTGGAAACAATTGATAATTAGTAACTTAGGCTGTTTGTATGATTTCACATACACCGAAAGAAAAAATCTTGCTTGATTCAAACATGTTGCATTGTTAATCGAAAATTAAGTGAAAATTGGGGAACTAAATACGTTAGTGATTGTATCAACCAACGCTCCGTATTTAAACTAACAATTTAACCGTTGTTGATATATTTTTTTATAAGTATCACAAACATATTTGATTTAACCATGTTTGTAGTTGAGTCAGTTATGATTTAATTTTCAATTGACTACAAACGTGGTAAATTAAAAATTAGACTAAAAATAGTGATATTGAATACGTTTGTGATAGAATCAAGCAATACGCCGTATTAAATCTTTTGGTTTGGTACATCTTTGTTTTGTTTTTGCTGCTATCGATGTTTGTATGGGTTCGTTTTTTTCGTAAATATAAAATTTGAAATTTTTTATATTAGAAGTATGTATTTCGCATCAATCCCGACAAACATTTTTATGCATAAAGCTAGCGTTCGTATATTTACGTTCTAAATAGGAAATGTATGAGTGTGATTTTGTTTGTAAAGGATGCGTCCATTTTTTCGCCATTTTTTTAATGATACGATTTAAAAGACCAAACATCAGAAATCAAAAAATTTAAATATTTGAATTATGTGTAGAAAATTATACTAATTTTCTATAATTTTCTGATTATTATGAAAAATTAAATTAAAATATCGATAAATGGACATGAAACAAGACAAATAAAAAATATTAAAAAAATATAATAATTTTTTTAAATCACCAAAATTAATTATAGAAAGGGCCTGTTTCATTAACGATATTTTTGTTATAACATTGACTGAAAAATTTCTTTCGCACATAATTTTATATGCAAATAATATGGAAATTATTTAAATCAATTAAACACATCTAAATTATTTCCTAAAGTAAAATGTTAAATAAAACCAGCCATGTTAAAATATATAAAAACTTTTTATTTTTCTATTCTTTTGTTTATTACTTTTCTTTATTTTGTTTATTAGTTTTTTTTCACCTAGTTTTTTATTTTAACGAACACAATAATTTTCAAACAAAAACATGAACAAACGAACTGAAAAATATGAACAAGAAAAATTGATCACGCCGTGGTTGATTTAAATAATGAAAATTGTTACGTTTTTTAAAATAAATTGACAATGCTACATTGGTTAAAATAACCACGTTCGTATTAGACGCAAAATCAAACAAGCTTTGTAGTTAATTCTACCAACGTTTTTTTTTCGGTGTAAAGCACTGTCTAAAACTTCAATACTACCACTCATTTCATAACTAATTTCACTCTACTTTTTTGTAGTTGTAACGTTCTGACAACTTTGTTCTAAGATTCAAATGACAGTTGTAAAATTAATATATCAATATTTTAGATCAGAGATGCTTGTTATGAAATATAAAAAAGACATACCACAAACAGGCATAAATAAAAGACAAAGTAATACAACATGTACCTGGCCAGCTATAGATAAAGCGGTTGGATTAAAAATATGTACTGATTACCAACTACCTGATGTTAGTAATTCAACCATTTATCCGAGCCTTATACTCAGTGGGCCTGTTGTTTTAGATATTCATTTGGATAAAGCAGGTAACATAAAATCAATTTAAATTCCGATTCTTTAGAATTGTTTACTAAATTATTTTGTTTTTTTTCTACAGACTTAACAGCGAAAACTTTTGTAGTAGAATATCGATCTCAAAAAATTGGAGTAGAATCTCAAAAATCGTTGATCTTTGAAACACCAGGATCAATGGTTTTGAGAAAACTTTCAGCGAACGTTACAAGCAATGAAGAGGTAGTTTTAAAAATTATAAAAATAAACCGATTTTATAAGATGACTATTTAAATTTCATTACAGTTGATAAACGTTACCATGAGTTTTGAGCATGGTGACCAACGACATTATGTAATTGGAAGCTACAAAAACACGCCAAACATTAAACATCTAGAGTTAGCACTACACTTAAATGGTGAAAGAAACATTGCGTTAGAAATTGGATTAAATAAAACAGAAATAGCAAATAAAAATGGTGCAGTATTTTATCCAACATTTTTTGTTATTGTAAATAAAGATAAAATTGCTGGATTGACTGGAGTTGTTAAAAAGACAGAAAAAAATGATAAGACTCAATACGATGTAGATTTAACGTTTGAAACTAAAAAATTACAAAGTAAAATGAAAGGATTTGTTAGCAAAACAGAAGCATCTTGGTCAACAAATATGAATTTTAATTACATGGTAAGTGTTATATGGTCAAAGAATCTATAAACTATTAAATTGATTTAGTTTTCAGACACGCAATTACAACAGATAAGAATCGAAGGTGATTTTGCGGATCGCTCACAAAAAGGTCGAACAGAATTAATTGGAAATTTTAAACATCAATCAACTGCTTATCCTGGTTTTAATTTTGTATCACATTGGAGAATAATAACAGCTTTAGGACATATTGAAACCAAGCTTGATATAAATAATGCACCAGATTTTAAGGTATGTGAAATAATATTTATTCAAAACAAGCGCCAAAATGAAATGTATTAGATATTTTTTTATATTTTGTTTTTATAGGATCCAAGGTTTAATTTAGGATTAAAATTAATGTTTGCTAGATCTCAAGACTATGGATTAAGTAGAACAAAAGCGTCCGTCGAGCTGCTTAGACCAATTTCAAAAATTGACTTGAAATTCTTAATCAAGTAAATCTTTTGTTGTAGCACTATTAGCTTAGTATTTCTCAATTTTATCCAAAATGAAATATTTCAGACATGATGAAAAGTTTAAAAACGGTGCGGAAAATAACCTACTAGTGGTGGTAAGATATGCACCCAACAAAGAAGCTACTGCAATAATATCCGTGTATCATCCCCAAGGAATATTTTATGGATTAGATGCAACATTAAATGCTACTGCTCCTGGATTTAGTCCATGTACAGCGTCTTTAGTGATTCAAGAAACAACTAGGAAAGATTACAAGGTAAGCCGTTTTTTAATTTTTATTCTACAAGTCTTGCAGTATTAATTGATACTTTCTATTTTCCGCTTATCTGCAGTACTTTTACTTTGCATTGAAAATGTAGAGTCTTCTTTGATTCTATTCCAAACTTACTTAATTATTTGAAACTCGTTTAGAATTATTTGGCTATATCAGGTTTTAATACTTTAATAATTTTTTTAAGAACTAACGAACGTCATAGCTATTGATGATAATATCACCGAAATACGGAAATAAATTAAAATGACACCATTAAATATTTTTGCACAAATATAGTATAAACTATAACTTATATGTAAATAGAATGTCATAGGACCACAGAGGCAACGTACGAAATAAGATGATAGTGTGATATTAATTTGATTAATAAATTGGGTTGTTACGTCAGCATTTTTAACGCTGTCAACCAGTTCTACTTTTTAAAGGAAAAAATTACTCGATCAGGATTGAAAATAAATAAAACGAGTTATTAATATTATGAAACAAATTTCTTCTTTTTAGAGTAATCTCTCACAAAGATTTATTTTGCACTAGGTAGGCTATTACTTACCCTGAACTATTTTAAAGCAGCTGTTTTTACTTACTAGGCTAAACCTATAATACAACTGCTTTAATTCTCCAAACACAATGTATTTTTCTTCATTTACAAAACTGTATTTTAGTCCCTGGGCCGGCGCCGATTTTGTGTGATGATTACCACGAGCCCGAAAACATTTGTTCTGCGATTTTTCTCGAATTGGCCGCTTTTGCGTTCGGCAAGTTCCAAAAAATGCCGATTGCCCGGGATCTTGTAAATTTTTGTTTTTTTAACTATGGGGGTTGGATATTTGATTTATAACACGTGGGTAACCTTGTACGACAAAAATTTGTCTGCTATTGTCTAGTCTGAAAACCCAAACATACCAAAATGTCAGTTGTCGGACTCGACAATAGCAGACACATTTTGGTCGGACAAACTTACCCTCTTGTTCTAAAACAAATTTCCAAGCCCCACAGTTGAAAAAAAAATGTGGCAGCAAATTTACAAGATAGCGGGCAATCGGCATTTTCGGGAACTTGCCGAACGCAAAAGCGGCCGATTTGAGAAAAATCGCAGAACAAATGTTTTCGGGCTCGTCAGGGACAGGCACCTCACGAATTATAAAATATGTGGTAATCATCACATGAAATCGGCGCCGGCCCAGGGACTTCATTAGTTTAATCGTATTAAATTGTTTTTATTTTTACTGAAATTAAAAATGTTATATTTAAATATTTAGAAGATAATCGTATTATCAACTTTAATCAGTATGGTTTTCAAAAGAAAACTAGTACCTTATCAGCAGCTCAGAATTTCACTGAGTATATTTATAATGCCTTAAATTCAAGAAAAAAAGCTGCCTGCATATTTTTAGATTTTCGAAAGGCCTTTGATTGTGTCAATCAAAAAAACAAAAAAAAATAGAAAACAGTTTGTCCAGATTGGCAATTTTAAGTCGGAATTCTTGGATGTAAAATGTGGTGTTCCTCAGGGATCCATACTCGGCCCGACATTATTTCTGATATATATTAATGATATATTCAATATCAAGTTAAACGGACAAATTCAGTGCTTCGCAGATGATACGATTATAAAGTATGCAACTACCAGCTATGAGGACTTAAAAATCTCCATGCATCATGACATGAAAATAATCGACAATTGGCTTAATGAAAATTATCTCAATATGAATGAAAAAAAAAACTACGTTCTTACACTTTTACTTAAAAAAAATCATAATAATGGGATATTTAATACCTTATCTTTTAACAATAAAACAATAAAAATATCAGAAACAACGGGTTTTCTTGGACTCCATATTTCTTCGACCTTTAATTGGAATTATCATGCTGAAATGGTGAAACGAAAAATTTCACCTATGATAGGAGCTATTAGAAAAATATCAAGATTCATACTGGAGAGTGTTTAAGTAAATTTATACGTTTCGTTTATACATTCCCATCTTGTATGCTTGCTTCCAATCTGGGGTTCACTGAATGAAACTAAAATCAAAGAAATACAAATTCTTTAAAATAAAACTCTAAGAGCACTTTTTAAATTTCCAAGATTACATCCGTCAAAGCTGTTATATAATATCAAAATTTTACCATTTCCAAAACTAATCGAATACGAGTACATGTTCTTAATCTTTAATATAACTAAAGGTCTTACGAGAACTAGAAAGTTTTTCATTTTAAACACTAGTGCAACCAACAGAGCAAGTAGAACTGGTAATCTCTTTCGACTTCCCAATTACAATGTTAATGTTGCTATGAAAAGTTATTTTTATAGAGGCATTAATCCGTTTAATCAATTGTCACTGAATTGTAAGAACTCCAGTGTCTGCTTATATAAAAAGGAAGTAAAATCAACCCTTTACTCCAAATTTTGCGAAGAATACGATACTGTACACAGAATTGCACGTTTTAATCTCTTATCTTAACTTCAAACAACATCTATATTTATTTTTTATTTCTAACCGCCACTTGTAGAACCTCTTATACTGCTCTTCATAATAACTGTCATTAGCATTGACCTTCATATAGAGTAATCGAAACATTCAGTAATAATTAACAATCAAGCCATTCATATATTAAGAGTTAATTTAATAGCGCTCTTCTCATATATTCTACTCAAGATTTCACATCGAACCTTTTAAACATTAATATAATTATCATATTGATGATCTTATGATGCATCCTATATAATAAGAAATATTATAGCAAATAGTGTATCAATCTATGTTTTTTTTGGAAAATAAATAAATAAAAAAAAAAAAAAATGTTGCTATGATTCCATTCCACGTTCTATTTTAATCCATTATAGTTAAATACCGTTTGGATGAACTACATTTCAGATTTTAATTCATACAAATGTAAAATGGCTAAAAATTCGACTTCATCAATTAATTTTTGTACATTTACTGTGTGATATGATAAGTTACAGTGTTTCCGATGCTCTATGTAGGTTTCGACCACATCAACGCACCTGAATAATTTTTGCTAATTATTAGGAAAATTCCTAATAATTAAACATAATAACTTTTAATTATTAGGAATTTTGCTCAAAAATCTCCAAACCAAATTTTTTATTATAACTAATTCAATACGAGTTAACGTGAGATATCACATACCAATGGCAATAGCAGTGAGATGTCGCTAGCCAAGGTGACATCTTAGGGGTGGTGGCGGACGAACTGTATTCAGTCAACGGTAGCACCCCAAATTTTAGCTGCGGAATGATCCTTGATGGTGAGACGCTATTGCTTCCCCGAGGAAACGAACCTTCGTATAACTATGTGTGGGCTCTAATCATCAAGAAAGACGGTGCGTCACAGGATCAAGGAATATGCCACCGGCTGGATTATTGGCTGGATTATTAACTACATTTTCGTTTTGTTTCAGCAAATTTTTGTAAAAAATTTGCTATTTACTTTTTATTTTACTGTTATTTTCTCTATTCTATCATGATAATATTGGCCTATGTTATATTTTGTCAGTGATAGGATTTATTGTTTAGTAATCCATTTTAATATATGATTTTTTGTAGTTACACTAACACCAAAAATAATTCACTTTAAAAATAAAAAAATAAAACAAAATTGATTTGATTTTTAATTTTTATCTAATTTTTATTCAACTACGCGTTTCAATCTGATGTGGCTCAGTTACAAAATATTACCTGTCGATGATCTGCATCAGATTGAAACGGCGTAGTTGGAAGTTGAATAAAAATTAGATAAAAATTAAAAATCAAATCAATTTTGTTTTATTTTTTTATTTTTAAAGTGAATTATTTTTACTTCACCACAATTTTAAATTGTGTGAAGTAATGCAATCTATCGTTAAAAAAAAAAATCTTACATACCCTAAATTTTATTTTATCTTTTGTTTTGGACCATCCTCTATCTAAATAGCCAAAAAAAATTTTGGTGTACGTCTGTGTGTGGGTGGGTGGGTAGGTGGATGGGTGGGTGAGTTTTCTGCATAGGATCTTGATGAAACTTTGGCAAATGATACAGGTTCACTTGAAAATGGAAGATCTGGATTCATTTCAAATTTGGACAAAATGGCGGGGGTCTCCCGAACACCTCTAAGTTTAAATCTTGAATAACTTCTGATCCCGAGCTATGATCTTATTGAAACTTAGTATATAAGTATTTCTTTGGTATTTTTTGTATTAAATTTCTAGATATTACGATGTGTGAATTCATAGGATGAGAGAATATTTCGTTAACATCTAAGTCAACATTCTAATCAACATCCTAAGTCACGAGTGTAAAGTCATTATTGATTGTTGCCAATCAATGCGAAACTTAATATCTGACGTAAAGTCAATATGTTGTTATATTTTTGGTTAGGAAAAATATAGACAACATTAGGGGAATTTTTAATTTCAGACTGGTTTTTGAGAACAATTAAGCTTAAGTACATATTGGAAATCACTTGAATTTTGCAATTCGAAATAACTTTTCATTTTCTCTATAATTTCTTTAGAAAAAATTTTGTTGTGTTTCGTGTCAGAATTTGAACTACATTCATCAGAGACACATTGTTCAAATTTATTAAATAAAAGGCAGAAATTTCCAGATTACAACGAGAGCGTTTATTACAACTTATTACAGCGTACAATAATATGACAGATACAATTATGACAAACTTCATGTTTATAACTTTATATTCATAACATTGTAATGTTGCCAGATTAACACTCCTCCTTAAACATAAGTTTTTAGAACTCCTAAAGCTTTTCTATGTTTCTCCACCTTGGCAATCGAAAGTGGTTTCGTAAACATATCAGCCGTCTGATGTTCCGTTGGAATATAATCCACTGTAATTGTTCCTTCGTTAATGACATCCTTGAGAAAATGATGTCGAATGTCAATGTGTTTTGTCCTTGACTGTACTGGACTATTTTTCGCGATTGTAATTGCACTCTGATTGTCACATTTGATCTTTATTGAATTGTTTAATCCAAATTGCTTGATCATTCCACTCCACCAAATAGCTTCTTGTACTGCTGCTGATAAGGACATGTATTCCGCTTCACAAGATGATAATGCTACAGTTGATTGACGTTTTGACGCCCAAGAGATCGCTCCTCCTTGAAAGGTAAACACATACCCTGTGGTTGAGCGACGATCTTCCGTATCATTTGCCCAATCTGCATCTGAATAGCCTACAATGCAATGTTCATCAACATCTGATTTTCTGTAAGTTAATTTAAACGATGACGTTCCACGTAAGTATCTGAATAAATGTTTGACAGCTAGCCAATGCGGTTTTCCAGGATTTGAGTTGAAACAGCTTAATTTATTGACAGCATAAGTAATATCTGCTCGTGTTGATTGTGATAAATATATTAAGCATCCTATGGCTTCTTGGTAAGGTACCGCTTTCATTTGAACAATTTCATCTTGATTTTTTGGACAATGCTCCTGTGATAATTTATCAAGTGAAATAGGTGTACTTACAGCTTTACAGTTTGACATACCAAATCGTTCCAAAATCGATTCTATATAATTTTCTTGATCTAATGATATTGAATCATCATTCACAGAAATTCTCATTCCTAGACAGTGTTTAACATTGCCAAGATCTTTCATTTGAAATTTTTTATATAAATGATCTTTTATCATTTTCATCCATGTTGTGTAAAATATTAATAAATCATCGACATACGTGGCGATAATTAATACTTTCTGTTGATTAATTTTATAATAAATACAATTGTCATATCCGGATTGCTGCAGACCAAATTGTTTTAAAACTCCATCAAGTTCAATATTCCAAATTCTGCTTGACTGTTTTAGACCATATAAAGCCTTCTTTAAGTAACAAACCTTTGAACAATCTTTATTAAAATATGGAGGTTGTTCCATATAAATTTCATTTTGTAGATCTCCATGTAAAAATGCAGTGATCACATCCATTTGGTCAATTTTAAGGTTTAATCGTGCTGCCAGTGCAAATAGATATCTCAGTGAATCATGGCGCACTACAGGGGCATATGTTTCATCATAATCTTCCCCCTTTCGCTGAGAATAGCCCTTTATTACTAGTCTGGCTTTATATCTGTCTATTTGATTGAATGCATCAAGTTTAATTTTGTAAACCCATTTACATTTTATTGCCTTTTTTCCTGGAGGTAAATCAGTCAATATCCAAGTATTATTTGCCTGCAGAGCTTCAAATTCACTTTCCATGGCTAATTTCCACGAGTCAGCATCTGGTCTGTTCAATGCTTCTTCGATTGTTCTTGGATCTTCAACTGAGTAACTTTGTGAATTTATCATTAAAGTTGTCTCACTGTTTTCATTCGAATTGACAGCACAAGTTGGTTCAGATTCATCATTCAATGTCTCTTCTGGTTCAGCAACATCTTCAGCATCATCATTCTGTAAAGAATTATTAAAAACAGGAAAATCTGGTTCCAATAAAAAATCTTTATACTTAACTGGAGGAACGCGCTCCCTTTCGCTGCGCCTCAACACCTGTGACACGGGTGGTTGTGAGTTATTTTGCTGAGGCAGCGCATAATTTGGTGAATTTGTCACAATTTGTTGTTCACTTTCATCTGGTCCTACTGCATCAAAGGATATCAATTTTTCTTGATGATTTACTTGATGATTTTCAACACCTTCATTTATGAATGTACAGTTTCGACTTATTACAATAGCTTGTTTCTGGACATCATAAAGACGATAGCCCTTTTTACGATCATCGAATCCTACTAAAATACATTCACGTGATTTCGGGTCTAATTTTTTTCTTTGCTGTTTTGGAATATGGGTCATCACTGTAGAACCAAAAACTCTAATGTGTGATAAATTAGGTTTTTTATTGTACCAGCCTTCTTCGGGTGTAACTCCTATAGGTTGGGATGGACATCGATTCAACAAATACACTGCATATAATACAGCTTCAGCCCAAAACGGTTTTTGTAGTTTGCTTTCAATTATCATACATCTAGCTTTCTCATCTATAGAACGATTATTTCGTTCTGCTAAACCATTTTGTTGAGGTGTATATGCATTAGTCGTTTGATGTAATATTCCTCTATCTTCTAAATATTTTTGAATACCCTTATTCATGTATTCTAAACCATTATCAGTTCTCAAAATTTTTAATTTTCGTTCAGATTGTCGTTCAGCAAGTTCAACGAATGCTTTAAACTTTTGTAGTACTTCAAATTCTGATTTAGTTTTCAAAAGATATATAAAAATTTTTCTCGTTTTGTCATCGATGAATGTCAGAAAATATCGATTGCCACCCAACGAATTTTCTTCCATCGGTCCACAAATATCCGAGTGTACTAAATCAAGAATATTAGCAGCTCTTGAGCCTTGTTTACTAAACGGCAATATACACTGTTTTCCTAACGAACAAATCTTGCAATCCGATTTTTGTTTATTGTCAAAATTAATTCCAATAGCCAAATCATTTTTTAATTTTGTTAAACTATGATAATTCAAATGTCCCATGAGCTTGTGCCATAAATCAATATTGTCATACTTTTTGCACGAATATGACTTTAATTTGCATGAATCTTTAACCTCAAGTTTAAATAAATTATGCCGATGTTCACCTCTTGCTAGTATTTCACCATCTTTGCTTAAGACTTTACATCCTTCATTTTTGAAAATTACCGTATGACCTTTTTGAACAATTTGAGTTATCGATAATAAATTGGTCGATAATTCTGGTACACACTGAACATTTTCTACATCGATCGATTCGTTTTGACATTTAGGACTAACTTTTACATTACCTGAAAATTTAATATCCATTTCTGTACCATTAGCTACCATTATTTTACCTGATGCTGCTTCGGGTTCTGTAATGTATGATTCATTAGCCGTTAAATGTGTTGTTGCTCCCGAGTCAAAGAACCATTCTTGTTTATCAACACCAGCATTTAATAAAACAACGCCAAAAGCCTTTTTATTTTCATTTTTCTTTGTACTGGACTTGCAATATTTTCTTATATGACCATAATTACCACATCCATTACATTTTGGTCCTTTTCTATATTTTTTACTCGATAACAAAGCCGAATCTTCTGATGAGGATGCGTGATTTTCTTGCAACAGCTTAGTTTTAATCATATCACCAGTTATTTTGATCCCTGAATTTTCAATAGCCATAATCATGGGCTTATATTCATCTGATAACCCGGCTAACAAGAATGTGCCTATCCACTCGTCGTTTATCTCGAAACCAATACTGTTCAACGCATGTGCTGTGGAAATGATTTCATTTACGTAATGATCCATTGTACCTGATTTTAAAAAAGAAGTGGTTATTAATTTTCTTAGTAAACTAACGCGACGTGTCAATCCATTGTCTTCATAAGCCTCTGCTAATTTATTCCAAAACTCTTTTGCAGTTTTAACATTTTGGATATGTACATAACAGATAGGATCTATTGACAATGTTAATTTGCTTCTTGCTTTACGATCCAGGTCAACATCAACAGGTGTAGCAGGTGTTCCATCCTCTTTTACGATATAATCAATAGTGGTTGTCCACAAATTATCTAAATCAAGAACTGCACGTGCTGCGATTTTCCATGTCATGTAGTTCTCTCTGCCCTTTAACTTTTCTATTGTTATCGTGGTATTCATTTTATTTTTATTTTAATAACCAAACTTACACACAATTTAATTTTAAAAAGATGAATTAAATACAGTATTTTAAATTTATAATTGTCTGGGCTCATAACCTATTAAATGAAAGGCAGAAATTTCCAGATTACAACGAGAGCGTTTATTACAACTTATTGCTTATACAGCGTACAATAATATGACAGATACAATTATGACAAACTTCATGTTTATAACTTTATATTCATAACATTGTAATGTTGCCAGATTAACAAAATTCCGTGTGTCTTAAGCCGTGCATTCACATAAAACAGAAACAGAAACCGAATTTCATACAAATTTGACAGCAACAGAAACAGAAACCTAATTTAGAAACAGAAACTGAAAATTCGTCTGTTTTGTCTGGACCAGAAACAATTAAAATTTAATTGTTTCTGGTCCAGAAACTGTCACGTGACCATATTATTTTAAATTTATGTAACGGGATTGTACATTATTTTAAGAAATAAATATTTAGTCAAAAATAATTTACGTTGAATTTAGCTATTCGATTTTTTTTGATGGATATTATTATGTGCGATAACGAAAAAAATAAATTTCTTCTTCACTATACATTACAAAATTGTGTTATTTTTTTATTTATATGAATGAAAAATAAAATACACAGTTTATTGAATTACAATATTTTTTTTATATTAATATAATTTTTTCAATTTTAATTGGGTTAAATATATATGGATTGGGTTAAATATATATATTTTAATTTTGGCATATATAATATAATATGACAGTTGCCATCTTAAAATTCGGTTTCTGTTTCTGTTTTATTATTCACCACCGTCAACCAAATTAGAAACAGAAACAGAAACTGTAAATTTTCAGTTTCTGTTTCTGTTTTATGTGAATGCCCGGCTTTACACAACTTAGCCAAAGCGGCGATGACGAAACATATTTTAATTTTGATGTTCAGATAATTTCTAAATTGAAACTTCATCATTTTTCATATTTACTTAAGTTGAATTTTTCATCTATGATTACATATTGAAAATTGTATTTCTTTGGTATTTTTTGTATTAAATTTCTAGATATTACGATGTGTGAATTCATAGGATGAGAGAATATTTCGTTAACATCTAAGTCAACATTCTAATCAACATCCTAAGTCACGAGTGTAAAGTCATTATTGATTGTTGCCAATCAATGCGAAACTTAATATCTGACGTAAAGTCAATATGTTGTTATATTTTTGGTTAGGAAAAATATAGACAACATTAGGGGAATTTTTAATTTCAGATTGGTTTTTGAGAACAATTAAGCTTAAGTACATATTGGAAATCACTTGAATTTTGCAATTCGAAATAACTTTTCATTTTCTCTAAAATTCCTTTAGAAGTAATTCCTTAGTATATAAGGTTTTAGTACTGTTTCCAATATTTCTGCATACCAACTTCCGGTTTGTCACTTCCGGTTAAAAAGTTTTTTTTTCAGGTGTTTATCCCTACTGTAGCCTACAATTACCGATCGATTTTCATGAAACGTTGCGAAAAGCTTTTAAATAACATGAGAAAGATTTTATCAGCTTTTAGAGCACATTGGATAAAGGGTTGGGAGGTCCACCAAACAACAGGTGGTTTTTTCCACAAAGTTTTTAAGTTTGTTGGGAACATAAAACATTCGTTCGTGAATGAATTTTGATGACACTTTGGAAAAAGACGCAAACATGTATGACAAAGAACTGATTAGTTTTTGAGCGATAGTGAACAAAGTGGTGGGGGGTCCCTGGAGCACCTGTTTTTTTGAAAGCTTTATAACTTCTGTACCTGATAAGCGAATTGAATGAAACTTGGTACATGAGTATGTAGTACGGTTTACAATAGTTCTGCATCCCAACTTCCGGTTTTTCACTTCTGGTAAAAAATTTTTTTTTGTACTTTTTTGAAGTTTTTTCAGTGTCTTTATGCACACTACAGCCCACAATAATGAAGTGATTATGATGAAACTTATGGAATAGGGTTCCAATTAGTGCGAAAAGATAATTATCATGTTTTGGGACACATTGATCAAAGTGGGGGGGGGGGGGTCTACCATACAAATGCTGACTTTTCACACTTTGTTTTTTAAGTTTGTTGGGAGCATACAGACTTCATTCATTAATTTATTTTAATGAAACTTTTGAAAAAGATGGAGACCTAAATAACAAAGAACTGATTAGTTTTTGGATAATATTGGAATAAGTGGTGGGGGTCCTCCGGAACACCTGTTTAATGTGTCACACTTTTTTCAATGTTTGTTGGGAGCACACAGCATTCGTTCGTGAACGAATTTTGATGATACTTTGGAAAAAGATGCAAACATGTATGGCAAAGAACTGATTAGTTTTTGAGCGATAGTGAACAAAGTGGTGGGGGGTCCCAGGTATAACTTCTGTACCTGATAAGCGAATTGGATGAAACTTGGTACATGAGTATGTAGTACGATTTCAAATAGTTCTGCATCCCAACTTCCGGTTTTTCACTTCCGGTTAAAAAAAATTTTTTGTACTTTTTTCAGTGTCTTTATGCACACTATAGCCTACAATAATGAAGTGATTATGATGAAACTTATGGAATAGGGTTCCAATTAGTGTGAAAAGATAAATATCATCTGTTGGGACACATTGATCAAAGTGGCGGGGGGTCTACCATACAACTGCTGACTTTTCACACTTTGTTTTTAAAGTTTGTTGGGAGCATACAGACCAGGGTTGTTCCTTTACGCGTAATCTCAAATAGATTACATTACATGTAATCTATGTAATGTAATCTATGTCATCTATGTAAATTTGGTGTAATCTATTAATTTTGATTTAAGAAGAAATATGTGGAATTATTTATTATCCCTACTGAAAATTTTTTTCGATTTTTTCGCAAAAGACATGATCAATAATATTGTCAAAAACAAGATCTTGCGATCTTGAAAAAAGTTAATTTAATTGCTAAAAAAGTTTAGAATGTACATATCAATTAAATAGATTACATAATAGTTTACATTATAGATTACACGAAAATATCTCGCGTAATTTACACGTAATTTATGCGTAATCTATACATGTAAAGTAATCTATTTTGTCTACGGCACAACCCTGGTACAGACTTCATTCATTAATCAATTCTAATGACACTTTGGAAAAAGATGGAAACTTAAATGACAAGGAACTGATTAGTTTTTGGACAATATTGGGATAAGTGGTACGGGGTCTCCCGAGTACCTATTTACTGTGTCATCATTTTTTCAGTGTTTGTTGGGAGCACACCGCATTCGTTCGTGAACCAATTTTGATGACACTTTGGAAAAAAATGCAAACATGTATGGCAAAGAACTGATTAGTTTTTGAGCGATAGTGAACAAAGTGGTGGGGGGTGTCCCATACACCTGTTTTTTTTAAGCTCAATAACATCTGTACCTGATAATTGAATAGGATGAAACTTTGTACATAAGCATTTAGTATGATTTACAAAAATTCTGCATCCCAACTTTCAGTTTTTTACTTCCGGTAAAAAAAATTTTTTTTTAATTGTTGGCAGTTTTTTCAGTATCTTTATGCACACTACAGCCTACAATAATGAAGTGATTATGATAAAACTTATGGAAAGGTTTCAATTAGTGTAAGAAGATAATTATCATCTTTTGGGACACATTGATCAAAGTGGCGGGGGATCTACCATACAACTGCTGATTTTTCACATTTGGTTTTTAAAGTTTGTTGGGAGCATACAGATTTCATTCATTAATCAATTTTAATGGCTCTTTGAAAAAAGATAAAGACTTTATTGACAAAGAATTGACTAGTTTTGGGACAATATTGGGATAAGTGGTGGGGTCCTCCCGAACACCTGTTTATTGTTTCAATGTTTGTTGGAAGCATACAACATTCGTTCGTTAAGTAATTTTGATTACACTTTGCAAAAAGATGCAAATATGTATGGCAAGGAACTGATTAGTTTTTTTAGCGATAGTGAACAAAGTGTTAGGGGGTCCTCCAAGCACCTGTTATTTTGGAAGCTCAATAACTTCTGTACCTGATAATCGAGTTGGATGAAATTTGGTACATACACATTTAGTACGGTTTACAATAGTTCTGCATCCTTACTTCCGCTTTGTCACTTCCGATAAAATTTTTTTTACTTCTTCTCGTACAACAGAATTTATGTTTGTTGGGATACTACTGCCTGCTTTAATATTTTTATTATTAGACTACGAAGTCCATAATGTTGGTTAGCTTTTAATTATATATTAAAGTATTTTATATATATTAGCTCATTATATATCCGGAACACTATGTTTCCAGAGCTGTGGTGAAGTCAGCCTATGCATCAGCGTCGCAATATTTGGTTTTAGTGTAACTACAAAAAATCATATATGTATTAAAATGGACAATTCACGTCACTCCGAAATTGTTTTTCATATAGTTATCCATTCTTTAACAAAAAATATAAAAAAACAAAAAAAGAAAGATTTACGTTCATCAACACCTCTGAACGTATTGTGGTATCTTAACCTCTGTAGGTACCCGAAACCAACTATATTAATAGGTAAATTGAACACTATCTGATCACACACTAATCGGAATTAATATTAAGTTTTTGGGATTATTGTTAAAATTTATTTTAGTTTAAAACTATTTGCTATTAAATGTGAAGTGTGAACTACTTTAAAATTATATAATCACTAAGTTTTCACCTATCTTGTTTCACTCCCAAAATCACTCTAATCTAAAAACACTTTCTTGAAACTTAAAAATATTAATTCTGTTCGGGGAGGGGATCTGTTGTAATCCGTTACTATTTTTAAAACCTGTTAATAATTAAAAATAACCAATCACAAAAAAAATACAATTTACGATTTACACAAAAACAACCAATCAGAAAAAACAATTACCGAATCAATTTTTAAATTGACCTATATTTTGTTTGTTTCATTTATCAATTCAAAACTATTACAAACCGAAAAGTAAATTCATTAGTATTAATTTAATATTTTATTTTAAATATTAAAAATTTGCTACGCTGGACTTTCCGATTTATTTCATTTCTGAATTGTTATCTATATATTTAATCTAATATGTTTATCCTTATCCTTATATTGTCGTTCGCTCTTTACAAGGGAACATATGATCAGGGCGATTCATAACAGTGACCATATTTTTACTTTTAAGCATATATTTGCTTTTTCTAGTAGAAAAAATATCACTGCGAATAGAAAAAGACCCACTTTGGGTGAACGACCAATATTTGATTTTGTTACTTTAACAGTGACAATTTGGTTTAATCTTTACGCATTTATCTAATAATACAATTTGAATATCCAGGTCAATTTTAAAGCAACATGGTTCACAGCTCACTCAATCAATATTAATGGATTTTATCAAGATCGTAGTTCCGCTATAAAAGTTTTTCATCATATCAAACTGATAGTGCAAAGTCCATCGTTTGATGAAACTACTTTAGATGTTCGATACGCTCGCGATGAGTTTGAATTTAAAATTGAAACTCAAGTTAATTATGGAAACGATCCATATGCAGTTGTTATAAAAAATGTACAAAGCACACTAGAAGATTCATTATCTTATGCCGAATTAAAATGGAAAGAACAAATGTATTGGATATCCGCCAATATGAGATCAGGGAGAGCAAAACAATTAACATTAGAAATTCATATTGATAGGTAGGTATGAACTTACTATTTTTGATAAAAACTATATATTTATTGTTTTGTATATTTAACTGCATAGAGATCGAGACATTCATTTAAATTTGAAGGGGTTATCAGAGCAGCTGAAACGCGAATTTGGAATTGAAATTAAATGGGACGCTAATCGTGACCCAACACAACGAGTAAGTGACATTAAATATTCCAACGAAATAAATTATCAATAACATATTTTTAAAATAGATTGCTTTGTCAGCTTATTACAACACCCCAATACGTAAAAATTATAATGGAGGATTTTTCGTAACTTATCCTAACCGTACGTTTAACGGGGAGTTTAATGTTTATTTGAACAACAATGATTATCGAGGTAACTCGCGTCTCTCATGGAGTCCTCAAGAAATCATACAACTTTCATTTTTGATGGGTGGCCAACTAAGAGAAGTGAAAAAAGCATGGCTTCAAGCAAATTTAAAAACTCCATTCCAGGGTTGGGAAAACAATTTAATTGATAGTAACTTTTACTACTATAAAAATAAGTTAATTTTAAATTCAACAATGATTTGGGCTGAGTCACAAAATTTAGCCGGAGAATTTTTCACAGATTATGAAATAACTCACGAAAATTTCAATTTTGAAGTTAAAATTGGATTAAACAGCACATTAAAAGAAGTACCATCTATAAATGCATATGCTTTACATAATCAGACCATAGCTGCAACAACAACTGATTTTACTATTAAAAAACAATCGTTTAATGAAACGTTACAAATTTATTCGATACGTTCGAAATGGAATTTTGACAATGATTATCGGTATCGAAATATAACAGGGTCGGTTGCAATTAAAAGCCCATATGAAGGTTATCAAAACGGAGCATTAGTTTCTAAGTTATCTTTAAATACGAATAAAAAATTATTAGCAGCTGCTGATTTTGAATTAGAAAATCAAAAATATACATTGGTTGCTCACGGACACATTAAAAAAATTACAGATAACATGCTGATTGTAAACATAACAACACCAATTGAAAAGTTTCGGCAGATAATTTGTCGTTTCGGTGTAAACGAACGTGATAAGCACCTAGTAGCTGAGGTCAGAGCTCCCGAAACTGCATTAGGAATTGAAATTCTATTTTCCGCAATATCCTCAACTGATTTTAATATTAAATTTAATTTAGAAACACCATTAGAGGCATTTGAAAAAGTTATGTTGATTGGTAAAATGAAACCAAAAACTGTTGATTTTCGAGGAGCTTGGAATAAATTTATATTGGGTTTTATTGGGGTCTGGAGGTAAAATTAAATCATTCACTCGAATGAAATTATAATAATATGTAACAATATTTACAGATATGAAAACTCAACAGATTTTGAATATTCTTATAAAGTTTTTACACCGTTAAAAAGTTTTGAAGAGAATGGCGTAGTTGCGCGTTTTATTGAAAATAATCATAATTTTGAAATTTCTGTTAAATTAGCTAAATACAAAGCGGGATTATTACTTTTAGGTCAATCTAAACCAAAAGTAATGGATGATCTTGGATTGAAGGAACCATTTAAACTGTTTAGTGATTTATTTGAAGATAAAGTTACAACGAATGTTGATCAAGCTGATGATTACGATGAAAATGATTATGTTGATGATTACGAGGAAATGAATTTTTCTGGTAAACTATATTATAATTAAATTTGGTCCCGACAATTTATTATGTTTTTGATTTTATTATTTTTAGGATATATGGAATTGGATCTTATAATTTACCCAACTATTAAAGGAGATTTTCGAATAATTGAATCAGATTTTACGTATCTAAGTTACGGAAACTTACATCTTCCACAAGGAACAGTTAATTTCAAAGATAGATTTTATTATCCAGATATGTTAACTATAAAGAATGAATTAATAGTTTTTACACCATTCGAAAAGGCCAAACAGATAACATCCGTTTATCAATCATCAATTGCAATTTTTAAGGAATATACAATTGGATTGGATGTATCATTTTTATATAATAGCAATTTGCTCGAATCCGGCTTTTTTTTCAATTTTACAAATTCTACTGATGATTCTGATCTAAGAATCAATGATATTGTTTTCAATATTAAAACACCATTGGACAACATACCAAGAATGAATACTAAAATAATTATAGAAACTGAAGATAATGTTTATCGAGCAAATTTTACAGGACGAACAATGTTTACGGTTTTATCTTTGGCTGTTTCGTTAGAGGTAATCGAGATGATGTTTATGTTAATTTACACATATATTACAGAATATTTTGTTTAATTGCAGCACGATCTTAATTTTGTGGACACAACAGTAGGATTTTCATTATCTACACCATTAGTACCTCATTATTCGTGTAAAGTTTATTTTAAAAAAGATTTCTCTGAAATTGAAAATACTTTGGATATGGGCTTTGAGTTAAACGATAATTCTGATGAAAATAAGGTAAGTTGAAATTTTATCTTGTATCAGAAATAAATTACAAAAGTTTAAAATTTGTGAAAATCACCATTATTCCAATATTTGAGAATAATTTTGTTCAATAAGATGAACGGCGTGATTCCTATTTTCACAAAAAACACGCATTGGATTCACTTTTAGAATTTTGCATGCCTGTTTTAGATTATCAACACAGTAACTCAAATATTCCTCAACGATTTCAAAGTTGTTGGTAATGAATATAGGTTTGGAGAGTTCTACTCCAGAAATTCTAAAAAACATAAAACTCGAGTTTGACTTCCAGAATTGGTAGTTTTTCAAACATCCAACAATACTTTTTTTTGTGAGCTCTAATATTATAGCTCATTTAGATATAACACCTCATTACTTCTTTTAACAAAGAGTGACAGCTCAGAAAATTCGTTAAATAGAAGAAAATTTCAACAATTCCTTTTCTTAGTTTGGTTGTTTTAATAAAATAAGTTTGGACTGCTAATTGAAGTACATTTGGACTGCTTGAGCTTCTTAAAAGACTTTAAAGAAGACTTACCTTACATATGCTTAAGATGAAAACATTGAAATATTATAGTTGCTTTCAAGAATGATAATTTTATTTTGATTTTCCAAAAAAAAAGATAACGTTTTGATCTAGAGTTAACTACTAAGTAAACTCTAGATAAAACTCTAGGTAGAACTCTAGAAGATATATATGTCGTTTCTAAAATATAGTTGTATCTCCTGCCATGGTTAGGATTATGTGCTCGATACTTTTATGTTTTCTTATAGCGTTTATGCTTTAAATGTGTAATAGGATTTACAATATGTGTCACAAGTCACAACAGCACATAGATTCTTTTTGAGATTCAGGTCCCACAACAAAACTTGTTCTGAGCTGTTAATTGACGTTTTGTTTAAACCTTTCTACATTGAAGCGACTCGAGACTATTGATGCTGGCAAATTATTTCTTTTAAACGCTGAAGGTTCTCACCTGGATTACTTTAGCAAGTAATTCAATTTTCTATGGTTATGGTTAAGGATTATTTTTTATACGGGCGAGCCGAAACCTCCCATATTTACAATCTTGATTGTTTTTTTCATACAGAAAAATTGTGAACCTATAGCGCCATTTTAAAATATAAAGCTCCATCCATACACAGCTTTAAAGTGGATGTTTCAACTCTACGGATGTTTTAACTCTCACATATTGTATGTGTTTGCTATTGTTGTGCTTTTACGCCTTATATCTCTCTCGCGAGATAACTTACCTTTGTTATGGTTATCATCACATCTGTGATACTATTTGAATTTCCTTTGTTTCAGAGGTACTACCTAGGGGAAGTTTATTCGTCAAAAAACCAAGAATATTCAAAAAAATAACTTTCAAACTATTTTTTACTTTTTTATAGTTACGATTGGAAACAATGTGGCACATCGAACAACCAGATTATATAAATGCAAAACTTAAATTTCATACAAATCTTCTCCCATTAGAAGTATTGCAAGGGAGCGTTTTAGTATCTAAAACTACACATCCAATGGCTACATTTGAGATAAGTTGCATAGATCATAACAAGGAAGAAACAAAGTTCAAGGCGAGACTTGCAAGAAAAAAAGATTTAGTTACATTCGATATGAATACACCATTGCCCGATTTTAAAAATGTGTCAATAGCTGTAACACTTGCAGAACAAACAAAACAGGGAACATACAAAGTCGCTGGAAGTTTATACAGAAACTATGAAATATACTATATAAATGGTGATGCAGAAATAATTGGTGATATACCATTGATGATCAATATTGTGTTAAGACCAAATAAGGGTGGCAGCTCTGGAGCCTTAACGTATTCATGGTCTTCAAGTCCTGATGGAAATGAAAAACAATTACAAATGAAAGTTTATAGAGCAGATCGATTTTTAAATGTCGATGGTAACTTTTACACACGCAACAAATTAAATTGGAAATATCTTATTACTGTTAAATCATCAGAAAAAGAAATTGATAATATTAAAGTTGATATTACAACACTTCCAGATGCGATCGAACATCAGATTAATGGCAAATATGAAATTAACACTCCATGGAAATATTATGGGGTTAATTATATTTACGTCGAATCAATGGTTCGAGTATTACAATCATCTGGAGAAGTTTCTGGAAAATATGAATTAAGTCATGTTAAGAGTTATGGGAAGTGTTCATGGTCATGGATTCAAGAAGAAAATATGCACATTTTATTAGAAAGTCGAACGAATCGTGATAATCACGACCCAAAAATGTTTGAAGCCGGTGCCAAGTTTATTAATCCGAATAAAAGTTTTAAAAATTTATCAACGGGTGCAAATATAAATGTTAATTCGATTTGGAAGTATGATTTTGTAATTTTAGCTTGAACATTTTATAAATTGTTTGATTTTTTATAGGATAAGCACAAATGGGACTTTAACACGTTCATCACAGGACTTGTTTAACGGATTAATCACTGTAGTACTACCGGCACCAGCCGCAGAAGTTCATCGTATTAGTGGAAAATACTTCGGTCTGAAAAACGACAATCGTTATGAAAACATTGATCTTGAAGTAAAATACGAATCTGATATTGCTAAACAACAATTATCTGGGCTTTGTGAATACAGAAATGATTTAAGTTATCAGCCATTAGTTTTAGGACGAATTGTATGGGGTCCTGATCAACGAAACGATGCTCTTGAAAGTAATTTTGAAATAATTCCAAAAGGAAGAGGAAATTATGATTTTTCAGCCAGATTAGCAACACCATTTCATCAAGAAGATTCTTTATTAGCGAACGGAAGTTTTGGTTTCGCAAATGGCCATAATAAATACTTTGGTATAATTAATATCCCGGCATCAAAACATGTTGCAGATGCAAATATTGATTTTACAAATTTATCCAATACAAAAGGAAATTTTAACTTTACAACACCATTTTTAAATATAAGTTGGTTTAAAACGGAATTTGATTTTTCATCAAATGGGTAAGCGTACTTCATAAATACTTTCCAATGTTAATCTGGAACATTTAAATTTAAAACATTTAAATACTTTAGACAAGCTGAGCAGAAATTCATTAAAGGTATTTGGCCAAATGACACGGCAACTTTTGAATCGAAAACAAAATTAACAACAAATAAAAATACAAAAGATTTAGAAGGAGAAATACAAATTGAAGTTCCTATTCAAACTAGACATTTTATTAAAATAAATTACGATTTATTGGAAAAATCTAAATCTAAATTAGGAAACGCAACCGTTGATTACAATCAGCAAAGAGTACTTGATGGCAAATATAAATTTGTATCTGAGATTCGGTAAGTTATAATTTGATATACCATGAAGATTCTTATAACGTCAATGTTTTAGGAATGGAATTGAAAAAGACGTTGTAGATATAACTTTAGAAAATGCGTGGAAGCCACTTGGAGTTCATTATATTCATACATATGATGATAAGCAAAATAATGTCGTAATTAATGTAAGATACACATAAGTCTGTAGAATTGGTTTTTGATAACACATTTTTTTTTCATTATAGGATGTGAAACGAATCGAAATTTTTGATTTAAATAAAACAAAAGAATTGAACATTACAACAGAATTTTACAATTTCACAACTCCGACTGGACAAGAATTTAAATTAATTGCAATTCATCCGAATCGGACTGTAACGTTAACAGTAGATTATGATAACCAAGATAATAATACAAAACAGAAGTCAAAATTACAATTAGCAACGGATGTATGGATTGCATATGACTTTAATGCAACACAAATATATTCAGTAAATATTAAGATTTTATATAATTATTTTAAAAAATTTTAATAAATTTTTATAATTTAGGATGATAGTGAATCCCAAATATTTGCTTTGAAGCTATCATATCCAAGCCGTAATATATCTGCTGAGGGGTGGTATGAAATAAAAGAGACTGCATTTGATTCAAACGTAGAATTTAAATGGATTAAAAATATTGTTTCGGTTAACGATTATGATTATCAATTTGAAGATGAATCTAAGCCGCGTATTATGAGTGCAAAATTTTTATGGCATAATTATACAAAAGGAAATGATGACACAAACCATACAATACTGTTTGGATTATTGCATCCATCCTTTGAAAAGGTTCTCCTAATTTAATATACAATAAAATTACATTAATTTACTTTTATTTATTTCTTATTATTTTATTTATTAGAATGTGACATTTAAAGGAACCTATTATAAAGATCCGATTGATATGTTTAAGACTGAAGTTAAAGTGGATTATTGTCATGATCCGGAACATTTATTAACATTTGGAATAAACGCCAAAGATTTAACATCAATCACCGGATATAGGAACTACTCGTTACACATTTTTGCGTATCATAATATTTCAGAATTAGAATTAGATGCAGGGTATATATATTCTTTTTAAACTTAAAATATATATGTATACTTAAAACTGAATTTATTTTGTAGGGGTACAATTGGAGTATCACCTGGAATTTATAGTACAAAACATAATGCTAGATACAAAAGAGGTTATTTGCCATTACAAGAAGGAACATTTATTGTTAAGCTTAATACAAATGAAAATGAAATTGACTACTACGTACGTTTCCTCGGTTTATTATTTTCAAATTTAATATATATTAATATATTTGTTGTATAGAAATCAACACCGAATAAAAATGTGGGATTACGGTCGAAAGCGGATGGAGCATTTCCAGTTTACACAGTTAATGGATCATACCTAGAAACTCCATCGATTGATAGTGCTGGCAGATTTTATTTGAATTTTGATACAAAATATGTTGAATTAAACTTAAATATGACACCAGGTGAGAATAGTGTATTTTTTAATCTTAATCAGACTATCACTATTCGCTCGCCGTACACAATTCAGTTGTTCTGTTTAAAAAATTTTTTAACTATAGTTTTTCGAAATATCACGCTATTAAATTCGTTAAAGGCGTACAAAAAAATGTGTGCACGGGAAGATAACGGTTTAAAAAAAACTACCTAAAAAATTAGAAAACCGTCATTGTTGTAAAAAACCACAACAGAGATTTTTGATTTTATTGCAAAATGCTGATTAGGCTTTGCTTTGAAGCGATTTTTTTTAAATCAAAATGTATTGTGTAAAGGGAATTGCAATATGTGTCACAAAACATAGAACACTTTTAAGATCTAAGTCCCAAAATGCGTTTTGAGGTGTTTTTTCAAAACTGGATAGTTACAATCGAAGTAGTGGCATATTTCTTGTGTGACACACTTTCTTCCTCAGTGTCAAGGCTTACATATAGAGTTATATGGTGACTCATTTCTTCGAGCAATCAATAACGTGCCGTCATTAAGAAATACTCCATAACTAAGATTGAAGGTGCTATCGTTGACTGGATGGAGCTACCAAACTGACTAGTGATATCTCACTGCCATGGGGCACATCAAAATAAAAAATACATTTTCAAATTATTATTATCATTATATGCATGGAGGGATCAGTTTTTATTTCCCGCATGGAGGGATCAGTTTTTATTGTTTTGAATTTTTTTTTTATTTTTGATCTACGGGTGTGACAACCCCGCGTACTCCAGTCGCTGCTATTGACATACGAATTAACGTGAGATATCACATACCACTGGCAATAGCAGTGAGATATCACTAGCCAAGGTGACATCTTAGGGGTGGTGGCGGATGAACTATATACAGTCAACGGCAGCACCCTCAATCTTAGCTGCAAAATAATCCTTGATGATGAGACGCCATTGCTTCCTTGAAGAAACGAGCCTTCATATAACTATGTGTGGGCTTTAATCTTAAAGAAAGCCGGTGCGTCACAGGATCAAGGAATATGCAACCGGCTGGATTATTGGCAACTACATTTTTGTTTTGTTTCAGCAAATTTTTGTAAAAATTTGCTATTTACTTTTTAATTTACTTTTATTTTCTCTATTCTATCATAAAATATTGGCCTATGTCATATTTTGTCAGTGATAGGATTTTTGGTTTAGTTATCCATTCTTTAACAAAAAATATAAAAAAACAAAGATTTACGTCCATCAACACCTTTGAACGTATGTTGTTATGGGACCTTGTTCTTAAAAGGTTTTTATGTGTTATTGTGACACATATTGTAATTCCTACTACACAACACATTTTATTAAAAAAAAAAAAAAAATATGACGCACATGTTAATTTGATTTTGTCAAAATTATTTTCAGATGGAACACAAAACCTTCAACTTCTCGGTTTAATCCCTGACGCAAGAAGTGCATCATTCGATATACATCGTAACTATGAAGATATTCGTGTTACCGACATAACATCATATATTCGAATGAATCATTCACGTTTGGTAACTAGTCGAATATATTGGAGACCAACAATAAAATCAGAAATAAAAACAAAAATAAGGGAACACACCGCCGAGTTTTATGACTCACTTTCAGAAGGTTTAGATTTTTGGAAAAAAACCATTCAAATTGAATTAATTGATTCCTGCAATGATATTTGGATGAACGCAAAACCATACACCCAAGAATTCTTAAATGACGTTAGGTTTGTTAAAAACAAAACTACTACAAACAAATTTACAAATGTAATAATCAATTATTATTTTCCGCTACAGTACCTTAAGTGTTATTGATAATGACATAACAGAGTTAAGAGGATTTTTAAATAAATCATATACAGCAAATGATTTTTATATAAGATCTGTAGTGAATTTTACATTGATCGTCTTAGATGAGCTGGCATTGAAACAACATATAGAAACTGTGCCCAAAATATTGAGAGAACTTATTCAATCAATGGGCGATTCAGGAAAAGCTCTAAAAGAATCGATTGATTTATTTGTTGAAACGGTAATTTTAAATGTTATTCCCTATATTGTGACTAGTTGCTTCTGAATCCGGTTCAAAGTCAATTCAACCAGTCAAAATGAAGGACTCTAAAGTAAATAATTTTATTTATTTCTAGGTAAAATCTTCATATCAAAATATTATTCAAATGATCGGCCGATTATTCCATGGAGAAACTTTTGAGCATCTATCTGTTTTAATGGAAAATGCAGTCGCGAAATATGATAAATGGATAAAAGATTTACATTTAACATTCATTAAAGTAAAAAACGTTGTTTAATATTAATTTCATATAGTAAATTATAAAACTTATATTTTTAGCACGTTGAAAATTTGTATACAAAAATAACACATACAATATCAAGTTCATGGCAAAGAATGCTTCAGAATATTGAACCAACTATAATGACATTTGCACATTATATTGAAACAGCGATATGGAAATTTAGCAAAGAAATTTTTGATTTTCTTTATCAACGTTCAACTGAATTAACTGAATCACCGTACTTTAATCAAGTTTCTAATTTCACTAAAGACTTGGACCGTTTTTATAAAGATATAATGAGTAATGATGCCATAACAAACGTTAAAAAATATTCAGCATTAGGTTGGCAATTTTTAAAAGAAAAATATTTTAAAATTATACCATTTGGAAAAGAGTTGCACAATGTGTTAAGTGAAATTTATAATGAAATTAAACAACTACAAAATTTAGAAGCAATTCAATTTATTACAAATAAATATACTGAAATTCAGAATCAAATTCAATGGATCGCAGAAGAATTGCAAATTGAAGAACGATTACAACAAATCCTGACATTATTAAAAAATAAATTAGCAAGATATGCACAAACCGCTTTGCAAGCTGACAGTAAATATAGGGAAGCAAAAACGAAATTTATTTTCAATCCGACTAAAGGCATTTTAGAACTAGAACAAAAATTACCGATGTCATGGCATGCGTTTAACGAAACACCGAAATTTGAAGAAATTCCAGAATATAAAATGATAAACGATGTGCAAAAGTTTTTGTCAGGTGGAAATGATACCATTTGGTCGTTTTATCATGAATTAAAACCGTTTATGGAACCAACAAACTGGTTGCCTCCTTTCAAAGGTAATTGAATTTTATTTGTTGCAATAAAATATATGGTTATTTACTTCTTTTTATTAGCACGAGCCTTTTTACTTGGATCGCGACATTATATCACATTCGATCAGAAATTCATATCGTTAGATTTGAAATATGAAGTTATTGATCCCGCAAAATCAAAACCGAATCAATGCTCTTATTTATTAGCACGAGATCATTTCAATGAAAATTTCACAATGGTGATTGAACCAATGGTAATAGTCATCTAGTTTTGTGTATGTATTTAAATAACTAAAATATTTTGATTTTAAATTACAGACAATAGTTAATTCAAATAATGAGATTGTTGCCAGTAGAAAGTTTACATTACTTGCTCACCAAGATTTAATATCGTTTGAGATACTTGGAGATGTAAGTATTTATTGTTTGAACCAAATTTGAAATAATTTTTAATTCACTATGAAGCGTAATCTCAATTTATGAACTTCCGACAATGTGGCTACGGGATAATGACTATTTTAAAAGATTATTTAAACAATGTTTTAAGGTCTAGAATAATCGTTTTTAATACCGACAAAGAACGTTTATACGGAACGCAGCTATACTGTTCCCTAAAGAACTATGCAAGTTTTCAAACTAATAGCAATATTAATTAGCATTTGTGTGCAGTAGCTGTAATGTGTAGTTGTAGTTTTACTAGTTATAAAATAGACTTTTTTATGAATCAAATCAACATGTTTAGTGTTAAATCCCACCACTTAACTCAATGGCTTTGAATATCCCCAGATAATGAACGACGAAAAAACACATTCTGATTTATGATCTCTTTTTCGTTATTTTTCTATTTTGAAAACGTTCAACTAGTTTCTCCTGTATAAAAATTTGAACAATATCACGATATTTTAAAATAATTATGAAATAAAATCGAAAATGCAATTCATAAAGATAGAAAACATCGGCGTTGAACGGACTGGGGCACTACCTAGTCAAATTTCACAATCAGTTATTTCTGTCTTGCCACTATGGCATTTTGGATCTAGGATTAATATTTTAAATTATTTAGAACTGGGTGGTTATTTTGTAGCGATATCTCACTAGGTGAGATAAATAGTGAGATAAAAAAATTATGTTTAAATGATTTCTTTTATCAAATACAATCGATCAAAGACAAATATTTTATCTCACTTTTTATCTCACCCAGTGAGATAACGCTACAAAATAACCACCCTGGTTTATATTTCATCATTAACTAACATCAACTAACAACCTAGTGGTCTTTTACTCTTGGCGGTATTACTATATTGTAAAGTTTTTTTTCACTTCGAATTGGCCTAGTTCTACATTCAACAATATTGCCTGACTATCGGTTAATTGTCAATTGGAAAACTGATGTGTTGTTAATGTTTTGTTTTAAAAACACATTGACCAAGGTGGGATTCGAACCTTTGTTTCCCGAGCTCCAGCTTGGTAGCCACTAGGCCATTCAAGAAACCAGATTACTTACTAGTCAAACTGGAAATCATGGCAAGTTTATCTAAAACAGTTATAATAATGAAAATTTACTAGAATTCGAATGTGTATTTTGTGTGAATTCTATCTTCAGTGTTTAATAATTTCATTTTTAACCAATATTTTTTTTAGACTATACGTATAGAAAATAACGTGACCTCACTACTTCCAATACGACTTAAAGACGTACTTATTCATCGTGATGCTGATGTTTTAACAATTGATTCGAAAAACGGATTTACCATAATTTGTAACATGCAATTCGATTACTGTTCATTAGAATTAGCAGGATGGTATTTTGGTAAAACAGCTGGATTACTTGGAACGATGAACAATGAAAATTACGATGAATATTTCACTGCACAAAACAAAGTTGCAATAAATGAACAAGAATTTGTTAATAGTTGGCAATTACCAGGATGTGAAGGAACGACATCAGTAAATAAATTTAGAGAAGTTATTGGAAATGCATCGTATGATATAATAAAAACTTGTGATATGTTTTTCAAAAGCAAAAGCTCATACTTTTCGACATGTTTCACAGTTATCAATCCACTTCCATTTTTTGAAATGTGTTTGGATTTAGGGATGAATTCGATGTCGAAGGTTATGAATGATAATCATCCAAGTCAAAAAGGAATGTGTACAGCAGCATTAGCATATATTGATGTTTGTGACTCCGCCCAAACACCATTACGAGTTCCCGATACTTGTGTTCAGTAAGTATAAACACTTATATATTATTGTATTAATGTTTTATTTTATCTTTGATGTCGATTTTAGTTGCGATTTAATAAATGGAAGTTATGTACCTGAAGGATCTTTTGTTACAATTCAAAATGATGACATTACACAAACAACTGATGTCGTATTCATTGTTGAAGCTAAGCCCTGTAATACAAATATTACAATATCGAAAAGTTTAAACTCAATAATTTCTTCGATCCATAAAGAATTAATTGAAGCAAATATTACAAATAATAGGTGATATAACTACCAACTATAATTTTGAATTTTATTTATATTAATTTTATTTTCAGGTATGGTGTAATAGCGTTCGGTGGTAAATCACCGTTTGATGTCCCTAGAAGTATAATATATAACAGTGATGTATTTACTTTCGATCATCGTAATCTAATCCATTACTTTAATCATATAAAAACAACAGGAGGCAAAAATAACGATATATTTGAAGCTATCAGTATAGCATCGAAATTAATATTTCGACCAGGCGCCTCAAAATCATTTATTCTTTTACCATGTTCAAAATGTTTACATGATGAAATGGATTTAGATTACTCGTCGTTGTTGCAACTGTTGTTGGAAAATGGTATTAACTTACATGTTCTAATGAACGATGATTTTATATTCGATAAAGCAAGATTTAACAAACAATTTTTCGGCATTGATCGGCAGTTTGCATTTAGTAAAAAAGATTTTAAGGAGTTAAAAGGAAATTCGGAAATAAGAAAACAAATCCGATTACCAAAATCAACATTAGGTGTTTGTGCTCCACTTGCAATAGAAACCAATGGTATTATTATATACATACAAATAAAAATTCACAAATTCCAGATTATTAATTAAATGTTTGTTCTGTAGGTTCGGTATTTACGGCAAGAAAACTTCGCCCTGATAAACGAAATCCTGTTATGAAATTAAGTACAGTATTTGCAAAACGTGTTGCATTAACGGCGAAACCAAATGATTGTCAAACATGTGAGTGCACAGGACATAATACTGGAGTTGCATATATGCAATGCTATCCTTGTTCATTCCCAAATCCCGAAGAAGTTGATGGCGACTATACAGACCAATATACTGAAGATATGGAATTATTTGAGGGAGAGGAAGATGATTTTGATGAGGATGATTAAATAAATACTTATAATTACTTTAATGTTTTTTTTGGTATAAACTATAATTCTAATAATTCAAGTCTTTTACGAAAAAATCTTATTAACTAATTGAAAACCAGGTTGCGAAAGAAGTCTATATAAGATGATTAAAATTACATTTCAATTTATAAAATAAAAAAACAATATCACTTCATGAAAAAATACCACAAAAACTAACTAAAAACAATAAATATGATCTATGTAGAATATCCATCGTGTATTCGACAGTTATTTCTACCAATAACAGCTGCATTCCGACATTGTTCCCCACGCATTGTTAAGCCATTACACTGGATTCGATTCTTCAAACCGCTGTTAAACGGCGTCGAGCTGAAATTTTGTGTGATGGGTTGAATTGAAATCGAACTCACAAAGAAAAACAAAAATCCTTAAATTTTAAATAATTACATACCTTCTAAAAAGATGACTTGGAATTGGTGTCAAACTTCTTGGTGTATTTAATGATGTATTTATTGGTGTATCTACATTTGTTGGTAGAAATTTATTTCTTGATATCGAAGGAGAAAGAGGTGTGTGAAACATTTCTTGATTTATTGAGCTGGTTAAACTTGTTTCAACATTTGATTCATTTAATTTGTTTTCAAGGATGGTTGTAGTTGGGGCTTGTTCTTTTAGCTGATCTAGTTGTTTTAGTTGATTTTTTAAAACTAGTCTTGAGATGCCGTTTGCTGTAAGAATTATTATTATTATTATAGTTGTAATACTCTTCATATATTTTTTTAAACAAAAAGAGATGTGTAATAGGAATTACAATGGAATGTCAGAACTCTGATAGAAACGTCGAGGTTAGCACAAGTTGAGAAAGTAATGGAAGAATATAACATCGAGATACTAGGACTGAGTGAAGTAGAATGGAAAAGCAGCGGAGAGCTAACTACAAGTAAAGGAAACCACATGATGTTCTCTGGTAAATCCAACACACATGAACAAGGCGTAGCAATATTAACAACACCTAACGCAAAGAAAGCACTTCTCGAATGGAAACCAATCAGTAGCAGAATAATAACAGCAGGATTCCAATCGAAAATTAGAAATACAACGATCATACAGTGCTATGCACCTACCGAAGAAGCTGATGATGCGACAAAAGATGAATTCTACGAACAGCTCCAAGCAACACTGGCTAGTGCACACCGAAATGACATCAAAATAATACAAGGTGATTTCAATGCTAAAATTGGAACCAACAACACCGGAATGGAATCAGTCATGGGCAAATATGCACTAGAATCAACACGTAACAACAATGAAGACAGGCTCATCGATTGTTGTGTCACAAATCAACTATTCATAGGAGGCAGCAAGTTCCCACACAAGAACATACACAAATACACTTGGATATCACCAAATGGAAGAACGAAGAACCAAATTGATCACGTACTGGTGAATAAGAAGTTTCTATCTTCACTACAAGACGTCAGAGCAAAGCGAGGAGCAGACATACACAGCGACAATCAACTGGTAATTGCAACATTCAAAATTAAACCAGCCGCTGTAAAACACAACAAGTCATGTCAGAGAAAATTTAACATCAATAGATTGAGCGACAAAAATACAAATAACATATTCAAAGAATCGCTACAGCTAAATCTCTCAAACAACGAAACCACCAGCATTGATGAAAAATGGGAACAAGTTAAAGAAGCTTACGTCAAAACTGCTACAGATGTGTTTGGATACCAAGACAAATCGCGGAAACCATGGATTAGTGATAATACCTGGAAGAAAATCGAAGAGCGTCGACAGCTCAAGTTGCAATTGTGTCACCAGAACACAACCGAGATCCGCAGCAAATATGAAAGTACAGCAAAACAAGTTAAAAAGATGGCAAGGAATGATCGCAGAAGATATACAGAAAGCATTCTTAAGACTGCAGAAACAGCAGCAGCTAGTAGAAATATGCGCACACTACACAACTGCGTGAGAAAGGTCACTAACAAATATACAAACACTCCACCTATGAAGGATGAATCTGGTCAAACCCTCACAACACATTAACAACAGCTAAATAGATAGAAAGAATACTTTGAAGACAACTGCCAGCAACATGAAGAAAATTTGCAGTGTCCGAATGACAACTAAACGAAACTATCAGCACCCATCCACCAACGGAACGGGAAGTTAGAGATGCCATACAGAAACTCAAGAATAACAAATCTGCTGGTATCGATAATATATCAGCGGAATTACTCAAAGCAGATGTAAACACAACAGCAGAAGCTATAACACCACTATTAGCTGATGTATGGAACAAAGGCAAAATACCAACCAAATGGAAAGAGGGTTTAACCATAACAATTCCAAAGAAAGGTGATCTAAGAGAATGCAAAAATTGGAGAGGTATATCTCTACTCACCACACCAATGAAAATACTAGCGATGATCATTCTCGAAAGAATATCTCCATCAATTAACATGAAACTGTTAAGTTTGTACTGCTTTAGTCCAGGAAGTACTACTTTACTGCCTTAGTCCAGGAAGAAGCTGTACCGATCATATCAACACAATCCGTATCATCATAGAGCAATCAAACGAATGGAATTCACCACTGTATCTCCTCTTCGTGGATTTCGAACGCGCCTTCGACTCAATCAACAGAAGGGCGATGTGGAAGACACTTTGTAAAATGGGCGTCCCGAAGAAAATAGTTAATCTAATCAAACAAATGTATCGGGATGCTGGAAACAGAATACAATACAAAGGACAGCAAAGTGATAAATACTACAACCACCGAGGAGTGAGACAAGGCTGAGTACTATCCCCGCTACTATTCCTAATAGTGTAGTGAGTCTTCATGAGCTCACTATATTTCATTATTAAAGAAAAGTACAAGGTATATTTCTTTAATAATGAAATGCAACGGTAAGCAAAATATGCTTGGCGTGTGCAAGCGAGCACCGGAAAGCAAATAATATATTTGGCATGTGCGGTGTCAAATATAATTGCTTAGCTCGTAAATCCATTTCAAATAAAAATATGCATTATTAAAATAAACACAGTATTTTATAAGACGAACAAGTGTACACACAATTGTTAATAAATATAATTGATTAATTAAAATAAATGCTAATAAACTCAATCAAAGTGTTTTAATTAATTGTAACTAAAAAGATCTCATCAATATTACTAGATAGTATCATGAGAAAGCTCGATGATGCAAGTCCAAATGGAATCCAATGGAACACAACAAAACGGCTCAATGATCTAGAGTCTAGACTACGCAGATGACATCTGTCTACTCAAACACACACATACGGACATGCAGCAGAAAATACAGAAGCTATCAACCCTTGCACATGAAGTCAGTCTCAACATTAATATCAGAAAAACAAAGGCTATGAGACTGAACACCAAAACGATAACACCAATTTTTTTTTTTTTTTTTTAATAAAAGGTGTTGTGTAATAGGGTTTAGAATATGTGTCACAACAACACATAAATACCTTTTAAAACCTAGGTCTAGACCTGGGTCCCACAACAGCTGGCGTTCTAAGGTGTAGATTCATGCTTTTTTTGAACATCTGTGGGTTGAAGCCACCTGAGACTAAGTGTTCCGGCAAACTATTCCATTTGTACGCAGTTCGGACAAAGAAGTCCCTCTGCGATCTGCCAGTATGACAGCGCGGGATCTTTACCGTTTCACTGGTTGCGGCAGCCGATTGCCGAGTGGAACGGGGGTAAGAATAAGTTTGAGGCATGATGCCGCTGATTCCATCTGAGCACTGCTGATGACGATATTTGTAAAAAATAACGAGGTCAGCAACAGTGCGACGATGTTGTAGGGAATCAGGTTTTGATGTCAAAGTTCGATCACCCACAATTCGTATAGCTCGCTTTTGAACAGAGTCCAAGAGGGCCAAGATGGAAACAGAGGCAGCACCCCAAACTTGACAGCAGTACTCCATACAGGGAGGAATATAGGACTTATAAACATGGAGCAATTGGTATGGAGTGAAAAATTTTTTGCATCTATTTAGGAGGCCGAGTTTTTTAGACGCGCTTTTTGCCATCGTCATTACATGATCGTTCCAGAGTAGGTCATTTGAAACTGTGACACCCAATAAACGAATGTTTTGACATTCACCTATTGGTTCATCACACATACTAAATAAAATATCTTTGGGGAACTCGGTCTTTAATCTGGAAACAATCAACAGCTGTGTTTTGGTAGAGTTGAAATTGACAAGGTTTTGGTCACCCCAGTCGGCGACTTTATTCAGGTCTTTGTTCACGTTTATGGCAGCGTCTCTCCGGGCAGGATTAATTCGTTCGTGCATTTTACCTTTTGAAGGAAGGGGCTCGAACGACTTGTGCAGAGTACTATCATCTGCAAAACTATTTATTGGGTTGCTGGTGATTTTCAACAATTCGTTGATATAAATCAAAAATAGGGTTGGGGACAATACTGAGCCTTGGGGTACACCAGCGTTAATTAGTTTAGACTCAGAAGAAAATCCGTCTAAGGTTACCGAAATGTATCGGTAGGATAGAAAATTTTGAATCAGCTTCACAACATTGGGATGAAAACCGTACGCAACGAGCTTGTTGATTAAGTTGGCATGCCAGACTCGATCGAATGCCTTGGAGATGTCTAAAGCGATAACGTATGTTTCACCACCTTTATCAAGTATGCTGTTCCAACAATGCGCTACATAGTTTAATAGATCGGTAGTTGATCTTTTGTTTTTAAAACCGTATTGGCTGTCGGATATTAAATGATTTTCTTCCAAAAATTTTGAAATATGTGTATTAATATAATGCTCGTAGACTTTGGATAGGACCGATAGTAAAGCTATTGGCCTATAATTTGAGATATCGGATTTTTGTCCCTTTTTGGACATTTGCCAACTTCCAGCACGAGGGAAATATACCAGATTTGTAGGATTGGTAGAATATTTTAGTTAAAGTTGGTGCAAGTTCTTTGGAAATGTTTTTAAAATAATGGATGGAATATTGTCCATTCCTGAGGCTTTGTTGATGTTTAACCCCTTTAAAAGTTTAGCGACTATTTTGGGTTTGAAGTGAAGTTCATTCATATTAACTCCTGAAGACTGGATTTGGGGTATTTCTTTAGGAGTTTCCAAAACAGTAGAGTTTAGAGCAAAGCGTTCAGCGAACAAGTAAGCTTTTCTTGCGGGATCATTGACGATTAAATCACCATCAATAATAGGGGAATAGAAAATTTTGTACCAGAATTTAAAGAATTGATGGCACTGTAAAAACTCTTGTCAGAAACAGACATAGACGTAAGTTTTGAGGCTTTCGCTTTGTAAATTTCAGACTTTTCGTTTGAGATAATCTAGTTAGATATTTTGTTGGCCTTTAGATATTGGCATCGATTAGTGGGAGTTTTGTTATGAATCCAAATATTAAATGATCTACGTTTGTTTCTAAGTGCCGTTTTGGCAGCTTTCGAATACAAGTATTTTTGTTTGGGTTTTACTATGGAGAAAGGGACAAATTTATTGATAGCAAATTAGATGGTTTCTGTAAAGTTTTGAGCAGAAACATTTACATTGTCAGTGTAAAAACAATGACGGTCGAAAGGGAAACCATGGAAAAATTTTGTAGACCACTCTTATCCATTTTTGAGTAGTGAAATATTTTACGGGGTTTGGGAGCTGTAGTTTTAAGTAAATCAGTTTTGATAACTGATGAGATTAAATAATGATCAGAATTTCCAATACTACCTTTCGCGACATCGACACTCGTAATATCTGGCATTGTGGTAAGATAGAGATCTAAAAGAAAACTATTATCACCGCCATTACGGGGAGTGAAAGTCGGGCTTTTAACAATTTGGAATAGGCCCTGAGACGCGGCAAAAATTTCTGCCAGTTTTCCACTATTGTCAACATCGTCGGTCGATTTGGAGAATTCCAACCATGATTTGTTGTGGACGTTGAAGTCACCGGTAACGATAACTTCACAATTAGGGGACTTTGCTCTAATCTCGTCCACAATTTTTGTCAGTATATTAAAAAAGTTTGGGTTACGTTTGTTGGGGGACCGGTATAAAGCTATTGTAAAAAAAAGTCATTTCTGGAAGACAAATCTTTAAAACCATTGTATTGAAGCAGTCACCGTGTAGTTCAAAATTTGGAAAGCGCATGTACGCAACACTCTCATGAATGAATGCGCATACGCCCTGATGGAGTTTGAAAGCTGATTCGAGCCTATATTTGGAATTAAGCGATTCTACAAAGAGAAAAGTTTCAGAAACTTGTGTTTCTGTAAGGAATAGAATGTTCGGTTTGTCGTGCTCAAGATGATGTTGCACGTGGTCATGGTTAGCGTTTAATCCGCAGATGTTTTGAACATGTATTTTAAAATTTTTTATTGAATCATATATGTTTTGTCCCTGCAAATTCCGTGGACGTGCCGCTTTATGGGCGGGTGGATTGCGCAAATTTGCTTTACCACTTGCAGACTTATTTTTTTTCGGTTGTACTGCCATATATATATCAAAAGGGTTTTATTTTATTTTTTTATGTTTTATTTTAAAATGGATAACTAAGTAAAAAATCCTATCATACAACAAAATATGACATATGCCAATATTTCATGATAAGATGAAGAAATAATAACAAAATAATAAGTGAAAAACAAATTGTGACAAATTTGCAGAAAACAAAACAAAACTAAATGCCAACAATCCAGCTGATGCAGCGCACCCCAGACGCACCGCCCACCACCTCAATCGAGGCACAAAGCCCACACATAACAACGTGTTGGTCCGATTCCTCGGAAGAGCTAATGAGCGGTACCGCTACGGAACGCTGCCCAGCTAAGACAGGAAGTGCTGCCGTTGACTAATTAAAGTTCGTCCGCCAGCACCCTAAGATATCATCTTGGCTAATGACATCTCCTGACATTGCCAGTGGTATGTGATATCTCACGCTAACTTATATGTCAATGGCAGGGACTGGAGTACGCAGGGTAGTCAGACCCGTAGATCAACATTGATCATAATCGATCAAAATCGATCCCTCCCTCCTGCCGTGTTAATTACCATTAACAATAAAGAAGTGGATGAAGTTGACAAATTTGTGTACCTTGGTTGTACTGTAGCAAAAACAGGAGGGACTGAAGAAGATATCAGTCAGCGTATTAACAAAGCCAGAAATACGTTCAATATGCTTCACAAGATCTGGAATGCATCCGTCCTGTCAAGAAAGACAAAGCTACGAATGTTCAATGCATGCTACGAATGTTCAATGCATGTGTCAAGTCACTACTGCTGTATGGGTGTGAAACGTGGAAACATTCAAGAAAGATCACAAATCGACTACAGGTGTTTGTGAACAAATGCCTGAGAAGACTGATCAAATGCTTCTGGCCGAACCAAATCAGTAACCAGGAACTTCTACGGTAGACAGAGCAGTTAGACATCGAGACCGAGATAAAACAAAGGGAATGGAGATGGATAGGACATACACTGATAAAATCAGCTGAAGATATAACAAGGATGTCCCTAGAGTGGAATCCACAAGGTAAAAGTAGAGTTGGAAGACCACCCATGAGTCATGACATGGAAGAAAATGGAAGCTAAGGCAAAACAAATTGACAAGACATGGGGTTAACTGAAAGCGATTGCCCCCAACAGAGTTAGATGGTCCAGTCTAGTAGACGCCCTATGCTCCTAAAATGGAGATAAAGAAAAGAAAAAAAAAATAGGAATTACAATATGTGTCACAACATATAGATACCTTTTAAGACCTAGGTCCGACAACAACATGTGTTCTGAGAGAATGATTTCATTCATTTAAACTGCTCTTATTTTCAGCAAAATATGAAGTTTTGAAAGTATGTATTATCGTTTATTATAATCAAACCAGTTCGTTTAACTATTAATTTTTTCAAACGAATATGCGATAATTTCGCGTCAAAAAGGCTTGATAATTTTATAAATAAAATCTATAAGAAAATTTTATTTTTGCAATAAATTAAAACAAAGCATATCCTCACTGGTCACTGTATATTTATCTAATTAGTTTTGCGGATTTATTACTTATTTTAAAGGCAAAATTTACTATCGAGGTCTCCCATTGAACATCTAAGAAAATGAAATAATTACTAATATATCAGTAAGTTTAAAAGAATATTGTTAAATGAGAAACAAAAATCAGAAATAGGCTATCGGTATCGGAATCACTAAACCCGCTTTCCTTGGCTTGCTTTATAGAGATCTGCTTATCGTAAGTAGAGTGATCTTAACATCTAACTTCTGAATCGTGCAAGAATGGTTCTATATGGACATGGAGGACTGCTTCATACTATCCAAAACAGTAATTAGATGTGGGATCATTTTTTTTTATTTCGTTTGATTATGTTCTGATAGTCTCATTTTTTGGAATATGAACGACTAATACGCAACTAAATAAAGCATTTTTGGATAGGGTCACTGAATATCTCTTTCGAGCTGCTTAAGAAAGCATCTTTAAGGCCACCTATATGTATCGAAATCGACGGTGACACTGCTGAGTTGTTGAGTATTTCACTAATATTATTACAAATCTCTTTTTAAATTCAATATTTTTAGTGACAATGCGTTAAAACTTTTTCATTGTTTTTTTATTAAACGCCCTGGTTTGTAGAGTTATACTTGATTCTAGCAGTGATAAATTTGACATACTGATTTGCAACGTTTCCATTCGGTGAGATCCACGTCTGGTAAATACAAACTCACTTACTCTTTTCCCGTTTCATTTGACTTCAAATGAAAACTATAAGTCTATGAAATTATCAATAGACATATACTAACTTGTTTGTTATTATCACATCATATTATCAACCAATAAACGCTAGCATTTGGGGAAGGTTACAGTTGCGGCAATGGAATGTTCTCAAGAACGTACAAGTATTAGCTTTTCCTGACACCAACACACCCTACTTTTGCTTGATTTTAAGAAATTGATTGTGAGAGTGTAGGTCAAGCTTCCCATGTAGTTCCTAAATTTCGATCGAATGCTGCGACAAACGGATTGAGTTGAACTCTTAACTGGAGCCGATAATGAATTGGACGATAATTTTTTTATTTTAATCAAACCAAATTATACCATAACTTTTATTTAAAATTTTTAACAAAAAGAAACAATGCAGTGAAATATTTTGGGTTTCTTTGTTGAACTTCCATACTAAACATCCCATCAATCAATGGGAACAATGGAAGCAAAAATGACAAGGATAAGGTCGATGCCCTTAATGATTTTGTTTTTGATATTGGCTAAAAAACGGCGTCATATTGAAGATTGTTTTATAAAAAAAAATCGAATGATAATAATATAAAACAGTCAGCAAATACTTCAGAACAACAAGGCACTCAGTTTTCCAAAAAAATTAAATGTCGTCAATTTTAATAATGATCAACCGGGAAACTCCCAACGGCTCGAGCATACTCTTTCAAAGAGGGATTTATAAGCAAATTATCAAATTATGGGTCCCAAATTTTTCTGATAATTCAGCAAAAATTTCACGAATATATACCAAATCTTTTATGCATCTTTTCTTCAATGGAATTCCTTATTTTTCAAAGTCGAGTATTTTCTTAGTTGTAATGTTGTTGACATTCTTTATATTTCGGCTTTGTTTTTCTTTAGATTCCCGAAAAGTTATTCCGTTATAAATATTTTTGGTTCTTTCAAAATTATATTTTAGTTCGTGTTTTGGTGATTCGGTCCATTCTTTAAGATCTACTTCAAAAAATTATTTGAATACCGATACAATCTTAAATTCAAATGATCTTATTTCCACACTAGTGGCATCCGACTTTTCAACCGAATCGTAAGGTAAATTTTTTTGTTGTCACAGGAGCTTCCATAAGCCTGATTAAAAAAGAAAATTTAGATAGTGAAACAATTTGTTATCCAGATAGGAAATGTGAGATAACTGGAATTTCTGCAGATACCGTACACACTCTTGCACAATGTCCAGGAGGTATCTGGCTTAACCAAAATAAAAAAATTAATCATTTATTTCAAGTGGTGGATAACAATTTCCCAATTCCGTGTGATGGAATATTGGGAAGCCACTTCCTAATGCAAAACAATTGCATTATTGATTATGGTAAAAACGAACTTTTAATTTCTTTTAAAAATTAAGTTTTTAAATACGATCTAAATACAAGTGCTAAGCCATTCGTTAATGTTCCTGCACGATCTGAAAAACTTATCGATGTTTCTTTTAAAAATAAAATTGATGACGAGTATTTATTTCCTTCTGAAGAAATGGCTGAACGAGGAATGCTCGGCTAACCAACAGACTCTTATCACTGAGTCCCAAAAGGATGCGTCCAGCAGGACAGATTTATTTGAACTTACTTCGTGCACAATTGATGAAGTTATAAGCCTTATCTCTAAACTTGACAACTCTGCATCGTCTGACTACGGATAATATCTTAGCTAAACTAGTTAAATCAATTAAACCGAGCTTGCTCCAGTCCTAACTAATCTCATCAACTCATCTCTAAAAAAAATGGGTATTTCCCAGATAAACTATCTATACCTATCTACAAAAAGAATAAGGAAAAAATAGATCCAGAGAACTACAGACCAATCTATTTACTTTCTGTATTATCAACAATCTTGGAGGAAGTGATCAAAACTCGCCTTGAACGACATCTCAGGCTTAAGGATAATGCATATAAAATGTTTACTTGTTGGAGGGATCAGTTCCTCCTTACGCATGGAGGGATCAGTTTTTATTAATTTGTTAATTTTTTTCTATTTTTTGATCCACCGGTGTGACAACCCCGCGCACTCCAGTCCCTGTTACTGGCACATGAGTTAACGTGAGATATCACATACCACTGGCAATAGCAGTGAGATATCACTAGCCAAGGTGATATCTTAGGGGTGCTGGTGGATGAACTGTATTCAGTCAACGGTAGCACTCTCAATCTTAGCTAATGAATATTCCTTGATGCTGGAACGCTGTAGCTTGCTCGAAGAAACGAGCTTTCATATAACTATATATCTGAGCTTTAATCATTGAAAAATATACTGCGTCCCATAATCAAGGATTATGCCGTTAGCTGGACTATTGGCAAACCAATTTTAGTTTTGTTCCTGTAAATTTTTAAAACAAATTTGCTTTTTATCTCTTATTTTATTTTATTTTCCCTATCCTATCACGAAATATTGGCCTATGTCATATTTTATATGTGATAGGATTTATAGTTTAGTTGTCTATTATTATTTAACAAAAAATATTAAAAAAACAAAAAAAAACAGATTTGCGTCCATTAACATCCTTAGAACGCATGTTGTTGTGGGACCTTGGTCTTAAAAGGTTTTTATGTGTTGTTGTGACACATATTGTAATGCCTACTACACATCACATTTTATTAAAAAAAAAAAAAAAAAAAAATAGAACACAATTTGTTCAAGTTAACAGAGATAAGAGCCAACAAAAATTGATAACTGCTGGTGTTCCTCAAGGGTCCATTTCAGGTCCCCTACTCTTTCTAATCTTTATTAATGATATATTCAGCTCAGTTTTACAGTATTTGACCTTTTAGAGCTTAGATATTAAAGTCAAATGATAAAGATGTTTTGTAGTAATGGATTAATGCTTTCGTAGTTCTACAGTTAGAACAGATTCCGCGACATCACACACACACACACACACACACACACACATACACACACACACACACACATACACACACACACATACACACACACACACACACACACACACACACACACACACACACACATACACACACACACACACACACACACACACACACACACACACACACACACACACACACACACACACACACACACACACACACACACACACACACACACACACACACACACACACACACACACACACACACACACACACACACACACACACACACACACACACACACACACACACACACACACACACACACACACACACACACACACACACACACACACACACACACACACACACACACACACACACACACACACACACACACACACACACACACACACACACACACACACACACACACACACACACACACACACACACACACACACACACACACACACACACACACACACACACACACACACACACACACACACACACACACACACACACACACACACACACACACACACACACACACACACACACACACACACACACACACACACACACACACACACACACACACACACACACACACACACACACACACACACACACACACACACACACACACACACACACACACACACACACACACACACACACACACACACACACACACACACACACACACACACACACACACACACACACACACACACACACACACACACACACACACACACACACACACACACACACACACACACACACACACACACACACACACACACACACACACACACACACACACACACACACACACACACACACACACACACACACACACACACACACACACACACACACACACACACACACACACACACACACGTCAAATTAGACATTACATTGTATTTGTAATATAAAAACTACTCACCAATTGTAAATGAAATTAATACTAATGTTAGAGTTATCATATCAATTGAAAAGAATTCAAAGTATTTTCCAACAAAATTCAGCGGAAGTAAAACCATAAAAAATAAGCGTGTCAATACATCGGCATTGATAAACGATAAAATCATCATTCCAAAAAATAAATATCCAATATACGTTAATATTAACTTAATATTATTAATATCAGCTTCTAAAAATTAGAATAAAATTAAACACAAACTATAATATTTTCGTTTTTATCTTAGCAAACCTGAACTCCCAATTTTTGCTGTAATCCAATTAAAATTTTTATCCAATTCGTTATGTACACTGTTCATAATTTTGGCTAAAGAAGAGATTGTAGAATTTAATTGTTGTAATTGTTTGAATGTTAACTCATATTCCGCTGTAGCTTTATTAGTTTGCTGAACTATTTGATCAGTTGCTTCTTCTAATTTGTCGGAAATTTTATAAGCGTTTCCATGAAGTATTTGTAAATCGTCTAACAAATGATAATAATTTTCTTTAGATTTCTGGGATTGTACATCCAATTGAGTAAGACTATCGTCTATTTTATATCGAAGACTTTTTAAAATTTCCGCTACTTCTAAATTACCAGCTTTTATAAGACTACGTTCACGTAGCAAATCACGTAAGTTTGATTCAATGTTTCGTCTATAATAATCGTTATGATTTGTTGAATAAAACAAAATAATATTAAAAACACCTTACCGACTAATATCAGTTGATTCAATTATTTTACTTTGCTGTTCAATCACTTTGATATTTTTATCTGACAAACTGTTGAAAGCATCTTCTGTTAAATCCTTCATTAATTGATGATCTTCCAAAATTTTAGTCATTATTGAAATTTGTTGATGTGCTAAATAATAATGATAAACGGAATATATTTAAAAATTACAGATAGTAATAAGGACAGCACACCTGAATTCATTAATTTATTTACAGCCATTTCTGTTAGTGCACGAAATTGGTCTTGTCTAACAGCAGTACAAACAGCTTTTGCGCGGTTGGATATCAAATGATAAGCATTCCAAGTATCCGAATCCATTTTTATTGTACAGTCTTTTAAAGACATAGTATCTGTACATTCGTATAATGCTCTACCTTCAGACTTCGACTGACAATTTAATAGCATTACCGATAGTTTGCCTAATTGATCAGCAGTTAACAAATTACATGAATTTTTTAGCTGCATTATGACCTAAATTTAATAAATGAATCAGTATTAGTCTCTAAAACATAATAAAGAACCTTACTCTATGGTGACACATGTCAAGATCCGATGCTGGTAACCCGATCAATTTTACTGCTTCCTGTAAAAATTTCTCACTTATTTTGTCTTGTTCAAATGGAATCAATGGAATTCCTTCAATAACATTGACATATTTTGCTAAGAAATGATAGATACAAGTAGAAAAATCCAATCATTATATTTTGATCAGTGAAATTTACCTTCATTTGAAACAGGAAAAAAATATTCTATAATTGAAGAATTCGATGAATTAAATTGCAACACAAGAAAAGCAATACTACAATATAATCTAAAATATAAATAATAAGCTATAGGTAGTGAACATTTTTATCAAATATATAAAATTACAGATCTCACCTCAGTGTCATTTTTGCTTTTTGTAGAATATTACCTTGTACGGTAATATATTTTCATCTAATTATGTTCTATTATATAAATATCTATATATTATATTACTGACTATTCTATAAACATACTATATAGTAACAACAACTTATCGAAACATAATATATTTATTTATTGAAACGTAGTTTTAAACGGTCAGTTGCTTTCAAATCAATGACAATTTATAGACATGATTTTTTTTTTGAACGAGATAATTCATGTTTTTTATCGTGAACAGCTGTATAGAAAACTATAGACCTTATCTTAATGAAAATATTTTGACAACTGAGATCAGCTGCATGGTATGTATTTAAAAAACTCAAAATAATTGTTTATTTTTGCAAGTCAAGTCTGTTTTGCGTTGTATTTAAGGTGTTTTTAATATAGTTAAATTATTATAATTATTACAATAAATTTTAATACATAATTTTTGATTTTTAATTCTCATTGCTGTATGGTAATATTCATTGGCATACAGCTATATACCGATTTAAAGTTTAAGTAAAAAGCTCCATTGCTTGTCAACGTTTACAATGCAGAATTTTAAATTTCAAGTGTTACGTTTAAAAGCTGTTTAGTTTTGATATTTTTTAATAAAAATTAAAAAGTTTTATTTAATAGGGTTTACAACATGTGTAACAAAAACACATAGATACCTATTATGACTTATTCCTTATGTGCGATGCAGACAAAGAAGTCCCTTTGCACTCTGCCACTATAACAGTGAGTGGTCTCAAACGTTTGACTCTGCATAAACCGACTGATGAGTAAAGGTGGGTATGTGGCATTAACTACAGTTCCGGTAATTCCAACTAGAAGTTCATTAAGCAGCACGCAATTAGTTTAATGATTTCGTAAACGCCGGTGTAAAAGAGGAGAAGTTATTCGCTTTTAAAAAATCAGAGTAAACTATATTTTTCTAATATAAAAAACAAAAAATTACTCCATGTCAGATTTTAGTAGATTTTTCCACGTCTTGTTTTGTATAAAATTAATAGATAGTTTTTACATTAATTTTTGGTTGTTTGTAACCACACCACTTTGGTTGGTTTTAAATATAATATTATTTTATTCAGATTCAATTCGAATCTATGTTATTAAAAGTATTTTAACTTCTATGTTAATAAGTTTCAAAATCAATAAAAATAATAAACTTGTAATATATATACTATGGTTACATTGTATACTAATATGTTTAAAAACAGTTTCGTATAATAAAGGAACAGCTTATGAATTGTTGATACTGTTAAACACAAATTATAGCTGTTAATATCACAAATAAAGATTTTAAGAAATGTGTAATTAGTTCGTGGACCTTGATTTACATAACTGATATAAAGGATATTTCTTATTTATGGTGTGTGTAACTGAAACGTTGTAAATACTCCTCATGTAATACAAGACGTTATATTATCATCTATACAACCATCAACAATTATACGGTTGATATTCATATTCGAAATATCCTTAATGATTTTAAGGGTATCACTTCTCCACATGACCTAGCTAAGCCGGTCAAACATAACGTGACTCATGTCATTGAGACTCACGGTCCTCCCGTCGCTTGTAAGTACCGACGATTAGCTCCTGACAAACTGGCCATCGCAAAGACGGAATTCGACATTATGTTGTCGCAAGGCATTTGCCGACCGTCAAAAAGCCCTTGGTCCTCTCCTCTCCACCTCGCCAAAAAGAAGAACGGCGAGTGGAGACCTTGCGGTGACTACCGCTCTCTTAACAATGTCACTATTCCTGATAATTATCCTATTCCACATATTCAGGATTTTTCGCATCAGCTTCATGGATGCAAATTTTTCTCCACTATCGATCTCGTCCGCGCATATCATCAAATTCCTATTGATGAGCGCGATATTGCAAAAACTGCAATTTCAACTCCGTTCGGACTCTTCGAATTCGTTCGAATGACTTTCGGATTGCGAAACTCTGCGCAATCCTTCCAACGGTTTATGCATTCTCTTCTCCGAGACCTAAATTTCTGTTTCATCTACATAGATGACCTCCTTATTGCTTCTGAAACCTTTGAGGAACACCTCAAACATCTTAGGACTGTTTTTGAGCGTCTTTCCGACGCTGGTCTCATTATCAACGTTGATAAATGCAACTTTGCTAAAACCAACGTTGACTTTCTCGGACATTCTATTGATTCATCTGGAATCAAACCTACTAGTGAACGTGTCGATGCTATCAATCGTTTCGAACGTCCTGAAACAGTTATGCAACTCCGTCGTTTTCTCGGAATGATTAACTTCTACCGCCGATTCATTCCTCACGCTGGTGGCAATCAAGCTATCCTCAACGATTTCCTTAAAGGTTCCAAAAAGAATGACAAACGTGTCATTCAATGGTCCGAAGACGCCATTCAAGCCTTCGACTTATGCAAGCGGCAACTCAGTGAGGCAACAACTCTTTCTCACCCCTTACACTCTGCCCAACTTGCCGTAATGGTCGACGCTTCCGATAAGGCAATTGGCGCTGTTGTCCAACAAAAAATTAACGACTGTTGGACACCACTTAGTTTCTTCTCTGTGCGACTCGATGAAACGCAACAGAAATACAGCGCTTATGATCGCGAACTCCTTGCAGCTTACTCTGCAATTAAACACTTCCGTTATCTCCTTGAAGGTAGAACCTTCACGCTCTTTACCGATCATAAGCCACTCGTTTACGCTTTGTCGCAGAACCCTGCCAAAGCTAGTCCTCGCCAATTCCGCCATCTAGATTTTATCAGTCAATTCACGACTGATATTCGCCACATTTCTGGAATCGATAATGTAGTCGCCGACACACTTTCTCGTGTCGAGCAAATATCAATTCCAGAAAACATTAACTACGACGAAATTGCTGACGCTCAGTTCAACGATAACGAACTAAAGGAATTAGTGGACACTAGTCCCACACTTCAATTCCGATCCTTTCCAGTATCGTTTGGCAATTCGAATGCCAAAACTATTTTATGTGATACCTCTTCTGGTAATCCACGACCTTTTATTCCAAAGCAATTTCGTCAATCTGTTTTCAATAGTCTCCATAATTTATCTCACCCAGGAGTCCACAGTTCTGTCAAACTCCTTACTGAAAAAGTCATTTGGCCATCCATTAAAAAGGATGTACGACAAATGGCTCAGAACTGCCTGGCTTGCCAAAAGGCAAAAGTTTCTCGCCATACTCAATCTCCTTTAGGTAACTATCCTTCCACTTCTCAAAGATTTTCCGAGATCCACATGGACATTATTGGTCCACTTCCTACCTCTGAGGACAAACGCTATTGTGTCACAATTATTGACCGCTATACTCGCTGGCCTGAAGCCATTCCTATCTCGGATATCACAGCTGAAACGGTAGCATCAGCTCTCTACTCCAATTGGATTTCTCGTTTCGGAGTACCTTCAGTAATCGTCACTGATCAGGGCTCCCAATTCGAATCCAATCTTTTCAACGAGTTGTCAAAACTAATCGGTTTCGAACGCAAACTAACTACAAGTTACAATCCTAAATGTAACGGCCTCATCGAACGTTGGCACCGAACTTTAAAATCTGCGATAATGGCCTACGACAGAACGGACTGGACGCGAATATTACCATCAATACTACTAGGTTTACGAACCACTTTCCGTGAAGACTTCCAATCTTCATCGGCAGAGCTCGTCTATGGTACTAACATTCGTCTTCCTGGTGAATTCTTTAGCGAGAATTCCACTTCTACTCCTCAATCTGACTTCGTTTCTCAATTGAAACAACATTTCAACCACCTTCATCCCTCAATTGCATCAAGACACACTTCTCCTAAAGTTTTCGTCTCCAAAAATCTCCAGTCTTGTTCGCATGTCTTCTTACGTACGGACTTAGTACGTAAATCTCTTCAACCTCCATACGAAGGTCCTTTCCAAGTCATCAGTCGCGATGATAAAAATTTCGTCATTGACCGTAAAGGTCAACATATTCGAGTTTCCATCGACAGATTAAAACCTTGCTTTAGGGAACAATCTGAAGATGACTTAACTCAAAACTCATCTACTTTGAGAACTGATCTCAGTCGCGCAGACGAAACTTCGTCTTCTACAGATAAAGTCCATTCTACTCTTCCGGACACATCCTCGTCTTTCCCTTCTACCTCTGAAGATGCGAGGAAACGCGACGCTAAAGCGAATGTTTCAACTAAGAAGGTTAGATTTAATCTCATTCCTCAAACTCAGATATTCCATCCTGCATCTACAATTACACGAGCAGGTAGAACCACTCGTACCCCTGCTCGTTTCCTTCGTGCTGTAGCACAATAATTTCTATATCGTCCCATCTTCGATGGAACTAGGGGGGGAGTGTTGTGGCATTAACTACAGTTCCGGTAATTCCAACTAGAAGTTCATTAAGCAGCACGCAATTAGTTTAATGATTTCGTAAACGCCGGTGTAAAAGAGGAGAAGTTATTCGCTTTTAAAAAATCAGAGTAAGATCAGAGTTTTTACATTAATTTTTGGTTGTTTGTAACCACACCACTTTGGTTGGTTTTAAATATAATATTATTTTATTCAGATTCAATTCGAATCTATGTTATTAAAAGTATTTTAACTTCTATGTTAATAAGTTTCAAAATCAATAAAAATAATAAACTTGTAATATATATACTATGGTTACATTGTATACTAATATGTTTAAAAACAGTTTCGTATAATAAAGGAACAGCTTATGAATTGTTGATACTGTTAAACACAAATTATAGCTGTTAATATCACAAATAAAGATTTTAAGAAATGTGTAATTAGTTCGTGGACCTTGATTTACATAACTGATATAAAGGATATTTCTTATTTATGGTGTGTGTAACTGAAACGTTGTAAATACTCCTCATGTAATACAAGACGTTATATTATCATCTATATAATCATCCAACAATTTTCCATCAAGGAATCCAACAGCATTTTATCTAAAAACATTTTAAATTGGTTGTGTCAAAAATCATCTAGACATCTCGCGAGTTTCATCATTTAACAACGCCACTAGCATCAACAAGTCACATCGCTTGGATCTCCTGCTACCAAAGGTAGTCGCATACAACGGAAACAAAATTCCATACAAATTTTACTTTACTAAAAACCTATTTCAAGAATGTCTTTTAAGTGTATTTTAAAAGTTGTTATAGCGTCTGGTAAAGGCGCTAATCCTCCGACTCTATGTACAGGCTCAAGAACTCCGCTACTGCCCCTTGGCGGTACCGTTAATCTTCCTTCGTCAGGTTGGTAGAATTTCAGGACATTTGAATAAGTGGTCTACATCGTGCGGCGTGCCCTTACATGTGGGACACTTGTCTAGTTAGTTTCGGTATCACCTCTCCTCATGTAGTTATTTATGATGCGTGACCAACCAGATCTTAGTTGAGCTAGGATGGATCTGGAGTTGCACTTCTTCGGTAGCGACTTTTGGTGGCTTTTTGTTTAGAACTCGATTTGGGGCGTAGATCGTTATAACGTTTTCAACAACTTTAGTATGGTGTTTTTAAACCTGTTCTATACGTAACCTCGTCGATGTTACCAGTTACTTGGTTGTCTCTAACATCATGCAGAAAGCATCTTGCTGTCCTCCTTATGTCTCTAGGTGGTTAAATTTTTGCTAAGGTGTCATTACAAGGATGCTAAAATGAACAGTGAATAATATGGAAAACCCTAATAACACATACAAGGATGTTGCTCTTTGTGATAGGCTAATAGTTATTGTTTGGCTAGCACTTAAGTATTTGGGTAGTAGTTTATTGTAGTAATATAGATGCTAAAAATTTTTCACTCCATATCAATTGCTCCATGTTTATTGAGTACTGTTGTCAAGTTTGGGGTACTGCTTCTGTTTCCATCTTGGCGGCCTCTTCGACTTTGTTCAAAAGCGGGCTATACGAATTGTTGAGATTGACATCAAAACTTGATTCCCTACAACATCGTCGCACTTTTGCTGACCTCGTTGTTTTTTCCAAATATCGTCATTAACAGTGCTCAGATGAAATCAGTAGCATCATGCCTCAAATTTATTCTTACCCCCGTTTCATTCGGCAATCGGCTAGCGCAACCAGTCAATCGGTCGAGATCTCGCGCTGCCATACTAGCAGAAAGATTTCTTTGTCCGAACGGCATACAAATGGAATAGTTTGCCGGAATCCATAGTCTCAGGTGGTTTTAATCCGCAGAGATTTAAAAAAAAACGTTCATAAACACCTAAGAGCGCAAGTTGTTGTGGTACCTAGGTCTTAAAAGGTATTTATGTGTTGTTGTGACACATATTGTAAACCCTATAACAACTTTTTATTTCAAAAAAATAGTATATTCTTCAACGATGCCGAAAACAGCATATTTTGAAACGAGAGGACAGTTTACCAGCCGAGGCGATAGCCGAGGTTGGTAATGGTCGCGAGATTCAAAATATGATTTTCGGCGAGTAGAAGACTGTACTTTTTCTACTACTTTTTTAAAAGTTATTATTAATTTTTAAACATTTTCATTTATAATTACATACAATTCATTTTTTAAAACATACACTGTTACAAATTAAAATTGTATATGTGTATTTATATTTCTGCTATTAAAAAATAGATGACTCAATATGAATAAATTATCCAATTTTTATGTCAAAGACATAGCTGTCTTTAATTACAAACCTTATTGTTTTTTTCGTTAATTTTTTACATATCCATACATATAGTTATTCATGATGTTATATTTTTATTCTATTTACACTACAAAATCCTATATTATTATTCTATTTACTCTAAAGTTCTTAAAATCATTAAATAATACATCTTTGAAGGTTTATTGTTTTTTGAATTTTGCGTCTAGTAGGCTTATAACTAAAGACGGTTTGTACTCTGTCATAAACAAAATCAAATTCAGATTTCTAAAATAAAAATATCAGTTTTGATTTAGTTTTTGAATGGGAATGACGTTACGTAAATTCTTGATTATTTTAACACAACCTAAATTATTTTACGTAAAATAAATATTTTTTTTTCTTTTTTGTTAAATAAATAGGTGAAATAATATTTTTTAAAAATATCTTAACACCAACTGTTTTTTATCATACTATTTAAAAAGAATATATGAATATTATATATTTAACTATTATTATTTTTACAATTTTAATGTAAATTGTCCGTAAATAATTCAAAAATAAATTAACGTCATCCTCCAAACAGAGACAAATTGACACTAACAAAATTATTTCATTCAATCAATTGATTGTCTTAACGGGTATTCTAGGATGGTTTATTCTAGCTAAGAAATTAGAAAATAGATGGCTTTTAAAAAATTACTTTCGTTACTTGGTACGAAAGTAATTCGTATAGGTTTTTTTATCACCGGTTACGGAAAAGAAGTTTTCAATTCAATGAACAAACATCGAAAGTAGATTTTTTATGTTGGGTAGTAGAAAAAATAATTATTTTGATTGTAGCAGCTCAATAGTTTTCGATAAATTATTATGGAATTCTGTTTTATGCAACTATCCGTCTTAAAACGTAAAAAGAATATGTGTGAGGCATGATGGATCAAATTTCATCCGAGCACTGCTCGTCGTCGTTAATATTTATAAAAAAAACATACGAGAATAGCAGCGGTGCGAAGATGTCGTGGGGGCATAAATTTATGATGTTAATTCGAATAGTACGATTTTGAACAGAGCCCAACGAAAACAATCGATCGTGGTAGTGGTAAAACAAGCCTTGGACCATTGAATAATTCAAGAGTGATAAACTTTTCATACAAATTGTTTCTAAGCGCTTCTTAGCTGTAAAATTCAACATTTCGATTTAAAGTGGATGAAAGAAAGATTTGTGTTAGGGTTCTGTGGTTAATGACTAGTTATCCTTGTACAATATTTGAAAACTTAAATATTATTCGTTTCTTTTAATGGGAAATTAAATAAACATTTGTGAAGGTTTTGACATCTTATTTGATATCCTAACGCGGTTGCCGGTTTGAGTATCGTCGATGGGACTATTTCATAAATCGGGAGGTGACAATGAGTTTTTATGATGTCCGAAGAGTCAAGATATAATTTTAGGCGTTATGTCTGCAAACCTAGGTAGGGTAGCTGATGCAAACCGTGTATATATGAACATATTTCATGAGTTTATGTTGTATCTCATTTCAGAGAAAATGCAAATGTACTAACAAGTCAATGACCTGCTGAGTGCTAGTACTCTACACTAATGATAATTCAATATGTTATATTCCTAATAATAAAAAGTCGTTAATATTTTTTTCTCTTTTTTAATTAGTTTGAATATTTTTATTTTAAAATTTATCTCAATATTTATGTTTGTTTTTGCAAAAACTTCAAACCAGTGAACATACAATATGCATGACATTTAAAATCCATAAACAAAATCAGATTTCTTGAATCGTTTCTTTAATCAAAATAAACGTACATTACAGCTGGGTGCGACATTAATTTTAAAAAACGAAAGTTTTTTAAGTTTTGATTTGTAATTAGTTTTAATTGTATTATCGATGCAGTATAATATAATTTATTTATGCGATATATATATATATATATATATATATATATATATATATATATATATATATATATATATATATATAAATATGTATATATATGTATATATATGTATATATATATATATATATATATATATATATATATATATATATATATATATATATATATATATATATATATATATATATATATATATATATATATATATATATATATATATATATTAAAATAACAACCCCAAAACTTTGTATTCTTATAATATATTTTCATAGGTTTGCATATTGTGAACAGGTTTTTATACTTAAATTTGATATTTAATTAAATGGTTTAAATTAAATATTGATAATATAAACAGATTCTAATTTTCCATTGCATATCGTTGTGTCCATTCTCTAGCATTGCGTATAGCCTCAACCTCATTAACCTTCCATAATTCGGCAACATCATTTGCTAATGGATCATCTGGATTAGGGGCACTCAATAAGGCTTGAATTGATAATAACACAGTGCGAATTTGTAATGCTGGACTCCATTTATCTTTTAAAATGTCTAAGCATATTCTTCCTAGACGATCGATATTTGGATGATAAATCTTTGTTATAAATCGTACCTTTGGCGCTGACATTGGATAATCTTCTGGTAAAAATAATTCAAGTTTAAATAAACCACCTTCAAAAGGTGAATCTTCTGGGCCGGTTACCATAACATGAAAATATCTTGCATTATTGTCGTCTGGAACTGCACTAATTCCAGGTACTGGTTCTTGTAATAAACGTTGAGTTTCTTTAATTATTCTTCTAGATAATCCAGCCATTTTACTATTTTTTTAAAATGTATTATATGTGTGACAGGTTTAATACTAAATATACAATTTTTTTTCAATATCGCTCCGATTATAAGAAAATGGTTTCCTCTTTCCACAAATATTTTATTGGATGTTTATAATGGTTTGCAATACACATTAACTAAAATTTTATTCATTATCGGCAAATCAATCTTATTTTTTAATTATTTTTAGATTTGTTTTGCTATAAAAAAATTTAATTAAATTAAATAAAAATGTGGTGTCACTAGAGCTTTTAAATTTTTTTCTTTGTTATTTTGACAGTAAGTGTTGGAAATTGACGAAAAATTTTGTAATAGATTAATGTTATAAGAAATGTTAGTTTAGTGTTGTCATATGACGTTTTATGTTTTCAATATATATGAAGCTACTTCAGGCTGGTCTCCACCTAGCGCACTGAACTTGCTAACGGTAACAAACAAATGAAAATACTTTTACTCATGAGATCCAAGTTTGTATGAAAATTTATTTTGAGAAAAAAAAATTTATTTTTGAAATACTTTTTGCTTAATGAAAAAGTTAAACATTTCTTAACTTTTTCCTCATGACTAATAGAGAATTGAGCTACCTACATTTTAACAGTATTGTATTCCTATTAAAAATAGTAATTGCTCAAATCTCATGAGTAAAAAACTCATACACTGTGCATGCACCTGTCGTTTTCTTTTTGACAAAAAAAGTGATCTAAGAGCAAAAAAGCAGCTGTCAGATCACTTTTTTTTGCATTTCGTATCTCTTTTTTATATCTGAAAATATTTTTCTGAGAGATCAAGTTGTAAATACAATAAATTTATACAATTTACACATCTATCAACTTAGTAAACAAACAAGATGCCATTTACTTATTATTATTTTTTTAAAGTGAAATAGTTATTGTTTAAATAAATGTTTTGTTTAAATCGTGTTTTAAATAAAAAATTACTTAATTAAATATTATTAATTACAAGAACACTAAATTACAGTTCACAAACACATCTACAAAATTAGATCAAATTTTTTCATATTTTTTTTATGAAAAAAAAATCACTTTTTCTGCTCTGGCAAAAAGAAGACGACATAAGCCTGGTTGTTTTTTAGCACAGAAAAATTGTGAACGTATTATCCATTTTAAAACATAAAACTCAATATAAAAAATTTAAAAATTATTTAACGCCATCTTGGAATATAAAACTCTATATAAAAAAATATTTTAATCAAAAACACAAATCTGTTTTTTTGCATATGGCAAAGTTCATGGTTTTTTGCATATGACTTTAATCAATAGAACTATGAATATGTATCGAGGGTTTTGGTAAACGCCATATGCAAAAAATAATGAACATTGCCATATGCAAAAAAACGATTAGTGTTTTTGATTAAATTTGTTTTCAAGATGCGGCGTTTAATATTTTCAAAAATGTTTATATTGAGCTTTAATTTCAAAATGGCGCTATAAGTTCACGATGTTGGAGTAGGCTTTTACTAGCATTTAAATTTAAAAACTATCAAGTATTCTATTCTCATAACAATTGTACAATCGATTAGTGGCATTATAATTTGGCTCTTTACTTAATAAATTTGTTTCATTCTATCCTGAATTCCATATAAAAGCTGGACTCTCCAATAGGTTATGGGAATAGGTATGGGCAATCACACATCCAGAGGATAGTAATTGGATTTACAAAAATTTTGTAAAGAAAGAATTTCCGTTTCCGAGTTCAAGAATTTCCGAATTTTTATTCAGATAGTCCCAGAATATGAGTAGCATTACGAAATACACAATCAAGAAATTGAATGGAGAAAACTATTTCAATTGGAGGTATAAGGTCCAAATGATGTTAATTGAAAAAGGTGTTTGGAGTGTCATAGATGATGATGTACCTAATCCAATAACAGACGAATGGAAAAAGAATTATCAAGTTGCTCATTCTACAATAGCACTCAATGTTGAAGATGATCAAATTCAGTACATTCGTCAATGTAAGCTAGCACGGGATGCATGGAAAAAGTTGAAAGACATTCATGAAAATGACAGTGCAAACCACCGAGTCTATATTCTACGACAATTGATGACTTAAAAGCTTGAAGAGGGTGGCGATGCAGAAGCTCACGTAAATAAAATGCATGAATTGTTCCAGAAAATGTTGGCACTATGTGATAATATTACAGAAGATTTAATACTTACTGCTACTCTTCTTGGATCGTTACAATTTGTAACGTCCGCTATATTCACCTAAACAATAATAAAACCAATTCATCTTCTGTTTCTAATTCAATAAAAATTTATTTCAATAGTTTCAGTTCATTTTTACATTAATAATAATTTTTAAATTTTCTAATACTTAACGGCTAGTTAAATTTCGAATATACTATAAAAATAAACGAACGTACCAATTTTATTTTCATTTCTGACGAACAGATGTCGTTACTAATTTTTGCTGAATCTTGGTGTTACACGATTTTCATTAGAAGATGTCAAATGGAAAAAAATCACATTTTTTGTTTTAAAAATGAAGTCGATGTTTTTTAAAAAAAACAATTGGATGTAAAGACATTCCGGTTTTGATTTTTCAAAAGATCACATCTAGTCAAAGTAAAAATAATAAAAAAAAATATTGCAATTAATATAATTTTCAATATAAAAGTGATTGTATGTTTTATCATTGTATTTTTTTTATATAATAATCACTTGTGAAATAATGCAATTAATATGACTTCAATATAAAAGTGATTGAAAAATATTTTCGATTGTATAGTTTGGAATGATCTTGTTAAAAATAAAATAAAATTTCATTAATTTAATTGATTGAAAACTCAAATATATGTGTATTGTTACTCTGAAAACAACAAGGGAAATAAACAATAAAATAAGCAACAAATACCCTTGGAGGGTACTTGTTTCTGGATTAAAAGCTGCAGATATAGAGCAATTAAATCGATTTCCTTGTGGTGGATACAGTGATGAATCGACATTTGTATATTTACAACACCCTTGTGTTATATTAACAGTTTTAGAGGTTTTGAGTTATAGAGTAGTTGCGTCATCATCAACTGCTGTGAAACAAGATTACAACGAATATATGTGGACTATGAGAAAAGAATTTAGTGAACCAGAATCGGATTTCATCAATCAACAGTTTAAAATAAGGTATTTTTCTAATTTTATATTAGTATTGAATTTATATCTTTTTATGTGTTTCAACTTAGTTTTTTTGATGACAGGCTAATTGTATAAAAACTTAAGAGATTCCCAAAATTTTTAAGGTTCGTGTGGGGATAATTCCGTCCATCCCGCAAATTTTTTTTTAGGAATATATATTTATTCGTCATAATTTATAAAAGTCCAAACGGATTCACAAGAGTGAACAACAAAAAAGGTTGGCTTCGAATCAGGGCCAATACATAACAAATTTAATAACGGCTCTAGAAGCTAGAGATGTAGAGTTAACATCAAGTATCGTTTGTTCCAAGATCATTGAAGAATATAAACGTCGTTCAGAACGGAATTCAGAGAGTACAGGAGAATCAATTTTACGAGTATCTTCAACATTCACGAAGGGCTCATTTTCATGCTATTTCTGCAAAGGAAAAGGTCACCTTCGAAAGAACTGTAGCAAATATACTGAATGGTTGAAGAAAATAAACCAGATACTGAAGTAAAGAAACCAGTTTCACAAGGAGCAAACTTAATTCAAGCTGCGAGTGATGAAATTGAGGACGATAAAGAAGAATTTTTATTCGTTATTTCAACTGCAATTAAAGGATGGCTACTGGACTCAGGGGCTACAAGTCATTCTGTAAGTGATAAAAGTTTGTTCATAGAGATTGATTTGAGTTACAGAGAACGAGTGAAGATGGAGAGCGTGTTATACGTTCCAGAGTTGAAAGGCAATTTTATTTCTGTTGGCAAGCTAATAAAGAAAGGATTCACAGTTACATTTCAAAGTACCTATTTTGAAATTAAATATGGTGAAAAGGAAGTGGCATATGGTGAAAAATCTGGTGATTTGTACAAAATTAAAACTCCGAATCAAGTTTATTCATCCGAAGCGGCTGAACCGAATGATTCGGAATGTTGTGTACATGAATGGCATCGAGTACTTGGACACAGAGACATCAAGGTTGTGAAATCATTACTATCAGGTGAATTTGTCGATGGAGTCAAATTTGGAAAAGAGATTGATTTGAGTTACAGAGAAAGAATAAATGGTGAACTGGTTCATGCTGTGGAGATTGGAACTATCCGAATGAAATTTGTGAACAAATCTGGTGAAGTCACACGAGTGAAGATGGAGAGCGTGTTATACGTTCCAGAGTTGAAAGGCAATTTTATTTCTGTTGGCAAGCTAATAAAGAAAGGATTCACAGTTACATTTCAAAGTACCTATTTTGAAATTAAATATGGTGAAAAGGAAGTGGCATATGGTGAAAAATCTGGTGATTTGTACAAAATTAAAACTCCGAATCAAGTTTATTCATCCGAAGCGGCTGAACCGAATGATTCGGAATGTTGTGTACATGAATGGCATCGAGTACTTGGACACAGAGACATCAAGGTTGTGAAATCATTACTATCAGGTGAATTTGTCGATGGAGTCAAATTTGGAAAAGAGATTGATTTGAGTTACAGAGAAAGAATAAATGGTGAACTGGTTCATGCTGTGGAGATTGGAACTATCCGAATGAAATTTGTGAACAAATCTGGTGAAGTCACACGAGTGAAGATGGAGAGCGTGTTATACGTTCCAGAGTTGAAAGGCAATTTTATTTCTGTTGGTAAGCTAATAAAGAAAGGATTCACAGTTACATTTCAAAGTACCTATTTTGAAATTAAATATGGTGAAAAGGAAGTGGCATATGGTGAAAAATCTGGTGATTTGTACAAAATTAAAACTCCGAATCAAGTTTATTCATCCGAAGCGGCTGAACCGAATGATTCGGAATGTTGTGTACATGAATGGCATCGAGTACTTGGACACAGAGACATCAAGGTTGTGAAATCATTACTATCAGGTGAATTTGTCGATGGAGTCAAATTTGGAAAATGCAGTCTGAATGTTCTAATATATTGAATTGTGAAATATGCATTCAAGGGAAAATGACCAGAATTAAGTTTCCACAGAAGTCTAAAAATCGAATTCTAATTGAAATGGCACACTGTATGTTATTGGAGGCTGGTATGGCAAAAACGTTTTGGGGCAGTAAGCAGTAATTATGGCGAATTACATACAAAACCGTTTACCAGCAGAGGACATTGAGAAAACAACGTGCGAAATCTGGTTTGGTGTTAAACCGAGTATCACACATTTTAAGCGTTTTGGATCAAAATGTTATGTATTTGTTCCTGATGAAAAACGAAAAAAGCTTGATACGAAAGCAATTCAAGCAACTATGGTTGGTTACGATTTACCATCGAAAGCTTATCGCTGTTATGTGCCATCAACTGGAAAAGTTGTTATCAGTAGAAACGTTCAATTTGTAAATAAAGTCAGTGATTGGAAAGACATTGAATCACAAACGAAAAACATTGTTATTACTAACAAAAGTTTGGGTAATCAAAACGTTACTGAAAGAAATGATGTGGTAGTAAATATGGAGTTGCGAAGATCAAATAGATCCAATAAAGGAATACCACCGACTCGATTGATTCAAATAATGGGTGTGACAAATGAGGAAGAAATTGAACCATCAAGTTACAACCAAGCGGTCACTTTTGCTCAGAAATCGAAATGGGTAGAGGCGATGAATGAGGAAATGAATTCAATGTATGAAAACAAGACTTGGGAATTGATAGAATTACCGGAAGGACGAAGAGCAATCGGCAGCAAGTGGACATACAAAACCAAGAAGGATGCATGCGGTAAAATACAACGATATAAAGTAAGATTGGTGGGTAAAGGATTTTCACAGAAGTTCGGAACTGTTTATGATGAAGTGTTCGCGCCAGTTGCTAAGCAACGTTCAAAATTTTACTTGCTGTTGCTAGTGCTGAGAAGATGATGGTAAAGCATTTTGATGTTAAAACTGCATGTTTATATGGAGAGTTAGAGGAGCCCATATACATGAAGCAACCGCAAGGTTTTGTTGTCGAAGGGAAGGAAAACAAGTTTGTCTCTTGAGGAGGAGTATATTTGGTTTAAAGCAAGTGTAGAGATACTACTACATCTACCTATCCAAATCAAAACACATATAATAAGTTATAAAGGAATTCCCGTGACGTAATTTCTTTTTTTATCAAAACAAAATAATAATAATTTAGTAAACAACATTTCATATGTTTACAATTATAAGTAAGCGAAATGAATTATACATTATTCAAAGTATGTCATCATATATCATGTTTCAAAACATTGAAACTAATTTTAAATAATTTTAAATAAAAACAAAAGGTAAATAATTATGATGATACAGATTTTATTAAGGGGAAAATAATAAGTAAATTAAATTGACATATATATTATATGTACATTTTGCTAGAATTGCATTTTCTACATAATTAATTTGAAATAAATATATTGATTGATTTAAGTGGGGATTAGGAAAATGAAAATGCAAATCCAAAAATTGTATAAAAGAAAGTTTTCGAACAAATAAAAATCAGAATCAGTTTGAATTTAAATAGTGTTTTACTTTCTCTGATCCTCCCGACGACCTCAGTTGACGCACGTCAAACGGGTCTAACGGTTCTTTCCTTGGTGCAAAGTTGTTTCGGCAAACTGTATCATTGAAAAGCCGGACAGTTCTGGACTTACGGACGTATAGACGGGCAGTGTTTAAATATCTCTTGTGGTATATTTTACCACCAATAAAAGTTAAAGTTAAAGTTAGTCAATAAAAATTTAAAGTAAATAATAAGTAATAAATACGCAGTCAGATCAAGGTAGTGCACAAATATCGTTTACTCACGATATAGAGAACGATCATTTGGTGTACACCCACCACATGGCGACCTTGCCATTCACGAACTAAAACTGGAATCTTGCCCAAAGAATCGCAACAATAGATGACAATTATTGAAGTTATAATTTGATGAAGAAGCAAATACCGATTATTAAATTTATTTTGAATTAAATCAAGTACGAACAATCAACTGGAAAATACAAATTGGAATTGACAATAACAGAAGGAGTGAAATTATACAAATTTAAATCCACACATTCAACACATTACTTGAAAAATGGGAAACTCAGCTCAAAAGACGAAGGAAGAAGAAGTGTTCATTACAAATGGACCTAATTCGTCAACGAACATATCAGAAAACACGTCACCAATAAACAAATATGAAATTATCATATTTGTAACGATAGTAGTCTTGATAATTATATATATAATCTTTAGATTAAAGGGTTATTTTCAAAAACCGTGCGTAAAGAGATAACCAAAACGACAATTTCAACAGTTTAAACAAAAAATTTTTTATTATTAAACCTTTGTAATAGTTAAGATACTTTCAAAATAAAGAAAATTTTAATTTTTTATTAAGTAAGACAATATATAAGATATTTTTAATAAATTAATTAATAAATTTTAAATAATAATAAATGAAATTTCTAGAATCATAACTAATTATAAATGGATAATTTAAAAAAAAAAATAATTTCAGTTTAAATGAACAAATTACATTTAAGTTAATTTTTCTCTTTTTATATAATAAATTAATAAAATTTCTTTTTAAATAAAAAGAAGATTAATATATGATATATGATATTTTTTTTTTTAATATAATAAAGAATGGTAAACAAAAAAATTTTTTTATGATAATAAAAATTTAAACAAAAAATCTCCGTTTGACTAAAATTTTTTTTAATTATTATAAAATTTTAAAAAGTCAAATTATCTAAATAAAAATGGAATTAATAATTTTTATAAAAACCATTATAATGTTATGCTTAAAAATAATGAATGTAATTGTAGCCATAAGAGTAGCTACAACAATTATAATAATAATAATAATTTTAATGATAATAATAAACATAATAGAAATTTTAATAGAAGTGTTTATTAAAATAAAGAAAAATTTTTGTAAGAGAGAATTTCCAGATTGGAATATTGAACAATCGGAAAACTGGGAAGGGGTCTCCGAAAACCAGTTATCGAGAGACTCCCAAATTTTAGAAACCCAATAAAAATATTTTACGTAAATCCTAGCACACAAACACATTGACGGGGAGTTAGTGTTGGTGTCTAGCTTATGAAAATAAGTCTAGGGATCGATTGCTGGCGATCGATCACACAAACACATTTTTTTTTAGAATTAGAATTAGCACATTGTCACGAGAGCTATAAAGCGAAGAGATAGAAAAGATTGAGACGAATGATACTACAGAATTGGATAAGGCTGGCCAACCTTATGCATGGCTCTGTACATCGATCTCAGAAATAAAAAATTTAAGAAAGTTAAAGTTTAAAAATAACAAAAGTTTGCAAAATGAGGAAGAAGTTTTGATGACATCCAGCGATAATCCGCCTATGAACTTAGGTTTTAAGCAGGAGAAACTGAGATGGAAAACAGACGATAGGATAATTAAAAGTTCAGCGCATAAGAATAAATATAATATTGATATCAATGACGAAGAAGTCGTAGTAGAAATCAGCGATAATCCACATATGAACTTAGGTTTTATGCTGGAGAAACTGGTATGGGAAATGAAAAATGAGAATACTGAAAAGTTAGCGCTTGAAATTAACGATATAATATTTACACGTGTTAAGATAAATGAATTCAAGAAAATATTCACCGAACTGCAGTCGGGATTAAATAAAGATATTAAGCAAACTAATCTAAAAATAATAATTTATGAAGCTCCATTAAGAATAATTGACAATGATAGAATGTTAGAAATAATTAAACAATTTCATAATAGTCCACACTCTGGAGGACACTCAGGCGTGAGAAGGACAGCTAACAAAATTAAGCAACGTTACATCTTCAAAAATTTAAGTAAACTGGTAAAAAGTTATGTAAGTAAGTGTGAATTGTGCGCTAGGAATAAGCAGAATAAAAATGTAAAAGAACGAAATAAGCATGTAAATAGAATTAATTTTAAGATAAGTAAAGATAATTTAATCAATGAAGTACATAATAATATATTAAAAAGATATGTTCTCAAAGAGAAACAAAATTTCAAAATTCGTTAAATATTATAGATATGGTTAAAAGCAGGTGATCGTAAAAAATTAGATCCACCTTATACAGGACCCTATGAGGTCATAGGTATAAATAAAACAAATGTTAGAATAAGAAACGGTAACTTAATTAAGGAAGTACATAAAAATAGACTAAAAATTATGTTCCCAAATAAAATCCCAATAAAAATTTGCTAAATATTAAACGTTATGGATACTAAATATTTTTCAAATCGAAATTTATTTCATAAATTACGCAAAAATTTGTTTTCTTACCTTTAAAAACAAATTTTTGTTAAAAAAGGAAGGGAAGTGTAGAGATACTACTACATCTACCTATCCAAATCAAAACACATATAATAAGTTATAAAGGAATTCCCGTGACGTAATTTCTTTTTTTATCAAAACAAAATAATAATAATTTAGTAAACAACATTTCATATGTTTACAATTATAAGTAAGCGAAATGAATTATACATTATTCAAAGTATGTCATCATATATCATGTTTCAAAACATTGAAACTAATTTTAAATAATTTTAAATAAAAACAAAAGGTAAATAATTATGATGATACAGATTTTATTAAGGGGAAAATAATAAGTAAATTAAATTGACATATATATTATATGTACATTTTGCTAGAATTGCATTTTCTACATAATTAATTTGAAATAAATATATTGATTGATTTAAGTGGGGATTAGGAAAATGAAAATGCAAATCCAAAAATTGTATAAAAGAAAGTTTTCGAACAAATAAAAATCAGAATCAGTTTGAATTTAAATAGTGTTTTACTTTCTCTGATCCTCCCGACGACCTCAGTTGACGCACGTCAAACGGGTCTAACGGTTCTTTCCTTGGTGCAAAGTTGTTTCGGCAAACTGTATCATTGAAAAGCCGGACAGTTCTGGACTTACGGACGTATAGACGGGCAGTGTTTAAATATCTCTTGTGGTATATTTTACCACCAATAAAAGTTAAAGTTAAAGTTAGTCAATAAAAATTTAAAGTAAATAATAAGTAATAAATACGCAGTCAGATCAAGGTAGTGCACAAATATCGTTTACTCACGATATAGAGAACGATCATTTGGTGTACACCCACCACACAAGCTGGAAGGATTTGGAACCAATTGATTTATCAAGTGTTGATGCTGGATACACACAAAGCAAGAAACAAACTTGTGTTGCGCTATCTTCAACAGAAACTGAGTTTATTTCACTGCCTGAATCATGCAAAAAACTCTTTGGATTCGACGTTTGTTAGAAGATTTCAACCAACCTGTCAATGCAGCAACAATAATTTATGAAGACAATCAGAGCTGTTTGAAATTAGGTCAGGATGAAAATTTATAAAGTCGATCAAAACATATCGATATAAAGAAGCATTTTGTTAAGGACTATGTGGACAAATGCACAATAATATGTGAATATTGTCCTACAGATGACAATGTAGCGGACATGTTGACAAAATCATTACCAGCTGGATTTCTCAAGAATTTCCGAGAATTGTGTGGAATCGAATTATTTAAATGAGGAGGAGTGTTGGAGTAGGCTTTTACTTGCATTTAAATATAAAAACTATCAAGTATTCTATTCTCATAACAATTGTACAATCGATTAATGGCATTATAATTTGGTTCTTTACTTAATAAATTTGTTTCATTCTATCCTGAATTCCCTATAAAAGCTGGACTCTCTAATACACGATTTTTTTTTCTTGTCTAAAAAACAAGCGGGCTTACAATATAAATTTTTAGCGTGGTGGAGACCAAAACCCCGATATTGTAAGCCCGCTTGTTTTTTTAGCACAGAGAATTCGTGAACTTGTAGCGCCCTTTAAAATTAAAACTCAATCTAAAAAAATTTAAAAAATATTGAACGCCATCTGGAAATATAAAACTGCATATAAAAAAAATTTAATCAAAAACACCAATACATTTTTTTGCATATAGCGTGAATCAATAGGACTTTGATTTATGAATATTGGAGGTTTTATGGAGACACAAAATTTGAGCATGAAAAAATGTTTTCGAAGATTTGTGAGTTAACGAAATTTGAGTCGCAGTGGAGGTAGATATTCTAATTGAAATTGAACTTTGTAACAATATGTACAAAAAAATTTATATGTAATGGTCTGATTACACTTTGTCTTTTTACATTTGTTATAACATTTGTGATCGTTTTCGACGTCCAATCAATATGTTTTAACACATGTCATGCAAATTTTGTGAAAACATATGTAATTTTAGAAAATGTCTCTGACCTATTTTCTTATGTATTTGCATTTGTGATTTGTTTTATTCTCAAAGTTATAGGTTGTCGATCATAATAATAATAAATAGGGATGTGTATTTCACATTATACAGAACTGTATTTGACGAAGAAATATATGTTCTCTCATTACTGTATTTTTGCGATAAATTTTAGATGCCACTTTTTGGATTTTTATTTTTCTAATCACTGACAATTTTACTAACGAGCAAGCTTATGCATAAAGCTACCGCTCTGCATTATAGTGTCACTGGGTCGTCATCTAGTGTGCCATGATGTTTCAATTTGATTGTTGAGAACTCCGACACTTTATATTATATTTACCCTGGCAAGGAAGTCTTCGCTGCTGGGAAACCCATGCATTCAGTAGACAAGGGTCTTTTGGGCAGACTTCCTTTCAATTTCAAATTTCAAACACAAACTTGTTAAATTTAAGGTAAGTTTATTAATTATATTTTCGTTAAAAATTTGAGGGTATATATATACAACCATTGTTATTTAATTTCTCCTATTACTTACTCCCTTCATCAAATTAGTGGGTCTGTTTTTTAACTCAACCGGGTCGTAAAAAAATTTAAAGGAATAGTATTTAAACAGTTTTTTTTTCAGACAGAAGTAATTACAGGTTTTATTTAAGTGTGCGATGATTTTAAGTAAAATTAATTGTAAATGAAACGCTGTATCGTGCAAATAAAACCGTGTAAATAGACGAAGTTTTTTGTAAATTTAATTGTGAATAAAGTTTAAAGTGTTTCGAACCAATGAGAAAATTTTTAAACTTTAAATAGTTTATCATTCTCATCAGGGCTAGCCGACTAGATAAACTCTACCAAAAAATGTTAACGCTAATGTCGGCTAGCCCTGATGAGAATGATAAACTATTTAAAGTTTAAAAATTTTCTCATTGGTTCGAAACTAGATCGCTCTAAGATTGTATGGATTGCAAAAAGTTTCATAATTTGCGCCATAATTTTTTAGATTCAGTTCTTATATTATTCTTGATGGGAGATTTTCCATCGGGGTGATGTTATATCACAAATAATTTACTGAATTAATTGTTGATCATGTGTCAATAGACACAAGTGAAGACTAGTCATCTTCTTCTCACAGATACAATTTTGTTATTCAATACTAGAAAATCTAGAGTATAACAAAACAGTGATCACCAGAGAAATTAATTGACTAAACCTGAATTTATTAAATGTATGTTTATGTAAATTTTTTGTTTTTACACTTCGCTAGAGTTGTAACCCAATTTTTGGTTTATAATCATTAGCGTTAACATTTTTTGGTAGAGTTTATCTAGTCGGCTAGCCCTGATGAGAATGATAAACTATTTAAAGTTTAAAAATTTTCTCATTGGTTCGAAACTAGATCGCTCTAAGATTGTATGGATTGCAAAAAGTTTCATAATTTGCACCATAATTTTTTAGATTCAGTTCTTATATTATTCTTGATGGGAGATTTTCCATCGGGGTGATGTTATATCACAAATAATTTACTGAATTAATTGTTGATCATGTGTCAATAGACACAAGTGAAGACTAGTCATCTCCTTCTCACAGATACAATTTTGTTATTCAATACTAGAAAATTTAGAGTATAACAAAACAGTGATCACCAGAGAAATTAATTGACTAAACCTGAATTTATTAAATGTATGTTTATGTAAATTTTTTGTTTTTACACTTCGCTAGAGTTGTAACCCAATTTTTGGTTTATAATCATTAGCATTAACATTTTTTGGTAGAGTTTATCTAGTCGGCTAGCCCTGATGAGAATGATAAACTATTTAAAGTTTAAACATTTTCTCATTGGTTCGAAACTAGATCGCTCTAAGATTGTATGGATTGCAAAAAGTTTCATAATTTTTTAGATTCAGTTCTTATATTATTCTTGATGGGAGATTTTCCATCGGGGTGATGTTATATCACAAATAATTTACTGAATTAATTTTAAAGTGTTATTAAGTAGAAATAATTTGTGTATTATTTTGGACGCTATAAACTGAACATTTCTACAATCAACCGTTGGAGTTTCAAAGCTGTTGGAAGAATGTTCTAGAGAGGAATGTTGTTTGCTATATTGTTTTCCTGTTGTTGTAGAATGATTAAGGTGTAGAATTCTTAATAAAACCTGGTCTGTTTGCCTACTTATCAGTGATCGAACTAGGAAGAGATTTGGGAATTACGTTTATCAAATTGAGAGTAAGGCCAATTTGAAGGAAGGTGGAAAAACGCATATATTTAAAATAGCTCATAGTAAATATAACAAACAAACTCTTTGTGGAGCTATATTTTTTATTACATAATATGTAATTTCAAATTTTTTTTTCTATGTCAAAACATATTGTGAGTATTATGGAGTTCGATGTATAACAGAACATCGTTCTAGAAAAATTTTTTTAGAGAAAATAGTTCCACTAAAAGAACATAAAACACCTGAACAAACAAGAATATAACAAAAACAGAATAACACGCAACAGAAAATGGATGTTTATCCTAGAAGAAAATGTAACACCAAATCAATTGTTTTTAATGGTTTTGTTTGCCATAATGCGTATCTTTGGTTTCGGTTTTTCTAAATGAATAGTTTTGGGTTCAGTGCTGGTTTTTAAAGAAGTTTTTTAAAAAGTTTATGTTTGGGCTTTTGCCAGAAAATTTATTAAAAATTACAATATTTGTCAACATACTATGCAAGAAATAATCCGGAGTCAATAATCCAGAGTTTTAAAAAAATTTAAAAAATATTGAACGCCATCTGGAAATATAAAACTGCATATAAAAAAAATTTAATCAAAAACACCAATACATTTTTTTGCATATAGCGTGAATCAATAGGACTTTGATTTATGAATATTGGAGGTTTTATGGAGACACAAAATTTGAGCATGAAAAAATGTTTTCGAAGATTTGTGAGTTAACGAAATTTGAGTCGCAGTGGAGGTAGATATTCTAATTGAAATTGAACTTTGTAACAATATGTACAAAAAAATTTATATGTAATGGTCTGATTACACTTTGTCTTTTTACATTTGTTATAACATTTGTGATCGTTTTCGACGTCCAATCAATATGTTTTAACACATGTCATGCAAATTTTGTGAAAACATATGTAATTTTAGAAAATGTCTCTGACCTATTTTCTTATGTATTTGCATTTGTGATTTGTTTTATTCTCAAAGTTATAGGTTGTCGATCATAATAATAATAAATAGGGATGTGTATTTCACATTATACAGAACTGTATTTGACGAAGAAATATATGTTCTCTCATTACTGTATTTTTGCGATAAATTTTAGATGCCACTTTTTGGATTTTTATTTTTCTAATCACTGACAATTTTACTAACGAGCAAGCTTATGCATAAAGCTACCGCTCTGCATTATAGTGTCACTGGGTCGTCATCTAGTGTGCCATGATGTTTCAATTTGATTGTTGAGAACTCCGACACTTTATATTATATTTACCCTGGCAAGGAAGTCTTCGCTGCTGGGAAACCCATGCATTCAGTAGACAAGGGTCTTTTGGGCAGACTTCCTTTCAATTTCAAATTTCAAACACAAACTTGTTAAATTTAAGGTAAGTTTATTAATTATATTTTCGTTAAAAATTTGAGGGTATATATATACAACCATTGTTATTTAATTTCTCCTATTACTTACTCCCTTCATCAAATTAGTGGGTCTGTTTTTTAACTCAACCGGGTCGTAAAAAAATTTAAAGGAATAGTATTTAAACAGTTTTTTTTTCAGACAGAAGTAATTACAGGTTTTATTTAAGTGTGCGATGATTTTAAGTAAAATTAATTGTAAATGAAACGCTGTATCGTGCAAATAAAACCGTGTAAATAGACGAAGTTTTTTGTAAATTTAATTGTGAATAAAGTTTAAAGTGTTTCGAACCAATGAGAAAATTTTTAAACTTTAAATAGTTTATCATTCTCATCAGGGCTAGCCGACTAGATAAACTCTACCAAAAAATGTTAACGCTAATGTCGGCTAGCCCTGATGAGAATGATAAACTATTTAAAGTTTAAAAATTTTCTCATTGGTTCGAAACTAGATCGCTCTAAGATTGTATGGATTGCAAAAAGTTTCATAATTTGCGCCATAATTTTTTAGATTCAGTTCTTATATTATTCTTGATGGGAGATTTTCCATCGGGGTGATGTTATATCACAAATAATTTACTGAATTAATTGTTGATCATGTGTCAATAGACACAAGTGAAGACTAGTCATCTCCTTCTCACAGATACAATTTTGTTATTCAATACTAGAAAATTTAGAGTATAACAAAACAGTGATCACCAGAGAAATTAATTGACTAAACCTGAATTTATTAAATGTATGTTTATGTAAATTTTTTGTTTTTACACTTCGCTAGAGTTGTAACCCAATTTTTGGTTTATAATCATTAGCATTAACATTTTTTGGTAGAGTTTATCTAGTCGGCTAGCCCTGATGAGAATGATAAACTATTTAAAGTTTAAACATTTTCTCATTGGTTCGAAACTAGATCGCTCTAAGATTGTATGGATTGCAAAAAGTTTCATAATTTTTTAGATTCAGTTCTTATATTATTCTTGATGGGAGATTTTCCATCGGGGTGATGTTATATCACAAATAATTTACTGAATTAATTTTAAAGTGTTATTAAGTAGAAATAATTTGTGTATTATTTTGGACGCTATAAACTGAACATTTCTACAATCAACCGTTGGAGTTTCAAAGCTGTTGGAAGAATGTTCTAGAGAGGAATGTTGTTTGCTATATTGTTTTCCTGTTGTTGTAGAATGATTAAGGTGTAGAATTCTTAATAAAACCTGGTCTGTTTGCCTACTTATCAGTGATCGAACTAGGAAGAGATTTGGGAATTACGTTTATCAAATTGAGAGTAAGGCCAATTTGAAGGAAGGTGGAAAAACGCATATATTTAAAATAGCTCATAGTAAATATAACAAACAAACTCTTTGTGGAGCTATATTTTTTATTACATAATATGTAATTTCAAATTTTTTTTTCTATGTCAAAACATATTGTGAGTATTATGGAGTTCGATGTATAACAGAACATCGTTCTAGAAAAATTTTTTTAGAGAAAATAGTTCCACTAAAAGAACATAAAACACCTGAACAAACAAGAATATAACAAAAACAGAATAACACGCAACAGAAAATGGATGTTTATCCTAGAAGAAAATGTAACACCAAATCAATTGTTTTTAATGGTTTTGTTTGCCATAATGCGTATCTTTGGTTTCGGTTTTTCTAAATGAATAGTTTTGGGTTCAGTGCTGGTTTTTAAAGAAGTTTTTTAAAAAGTTTATGTTTGGGCTTTTGCCAGAAAATTTATTAAAAATTACAATATTTGTCAACATACTATGCAAGAAATAATCCGGAGTCAATTAATAATACATACATTACGTACTTACTCAGGGGGAAAGTGTTTCAATTTTGTGTAGTGTCAAGGTAATTAAAGAATCATATGACGGATATGACGGGTATGAAATGCATATGACGGATATGAAACTATCTACGGAGGTCTGTTTACTACTTTATTCACTTCCTGTCAAATAAAAGTATTTTAAACATAATTACTTAAGTATTAAATTCTCGAGCTAAAAGTGAAATTCTTACGCCCAACTTTTTTGGCATTTCTCGACGTTTTAGGTCATAAGGACTTCTAAACAAGCAAAAAAAATATATGTATCAATATATGTATCAAATGTAAAAATATATGTATCAAAAATTAATGTATGTCTGCCGGCTGTTTCAAACGACGAAATCTAGAAAACCGAAGGAGGGATTTCCAAAATTGTTTCTGTTCGATATTGTTTCTAAAAATAGGCATACTCAATGAAAAGAGCCGAAAGGACGATGTGTTCGATATAACTGTACCGGAAGTGTGTCATAAGATCAAAGAAGGATTTTTTTTTATTTCTGTACCCATTTTTTAAAATAATGAAATTAGTTATTTGTATATGACATGAAATGTAATTAAACATGAAATTGGACATGAATATGGTTGTATCCATACTTTACTGATAGGAAGAGTTGGAAAATTGTAATTACTAGGGCAATGTTTATTGAGAAACTTTTTGTGTTAATCATCTTGGAAAAAGTTTGTACTTTTGATTTTGTAATAATTTTGGAATATTTTTAGAATTTTGAAAAAAGCATAAATTTTTGATAATTTATTGATTCTTATAACTTTTGGAATTTTTTTCGATTTTGAATGAAATTTGAATTTTGATTTTGTAATATTTTCTCGAAACCCTTTTTGAGTACATAGTTTGCTGATTGTATCATCTATTCACTAAATTATGTTAATTTCATTTAATTTATGATCTGTTATAATTTTCCAGCAACATATTGCTGTTTCGTGTTAGTTTTGTAATAAATTTATAAACAGAAATAAAATACTTGTATTTTTACAAAGAATTTTAAGTTTGATATACAGCGCTGCCCAAAACGAAAAAGAATGTCCTCATAAAAGTTTTTTGCCGATAACTATATCAAAACCCTTAACCCAGACCGAAGTCTTTATATCTCAGAGCCTTTCATGACCTCTTGAAGCTGCTTAGACTATTTTTAGCTGGTAGTCTGTATGTGTATGTGTATGTGTATGTGCGTATGTATCGCTGTATGTGGGCCAAATTTTGTCCAACGCTTTCTCAACAACGGATGGCTTGATTTCAACGGAAATGGTCACAATCGATGAATCGTAGCGTAACTTAGACCCAAGTCTTTTTCTACAGAAATTAAATCATTCGTTTTCTAGTGGTTTCCAAAAAACTTAAAATGATCTCTTGCAAATATCATGAGAATAAATAATGATATCAAGGTCATTGACATCCATATTGTTTGTCAACTTGTCAGCCATTTATAATGGCATTGTGTTTATACCAATTGCTATTTTAGTTTTTAAGCCGTTTAAGAAAATGTGACAATGTGTATATTTGTGGCTAATCCCAAATTGAGCTAATATTGGGCGAAGTGAATAAAAAGGAGAATATTCTAAATACTTAAATTTTAAAAATCAGTGAATAAAAACCAGGTTATAGAATATACTATAATCCAATGAAAATTTTCCAAAATGAAATGAAATCGAGTAAATAAAACCAAGTATATTGAATATTCTAATTTTTGACATTACTGCAGCCAAATTCTGTAATTGTTACAGAGTGAAATATTTTTTACATCTAGACCGAGTTTTTTTGACGCGCTGTTTGCAAGTGCCATTATATGATCGGTCCAGAGTAGGTCGTTGGAAATTGTGACTCCCATGGCGAGCTCTTTGATCTGAAAACAATCAATAGCTGTGTTTTGGTGGAATTAAAACTAACCAAATTTTTGTCAACGCAATCGAATTTATTTAGGTCCTCGTTTACAATAATGGCAGCGTCTCTTAGGGCAGGCTTTATTCGTTTATGCATTTTACCTTTTCAAGATAGGGCGATGAATGCCATGTGCAGTGTACTATCATCTCAAAAACTATCTATCGGATTAATGATGAATTTCTAGAGTTCGTTGATATAAATAAAATGTAGAGCAAAAAATAAAACTGACCATACTGACGGGTATACCAGCGTTAATTAATTTAGACTCAGAAAAAAGACAGCGATGGATACCGAAATGTAGCGGTCGGTGAGAAAATTTTTAATCAGCTTTAGGCCTGTGGGCTGAAATATTACTCAACGAGCTTGTTGATCAGGCTGGCAAGCCAGATTCGATCAAATGCTTTTGAGATGTCTAATGCGGTAACGTACGTTTCAGCATCTTCATCAAGTATGCTGTTGCAACGATTGGCTACAAAGTTCAACTTGTTTCTTTTTTGGCGACGGGCTAGACATTGGCTGACAAGCACGAAGGGAAAATACCAGATTTATAGAATTTTTAGAAAATTTTGGTAAGAGTAAGTGCAAGTTCTTTTTGAAAATGTTTTTAGAATAGGAGGAATGAAATCCAGACCGGGGCTTTGTTGGTATTTAACCCGCTTAAGATTTTTTCGACAATTTTGGTTTTGAAATCAAGATCTTTCATTTTTATAGTCCAGTAGCTTTATACATCACAGTATGCGTCAAATCCGGTAGTTCTGATTTTTCGCAGACTTGTTCATGATGTTGGCCTAATGAATAATCCAAGTTTGTGACCTCGAGCGCCAAACGCAGCTTTGTCAAAAATCGAAAAAACCGCGAAAAAGTCGTTATTTTTTCAAATTTTGGCGATTATAACCCTAAAGGACTAGTTTTTTCGTTATACTTTCTTGAGACAGTTTTAAAGAAGACTAAATTTGCTACAATACGATACTAGAACTGTCTCTGTAGATCCAATAGTTTCCGAGATTAGGCAGTTCAGAGTTTATCATTTTTTTTCGAAATTCGCAATTTTTTGCAATTCTGTCGTTCTGAATGAATTTTCGAGTGACTAAAATAATGTCTAAAATCTTGAAAATATTGCGAAATATTGCGAGGTTAAAAAAATGATAAACTTTGAAAGGCTCAATCTCGGAAACTATTGGGTCTACAGAGACAATTCTAGTATCATATTGTAGCAAATTTAGTCTCCTTTTTTTCAAAATCTAGTCCTTTAGGGCCATAATCGCCAAAATTTGAAAAATAACGATTTTTTCGATTTTTGAGTTGGAGCTCGAGGTCACAAACTTGGATTATTCATTAGGCCAACATCATAAACAAGTCTGCAAAATATCAGAACTACCGGATTTGACGCATACTACCCCATACTCTCAGGCGACAAAGTTACTGGACTATTACTCCTGACGACTGGATTTGGCGTATTTCTCTAGGTATTTCCAAAACAATCGAGTTCAAAGTAAAACGTTCCGCGAACAATGTGGCTTTTCTTGCTGGGTCAGAGCCGATTAAACCACTGTCAATAATAGGAGAAATAGAAGATTTGGAACCAGACTTTAAAGGATTAATGGCACTGTAAAATCTTTGTTTCTATGAACCAATCTGGCTGCTTTGGAAAATAAATATTTTTGTTGGGGTTTTATTATTGTGAATGAAACGAACTTATTTTTATAATATATGTGTTATTATGGTTTTCCATATTATTCACTGTGTGTGTGCTTTTGTCACATTTAAGAACTGAGGATGACGTAAGTCGAAATCGATATTCTATAAAATAAAAAATAAAATTCAAATTGTTACTATAAGGAAATTTATATTATTAATAAAATAAAAAATTAAAAATAAACAGTAAAAAGTATATTTTTAAATATTGCATTTTAATTCAAAAGTGACAAAAGCACACAAACAGTGAATAATATGGAAAACCATAATAACACATATAGTGATACACCACCAAGTGAAATAGTGAAAATTTATTATTGCAAATTAGTAAAATTACAACAAAACAAATTAAATTTACATTTCAACCGATGCTGCAAGATATATAGAATAATGCCTACATATATTAACATCAAAGTCAACAATAGATCCAAAGCCGCACAAATAGTTAAACAAACAGCAGAAGCTACATGGTTAACAAAACAAATTCAAGAACTCTACACAAAAATAAATTACCTAACATTAGAAGTATACAACCTACAATTACTAATATCTAAACAATATCATCAAATAGAATATGAAATAATAATGGAATCGGTAAAGAATGATATGGAAAGCACGATAAAAAAGAAAAGTGAAAACATAAAATTGAAATTAAAAAATTAAAAGAATCAAAACTAATAGAAATGGGAACTCATCATAATAACATAATAAATCAATATAGACCGCCACAATATAACAATAGAATAGAAAATTACACTGAAATACAATTTAACAATCAAGAAACTCAACTATTGGAAAAAGGTTTGAAAATCGGCATACAACCAAACAACACAACAAAAGAAATAAATGAAAATCTGTTAGAAATAGAAAATTCAATATTGAAAACTAACATTCACCACCAAAATGAAATCAGATCAATAATAGTTAATGAAATATCAGTAAAATCAAAAAACAATTCAAAAACCAACAACAAAAAAGAAATAAAAACAATACGCAGTATACAAAACAAGATCAAACAAAACAATGCCACAATAACTAAAGCAGATAAAGGGAATACATTAGTAATCTTAAAAACTACAGACTACAACAATAAGATAGATGAATACATCACTAATAATAACATCGAAAAATTATGTAAAGGTCCAACGAATGAATTCAATGCACAAATAAAAACTATCATCAACAAATCTATCAACATATTAAGTGATAAGAATATAAGGTATAACAAAATGATAAAACTAACAGCGCCAAGTATAACAGGATTACCAAAAATACACAAACCAGATACACCGATAAGACCATTAATTAATTTCACCACAACACCAACATACAGAACAGCGAAGTACATAAACAAACTATTGAAATATCACATAAAATTTGATAACAGTTATTCAGTCAAAAATAACACAGAATTAATCAATAGAATAGAACCAATAATAATACCTCACAACGCAAAATTAGCATCGTTTGATATAACCAACATGTATTCTAACATACCTATAAAAGATACAATAAATATAACAAAAAATATGTTAATAAAAAATGGTTTAAACCCAACAGATACACAAGAAATAATAAATATAATAACCGAAATAAAAAAAAAAGTAGGGTCTGCGTCGGACCAGACGGTGGAAGTTATACTTCTTTGGCCATTCGCTCGCACACACGCACACAGACAGACAGATAGGACAGACATTAAAAAAAAATAACTAAAAAAAACCAAAATATTATTCAAAAAAAATAAAAAAAAAATATTATTCAAAAAAAAAATATTATTCAAAAGAAAGAAATATAATACAAAAAAAAAAATATCGTTCAAAAAAAAAGCAAAAAAAAAAAACATATTGTTCAAAAAATAAATAAAAAAAAATATTATTCAAAAACAAAATTATTATTCAAAAAGTATACGTTCTTATAATCGTCGATTTTTCTTAGTTTTCTTAGTCAAAAAGATATTCAAAAAAAAATATTGTCCAAAAAGAAAAAAAAAATATTATTCAAAAAACTAATAATTATTAATTACTAGAAGGTACCCGCATGGCGATTTCCGTGCTTCCCAGATAAAGTGGTTGAAAACTGTTTTTTTTTGAGTAAATTCTCCTATAGTTTTTTTAATGTCATTTAATTTAACTTATTTTATTAGTAATATGTATATAAAAAGTTTGAAGAAAATGTAATAGTATCATTTTACAGACAACAAAAGCCATTAAGTAAATGTCTCTAAAGCTATCGATAAATTTACATATTAAATGTATGTTAAAATTAAAACACATTTGACAGACAAATAATAATTAAATAATTTTTATAAATGTAGATGGCAAAAGATTAAGGTTAGAAAAAAGTTAAATTTTATTCCAAAGATTTAATTCAAATAATTCAATGTGTCACGAACAATTAGGTGAGCGTAAATATATTTGTTTATTGGATGTCACAATTGTCAATTACTTACTCCGAAACCACCGTACTCGTCATACAAAATAGGTACACTGGTTCATTGCTATTGGTTTAGCGTCCTATTTCATGTAGACTTATAATCATTTATCAATCCAGAAATTTTTCTGTTGTGAAGAGGGTCGTATTGCAATTTGCAAATATATTTTATCGATTGTCTGCAATACTCTACTACATTGATGCATACGCCGGCAGGTTTAAGAATACCACAATTTTTAGTGAATATTTTCGTTTAATGGGTTTTATCGCTTTATGGTCATCGTCTTATTTCGACATTCCTTCCCACAACTTAAAACAAAAATTGGAAAAAATAATAATAAGACTAATTTCATTTGTAAATTCAGACTTATATATTATTATTAAAACAGTCCAGTTAAATCCACAAAGATTTAAAAAAAGCGTCCACCTATACCTCAAGACGCATGTTGTTGTGGGACCTACGTCTTAAAAGGTATCTATGTGTTGTTGTGACACATTTTGTAATTCCTACTACACAACACTTCTTATTAAAAAAAAAAAAAAAAAAAATCACACCATTTGTTAACATATTTGCATGTATTTTATAGATCCCTTGCAATAACAATAATAGTTTTGAAAGTAATGGAGAAGCATATATCACTCAATAAGTAAAACACTTTAAACCTGTAGCTTTGATATTGTTCATAATCTTTTTCTTCGGTACTAAGGTTCCAATGCAAATTCTTGGTTAATCAATGTTTCTAAGAAGAGGAAAAGAAACGTCAATTTCCAATTTTTGGAACATGTGAGGGCAGTTCTGCTAATGCAAGCAGGTTTGTTTAATGATATATAAGCAATGCTTAAATGTATCGTATTGGTGCTAATGCATAGAAATATGTACATATTTTATATAATTGCAAACCATAAGAACATATTTGTTGTAAATTAGAAATATGTATTTGTTAAAAAATAATTTTACATAATTTTCATATAAATGTACATATTTGTTTGTCACATTATACATTAACTATTCCTTTTAATGATAATTCCGAAAAGTGAAAAAAAAATTGATCAAAGATAACTAAGCGAATAATGTTTTATTATTATAAAATATGATTGATTTAGTAATTTCGTCTTTATTACCATACAGCATAAGGTTGATTTACTAATTTCGTCTTTATTACCATACAGCATAAAGGTTAAAATATAACTTAAACAAGCGTGACGCGGTTTCTCGATTAACACCCCATCAAAATATTTACAACGAGCGCAAAGAAGTATAACTTCAAAAACTATTTCACACATAACAATGAGTATTATCAACAAACAGAAGGATTACCTATGGGAAGCCCACTATCTGGAACTTTAGCCGAAATATATCTCAACGATTTTGAAACAAAATATAAACATATTAACTTAAATCCACACAAAGAAAAAATCATTTATTGGTATCGCTACGTTGATGATATACTTTTATTATTCAAAGGAACGAATAGACAGCTTAATCTATTACACCAATACATAAACAGCATAGAACCTTCCATTAAATTCACGTTAGGAAATGAAGAAAATAACACAATAAATTTTTGGGATTTATCAATCAAAAATGTAGATTCAAAACACACATTCAAAATATTCCGAAAACCAACCCAAACGGATCAAACAATAAATATTAAATCACATCATCCATACCAACATAAACTAGCTGCATACAACCACATGATCAATAAATTGAACAATATACCCATGAACGCAGAAAATTATCAAAACGAATTAGACAACATAAAATACATAGCCAGTAAAAACGGATATAAAAACGAAATCATTGACACATTAAATAGAAAATATAAAAACAAGAAAAATTTGCAAACCCTAACAACATTGAAGAATGAAGAAAAATTAGCAGGCAAAAAATACGTAGGCGTAACATACAATAAAACAACATTCAAGATAATGCAAAAAACTTTAAAAAAATATGGATATATTGCAGCTTTCAAAAACAAAAATAAAATAGAAAATTACCTAAAAACCAAAAAAACCTAAACCTTAGACACAGGTGTTTATAAACTTACCTGTGACGACTGCAGTAAATTTTATATAGGTCAGACGGGGCGGTCCTTCACAAAAAGATTTATTGAGCCCACCAATGAAATTAACAGAAGCGATCCAAAATCCAGATATGCCCAACATTTAAAAATAGAAAAACACAAATACACAAATTTAACCATATTAAAAGAATAAAAAAGAAAAGGACAACATCTAGATAGATTAGAAGAAATAGAAATATATAAACATAAAAACAATAACAACATTTTAAATGATAAATTTGTTCGGACCCGAAAACCCCCCTTGTGTGCGCCCATGTGCAACAACATAATATTTTCCAGCTGTTCTTATTAGATGGTAAAAGCTGAAGCTGGATTGAACCATATTTCATATATTCAATAACATTTCATGATACCAAATAATTAATTTTATGTGTCAAATGTTTCTAATCCAAAATGTTTATCAAAAAAATTTGGAATTAAAATGAATGAAAATCATTCTTTTGACACACTTATAATAACTAAGCTCCTGGTCTTACATACAAATGCCACCCATCAAGAATTTCCTACATTCAATCTTCCTGCTCATTATCATTTAAACGTTTTTAAGCAAAACAAATATGTATCCCATTTTTTTTACACCTTTCCGATACATCGAATATATCGTCCTGCGGTTCTTTTCATTGATAAAACCTATTTTCTGAAACAAAAATACTTAAAAACGCTTAAAGTCGTAGTTTTCATCCGTTATTACGGTTGGTTGGCGGGCCGGCCACTACACGGACTTACATTTTTGTTGGCTTTTTTAGGATTTTTTTTGACACAACGCCGAGAAATGCAAGAAAATGGGCTACGATTTTGACATCGCTCGAGATTGTAATACTTGAAACTTTGAAAAATTATAATTTTATATTCATGTTCGTGTAAAATTTATGCAAGAAAGAACATGTCTTCTTTCAAAGATATATATCAAATACAGCATATCAAATTAGGAAATAAGGGACATTGTAATGTTTTGTATTTGCAAAAAAATCTCAGAGGACCGGATTGTAAAAAAAGACAGAACGGTAACATGTACATGTTTAGAAAATGACAAACATGTAACATGTTTACTTGAACCATTGTTATTGTGTTTACTATAAACATAATATGATCAAATAAAACATAATCAGTAACCATACTATTTTGCCGTCAATCATGTTATTTTAACATAATATGTTTAGTGTTAATATATTATGCTTACCGCAACTATACTTTAGAAACATTATAAGGTTCTATCAAACACATTATTTAAAAAAATTATATTTAGCGCAAGCATATTATATGTGGAATAACTATGCTCTTCTTATTTTTATTATTTTAATTTCTTCTATTTCTTTCTATTTCTTCTATTTTTAACCGACTTAAAAAAAAGAAGGAGGTTCTGTGTTTCATTGTGGGTTTTTCTTATGTATGCAATTTCTCAAAAACGGCTCGTTCGATTTGGATGATTTAAATTGTATTCTATTTGGGTTTATTCCGAGAGGGTCCCATAATTTTTTTTATGATGTGAAAAATACCGTTATTCAGAAAATTTGAAAAAACCATATTTTTTATGCATTTTCGTTGATTTCGTCAAAACATATTATTCTGTTTGGGGGTTGTGGGCAGTATTATATTGCTTTACTTGTCGAAGTTATCGTAAATAATTTTCTATGACGGGAAATATGTATGCCGTTTGTGCCAAAAATCGCAAAACCATAATTAATAGATTGTCACTGATGAAAGTTTTTCCGGCATTTGAAGTTATTACTTTTAGAACGCTTTCTAGCTGATATTTGCTTTATGAATACACTAAAAATAAAAAAATAAAAAACTTTAAAAAAAAAAAATAGAACCGACTTCAGAAAAAACAAAAGAGGCACAAAAAAGTGAAAAATAACTCAATTGTTGCCTTTAGAAACAAAAATACGTTACATTTTGATTAATTTAATTTAATTATACCTTACTTTAGACGAAAAAATTACGCTATTAAACAAAGTTATTATATTAAAATAGTTACTTTTTATTATAATTATTAATGTTGTTATAATAGTTATTATATTTTAAAAGTTATTTGTAGTACAAAACTGTGCGAAGTCGGTGCCACATTGACGAAAAACCGACTAATATGTCTCGGGCTTGGCACCGATTTCCAACAGTTTTGTACTACAAATAACTTTTAAAATATAATAACTATTATAACAGCTATAATAACTATAATAATTATAAAAAAAAGTAACTATTTTAATATAGTAGCTTTGTTTAATAGCGTAATTTTTTTGTCTATAGTAAGTATAATTAAATTAAATTAATCAAAATGTAACGTATTTTTGTTTCTAAAAGCAACAATTGAGTTATTTTTCACTTTTTTGTGCCTCTTTTGTTTTTTCTGAAGTCGGTTCTATTTTTTTTTTAAAAGTTTATTTATTATTTCAATTTAGTCTTATTATTTTTACACAAAAATTAGGAAATTGTTTTTTATTTTATGTAAATAGATATATTTAAATGCAATAATTTATTTGTTTTAATTAAATTCACTTGCTTAAATTCACATTTCCCAATAACGATAAAAAATAACACACGAAAAAAAGTACTAAACTCAACGAACGTACGAAACTAAATGAACTGTGCAAGTTGTTTAGATCTCTTCTAAATAATTCCAAACATGTTATGTTTGGCTAAGAGTACATATACATTTACATATATACATATACATGTTCGCTTTTCAAACATTATATTTTTGTGTCCATTATATATATGGTCGTAACAAAAATAACATATTTGGAAATCTTATTCAAACATAATATATTTGATTAAGAATACGAAACATAATATGTTTGATTATGAATACTAAACATAATATATTAGAATTCAAGCATAATATGTTAGAATTCAACGTTAAAGTGTTATTTTCTATGTTCTTAAACAAATTCAAAAATGGTATTCAAAATAAGTTCTGAATAATATAATAATAATGGCAAACAAATGCATATATGTCCTTCCATGAAATGTCATTTAATATGTTATCTTTTATACGGTTAGATAATAAATTGATATAAGTTCAAATAAAAGTTGTATTTTTCAATTTTAAATATGTATCTGAAAAAATTAAAGAACCAAAAATTTCATTTATATTTAAATATATTTTATTATTTGCATAGCAATCATATTAAATATAATCATGTTTAAATAGAACTTTAAAGACAACATATGTTATTTGGCATCATACTATAGTTAATTTTACTATAGCAAGATAAGGAATGTTTGTAACAATAATAATTAGTTTTGTTCGAAACCAAATTTGTTTACAATTATATGTTTCTAAGAATCATAATTCTAGTAACCATAATATAGGTAGATTTTTTAAACATGCCATATTTGTGACAAATTTAATATAGTTAAAATAAACATATTATTGTAATATATTATAACTATTATGTTTAAAAATTAAAATTTAACCATATTAAGGTTTACTGAAACATGTATATATTGGTCGCAAACATGTCCAAACATGTTTTTTTTCTCAGTGTATATGTGAGCTAATTAATAACTGCCCAAAATCAAGTATTGGCAAATAAATTACTAAATTTACAAGTCCTTTGACATTTATAATTTTCAGCATATTCTACAATTTTCTAGTAAATACTAAAAAATATTAGAATATTTTTATTCACTCAAATTATGGAATATGCTAATGCTTACTACATAGTTTATACTTTTAGTTTATTCTAGTTTTTATTCACACTGCCCATTAATGGTTTGATGACTTCTTTGTTTAAGTTTTTTAAATATTTTTTGTATTTTTTATTTTTACTTTGATTTATGTTCTAGCAACCATATTTTTGGATGATCTAATTAAATCATTTTGTTTAACTTTGCAGTCTCAAAATAGGCAGTAAAGTTAGTTTGATGTGTCAGTATACCTTATCCAGCAGTCTTGGCAACTAGTTCGTTTTTAACTTTACGTGAAGTTGTTGGCTCGATTCTTAAGGTCACATCCCATCCCACTAGTTTATTTTTTAATTTTTTTTTATTTTAAAATTTGATTGATTGATCTTTAGAATGTAATTTTGGTTTTACTAGTTTTAGTTTTTACTGTTGAGATTTACAGACTTGTTCGATTTTGGCTTGGTTTTGAAAAAATCGGTTTGCAGACCTTTGAAAAATCATGAATATACCCATAAAAACTTAAAAATTAATGGAAATCTCAATCTTAATTGATACGAGTCGTTTTGTCAAACTATTGCAAGTTATTTTTTTTTAACAAAATGTGTTGTGTAGTAGGAATTACAATATGTATCAGAACAACACATAAAAACCTTATCAGACCAAGGTCCACAACAAGATGCGTTCTAAGGTGTTGATGGACTTTTTTATTTTGTTTTTTTTTTATATATTTTGTTAAATAATGGATAACTTGTTTAGTTCACTCTAGTTCATTCTAGTTCACTCTAGTTCAATAATCCAGGTAGTGGATATTTATTGATCAGGTGACGTACTGTCTTCATCATTAATTAAAGCCCACACATAGAGTTATATGAAGGCTCTATTCTTCGGGCAAGCAATAACGTACCATCAAGGAATACTTTATAGTTAAGGTCGAGGGCGCTACCGTTGACTGAATGCAGTTATCCGCCAGTTCCCTCGAGATATCAGCTTGACTAGTGGTATACTGCTATTGCCAGTGGTATCTGAATATCTCACGTTCACTCGTATGTATACTCGTATATCCAGGTAGTGGATATTTATTGATCAGGTGACGTACTGTCTTCATCATTAATTAAAGCCCACACATAGAGTTATATGAAGGCTCTATTCTTCGGGCAAGCAATAACGTACCATCAAGGAATACTTTATAGTTAAGGTCGAGAGCGCTACCGTTGACTGAATGCAGTTATCCGCCAGTTCCCTCGAGATATCAGCTTGACTAGTGGTATACTGCTATTGCCAGTGGTATCTGAATATCTCACGTTCACTCGTATATGTCAATAGCAAAAAAAACTTTCATGCTGCACTTTATTACAATCTAACTAAAACAAACATTTTGAAAACAAGAAAATATAAAACTAGATTTTAAACTTTCAAATTGATTTGATTATTATTATGTTTTCATAAACTATCATGTAACGTTTTCTTCGAATTTCATTTTTTGTTATTGTATTAGATTACAATACAAAATTTTGCTATAAGCACTATATTGTACCGTGGTCCGTGTGTCAATTATATTATTAATAAAAATGTTTCCATGCAGATGATGATTTTATATTACAGAGAATGATAGACCATAAAAGATTAAAATATATATTATGCAGCGTTTTTGTAAAATAGATAGATGATGAACGACTTTTCTATACTATGTCATCTATATATTTATGTAATAAAATCATTTGGGATAAAATATCAACTTTAGACCTCGAAAGATAATTAAATGATAACAACTCATTCGATTTATTAATACAGCATTTTCCAACTCATAATAGTACATTATGATGCAAGGACGTAAAGCTAAAGATTTTAAACGTATGTAGAGTTTGCAAAATAGCTAAAATAGCTTACGTCCGTTCGTCATATACTATTTTTTATTCGCCGCCAGCAAAATATTTAAAAAAAATTGTTTATTCTAAATCAAAGTTATAATTTTGCATAAATTTTGCAATGAAAATATGTTGAACAAGTAACCTTTGACAAAATATTTGTTATTTTTTTCAAAATAATTGTATAACTATGACAACAAATAATAACAATAATTTTAATTTTTATAATGAAATTTTGAATTTAAGGGTAGCTTTGAAAAAAATTTTTGTTTCTTATAGAATTTAAACAAATAGGTACAAATGTTTTTTACTTTTTTGGACGTAACTATGACAACAAAATATATGGTTACAAAGTGACACTTTACGACCGCAAATCACAGTAATAAAGTACCATTTTAATATGTACGCGAATAAAAAATTTTTTTTTTCCGATTGACAGCAAATATAAATTTTGCAGACTTATTTCAGTCAGCAAAGTGGCACTTTTCCTGCCTAGGCAGCAAAGTAAGTACTTTGCTGCCTAGGCAGCAAAATAATTAGACTTCATAAAAATAACAGATATTTTTCCACGAATCTGGCAGAAATTTTTTAATTTGTCAAACTATAATTATTATGACATTTCCATAACAACTAATCCTTCCAACAATTGCGATTTTTTTTTTCATTTTTAAAATTTTGCTTTATTTAAAGTAATAATTATTAAATTACATATCATTGTAATTAATCGGAGAAAAAATTATATGTTCAACTCGGCAGCAAGGTAGATTGACTGCCTTGGCTGAATTCCTAGCTTCGCTCGCTCGGCTATGAACTATCAGCCGCGGCAGTCAATCTACTACTTTGCTACCTAGTTAAACAAATAACTATTTACTTTCAGAAAAACTTGATTCTTGTATAACTATAAGGAAAACTTTTTTCCCAAGACCTTTGATTTTAATGTACTACCATTATGGTTCTTTTTGGTTTTCACATTAATTTTTTCCCTCATGCTTTTTGACATATTTGACAGATGTGGAAATCGAAAACCAGATTGAAAGAAACGTATAAGAGAATAGTAAAATGAATGTTCTGTTATATACAAAAAGTTGGTGAATTATATTTTGATTTTAATTTTTTTTCTAATATTAAAACTCTTTATTTTATTTCATGTTTATTAAGCGACAGAAGAAAATATTTGTGTGTCATATCAGAAGAAATACTCTCAATTTAATGACTATTTTATCGAATACAAGTTGATAGAAATTTGCGTGTATAAATTGTTACCAGATTTTCAAAATCTTAAAGCAGTACAATTTACAACAACAACACTCCTCCCTACGAAACAAGAAAAAAATATTACAAAACCCAACTTAAGCATTTGCAAAACTGCAAAACTGCGATACATTAATCACACTTCAGGTCAATTGAATAATCTCTTTAAGTATATAGTGAAAATCTAAACCCAGCATTTTTTCAAGTGCTACATAGAAACATTTTAAAGTTGCCATTTATTAGGAGAGTAGAATTGGACTGTAATTTCTACCTGGCCAATGCTACCAACTTAATATAAATTACCATCACAGTTAATATAATTGTTATGACATATTTAATAATTTTCGTTTTGACAAAATTGTCTTGACTGTATTCGTTGTGACAAATATCGTTTGTATTTACAAATAAAACCAATTAAGTTTAACGGATAATTTAGAAACGTGACTACTAATAAATTTTTTATTTGTTTTGAAATTTTAAAGCATAAAAACACCATTATAAGTTTTTAAGAGTAGGACGAGGCCAAAAATCCTGAAAGGAGTACAGACAATCTGAGGAGCACAAAACCTCTCAAAGGAGTACTGTACTACCGAAAGGGATATACAGTACTCCCTTGTATATTTTTAATTTTTCCTATCGTTGAAGGTATTTAGGTAAACCAACGTCACGGCGTTCTATAAGATCTATTGTGATCCATTTGTCATCGTTATTACTTCGTTTTAGCTGAGAAATGGGTCTTATGAGACTTCATAGTTTTTATTTCGAATCTGGATGTTCTGTTCTTTAATGTTCGAACAAGATACCATCTGACCAAGCTTATTTTCTTTACTATAAAGACTACCATATTTTACTGTTAGGCCTTATGATGGATCTGAGCAGTCTATCTTATTCACTTCGGTTATGTAATGCCAGCTACACATACGGTTTATATAAATTAATAAACCCACAAATTATAACAATCCTAAAACCCATTTTTATAATAGTCCTAACATACTTAAAACATTGACTTTAAAATTATTATTTGATTTCATTATAATTTCTCTCTGATACAAAACAATTATTATTAAATTAATAAATAGAAAAAAACTTTCTTCTTGCAAAAGTTAAATAAAATTACAAAAAAGTATCAACAGGGGAAATTATTCTAAGTAAACAGTTTGAGCTAAAACAACCTCAAAGTGCTTTAACGAAAGCTAATTTTTATTGTACCTTAATTCTTTTGTTGATTTCTTCTTTTATATTCAATTTAGTATGTCAATATTAACATTGACATTTAAAAGTATGAATGAGATGTCATAATAACGACTATTTATGGATTTTCCAAAGCTATTTGTTTAGGTTGTTTTATTAAAAAAATTATTGTTGAACGATATTTGTTACAAGTATTTTTATTAAAATAGAAAGAACCAATTTGACCATAATTAAGCAATCTGAAATTAAGAATATTACATTAGTTCGATAGATGATGACTATATGGTTATTTTTCACACTCAATTTATCTTTATATTTTGTTTACAATTAGAAATTCTCAGAATATTTTCTGATGTCCAGCACCAGTCAGGCCACTTTCGAAGTGAAAAACCGGCAGTTGGAATGCAGAACTGTTGTGAACTGCACTAAATGCTTATGTACTAAGTTTTATACAACTCGAACAGCAGGTACAGATGTAATTGTACTTTAAAAAAACAGGTGCTCGTGGACCCCTCACCACTTTGTTCAATACCGCTCAAAAACTAACTTGCCATACATATTTGCATCTTCTTTTAAAGTGTCATCAAAATATAATTCACGAACGAATGTTGAACATAAAATACATAGTGAAAAAATGACATGTTGTCACCAGTGAAAAAATCACCCATTTGTCCAATGCTCCGCAAAATTTAATTAAACCTTTCTCATGTTGATTGTCACTTTTTACCAACGTTTCATGAAAATCGATTTGTAACTGTAGAGTATAGTGGGGACTTGGAAGTTGAGGCGCAGAAATACTGGAAACAGTACCAAAACCTTACATACCAAGTCTCAATAAGATTCAAAGCCACAGTTGGAAGTTATTGAAGATTCAAACTTACAGGTGTTCGAGAGACTCCAGCTATTTGTTCTTATATTGAAATTAATACAGATCTCCCATTTTCAAGTAAATCTGGATCATATGTACCAAAGTTTCATTAAGATCCTATGTGTTTTTGCCAACCACCCACAATCCATCCACCCACCTACCACCTTCTGGGAGTTTTGTCCCATTTGTTTGTCAAGTCATCTGTAAGGAAGTTTCCTTGTGAAACAGTATTTATAACTATATATTTGTTAGATCTTCTATTCAACTACGAAATTGAAAGACTGACAGACTGTTAAAAATTGTTTATGTAAATTGGAGAGTTGGGGCAGAGAACATATTTTGGATAAGCTATGGGTATAGCGCCATATACAACGTGATTTCTTTGTTTTCTCGATTATTCAAATAAAAAGTAAAGTCAATTAGTCGTGATTTTAATGGGGAGTATCGTCAAACAAAACAGTTATATAGTAACAATACTTTATATTGTTTAATTTCAACAGCAAATGCATTCCCACGTCATTTGTGCTAAAAGATTTTACATGTAAAGTTAATTGTTACTGAAAAACAAATCGTAAAAGTGAGAAAAAATCAGTCAGGGTCGGGAATATTAAATTATTGAAAATAAGTAAAAAGAGATTTTGTGGAACTTTGAAAATTGGTGTGTTAGCTTAAATTGCAAGTATTTGAGTTTTTTTTCTCCCAACCTGTTGCTGACCTCGTTGTTTTTTTACAAATATCGTCATCAGCAGTGCTCAGATGAAATCAGCAGCATCATGCCTCAAACTTATTCTTACCCCTGTTCCACTCGGCAATCGGCTGCCGCAACCGGTGAAACGCTAAAGATCCCGCGCTGTCATACTGGCAGATCGCAGAGAGACTTTTTTGTCCGAACTGCGTACAAATGGAATAGTTTGCCGGAACACTTAGTCTCAGGTGGCTTCAACCCGCAGATGTTTAAAAAAAGCGTTAATTTCCACCTTAGAACGCCAATTGTTGTGGGATCTAGGTCAAGACCTAGGTCGTAAAAGGTATTTATGTGTTGTTGTGACACATATTCTAAACCCTATTACACAACACATTTTATTTTAAAAAAAAAAAACCTAATTTTAGTCAGTGAAAATGCATTCATTGGTATAGTCCTGCAGTATTATCCACTTCAAGAAAATCTTTACTCGATATAAGAATATATTTATAAAAATAAAATAATGTCAAATATTCTATTTATATTATTCCACATATCATTTCGTATCGAGAATATACCATTAATAAAAATTAAAATTTATTTACAATATTGTTTTATACGCAACAACAATAATTATTATATTATTATCGTTTTTCATTATCATGTTAGCCATAAATTTTTATTATTTTTCCCATAAATATATTTAAATAGCGAAATAAATTAATGTAATTAAACATATATGTATAGAAAAGGAATTTACCACCAATACGTCATAAAGATTTCGTTTTATTTTATTTTATATATACATACAGATTATAAAACTTTTGATTGCTTCCAAAGCTCTAACCCAAAATTTTTAGTAAGAGTACATTAAACGGTTTCGCATAAATAAAGCTTTTGGCAACAAGTCTTACATTAAATGGTACATGAGTACATTAAATGGTTTTGCATAAATAAAGCTTTTGGCAACAAGTCTTTTGAGTTCGTATTGATCATGACCATGATGAATCTAGATCATGTTACCTAATACTTATTTTATATAATACAATTACTTCGGTTTTGAAAAAACCTAAGTAGGTATTGCTTTCATGAGCCAAAAGTGAAATTCTTACCCCATTTTTTTGGAATTTCTCGACGTTAGGACCTACTGATTCTAAAAAAGCAAAAAAATGTATGTCTATCTGCCGGCCGTCACAACCGACGAAATCTAGAAAACCGCTGGACGGATTTCAAAATTTTGTTTTCTAAAAATAGGTTTACTCAATGGAAAGAGCCGTATGTGAAACCAAAAACTAGATTATTGCAATATAAGTTTGTCAAAAAAATGTTGTCAAGTGTTCCAAAAGAAAGCTTTTTATTTATTATTTTACCGAATTTTTGGGAAAAAATAATAGTACATTATATAACAAGGTTGAGAAGTGAGCTATTATTGACCGAGAGCTTTTAGATCCTGAGGCGCGTAGCGCCGAGGGATATAATGTTCGAGGTCTATATTAGTCTTCTCAACCGAGGTATATATATAATTTTTTTAACTACTAACACTAATTATCGTATTTGCTTTGATTAGATTTTGATATTAATAATTTTCCATTTCATCTTTTGAATATCTTAAAATATCAAGTAGCCTGGAAGTTTAGTTTCATACAAATAAAACTAAACAAAGGAGTGCAAAAGTATTCAACTCCTTAATTGTTCCACAATAACAGGAAAACAATACAGCGAACAATATTCCTAACTGGAATATTCTTCCAACAGTTTCAAAACTCCAACGGTTTATTGTAGAAATTTCTAGTAACACAACGTTCAAAATAATAATACACAAAATATTTCTTCTCAGTAATACTTAAAACTTTATTCACAAAAACGATTTAAAAATCACTTTTATAATATTAAATTTACCGTCGCAGAGAAAATATTATCAAAATAAAACTAATAACTACAAGAGGTAATTTTCTTATTTAAAATTCTGAAAAATTTCTAGATAATTCGAGGTCACTTTTTAGAAACCTTGAGAAAATATGAGAATATTCGATTATTTTACGTTATGTTGATTTGATTGATAAAATCGTTCAATCTTATTTATTGTTGACCCAAGTTCCACGAAATACAACAACAACACTATTCATTTCATTAATTTGTTGTTGTGTTTTGTTGTGATTTGATTTTTCTGGAAGTGACTGTAATCGTAACATTATTATAGAGAATTATGGCATTATAAGTTTGTCAAAAAAATAATGTCAAGTGTGTCAAAAAAATGATTTCATTTATTTTTTTAGCCAATTTTTTGGGAAAAAAGTTTGGCTGTTGTATGACGTAAATGTGACATGGAAATTTTCGAATTTGTTATAGTTTTTGAAATATTTTTGGGCTTTTGAAAAAGGTTTGTATTTTTGATTTTTTAATAATTTTTGCAATATTTTTAGAATTTTGAAAAAGTTTTAATTTTTGCAATATTATTAGAATTTTGAATATAGTTTCAATTTTTGACTTTGTAAGAATTTTTGGAATATTTTTAGAATTTTGAAAAATTTTAAATTTTATTATAATTTTTGGAATTTTGAAAAAAGTTTGAATTTTTAAGAGTTTTTGGAATATTATTAGGATTTAGAAAAAGTTTAAATATATGATTTTATTCTAATTTTTGGAATATTTTTGGAATTTTGAAAAAAGTTTAATCTTTGATTTTGTAATAATTTTTGGAATATTTTTAGAATTATGAAAAAAGTTTGATATTGTTTAATTTTTACAATAGTTTTGGAATTTTGAAAGAAATATTAATTTGTGATTTTGTAATATTTTCTGGAAACGCTTAATGGAGAGGTTTTTGAGTAGTTTGCTGATTGTATCATCTTTTCACTAAATTATGTTAATTTATGATCTGTTACGATTTTCCGGCAACGTATTGATGTTTTGTGTTAGTTTTGTTATAAATTTCTAAACAGAGACAAAAAATATATGTACTTTAACAAAGAACTATGTTAGATATACATCGCTGCCCAAAACTAAAAACAATGTCCTCATAAAAGTTTTATCATTTTAATATTGCGGCCGATGTTTCCATACTCGGGAACACAAACTGCTGTTATATACGAGAAATGTTTTAGCATTAGTATTTTTTTGGTTTTGTTTTTATTTTACTATATTTTGTTTTTATATTACTTACTTCGTTAGGACTATATTACTTAAAATTTCTAAAACATATATATTCGAAAAGTTTTATAGATTTTACGACATATTTATCAAAAAAAAAAAAAAATTTTGGTCATTTGTTTAAGTTTTAAATCTTACTATGTTTCTTAGATTTAATTTTAACAATTAAAGGGAAAAGGGGTCTCCGAAACAACTATTTATTTAAAACTTCAATAACTCTTCTAATCTTTCTAATTCAACTTTGTTAAAACTTGGCTTATAAGATTGGTGTAGTTTTGTTCGAGTAGCACTGTGACCTAAAGACTTATTTTACCTTTGTAGATAGCGTCGATGTCACTGTAGGATGTCCTATTTAGTTTAATTTGAATCTCTTAACGCAGCAGTTGAGCTCGATCAAAGGGCTCGACTAAAATTTTATATTCAGGTTAGCCCTTTTATGATTCGGGCTGGATCAGGGTTTCTGATAAGGTAAATCCTAATAGGGCATTTGCATCCAGTGTATATTCGTCCTGATCCAGCCCGGACTGCTGGAAACCTATCTCATCCTTAGTTGTAAATGCCGGATCCAGACTGTTAAAATAATAAACACCCGAGCAGAAATTAGTTAGGGAAAACCTGAATACAGTCAGGGCCTGGTCAGTATATATTTATATAATTTTTGCTTTTTGAAGATCACTTCAATTAATTGGGATTGCGGATCGTGGAACATAAATGTTTTTTTTCTGGAGGATGGACCGGGGGATTCGGCGCTTTTGTTTGCATTTTGGTTTTGGTTTTACAATGGTTTTATTGTTTAAAATGTTTGTCTCTTTCTTAGTATTAGATTTTTTCATAACTGTTGGTTTGAGTATTTCATTCTGTTCTTTGTTATTGTTTTCTTTCTCTTTGTCACTTTTCAGGTGCCGTGTTGTTTTGTAAAAAATTGTGTATAGGATTTTTGTTGTAACTAATGGGTCGTTACTCTAGAGGATGGCCTAGCAGGCTGAAGTATGTGTGGAGTAACAGTGAAATTATTAAAAAAACTTTGTTTTCTTTAATTTTTGATTAAACTTATTAAATAATTATTTGCGTAAAGTAACAAGAGATTGACATTATGTTATTTGAAAATTTACGCCAAGTACCAACGGCAAACAGTGTTAATTATATATATATATATATATATATATATATATATATATATATATATATATATATATATATATATATATATATATATATATATATATATACATACATATATATATATCTGTAGGTGGGAGGTAAACTACACCAAGTCACATTTTTAAAATTTTACAGAAAAGCCAAAAAGCTGTTTGAAAATGGACTATTTATTATGGACTTGGACTATTTAAAATTGTTCTATCTCGAAAACTACACTAGTTAGGACTCAGTGCTTTTAACCTCTCGGTAGAGAACGAAATCCTGATTCTAACAGTATAAAAAAACGTATTTTGAAAAAATTGGACTTGGTGTAGTTTACCTCCCACCTACAGATATATATATATATATATATATATATATATATATATATATATATATATATATATATATATATATATATATATATATATATATATATATATATATATATATATATATATGTATATATATATATATATATATATATATATATATATATATATATATATATATATATATATATATATATATATATACATATATATATATTTATATTTTGAGAATTTTGTGATTTTTGGCTTGAAGGCTTGTTTTCAAAGATTCATAACTTCGGATCTGGTAGAGATAGATACTTTTTGTCTGTTTTATTTTAAAGAATAGAGAGTAAATTTAAAAAAAAACTGTTATTTATAAAAATTATTAACAAATTTCTATTGTTATAAACAAATAAAGTGTTAAAATCAATTTTTAGTCATTATCTAACAATAATAAAGAGTGTTTAGTATGACCATCGCATTTTCCATTCAATTTTCAATAAGAAACGTATATTTAATTAATAAAGAAATGAGTTTTACTGTTAGAAATAAACTGATTTATCGAGCGCGAGACGATAAAATGTTTTATAAAATTATGTGTGATGGTATAATTGTAGTTGTGACGTAGTTCATTTGATCTTTGGCGAATTTAATATGTGAAATGTTTTTTTTGAAAGTGGTATAAGTCCACTTTTGGAAAAAATTGAGTTAGTGGTAGTTTTAGAAAGATAATGATGGTCTGTTTTTATATATATAATCATACCTTCAATAGAGCCCGATTTGGGGTGGAGCGTGGGTGGAGAAAAGGCTAAAGAGCGATTTCAACATTTTATTTGTTTATTGTTATATAAGAATAACTTTTGTTAATTTTATTTTTTTTAAACTAGCATCTTTTAATTTTAAAATAAAACAAAACAGAAGTTTTATTAAAGATAATAGAACCGAAGTTATGAATTTTTGAAAATAACTCATCAAGAAATTTAGAACCGCTATATTTTCCAAAAAGAAAAAAAATCCTCGAACTCCCATATCTTTTTTTTCGATATAAAACGCATAAAAAAATTTCAGCCAAATCAAAAATGTGTCGGTAAAAGAATGAGCCATTTACATGCGACTTATTATTATTTCTTATTTTTTTAGAACATGTTATTATTGAAAGTGGTATAAGTCTATTTGGAGCCAAAAAACCAATTATTTTCTTTTTAATTTTAAATAACGATTATTGCATAATAAAATCAAATAGGTTTAAAGTGTGAAAAATATCTCAAAATTTTAGTTACATTTGCCTATATTTTTATATTAATGCAAACGCAAATCCTTAAATAACTAAATATATGAAAAAATGGAATTATACCACTTTAAAAAAAACGGTTCATGTTATGACTAATTTTAACCAACTTAAATAAAACTGTTCCGAAATTGCATTGATAAAGTTGTTTCGGATAATGTATTTAATTTGGTTTGATAATTTTTTTGAATTATTCTGTTTCTACTTAAATTTTTTATTTAAACTAATCTGACACATCTAATTTTATTGGTACCCAAAACTGTCTGACCCCGAAATCTACCTATTTCTAGCGGATATACCTGCCGCTGGACTTTTTTTTTATTTTAATTTGATTAATTTATGTATATAATATATAAATATATATCAGGGTCTGGTCCGGATATACCAATCAGGGCCTGATCCGATTATCCCAATCAGGTTCTGATCCGGCAAATCCCAATCAGGACCTGATAGGGCAAAAGCGTTACACTCATGTTCAGGGCCCAATCAGGCGGCTCTACTATTGCCTGCAGCCAAATTCTGTAACTGTGAAGTGGTGAAGTATTAAAAATTTCTTCATTTTGATTTTATCATAAATTTTTTATCATTTTACCGTTTTTGCGATTCTATATGCGATTTGAGTGTTAAAAAATCTAATAACAAAACCGCACTGTCAACCGTCAAGAATACATAAAATTAAATGTTTATTTTAACGTTTAACACAATTTAAACGTAAATTTTTACAAATTTATATAAATATAAATATTTTAGAATTTGAAAAACTAGTCTGTATTTAATTTAGAAATAAAATTTGAAAAATCAAATCGCATTGACGTTATAGTGTTTTTGACATTTAATATCAATAATAACAAAAGAAACGATTTCATTTTTTTGGCAAATAAAAAGTCAGTGTTAACTTTATAGTTTTAAGACTTCACTCACTTGGATATTTTTGCGGTGAAGTGATAAAAAATTTATCACTTCACCGCTTCACAGTTACAGAATTTGGCTGCTGATCTGGCTTAGGGCAAACCTGATCAGGGCCTTACTTAAGCCCTGACAAATTTCTGCTCGGGATGTTTGTTACTTTTTGACATTTTATTTGATTGATTTTATCAAATATTTTCATAACTATGGTGTACACAATTATGTAGTTAGATTATGATATAATACTATTAAATATACCTATATTTCCTAGAAAATGATTTTAATTAAAAACTAAAATTATGAACAAACAAATTTTACCTTTATAGACATCTTTAAGACAAAACTGTTGATTTACTTTAGATCATTAATTTATAAATATATATTAGGGTCTGGTCCGGATATTCCAATCTGATCCGATTATCCCATTCAGTGTCTGATCCGATTATCCCAATCAGAGTATGCTCCGACAATCCTAGGGTAATCATTACCTGATAGGGAAAAAGCGTTACCACTCATGATCAGGGCTTAATCAGGCTGCCGGGATGTTTGTTAAAAACTGGAAATTTGCAGTCGTGTTTGTTGAAACAATACAACATCAAACAGCGTGTCCTTTAAATAAATTTAACAGACCATTGTTTGTTGTATCTTACGTACAATTTTTTTCAGTGTAAACTCAGCAAACTTTTCCATAACCTTTTCATTTAGCGTTAAACTTTAAAAAAAAAATTACATGTAACCTAATATTTCTTTTAGTCCAGGAAACTTTTTAGTAAACGTTTCCATTTAATTCAAATTAAATTCTTCTTTTTCATAATTACAACTTTTCTGAAAGAAAACGACATTTAATATGAACCGACCTGATATTATCCAAACCAATTGTTCATATTGTTACGTTTTTCCAACCTTACTTCGAATTGGCCTTACTCTCAATTCGATAAACGTAGTTCCCAATCTCTTCCTGAGTTCGATCACTGATTAGTAAGCACAAACACCAGGTTTTAATAAGTATTCAACACCTTAATTGTTTCACAACAACAGGAAAACAATACAGAAAACAATATTCTTAACTAGAATATTGTTTCAACAGCTTCAGAAACTCCAACGGTTTATTGTAGAAATTTCCAGTAATAACAGCGTTAAAATAATACACAAAATATTTCTATTCAATAACACTTATAACTTTATTACACTTATAACTTTACACAAAATCTAATTTAAAGATCACTTTTATAATTTTAAGTTCACAATCGCAGGTTTAAAATAACACTAATTCAAAACTACAAGAATCAATTTCCTTATATACATTCTGCTTAATCTCTAGAAATTTCTAGGTCACTTTTTAGAAACCTTGAGAAAATATTAGAATATTCGATTATTTTACGTTACGTTGATTTGATTCATAAAATCATAAAACAAATAGACCTTAATTCTAAGAATATGTACAACAACAACAATGTTCATTTCATTAATCTGTTGTAGTATTTTGTTGATTTGATTTTCCTAGAAGTGACCGTAATCGTCTAGATTTTTCTGTAATCGTCTAGATTTTTCTGCAATCGTAACAATACCCTCCACTTAAGCCTGTTCGTCCCGAACAGGATCTAGCTCTCCTTTGTATAAGGCCAATCTTTCCAAATGTACTACTTTCGCTTTGCCTCGATGGCCTTTCTTAATTCTATAAACCACGTCATTCAACTTCGTTATAATGTTGTAAGGTCCTTCCCATGCAGCTTGCAGTTTTGGTGATAACCCTCGTTTTCGTTGTGGGTTGTGTAGCCATACTAATTGTCCTTCTTCAAAACCTTTATTATTAGATCGTATATCATATCGGGCTTTCATTCTATCACTTGTCAGTTGTATCTTCTGCCGAACAAGCTTGTAAATATCCTCAAGGTTCTCCCGGATTCGGTTGACGTATTCTTGCGCAGACAATGATGTTGATGGTACCGCTCCAAATTTGAGGTCACCAGGAAGTCTTAAATCACTTCCAAAAATAGTTTGAGCTGGTGTCATGGTCGTGGTGTCATGAACTGCTGATCTGTATGCCATGATTCCATTGATTCTTACTGACCACTTTAGCTAGAAATTCCTCCAAAGGAATTCTCAACCATCCCATCTGACTGTGGGTGTGAAGCTGTCGTCCTCGTTTTGTCAATCCCTAGCATTTGACAAATTTCCTGGAATACAGCTGACTCGAAGTTCCGTCCCTGATCGGTGTGGATCTCCATAGGAACTCCATAGCGGCTAATCCAATTATTTATCACAGCTTCAGCGATTGTGGTTGCTTCCTGGTTGGGAATCGCACACACTTCCGGCCACTTACTGAAGTAGTCCATGATCACAAGCACATATTTATTCTGATTATCAGTTGTTGGAAATGGTCCCGCTACATCCATTGCGATCCTTTCAAATGGAGCACCTAAATTGTATTGCTTCATTTTTCCATGACTTCTTCGTGCGGGTCCTTTCACCGCCGCACATTTATCGCATTTTTGACACCACTCCACAATTGATTGCTGAGTCCCTGACCAGTAAAACCGTTGTCGTATTTTTGCAAGAGTCTTATTGATCCCAAGGTGACCTCCACTCGTTCCTTCGTGATACTCCTTCAGTACTGCTTCTATTTTCCCTTTTGGTACCACTGTAAGGGATTGCTTTATCTTGCCATCTGAGCTTTCCCATATTCTCTTTAGGCATCCATTCTCTAACTGGAGACTGTCCCATTGCGCCCAGTACGCCTTCAAAGTTGGAGTTTTTTCAGAAATTTCTCCCCATACTGGTTTGCAACCCTTTTCCTTGAACTCGATGATGGGTGCAAGATCCGGATCTTCTAATTGATCTTTTCTTATGGCTTCAGCAGTCCATTCACCGTCAGGTAGCACTTGTAGTAATCGTACATCGATGATGTTCTCCCTATTTTCTTGACGACTGCAATGCTTGCATTCAACTTGACAGGGTCTTGACAGGGTTCCCATGTGCAGTACCCTTTTGATGTTCAATGTCCAAATCGTACGCCTGCAACCGTTCGATCCAACATGCTACTTGTCCCTCTGGATTTTTGAGCTGGAGTAACCACCTTAACGCACCATGGTCAGTTCTGAGATGAAATTTCTGACCATACAAGTATTTATGGAAATGTTTGACGGATTCCACAATAGCCAATAATTCCTTTCGAGTTACACAATAATTCCGCTCCGGCTTGGATAGCATTTTCGAGAAATAAGCTATCACCTTTTCCTGACCATCTATTTTCTGCGACAAGACTCCTCCTATACCTTCATTACTGGCATCAGTATCCAAAATAAACTGAACATTTGGTATAGGATAGGACAGAATTGGAGCCGTACATAATCTCTTTCGGAGCTCCACAAATGTTTGTTCTTGAGGTTGATTCCATTCAAATGCCTTTTCTTTTCTGGTTAACTCATGCAGACTTTTGGCAACGTTGGCGAATCCTGGCACAAACCGTCTGTAATATGTGCACAATCCAAGGAAGCTTCGTAGCTCATGTAGATTCTTTGGTCTTGGCCAGTTCATAACTGCTGCAATCTTGTCAGAATCTGTATGAATTCCCATTGCCGTAACCTTGTGTCCCAAATATTTTACTTCTTCCTTGAAAAGTGAACACTTTTTGGGACTTAACTTTAAACCGGCTGCTTGCAACCTTTCCAGTACCTCCGCCAAGTTCCTCAAGTGGTCATCAAAGTCTTTTCCCATGACGATGATGTCATCCAAATATACAAGGCATGTTTTCCAGTGCAATTCTTTTAGTACCCGTTCCATTAACCTCTCGAAAGTTGCGGGCGCGTTGCATAACCCAAATGGCATGACATTAAATTGCCATAGTCCATTCCCTACACTGAACGCTGTTTTCTCCCGATCTTCATCCGCAACTTCAACCTGCCAGTAACCACTCTGCAGATCCAATGTTGAAAACAATTTTGAACCCGATAATGTATCCAGTGTATCATCAATCCTAGGCAATGGGTAGCTATCCTTCTTCGTAACTATGTTTAGTTTCCTGTAGTCAACACAAAATCTCAAGCTCCCATCTTTCTTGCCAACTAACACCACAGGTGAGCTCCAGGGACTGTCTGAAGGCTCAATTACACCAGCTTCTTTCATATCTCTCACTATTTTATCAGCTTCCTCTCTTTTAGCTAATGGTAATCGTCTTGGTGCCTGGCGTATCGGCTTTTCTGCTCCGGTGTCAATACGATGTTTTACCATATTGGTTCTGCCATTCCCTTCAGGTGTACTACAGAATACAGACTCGTGCCGCTCCAACAATTGACGTGCTGCTTTCTTCTGAAAGCCCTTCTGTCCATTTCTGCACAAATTGCTCTATTTCTGCCTTTTGTTGTTTTGTGTTGACCGAGCAATTGATGTTTTTCTGCTCGCACTTTATTATTTTAGCTACCTCTTCACATTGTCCTATGATTGATCCTTTTTCATTGTTTTCTGCGTATCTGACAGATTTAAAACTCTTACTGGTATTTTGTAATCAGCATCCGATCTAACTAAAGTTCTGATTGGGGTGGCAGCTTTTTCCTGTGATCCAATATTATTCGACGGACACAATTTGAATCTTCACCATTAAATTGGAGTGGCAACTCAACATTTCCGTACGTGAGTACTCCTTTGCCAGCATCAATAACGAATCCATTTGGCCTCATGAAGTCCATTCCCAGGATTACTTCATCCACAATGTCAGCTACAACCACTTCATGTTGAAAGTGAGTATTCCCGATTTCAAAGTTGACCACTTTCTTTCCTTTAATACTTGCACTTTCGCCAGTAGCTGTCTGCATTCGGTATCTTCCTGCTGGTTTTAGTTTCCCTTTCACAACATCAGTGCGGACAATTGTATTTGTTGCTCCCGTATCTAACGTGATGACACAACTTTTTCCATCAATATTAGCCCTAACAGTAAGGCTGTCACCTCCCCTTGTCAATCTCGAAACATGGATGAAGGTTATGGGGCAATCAGTTGTGGGAGCCAGCTTACGCCCCTTTAGGCTGACTCGTTGTAGTTTAACTGATGCGGTGCTGTTCCATCGTCTTCCCTAGCTTGCTGCACACGTTCTTCTGCTGGACGTCTCTGCATAGGCGATGCTGATCTTGCTCGTTTTCTTCTAACATCTCGACATTCTCTCGAAATATGGCCCAACTTGCCACATAACCAGCATCGTATTCTGTCACTTCGAATACTTTCTCGTGCTCTGGGCTTGTAATTGTTATCATCAGCCAACTCTACCCGGCGTATTTTAATTGATGGTTTAATAATTGCTTGTGCAGTTTCATTTGTTAAGGCATAAGCAATAGTTTCTGCGAATGTTGCTTTTGGCGACAACATTACTGCTTTTCGTGTTTCTGGATCACGAATACCATCAGTAAACGCCTCGATCTTCATTTTCTCCATAAAATATGGTGGAGTGTTCGAGTGTGCCAAATGTACAAGCCTCTTCACTGCCGAGGAATAGTCCTGTAAGCTTTCTCCGTTGCGTTGCAAGCGACCTTTTAACTCGATTCTGTATAACTCCTTTTTATGGTCGCTGCCATATTTACGTTCCAACGCATTCATCACCTCAGCATAACTTTTCCGGTCATTTTCTGGCACCGCCTGTAATGCTTCAGCTGCTTCACCCTTTAGCGCAACTATTAATGCAGCAAGACGATTTTCTGCGTTCCAAACATTCTGGTCTGCTGCTGTCTCAAACTGGAACTTAAAGATGCCGAAAGATGTGGTTCCGTCATACGATGGTGGTTTCAATTTAATATTAGCTACTTGCTGCACCACCTGGGAAGTAACTTTAGTCGTTTCAACATCCTGCAACCGCTTTTCGAAATCATCAACTTTGGAAAGTACCTTTTTGTTTTCGTCAAGCACTTTTTGTTCTAATTCTTGGATATCGTTTGAATCTTCTCGACTTTTCCATCGAATGCCGTTGACATTTGTAGAAGTTTCTCATCCATAATTTGTTTGACTTCGTCGCGACTCATAGCAATGTTTGTGTTTATTGCTTCTAACTGTTGATTGATGTTACTAATTTCTTCTTTATTTGCAGCCAATTGTTGATTGATGTTGCAGCTGATTTCTTCCTTGGTAGTAGCCATTTGTTGATTGATGTTGCAGCTGATTTCTTCCTTGGTAGTAGCCATTTGTTGATTGATGTTGCAGCTGATTTCTTCCTTAGTAGTAGCCATTTGTTGATTCATATTGGCATTTACGGCATCTAGTTGCTGATTCATTTCCTGTTTATTGGCAACCATATTAGCATTCATCTGATGCATGTTCAAATTCATTTGTTGCATCATAGCCATTAACTGCGCAAAATCGCAGTTTCCAGATGGTAATGTTGTTGTTGTTTCTGCAACAAAACTTTTCTCCTCATCAGCTGCCACTAGATCATTATTTGTACTAATCACTCCAAACTGGTAACTTTCCACGTCCATTCCATTGGCTTCCATACCTTGTCGAAGCCGTAGCATTAATTCAGTTTTGTTTCCACTTGTTGACAATCCACGTTGTTCTAGTTCTTTCTTTAACTCAAGAACCTTCAAATCACTTAATAAAACCATTATTAACAGCCAACTAATCCGCCGATGTCACCAATGTTACGTTTTTCCAACCTTACTTCGAATTGGCCTTACTCTCAATTCGATAAACGGAGTTCCCAATCTCTTCCTGAGTTCGATCACTGATTAGTAAGCACAAACACCAGGTTTTAATAAGTATTCAACACTTTAATTGTTTCAGAACAACAGGAAAACAATACAGCAAACAATATTCTTAACTAGAATATTCTTTCAACAGCTTCAGAAACTCCAACGGTTTATTGTAGAAATTTCCAGTAATAACAGCGTTAAAATAATACACAAAATATTTCTATTCAATAACACTTATAACTTTATTACACTTATAACTTTACACAAAATCTAATTTAAAGATCACTTTTATAATTTTAAGTTCACAATCGCAGGTTTAAAATAACACTAATTCAAAACTACAAGAATCAATTTCCTTATATACATTCTGCTTAATCTCTAGAAATTTCTAGGTCACTTTTTAGAAACCTTGAGAAAATATTAGAATATTCGATTATTTTACGTTACGTTGATTTGATTCATAAAATCATAAAACAAATAGACCTTAATTCTAAGAATATGTACAACAACATGTTCATTTCATTAATCTGATGTAGTATTTTGTTGATTTGATTTTCCTAGAAGTGACCGTAATCGTCTAGATTTTTCTGTAATCGTCTAGATTTTTCTGCAATCGTAACAATATTAATTCAGAAAACTTTGCTATTTTGCGTAAATTCTTCTTCGTAACTAGGCTTACCACCTTTGAATTTTTCCAAAAGCGTATACATATATATTTTGAAATAAAATAATTAAAAGAATTTTTTTTTCTCATATATTTTATTCATTTTATAAGTTAATTGGAAAAAACGATAATAATATAAACAAAATAAATATATTAAAAAAATGTCTTACTTTAATTGACTAAATAACATATAATAACATAGGGATGGGTTTTTTGTGAACAACTAATTAAGCTTAAGTACATATTGGAAATCACTTGAATTTTGCAATTCGAAATAACTTTTCATTTTCTCTAAAACTCCTTCAGAAAAATTTTTTTGTGTTTCGTGTCAGGATTCGAACTCACATTCATCAGAGACACATGTTCAAATCCCGTGTGTCTTACACAACTTAGCCACAGCGGGCGATGACGAACCATATTTTAATTTTGATGTTCAGGTAATTTCTAAATTGAAACTTAATCATTTTTCATATTTACTTAAGTTGAATTTTTGATCTATGATTACATATTGGAAATTGCATTTCTTTGGGATTTTTTGTATTAAATTTTTAGATATTACTATGTATGAATTCATACGATGAGAGAATATTTCGTCAACATCTAAGTCAACATTCTAATCAACATCCCAAGTCACGAGTGTAAAGTCATTATTGATTGTTGTCAATCAATGCGAAACTTAATATCTGACGTAAAGTCAATTTATTGCTATATTTTTGGTTAGGAAATATAGACAATTTTAGGGGAATTTTTTAATTTGGATGGGTTTTTTGTGAACAATTAAGCTTAAGTACATATTGGAAATCACTTGAATTTTGCAATTCGAAATAACTTTTTATTTGCTCTAAAATTTCTTCAGAATAAATTTTTTGTGTTTCGTGTCAGGATTCGAACTCACATTCATCAGAGACACATGTTCCTATTTCCTAACCAAAAATATAGCAATAAATTGACTTTACATCAGATACTAAGTTTCGCATTGATTGACAACAATCAATAATGACTTTACACTCGTGACTTGGGATGTTGATAAGAATGTTGATTTAGATGTTGACGAAATATTATCTCATCCTATGAATTCATACATCGTAATATCTAGAAATTATAAACAATATAAATAACATAGTTAAAATTTTTATAAATGGTAACCAAATAGTATAGGAATGGAACAAATATTTAATGTAAAGCTTTAATTTTATATTTTTTGTTCGATTTTGCTGCTTCGATCAATTTTTTGTTAGATCTATCTTATTTCTTAATAAAACTTGCAAATTCAATGCAACTCAGTGGCTGATTTCTAAATAGGCTAGCTAGGCTGTAGCCTACGGCGGCAAATTTTCGTGGGCGGTAAATTTTTGTGCGGAAAATTTTAAAAATATAAAAATTTTTCTAAATAGAAATCGTTTCGCGGCGGCGAGAGCAGCTCGCTACTATAAACAGAGTATCCTGATTAAATCAATCAAAATCGCAAAATTTCTTATCTCTATACTCGAAACATAGCGGCGGCGTGCTCCACAGTTTTTATTGCATTTTATTTGATTTTAATAAACGTATTATTTTCGTATTTTGTATTATATTAATTATTTTTGCCAGATTTGCACGTTTTTAATTAAAAGCGTAATTTTAAAGTACTTGTAAATAACGTGACTTTGAAATTTCAAAAAAATTCGCCTGTGACGCGCTTTTTTGGTCGCTGCGTTCGTATTTGATAATTTTTTAAATATATTAGGCGGTAATATAAATTAGCCTATAAGCGGCAAATTTGTAAATCCGCCACTGGACTGCAACTCATCTGTAATTGAAATGCATAAATAATTCTGATTTCACCATATCGGTATGAAGCCTTTTGATTTGTTAGTCCATATAATTCCCATCACGCTAAAAATGCATTCAACAAAACAATTAAAATTATTAATTGGCACTGCAAAAACAAATTTGCAAATTTAAAGTAATTCAGGTGCGTTTGTGTTGATTTTAAAATATTCAGTCCACTTTTCTCTGCAATTCATTCCACTTAATAAGGGAAAAACTTCATTTAGGATACGTATTTCTGAAAACAACTGAATTTAACTATTTATAACCAAAAAAGCGTATATTTTTGAATATTTTCAAAACACGTACGTATAGCGTATTCACAAATATTTTTGATAAAAAAACGTATTATACGTTCCAAAAACGTATAGGTGGCAAGCCTATTCGTAACACATAATTTTTATTTTAAAAAAAACCATATTTAGGCTGCAACAAGCTGACCTTTTACAAATGTACTAGTTAGTCGTTATTGATTAAAGCTGGATTCACTCAGAAACTTCTCACAATCATTCCAAATATTTCAACAATTATACAGAACTGATTATTATTATTATCGTATAAATTTGAACAAAATTTAACAATATACATTAAACTTCATCATTTAAGTTTTGAATCCATTGTAAGGCACCTATTTTAATTTCATGTAAGCCAATTAAACCTCTTTTGAATTTATGAATACTACAATCATTAACTAAATGATTCAAGCCGCGTTTTCAGTTGCAGCAGTGTATGCGTTCCTTCGTTCAGGTTCTTTCATTAAACGATTTTTTCTCTTCGATTTTTTAGTTGATGAAAAATTTGCAGAATGTTTTGTCGCCATCTACAATTATTGTCATAGAATTCTGAATTCAGAATGAACATTTACAATAAATATTCAAAAAATTTTATGAAGTGTTTTTCTTTGTTAAGTGTTACTGTTTTTGCAATAAAATATTTGCAATAATATATGCAATAATATATGACTTCAATCGATTCTATAGTATATAAATGGTAGTTTGGTTGAATTTTCACATAGATTTTGTAGAAATATTATTATAATATTATTCTACAAAATTTGTAAATAAATGTTAATAATAAATACGTGAATAAATATTAATGTATTAACTTCTATCTCACAAAATAAATAATATAATATTAATACATATTTCATAATTTTTAGTTTCATATCTTAACGTTGTTGATGTCAACAAATAAATAATTTTTTATGTTTTGATATTTTCTCTTTTTAAATTACGATATTTTTGTCTCATTCTTTTTTTTTTTCAGAGAAAAAGTTAAAGTTAAACCAAATCTGATGAAAAAACTGCATAATGAATGAAAGAACGCACACACTGCTGTAACTGAAAAAGCGGCTTCATGGTTTGGTTTTCTCCACATTCACAAAATGGATCCTCTGATATATTCCATTTAGTTAATAAATATTTACATCTTCCGAAACCACAACGAAAACGGTTTAAACGTAACCAACCTTTTCTTTTAAAGTCAAAGCCATAACATTTAACAGTTACATCCTTAACTAGTTTATAGTTGTGAACCTTAGCATGGTTCCATTGATTTTGTCACTCTACATTTAAATCATAACTTCCATTTTTCAAGTAAAGGCCGGGATGGTTGGTTTTCGCGATAATAATCTTTTATGAGGTAAAAATTGTATAAAAAAAGATTTCGTGAATGACAAAAGAAAAAAGGACGATGGGCTCGATTATTGTACCAGATGCGTGTCAAAAAACATTTTGCTTTAGAAACATTTGACACATAAAACTTTTATGTGTCCCATCGTCCTTTTTTCTCTTGTGATTCACGAAATCTTTTTTTAGAAACTTGGAAAACTGTACTACTACTACTCTACTTTTGGCAGTTGTGACGTGTGACGGCCGAACGCAGGGAGATGGACATTTCTTTTCTTAGAATCGTTATATTATAACCTAAAATTTCATATCTTGATGTCAAAAAAGTGGGGGTAAGATTTAGTAATTTAGCTCGAGATTGTACTCTTACTCGTACTGTACTAATACTTGAGACTTTCAGACCGCAGTAGTTAATTGAAATGTTATCAGCATAAAAGTTTCAACATAATCATAACATATTGTTAAAAAACTAGGTCAATGTCAACAGTATTGAGAATTTTTGTTGAAAAATGAAATCCAACTAAAAGTTTAATCGTTTATTTTGACTACAAGTTAACTCAAGTAGTCTTGATTATCATTTGTAGATTACAAAATCGTTCTTATGTTGTACAAAACACTTGATGTAGCAATCATAATTTTGGTATGCATCAGATAAGTTTATATTAACTTACACATCTTGATTTTTTTTTAAAAAAAACAAGGCCAAACGGATCTAAATTAGATTTGAAGTTAGTAAATAATATTATGGGAAAGATTTTAAAATGCAAATTTAATATGTATGCAATCTTTGTACCGTACGGTACAGAGTAACATCATTGAAATACTTTTTCGGTGTGGCATAATTTTTAGATCGCCCTTCTTCAGATATGATATCATTTGCGAAATGTTTCACATTATACGTTTTTTATTCTCTTGTGGACAATAATCGATGTTTGGCTCAAAGGGATCGAGGCAGCTGTCTCGTATGTGGATGTATCTCGAACGTAGTTGGCTTCTATTATTTCTATTTCGCGAGGGTTTAAAGATTTTTAAACCTTTACAGATACTTAATATAATTATTTTATGTAATTGACCGCATGCAAATTTTATCAATTTTATATCTCAGGTAGAAGTTTTGTCTGTCGGTTGTCAGCTTGGAAAAGTTAATATCTTGTTTTCTATAATAATACTGCCTCAAGACTGACCATACTTTTACAATTACCATCAAAGAAGTTACAAATTTTTTTTGTAAATGAAAGCACACTACCGAAAAGAGGATCTTTTTATACGATATTTAGTTTTCCGTATCTTACTTCTTGTATACAGATTTTCACTTTTCAAATTAATTTCTTATTTGTTTCGAAGCCCTCTTGTCAAATCTTGCCAGAAGCATAGTTAGACTATAGTTAGAAAAGCGATACTCTGTATTACTACCAGTGATACAGAGTATATACTCCGTATATACTATTTTGGTGAACTGCAAATAGTTTGAGCATAGTTTGTACAACGTAGCCCGTTTTATCCAAATACTATGAGTATTTTAACAATACCACAGAGTATACATAATACTCTATGCCTACATACTACATTAAATTCGTATTCATTTGCTATAGCAAGGGAATTTCCTATAGGAATGAAAGATATTTCTAAATTTCCAACTCATTGATAAATTGTTAACATTATCTTTACGGCCAACAAAAACCTCAATGTTAAGCAAACACTTTATCAATTATATTTAATTAATCTTTACTTTGATCGATTTTAACGCATATAAATTGACTAAAAATTTTAACATTAATATCAGTCACCACTTAAACGTATACCAAATATTTGATACACATATTAATAATGAATTATATTAGAAGTTTATTAATAAAAGTTTTGATATTAATTTCATGGCAGAGTATCTTAGGTGTCAAAATACCAACTAACAGATTTTTTCTTCGTCCCTCGACTCCTTTTGGTGGTCGAATCGTTGGCGGTGAATTTGTTGATATCAAAAATTTTCCATTTCAAGTTTCTATTCAATACAATTCCAAACATCATTGTGGTGGGGCAATTATTGGAAAACGATATGTATTAACAGCAGCACATTGTGGAGTGTAAGTTAAATTTAACAAAAGAAAAGTATTTACTTTGATCCTAAATTTTCTTTCAAGCATCATAAATTTTGCAATTTCTTTCGATATAATCAATAAAATAATAAATTTAAATTTATATATATGAATAATTTTTTTTCTAATGAATCAGCATATTTTTGATGTTATAGACATGTAAATCCAGAACAATTATCTGTTCGTGTTGGATCTCAAACTCATTTAAGTGGTGGAACTGTTGTGAGTGTTAAAGAAATAATAAATCATCCAAATTACGACGACAATACAATTGATTATGATTATTCATTGTTGAAATTGGGTGAGGAGCTTGTTTTCGATGAAAACATAAGACCGATTGAGCTTCATAAGAAAAATGAAAAATTAGTAGATGGAACAAATGTTACAATATCTGGATGGGGTGATACAATGGTGAACACTAAGCTAAAAAACATAAATACATTTTTTATTTTTTTGATTATGTTTCTTTAGAACATTTTTGAATCATCGCTGGGGTTAAGAGCTGCAAATGTACCAATTATTAGTCAAATGGACTGTGCAAAATCTTATGACGAGTTCGCAGTTATCACCGAACGAATGATTTGTGCTGGTTTTACTATAGGAGGGCGCGATTCATGTCAAGGTGATTCTGGTGGCCCAATGACTTCGGATGGAGTTCTTGTGGGGATTGTATCATGGGGTCGAGGTTGTGCTCTTCCAAATTATCCAGGTGTTTATTCACGTGTTTCTTTTATACGTGACTGGATATTTAATGTTACCAGTATATAAAACTTTATATTTCTAACTTTTAAGAAAAAGTCATGTAATATTTATTTATTCAATAAATTATTTCAATTAAAATTCTAAATAATTTTTGTGTTAATTAACTTGCTTTTGAATGAATGAATATAATAAAAATTTTTTTTGGGAATATTTAAAAGATTGAGTAACTTAAAATTAAATAAAAATTCTGTTTCAAATGCACTCCACTTGACTGAGTTAAACATATTTTTGTACTTCTCACTCCCAGTGTTACAAAAAATAGAACAATGAGTGTTAGGACCATGGCTATAAATTTCTCTCAAAACTTACTCAAATACCAAGCGGTCCTGAAAGTAAACATGGAATTTTTTCAGGTTATAGGAAAAACTGTGTGAAGCTGAATTTTTCAATAAATCTATAATCCTGACATAACATTCTTTCATATTGTTACGTTTTGTTTTTCTCAACCTTACTTCGAGTTGGCCTTCCTCTCAATCCGATAAACTCAATTCCCAAATCTCTTCCGAGTTCGATCACTGACTAGTAAGCACAAACACCAGTAGCCCTATTCCGGTACACCGTGAAATAGGAATTGAGAAATAAATTATAGCAATTTTTTCATAACTAGTATTCCGTGTCGCGGGAAATAACAAATTCGTATTAGAAAATATTTCTTTATTTCATTTATTGCACTTTTTTCTCAATTCCCAATTCCCAGGAAAATGCCAGAATAGACGTACTGGTTTTATTAAGTATTCAACTCCTTTAATTGACATATTTTAAATAAGCTTTTATCTATTTTAAAAAATTAAATAAATAAAAAGGTATTTCAATTGTTCCACAACAACAGGAAAACAATACAGTGAACGATATTCCTAACTCGAATATTCTTTCAACAGCTTCAGAAACTCCAACGGTTTATTGTAAAAATTTCCAGCTCACCACGTTCAAAATAATACACAAAATATTTCTTCTCATTAACACTTAAAACTTTATTCACAAAACTAATTTAAAATCACTTTTATAATTTTAATTTCACCGTCGTAGGTTTAAAATAAAACTAACTCCTATTCTACAAGAGGCAATTGCTTATATACTATTTTGCTTAATTTCTAGATAATTTGAGGTCACTTTTTAGAAACCTTGAGAAAATAGTAGAATATTCGATTACTTTACGTTATGATTTGAGTCATAAAATCGTTCAATTTTATTTATTGTTGACCCAAGTTCCACGAAATACAACAACAACGCTATTTATTTCATTAAATTGTTGTTATGTTTTGTTGAGATTTGATTTTTCTGGAAGTGACTGTAATCGTCTGGATTTTTCTGAAATCGTAACAATATGATACCTTAGTTATCATCGAAAAATAAACCTAACAGAACATTTTGCACTGCTATAGAACATTTGTAAGTTCTCTTCTTGGTACCAGTACCGTTTTTATGCTACGGCTCTTGCCCTCTTAAATTATGATTCAGCAAAGATGCAACTAAAAGGTTTTCTGCTGGGTGGGACTCATAAGAAGTTGAGACAAAAGAGATTTTGCTCATAAAATGTGCCTTTTTAATACAAAAACTAAAAATCTGAAAAGCTTTCAATTTTGTCTAAGTAAGCCACCTGAAGGTGTCTTGTGTTGTGATCAATCAAATCTTTAGTATTTCTACAATGGTTTTTTTTAATCAGTTTTCCTCTAGCAGATAGCAGCTCAAAACAGTATACATTATAAATATGCCTAAATAAAGTGTTTATTATAATAGTAGTTTATTGAGTAAGTGTTTGTTGATATATTTTAATCTCGAGCGAAAGTTTACATAAAAAAGCAAAAGGTTTATTTGCAAATTTGGGAGAGAACGAATATTCATTAATCATAAAACCAATATTACATTTTAAGGCAATCAAGGCAATCTTATGATAATATGAAAATTTAATTAAGAAGTAATTCGTTAGCAGTTCTTACAAGGAAAGTTACAGAGGAAATAATGCAGTCAACTTCCGAATAATAATTGCAAATTTGTTAAGAATAATTTAATTAATAGAAATAATACATTTCTGTATTAATTTAATATTAAAGAATAATTTAATTAATAGAAATAATACAGAAATAACTCATAAAGGATTACTTTAATAGAATTAATAATGATAAAATGAATGATGGGAATATTAGAAATCACACCAAACTAAATATACTAGGAATGATAGGAATAATAGACATAATTGGAATACTAAGAAAACTAATAATTATAGGATTAAACGAAATAATAAGAACAATAAGAATAAAAAGAATAAAAGGAATAAAAAGAAAGATAGAAATATTAGGAATAATAAGAATAATCGGAATAATATTAACACTAGAAATAATTTATACTCCTAGGTAGTATATACCTAATATATAATACCTAATATCCCAGCTAACACAATAGGTGGATTTCAGCTTAAATATAGGTTGATATTATCTGCACAAAATTTTAGTGAACATTCTCATTTAACCTAAATTTATGTATAATAAAAGGTTAAATTTAACCTAAGTGTCGTACTTTTTCCATAAAAATATTGGTTAAGTTTTCATGTAAGTTTTATGTAATATGCTGGCTAATATGTGATTAAGTTTAACTATAATTTAACCAAATTTTAAGTTAAATAAGTGCAAATGTTATGTTATATTTTAGCTTATTATTAGTTAAATTTAACTTGTTTGTTGCACAAACAAACCACAAAATGTATGCTCCGAAATGCCGAAATGTATGCCCCTCATGATCACATAAGCTTACTTTATAGTATACTACAAACTATTATTATATTTTCAATAATTAATGTTTTTTATCGAATAACGAAAAGAAAATTGAAAATTAAAGTATTCGGTTTATAAAAAAATAAATATTCAATTGTATTTTTAAGGGGTGTTCTCATTATTTTTTCCTGTTTTTGTTTATGTATAAAAATGATCGAACCTTTCTTTATACATGAACATTTAAATCCATTCAAAAATACGCTCCAAAGTATGTATAAAAATGTTTATTTGAAGTCGGCTTAGAAATTGTCATAAAAACCTATTTTGTCCTTAAATGCATTAGTTTGGGAGATAGATAATATCGTATCCATAATTCCTAGCCATAAAATTATTTACCTGTTATTTAAGTTGAATTTTGTCAGGTGTTTCATGAAATTACTTAAATTTAACCTAAATTTTTTCACGTATTTCATTTAATACATGTAAATTATCTAGCTATTAAGTGGACAATTGATAATATAATTATTATCTAGAATACATTTAATAGCTACAATATCTGACTTTGGCAGAGTAAATTCATGTATATTTCATGTAACAGCTGAATACAAAACTAAGCAAGTGCAAATTATATGTAATTTTACTGTACCAAAGTCAGATATTGTAGTTATTACATGTTTTTTTCATGAGAATTACATGTAATTGAACCATCATTTTTTTTTTAACCTTACTTTATTATCGGGCTGTCATTCTACCATAAAAAAGCTTAAAAATAATATTATAAGAAACAACCTTTTTAAAAAATGAATGAAAAAGCCTTATTCTTAACCTTATTCTTGTTTACTGAGTTTTATTATTTTTTACTATATAGATATACGCATTTCGAAAGCTAAATTTTAAAGTAAGATACATTCCATATTTCCATTATATACCGGTGGTTTAATAAAAACCCATTTTTAAAATTAATAATCTAACTACAGGAAATCATAAAATATAAACCAAAATGAATGAATCTAATAAAACAATATCCTTCAGTCATAAATATAGGTCTTTTAATTATTAGGTTAAATAAATTAGATTTTATGTTTCCTTCTTTATTGTTCATCAGGTTCAACAGTTCATTGTTCATCCAATGGTAGATTTTCAATGCCACCCTTGTTCAACAATTTCAGTGGTTGTGACAACGCTGTTAATGAAATCTTGTTTTGCAAAGCCTCAGTTCGTTCAACAGATCTATTTTAGTTTGAGCGTTATGCTCATATTCCAGGTGTTCGCGCATCAATTCCTCAGCAATATCTGCTTCTGATAATAAAAATTCAGCATTTTTACCAACTTGGGATGTACAATCATCTGGCATATCATCGTCACACTCTACATTTTCATCACAAGTAACACTAACGGGGATGGTATTTTCGATCATAGCATTTTCTGCTGGCAAATTATTTTTAAAAATGGCATTCAGTTGTTGTGGCGGTGGCCGATCCATTTCTTCATCCGTTGACACATTCGATGCATCAAATCTTGCTTCGAATTCGGCCGCTCTCTTTCGCTGCATTATGTACTACATCGACCGTTTTTCAGAGGCATTTTTTACTATTTAAAACAACGTTAGTGAGAGAAATATATAATAAAGACTGTATCCGAGCGATTTGATCAATATACTGCGCACTAATAATTTTTTTTTTTTTTTTTTTTTTTTTCATTTATTTCATAAATTTGTTTAGTTACAAAAGAAAAAAAATCTTGAGAGTACCAATTTTGTTTGTTTTTTGTACTGGAGCATTAAATTTTATGATTATGTATATTAAAAATATTTCAAAGGAAAACTTTGCTAATCTTTTCGAATATTTTCATTATTTCTACTGTTCCTATTGTGTTCTAGTAATTCTAATTCTAATTCTATGGTACTATTATACATATTACTATATTAACAATATTAATAATATTATTCATGGGTTATGTTTTTGTTGGTATAGGTTAAAGAAATATTGATGACTGTCGTGTTTTAATTGTGCAATGCTGAGTGTATTTTGTATTGTTAGTGGTAATCCGTTGAACAAGTCTACTCCCTTGTAAAGCAACGTATTTAGTCCGGTGTTTGTTTTTATCTGTGGTAGGTTTAATGCATGTGTTTGTCTGGTGGCGTGTGTGTGTATATTATATCTATAAGATAGCTCAAAATTGTGTTTAATTAGATTGTTTTTAATTTTAAAAATCAATAAGGTTATTTGTACATTATTTATTACATCCAGAGGAAGTGTTTTTTCATGCATTATATATAAAAGTCTTGTAGAGAAAAGTCTGGAGTGGCCATAAATCGTTTTAACAGCTTTATTTTGAAGAATTTTAAGCTCATTTAACCTTGTTGTAGTCGCATTGCTCCATATTGGATTATTGTAGAGTAAGTGTGTCAATATGTGGGAGTTATAAATATTCCAGAGTGCGTTAATACGGTTTAAGGCGTCGCATTGCAAATATCATAGGTCTAATTTTGTTTTTGATTTTGTGGATGTGATCGGACCAATTTAACTTATCGTCAATAACAAGCCCGAGATATTTAGTTGACAATACTCGATTGATTGTGTCGTTATTTATCGTGATGATTGGTAAGATATCTATGTTTATCACTTTATTTTTATTGAATAACATGTAACTGCTTTTGTTTGTGTTTATGTGTAAATTAATACTTCGCAAAAAGCTTTCTATTACTTTGATATCGTCTTGCATATGTAGAAAAACGACTTTAATTTCTTTTGAGCTGTAGGATATAACGGCATCATCAGCATACATATGTAATTTTCCCTTAAGTTGGAGTTCAAAGATTTAATAATAAATGTCATCGGAAAACGAGATTTGCTATAAACCTTTATGGATACTTATAAACACATATACTTATTATATGTATTATATGAAAAAGACAGCAAAAATTTAGTTAATATTCGTTCACTAAACCAAATTAAATGCAATATTACATGTAAAACTCGACCTATTTAACTTAACAACTATCTGAGAATTTTTTTTAAGTTTCAATGTTCCGCAGCTATGTTAATTTTAGGCTATTTAACTTATTTCAAGAAATAACTGTTGCAATGTCAGCTAAATTACCGCTAGCTAAACAACAGGTAATAAGTTAAATACATGTATTAGATACACTTTTATAACTTAAATTTTCACTTAATACATGAAATACATTTACTATCTGTATTACATGATTTTTTTTACTTAAATTTGTATACTTAATATGCTAAATTTACCTATTAACTTATTTTTTTACACCAAAAACATATTAACTATAATTTTCGACTAAAAATACATGTACACTAATTAGCTGAAACAGTCATCTATTACCTTTTTCCACATGTTTAACCAAACTTTTACTTAAATTTAACCAAATCCCAAAATGGTTCATCTAAATTTCACTAAGTGTGCTGGCTGGGATATAGAGCTAGGAATTATAATAGGAAATATAGGAATAATTGGAATAATAGAAATAATAGAAATAATAGGAATAATTGGAACAATATGAATAAAAGGAATAAAAGGAATAATAGGAATAACAGAAATAATAGGTATAATGGAAGTAATAGGATAATACAAATAATCGGTATAATAGGAATAATATTAATACTATGAATAATATAAATAATAAAAATAATAGAATAAAAGGAATACTAGAAATAAAAGTAGTACAAGGAGTAACTGATATTAATACTATGAATAATATAACTATGAATAATATAAATAATGAGAAAAATATTAATAATAGGAATAATAGGCATAATAGGAATAATAGGAATAATAGGAATAATAGGAACAATAGGAATAATAAGAATAATAGGAAAAGAAAGATATTTTTGGAATAATCAACACTAACATATGTTATCATAATGAATAATGAGTAAATAAGTATTAAATCAGTAATAGTAACAAAAATTTGAGTAATCTATTAGGAAATCTATCATACACTTAAAAACTATAGTAATAATAATATTAAAATCCTACAGCTGCATCCAATACTATAACTTAACGTTAGATTCTACGCAAACTATGCTTAATGCCCAAAATACATGTGCAGAAAGTCTGCACACAGTGCTGCATGCATATCTGCATCTAAAATAGATGTGCAGAATTTTTATATATTTGACGTGCAGAATTTTCGTAACAATGACAGTTCGTGTTCTTACGTATTATGAAATAGTTATAAGTGAAAGTTGTCGCAATTTAAAGAAAACTGTCTTTTTAATTAAAAGATAGAAGAAAATAATTGAATCGTTGCCTGTAAAAACGTTTATGTCTAAATTAAAATTTAAGTTCAAATTACATATACCACTGTTCCCGATAATCCTTTCCCAAAAATTTATTTATTAACAATATTTGTTTTAATTATTTTATAATTTGGATTATTTCAATATCTTTATAAACAAATAATCATTACAAAAATAATTTCATTTTCAAAAAAATATCATTTATTTTTATTTGAGTTATAAAAAAAATAATTCATTTTCAAACAAAATGTCAAAATCATCCATTTTTATCTGAGTTTTCAAGTAGTTTTTGTTTTTTATTGTGGTAGCACTGCCTCTGTCCAGCGAAATTAGAATTAGAGATATCTTGCAGAATTTGCCTGCATGCAGAATTCACATGTAATTGCTCTCATATAACAACACATGTTCTAATTTCGCTGCATGGTTATTCCTAAAACACATTTTTTACGGTACGCTTTTACATATAGTAACGGCTACATCATGTTGTAAACGTATTTGCAATTATGATAAAATTGACGATTTTCTTTAGAAAACAAGCTCAGTTGGCTTATATTGGCCATCAAATATTGCTTTAACCGTTTGGAGAATTATTTTTCTTTAACAAATAAAGTCTACGCTATCCAAGAATCAGCTTTCTAAATTTGACTCTTAGTGATGACCAATAAAAATAGTTTATAGTAATCAGTAAAACTAACAACAACAAACGACATAAATTAAGCTCAATAGTAAATCGTCCAATTTCCTCATGCTCTACCACCACTCAGTTATTTGAATTCAACGAGGTATTGCACAGACAAAATCACATACTGAAATTGCAATTACGTTCAATATATATATTACTTGTGAAACGGTGCTTAATTTAAGTGGTGAAGTCACATTTTATAAAAAGGGACGATGTCGATATCTCAAACTGAGCTGATAAACAAAATGTTTCTGGTGCGTTCATTATAAATATTTTTGTATTTGTTTCATACCCAACAATTTTCGTTTTGGAAGAAATTGTATGAATTTCGTGGCTTTTCAACCTTGGTCGAAGAAGAAACTTGTTAAAAAATGAAAGTGCAGACAAGTTCTCTAAACAAACTATTTTATACCGTGTCAAGCTTTTTGGGTCTAAGTATTGACTCCTACTGTAACCGCGGTTGTTATTTGTTCTCCAAAACAGTGGCAAACAACCAAATACGTCACTAGTTTAGGTTACAGTGTGTTGAATGTTGGATGGTGGATGTTGGATCTAGACTATTAGCTGTTGAATGTGGAATATAGGGTTTTGGATGATGGATATTGGATCTTGCGTGTCGGATGTTGAATGTAGTATCTAAAAAAATTAAAACTAATTTCATGTCGTTACCTTACCATAATTTTAATTAGACCCAGATTACTATTAATCAACAAACAACAAATCAAACTAACCATCTACTTAAAAAATCTATTTACTTCCACAAATTTCATTTTATCTCTACAGAACTAAATTAAACATCTTTTACACATAAAACATTTTAAAAAAACCAAAAACATGATTATTTATTTTGTTCTACAACACACCAACTGTTAAACCATTAATATTTATAGAAATTTTCTTGGTGAAAATTTTTGTGGTAAGGTTTTCATGGTTATGTATTTTGCTGTAATATAATTTGTTTTAGATGGTTATGTTATTAAAAAGTTATAAAACGATTTTTGTATTATTAAGTTATACATTTAAATCAGTACTTTTGTGGTATTTTACATAAAAGTAATCTTTAGAAAATTTATATTTCATTGATTTGAATTTTCTAATAATATTTTTATGGTTATTTTGATTTTATGTTATTTGAACTAAATTTAACTTTAAAAGAAATTTCATACATTTTATATTCATAAAACGTTTTAAGGATATGCAATCAAAATAAAATTATTATACTTTTAGGTCGTCAGACCATTTTTATTGTAAGTGGTTTTCAATTTCCATTCATTTTTTGTATGATTACCAATTATCATACGAAAGAAAAACTTTTCAAAACATAACATATACAAAAAAATGTTTAAAATAACAAGAGTATTATAGAAGTATATGTATATAGTAGATTAGAGTACCCTTTTCACCATTAATTGAAACGCTTCAACTTTAATGCGTACATCACATTCGATATTATATCATAATTAGAAGAACCATCTCGGAAAAAGATTCACTGGAATATTTTCAGATTGTTGGCAATTTCAATTTCAACTAAAGGTATTTCATGAAGTAATCGAAATCAGACACACGTCCAAGCGGCACGTATATCCGCTAGAAATAGGTAGATTTCGGGACCAGACAGCTTTGTGTACAAATAGAATTGGATATGTCAGATTATTTTAAATAAAAAATTTAAGTAGCAACAGAATAATCATATATAATATCGCGAGTCGTCAAATAATAGTCGATTATTTTTCATAATCATTATTACGAATGTCATTTGAGGTCCTGAGTGCGCGTAGCGCTCTAGACTTGAACTAATTTTTTTTTAAATTCAACTTTTTTTTTCTACTACTTGAACTACTTTTTTTTAAATTTTGGAAAGATTTATGTTCTATTTAACGTGTGCAAAAGTTTTCAATTGTGAGATTGGCCATTTTCAGCTAGATCAATTACAATAAACTTTATTAAAGTTTTGAAACAGCAGATTTTGTTGTCATTTTGAAAAAATGATAGAAATATGTTCAAATATTCAATATTGATAAATTTTATTAAAATATTGTGATTAAAACGGAATTTATAATTTCCTAGATTATTCCACTTTTTTGGCACTAGCCACTTAACCTGTACCTGGATATGGCCAGTTTGCTAACTTGTCCAAGAGATTTTTTTGTCGCAACATATACAGAAAAATTTTTCGGTGCAGGTCAAGAAATGCGATCGTGAGAGTGTCGGTAAATTCCGTTATAGCTCATATCGCAATATATTATATATATATATATATATATATATATATATATATATATATATATATATATATATATATATATATATATATATATATATATATATATATACACCCAATTCTGTTTTTACACGGTCTTTTTTTAGACGGTTTTGAAATAACACGGTCTAGAAAAAAAATTTAAATTCGTTTTTACACGGTTTTATTCGAAATAGCACGGTTTAAATTTTGAAGAAAATATATATTTTTTTTTTCTATATACAAAGTTAGGCATGCTTAGTGTTAATTATAATAGGTTATAAATTAACGTCTCTTAATATCCGAAGATACCATATCCAACTAGGGATTAGGATTAAGTTTGAATAAATTAAGTTTCTTTAAGAAGTTTATGAACGTTATCTTTAAAATTTTGAGGATTAAAGCTATCAGGGAAAACCTTTGCTGGTGAGACATTCCATAGATGAGAGACTCTGCTGAAAAAATCACGCTGAAAAGGAACACTTCTACAAAATTTACTCTGGTGTTACGCGATAGGTTGCTAGTTCAGGTAAAATTTATTTTATCTCAGTGGAAGTTTGTTTATCCACAATGTATTAATAGAAAATTCTCATATCAGCAGCATTCCTTCTGTGTTGCAAGGAATCTAACTCATTAATAAGAGTTGAGTTGCTAATTAGTTTAACAGCTCTGCGCTGAACAAACTCAATTTATTTCAAACTACTAAAATCAGATACACCCCATTTGTGAGAACAATACTCCATGCAGAGAGTATAAATGATTAAAAGAAGCTGTTCGCTATTAAAAAGCTTACGAAGTCGTCCCCAAACCTCAATTTTTAAACAGCGTTCTTAGCTAGGCTAAAAATATGAGAATTTCATTTCATATTGTTTTCAACTTCTATTCCTAGAAGTATGTATGTACAATTGAACAATTTTCTTTGAAGATTTTTTAACGCTAATCTTAAAGTTTGGAGGAAGAAAATTATTTTATCTTATTATACTCTTATTGATACTCTGGTGTTACGTGTCAAGTTTGCAGGCTTAGGTAAAATCGATTTGATTTAGATAGAAGCCCGTTTATCCAATATGTAAAATACCGTCAAATCAGCGAGATACCAGGAATCAAGCTCATTAGTAAGATTTGAATTGCTGATCAATTTAACAGCCCTCTGTTGTATAAAATCAATCAAGACCTGTATGGTACACTCCATATGTAACAACAATAATCCATGCAGGGGCGATTACAAAACTTCTCCATTAAAAGAAGCATTTTGCTATTAAAACCCTAATCTAGAAATATTAGTTTTTGAACAGCTTTCTTAGTTAGGCTAAAAATATGAGAATTTCACTTAATATTATTTTTAATCTCAACTCGTAGAAGTCTAACGAATTCTTTCTCTTCAAGATCATTTTTCTTCAAAAATCAAACTTTAATGGAAATGGATTAGATGTTGATAACCTAGAAAAATAGCAAACTTGAGTTTTGCTCGCGTTGAACTTAACATTTTTAGCAATACCCGATTCCATTAATGTTTTTAAATCAATATTTAATGACTCAATCACATTTGACCTAGTGTCATTAAACGCTGAGTATATATTAGGTATTTCAGGAGAAGCATTAAGCGTGCATCATTAGCAAAACTATGGATTTAATGAATCGTTGAGTGCAACAAGTCAATATAGATAAGAGCAGGAGTTGGGAATAGAGTGGAACTTTGAATAAGGCCTGCATTAGTTGAAAAGATATCTAATGAAAAACCGTCGACATTGACTTGAAATTTACGCTCAGATATAAAGATCTAAACTCAGTAAATAATTTGCTCGTCTAAGTCATAGCATCTCAATTTGCAAATAAGATTGTTGAGCTATACTTTGTCAAATGTTATGACTATATCAATTAAACAGCACTGAAAGTCTCACTATGATTTTCAAGTGACTCGTTCCAGATATGTTTGACAAAGAAAGTAAATTTTTCGTCACTCTTTCTTTCGGTGAAAACCTCATTGTCTTTAAGTATTTTTGACCAATTAACTAAGAACCTCATATTTTTAAAATTAATGTTTTTTTTTCAAATATTTTAGCTACAATCGACCAGTTTGATATGGGTTTGTAATTTGTTGGATCCGTTTTCGTACCTTTTTTGGAACTGGCTGTACACTAGCCATTTCCCAAAAAAACTAATATTTTAAATTATATACGAAAAGCCTTACTAATATAAACAACCGATCTATATTGAACTATGTAGTCCGCCGTTGGAACAGCATGCTTGATCGAGGTGGTGAAACGTACGTTATCGCATTAGACATCTGAAAAGCATTTGATCGAATCTGGCATGCCAACTTCATGTAGACGTAAAGCATATTCAAAATTGTCTCACCGATCAAAACATTTCGATATCTATCGATAGTTTTTCTTCTGAGTCTAAATTAATTATATCTGGTGTTCTCAGTTTTATTCCCCACTCTTTTTAATTTATATCAACGACCTGTTGAAAATTATCAGTAACACGACAAATAGTTTTGCAGATGATATACAGTACATTGCACAGGTCATTCGTTCACCTATCTTCAAAGGTAAAATGAATGAAAAAGTAAATCTCGCTCGGAGAAACGTTGTTATAAATGTAAACGAGGTCCTTGAAGAAGAAAAGGACCGAGGACCGAGAAAAGGTCGCCGATTGGGGTAAAAAATTTAGTCAATTCTAATTCCACCAAAACACAGCTATTGATTGTTTTCAGATCATAGCCCGAGTTCCCAATGATACACCCATTAATATCTATGACGAACAAATAACCTCCTAAATAGATGTGAAAAATATTTCATTCCGTATAATTTACTCCACATTTATAAGTTCTACGTTCGTCCATGCATGGAATATTGTTGTCAAGTCTTGTGTGGTTCATCTATTTCGATAAAGGCTCTTTTAGATTATGTTCAAAAACATGCTTTACGAATTGTTGGCGACCGAAATTTAACATCAAATCTTGATTTCCTACAACATTGTCGCACTGTTGCTAATCTCTGATTTAGTTTTTGTTTTTTTATCAAACGAACTGTGCATACATGCACAAAACATTTAATTTGGTTTTTATATAGACTCTTAATAGTTTTTTGTACAAATCATTTTATTCTACCTATTTGTTACAGAAATAAAGGGTATGGAACCTATCCCCTTTTTTTCGATGTGCTGCATGTCTTTTTATGCACGGTTTTTTTTTACACGTCTTTTTCTGGAACGTATCTACCGTGTAAAAACAGAATTGGGTATATATATATATATATATATATATATATATATATATATATATATATATATATATATATATATATATATATATATATATATATATATATATATATATATATTTATATATATATATATATATATATATATATATATATATATATATATATATATATATATATATATATATATATATATATATATATATATATATATATATATATATATCTATATATATAAAATTCTCGTGTCACAGTGTTTGTAATTAAACTCCTCCGAAACGGCTTGACTGATTTCCATGAAATTTTATGTGTATATACGGTAGGTCTGAGAATCGGTCGTAAACTATTTTTTATACCCTTAAGTGATAAGGGGGGCCCTCCCCCCAAAATTTTTTTGTATTTTTCAGACAAAATTTTTTATTTTTATTTTTTTATGATTTGACATTAAAAAATACATATAATCCCTAATTTTCCCCCTTCTACCACCAACCCCCATTTTTTAATTGCGATATTAGTACTGAAATACTCTTCAATTACTCCTCCGAAACGGCCTGACTGATTTCCATGAAATTTTATGTGTATATACGGTAGGTCTGAGAGTCAGCTGTAAACTATTTTTTATACCCTTAAGTGATAAGGGGGGCCCTCCCCCCAAACATTTTTTGTATTTTTGAGACAAAATTTTTTATTTTTATTTTTTATGATTTGACATTAAAAAATACATATGATCCTTCATTTTCTCCCTTCTACCACCAACGCCCATTTTTTAATTGCGATATTAGTACTGAAATACTCTTCAATTACTCCTCCGAAACGGCCTGACTGATTTCCATGAAATTTTATGTGTATATTCGGTAGGTCTGAGAATCGGTTATAAACTATGTTTTATAGCCTTAAGTGATAAGGGGGGCCCTCCCCCCAAACACTTTTTGTATTTTTCAGACAAAATTTTTTATTTTTATTTTTTTATGATTTGACATTAAAAAATACATATAATCCCTAATTTTCCCTCTTCTACCACCAACCTCCATTTTTTAATTGCGATATTAGTACTGGAATACTCTTTAATTACTCCTTCGAAACGGCCTGACCGATTTCCATGAAATTTTATGTGTATATACGGTAGGTCTGTGAATCGGTCGTAAACTATTTTTTATACACATAAGTGATAAGGGGGGCCCTCCCCCCCAAAATGTTTTGTATTTTTCAGAAAAAATTTTTTTATTTTTATTTTTTTATGATTTGACTTTACAAAATACATATAATCCCTTATTTTCCCCCTGCTACCACCAACCTCCATTTTTTAATTGCGATATTAGTACTGGAATACTCTTCAATTCTCAGTAGTCAACAACTGATCAATCTATTAATCTATCTATCTATCTTCTATCTACATATCTATATATGATAAATAAAAATGCAAATGTTCGTTGGTTCAAAATAGGCAATCTAGGAATGTACTGGATCGATTCTCTTGAAATTTGGATACAATGTTGCATTCAGAAAGGTTATTATATAGTTTTTTTTAGCGATATGCGTTTCATATAGGAATGTAAGCTGTCGACAAGCGCCCCCCACCTGCATTAATCTCAATTCAATCTTTTTATGGTCGAGTTTCACTTAAAGACTTAATTTAATCGATTAGTTATGTATCGGTGATCTGATCACCCATATATAGTTTTGTCCAATTTATCAACCATATTTGCTGATTACCGGTTAATTGTATAACCACTCCAGTGTCCAGTGTTATTGTGTAACCAGTGTGTTTATTTTTGTTAATGACTTTAAATAACAACACTTTGACCTAAATGGAAGTAGTGCTAACCACTAGACCATTCAACACATGTATACATACATTTATATACATACGGTCATAAAAATGTTCTATTTCGTTTTTGCTCATTGCATGGAAATTGGCTCTATTGTATATTTTACCAAATACTTCCACACTGAATGGCATTTTGATAATTTTTTTGAAAACCAGATTTCAAAAAACGATTTTGTGCATTTGTTCAAAACAGCAGTTGACATGATGTATGTGATACATATATAAGTTTCAATAGGTCAGGTTGACAAAACGCCTGCTTGAGGACATATGAGAAGATTCAATGCTCGGACAATAAACGAAGTGACAATTAATAAAGTCGGCAATAAATTTCAACCGGGATATAATTTTTGTCAATAAAAGAGGGATTAATGATTCGAGGGGAAGATTTCCACATTTGGAAATGCCGTCAATTGTTTCACCAATACATGGTAGATATGTATGCAAAAACATTCGAAACAGAACGTTTAATATTCATTCGATTAAATCAAACCAAGCTTTTCTCTGAAGTACCAGTATATTTGCGAGAGCCAATTTAATATGACGGTTATTCACAACTAACGCACACACACAAAATCTACTCAAATGCACACGGCAAATATCCGATGCCAGCTTCGATAAAGATTTGTAGGAAGTTGTGACGAAAAATATGTAACATGAACTTTCCAGAACACTGAATCCACTGAATCCAAAGTACGCAAAGTGATATCATCAAGGATTCAGTCAGTTACACGAAATTCAGTTGCATGAAACGATGATCCTTTATATAAAAGAAGAGCCACAGCAGATGGCGGTAAGGTAACAACATATGGATATGCGAAACGGGAACATGGAAATAGTTCCATAAACATGGATGGTTGTTCCATATTAATCCTTTGCTACAAAGAACATACAGATCGCACATAAACTTGGAATACGGTATATACGTCAAATCAGACAAATACGTAAGTTAGAAAGTACTTTAATAAAGGCAACATTTCAGTTTTAGCGTGCTAGAATGAAGCAGCACTGGGATGTATGTATCATTCATCAATGACACGTGCAGCACTTCACCTCCAAACTAAGTTCGAGCTATGTTTGAAATCATGCTGACCGCTTACTGTTCTTCATCTACAAGAACGTTATGGGAAAAAATATAAATCGCACATGGTTGATGATATTTCCTGTCGTATATAGCAAAATGATTGAAGATCTGTGCGTAGTATTCGCGAACTTAGTTCTCAATCAATTATTAATGCTACCGTCGAATCGATCTGCTCCGTCGGTCAATGTGAAATTACGTCGTTAATATAAATACAATACTGATGATTAGGTTTAATATAAGTACAATACGGGTGATTAGCATTTCAATTCAACAGATCACAATTGTCAATTAAATTGATGTTTGCAATCACCATAAAAAAAGATCACGCTCAATCATAAAAAGTACGCGCTTTAGATGTAGAACGGATTGATTTTCGTATGGACAATTATATGTTGCGTAGATAGAATAGAGGCATGAAACTAGATAACCTCTATATCTTAACCAACAATGGAGCCACAACAAATAATGTATACCCTGCAGAAGCATCGAGAAATTGAACATTAGAAACCTGTAGGTTCTCTTTTCTTAGTGAGCACTCAGCACATTGAACATATGGGTACTGCGAACATTTGTAAATCTATTTATGTTCTGTATACTGTTATATATAGAGATGACACACCTCTACTAATTCAACAAGTTGCTTAAATTTTTTTTTGCTTACTTGAAAACTTATTTGATCGCTAATTTTTCATATATCCGAACTGATCAGTAAGAGTGCTGATTATTTTTCATCCATATTTTTAAAAAGATAAATTAAAAATTATGCGATCATTCTCATTACCACTTTTTGAAATCATTGCTACTACGTCAACAAAATGTCTGTGCACAAGCTTTATTTATAAGCGTAGCAAAGCACGCCGGGTCCTGCTAGTATATATATATATATATATATATATATATATATATATATATATATATATATATATATATATATATATAAATATATATATATATATATATATATATATATATATATATATATATATATATATATATATATATATATATATATATATATATACATATATATATATATATATATATATATATATATATATATATATATATATATATATATATATATATATATATATATATATATATATATATATATATATATATATATATATATATATATATATATATATATATATGTATATGCATATATATATATATATATATATATATATATATATATATATATATATATATATATATATATATATATATATATATATATATATATATATATATATATATATATATATATATATATATATATAGATAAATTTTTGTTTTTTGTTTTTCCAACTCCGCTTATCATTCATAGTCGTTTGGCACCAAAATTTTTCCGAAATTCCGAGATGAAGCACATTGCAATAGGTTGATTTTTATATGAAATCTACCTAAAATGTTTGCTGACACAGTACTTTTAAAAAACTATAAAACATGCAAACAAACATTCTTTTAAGAATTGATTTAAAGCATTCCCAATTAACCATAAAATTTTTGCCAACTATTACTATTTAACTTGCATCAAAATCAACATATATTCAAAGCCATACCAAAGATTAAAATAATATTTGTTGCTTTACCAAACGAGTAGATAAACTATAAAAAAACTCGACAAAAACTTTTATTATAGTAAAAATAACATAACCTAAAACTTTTATTTTTCATGTTTCTTTAACTCTTAAAACTTTTAAAATTTTAAATCTAAAATTGAAATGTCAAAACAAAACGACGATAAATAGACAAAACACATATAAAATTATAAAGGAAAAACCGTTTTCCCGCTTTTCCTCCGTTTACTTACGTTTATTATTTTTAGAAAGGCGCCATAAAGTCGAAACAACTTTTGTCTCCTCCTAAAACTTTAGCTCTATTTTTTAAAATACATATTATAGAAATAACATTTTGAATTTCTGTTTTGTTTACCTCAACTGCTACATCCTTTTTTGTGGACTATTTGTCATTCAACAAATAAATTTTATACATTTTGATGGGAACAAAAAGTAGTATAAAATAAATAAATAAAATTGGAGTTATTGTCTGTAAAATATATTGTCATGAGTCTCTACATCTCGTTTTTTTATCATAAAATATTAGAAGGGAGAGTCAAAATCCACACATACCATGATTATGCGTTGTTAAATTATATTTGGTTTTGGATTTGATTTTATATTTCTACATATAAAATTGAAAGGAAACTTTTATGCTTTTTTGGTTAGAAATTACACTAAAAATTGTTTAAAATTCAGTATTGATTGTTTATTATACCGATCAATTTGAATATCAGATACCTTTACTCCCAACAAATATTTGCCACTTGCCAATATTAATCATTAATTATTTTATCACGTTTCGTTTCCATATTAACAAAAAATTATCAGTTGTAATTTCCCAAGGGCGGTGATAATTCGAAATAATTTTTTGCCAAAAATTTCGATAGCAAGTATATTGATAATAGCACGAGGCCGCAGTGCGAGGGCTATTATCAATACCACTTGCTTGAGGAATTTTCCAAAAAATAATGAGAATTTATCAACGAACGAGGGGAATTCGAAAATTTTTTGCCATTTTTCATTTCTTTATATATTTTTTATGAATTATACGTTGGCCCACTGCGATTTCAGTTAATTATTTCAAAAATGATTTGATAATTATTAATATCCCAGTAGGCCAGACCTCTAACTATTTGTTATTAGTATAATTCAAATGTTGTTGGTGAAATTAAATGATGTCAATACATTTTAGAGAATTTCATTGGGTTAAATTAAAATAAGACTAAAGCAAACTGAATAAATGTTCACATAAATTTATTCAAGTTGTTTTACTACATATAATAATAAATTCTTATTACTTCGTTCTGAAAGACCAGACCTAAGCATTACATTCGTGAGCTAAAAGTGACCTACTGATTCTAAAAAAGCAAAAAAAAATGTATGTCTGTCTGCCGGCCGGCCGTCCTTACGACCGCCACAACCGACGAAATCTAGAAAACGGCTGAAGGGATTTCAAAAATTTTGAATTCTAAAAATAGGTACACTCAATGGTAAGAGCCGAAAGGACGATGTATTCGATAACTGTATCGGAAGTGTGTCAAAAAATCATCAAGTGTGTCAAAACAAGGAAATATGCATATTTTTTGCTTAAAAAACGTTCATTTTAAGTGATAATGAGTAGGAACAATGAATGTGGAGAAATCTAGATGATCGGGATTGGTATGTGAGATCAAAAACTAGATTATTGCATTATAAGTTTGTTCAAAAAAATGTTGTCAAGTGTGTCAAAAGAAAGATTTTTATTTATTATTTTACCCAATTGTTTGGAAAAAAATAAAATTAATTATTTGTTTGAAATGCCTAATTATTATTGAGAATTATGACATTATAAGTCTGTCAAAAAATGTTGTCAAGTGTGTCAAAAGAAAGATTTTTGTTTACTTTTTTACCCAATTTTTTGGAAGAAATAAAATTTGTAATTTGTTTGACATGAAATTTTATTATTAGTATAGAGAAATGGCATTATAAGTTTGTCAAAAAAATAATGTCAAGTGTGTCAAAAAATAATTTCATTTATTTTTTTAAAATAATAGTATGTTGTAGGCTTTTATATTAATTTTATTATAAATATATTGGGAATAGAGCCTATTTAAAAACAAATTAATTATTTTAAATTAAAATGTATATTTTACGTTTCGGCAAACATCCTTTGCCATTTTCAAAAAAATTTTTACAAAATTTTTTAAAAAATTAACAAACAACATCAACAACATTCGTTGAAGAAAAAATTATATATACAAAAACAAAAAACACTACAAAGAATATAATTTTAATTTTCAAAAAATAATAAAATTTGTTTGTTGAATGGTTACTAAATTCAAAAAACTATAATTCATACCCTGATGTAAAATATTCAACAATATTAAATTTTTTAAAATTATTAACACAAAATAAATAATTCAATGCAAAAAATATCAATTGTTTATAATATTATTATAAGAATTTCCTATATACACCGAATCATTCTGTTTGTTTAAACAATTAGGATTCTTTTTAATGTATATCATCTCAAGAATTTTTCGTTTTTGCAAATTTGATTCCCTGGCTAAAATTTTAATATTTTCATAGTTGATTTTATGATTCATATTGTATAAATGATGTGAAAGAGCATTATTTTTTAGCCAATTTTTTGGAAAAAAAATGTAGCTGTTTTTATGACGTAAATGTAATTGAAAATGAAATTGGACATGAAAATTTTTGAATTTGTTATAGTTTTTGAAATATTTTTGGAATTTTGAAAAAAGCTTGTATTTTTGATTTTGTAATAATTTTTGCAATATTTTTAGAATTTTGGAAAAAGTTTCAATTTTTGATTTTGTAAGAATTTTTGGAATATTTTTAGAATTTTGAAAAATTTTAAATTTTTGATTTTATTATAATTTTTGGAATTTTGAAAAGAATTACAATTTTTGATTTTGTAATAATTTTTGCGATGTATTTAGAATATTGCAAAAAGTTTGAATTTTTAAGAATTTTTGGAATATTATTGGAATTTAGAAAAAGTTTAAATATTTGATTTATTCTAATTTTTAGAATATTTTTGGAATTTTTCAATTTTTGATTTTGTTATAATTTTTGCAATATTTTTTGAATTTTGAAACATTTTTCAAAATTCCAAAAATATTCCCAAAGAATTTTGGAATTTTATATATATTTTTAGAATTTGAAAAAAGTTTCAATTTTTGATTTTGTAATAATCTTTGCAATATTTTTAAAATTTTGGAAAAAGTTTGAATTTTTAAGAATTTTTGGAATATTATTGGAATTTAGAAAAAGTTTAAATATTTGATTTTATTCTAATTTTGTAAGAATTTTTGGAATATTTTTAGAATTTTGAAAAATTTAAAATTTTTGATTTTATTATAATTTTTGGAATTTTGAAAAAAATTTCAATTTTTGATTTTGTAATAATTTTTGCGATGTATTTAGAATATTGTAAAAAGTTTTTTTAAGAATTTTTGGAATATTATTGGAATTTAAAAAAAGTTTAAATATTTGATTTATTCTAATTTTTAGAATATTTTAGGAATTTTTCAATTTTTGATTTTGTTATAATTGCAATGTTCTTAGAATTTTGGAATTTTATATATATTTTTAGAATTTTGAAAAAAGTTTCAATTTTTGATTTTGTAATAATTGTTTGTTCTTTAGTATTAGAACTAACAATAATTACCTTTCGAAGTACATATTTAAATTCAAATTCAAATTATATTCAGTTACGAATTTGCCATAAAATAACCTAATTATAAATTTATTACATTTTATGATTTTATTACCTTTTGATATTATGTATACAACAAAAATTATTAATTTATTGTAAAAAACTTTTCTGTCATTCAATTCAAGTTTGATTATACATCGAAAAACAAGTTAAAATTGTAACCTAAAATTACTCAAAAGAAAATTAAATCAATTTAAAAAGTTATTGAAATATAACATATTGTGTTTGCAATTATTGTGTGAAGAATTCCAGTTACAAAGCAGATACATTTTGGTCATTCGAGCAGGATTTAGGATCACGATTATTGTATTTTTGGATCAACAACCAGTCACCAAACCACGCGGGATTCTACAAAAACTTAAGTACCATTTTGATTTTCCTTTTTGTAATATACCTTTTATTGTTCTTAATAATTTTATCCTTAATAACCAATAATTATCCTAATTATAAACCTTAATTGAATGTGAATTTTGTATATTGTGAGTAAGTGAATTGTGCATCAAAAGTTTTTAAAGTAAATTATTAAACAAACATGCCTCCAAAGTTGGATCAATATCTACGACGTCGCGAGACAACAATGCTACAGATAACAGCAATATTAACGTTCGCGGATGACACGGCAAATGTGGATCTAGTAAGTCTTAAGATGCGAGTAGATAATCTTCTAAGGTTGATGAAAACCTTTTCTGAAACAGAAGACGAATTATTTTCAAAGGATCCAGATATTGTTTCGTTGGCTATAGAATGTGATGAGATTTACTATAGTGCTATGACAAAGCTGAATACTAAAATTCAAAAAATTCAAGGAGAACAATGTATTCAAAATACGTCAACAACCATTTACAACACCACCGCTTCTGGTAACCAGCCACATAGTGAAATAAAACTGCCTCGATTAACCTTACCAACATTTGATGGGAATTATAAAGAATGGCAATCATTCCACGACATGTTCAAGTCAACGGTGCATGACAACCTAGTTTTAACAGGTGTGCAAAAACTGCAATATTTAAAGGGTGCCTTAAGAGGGGAAGCCAGTGCATCATTACGCCACCTAGAGGTTACCGAAGCCAATTATATTGAAGCTTACCATAAGCTTATTAAACGATATACCAAGCGCAAATTAATATTGAGCTCTTTTTTAAAAACATTTGTCAACCAACCAAATATAACACAAACATCAGCAAAGCATCTACGTCAAGTAAGTGATACTTCAGATGAAGTCATCCGTGGGATCAAGGCATTAGGAAGCGGTGCAGAGGGTCGTGACCCATGGCTTATTTATTTAGTAATTCATACATTGGACGAAGATACACAGCAACGTTGGTCTCAAGAGTCTAATGATGAGGATTTTCCATCTTGGAAATCGTTTATTGATTTTCTAAATAAACGTGCCGATTCACTTGAAATGTGTCAAACATCATATAAAAATCCGAAACCTTTACGAGCCACGATCGCGCAGAGTCATACTTCAACAACCAAGATTTGTCCATTATGTGATACAGTCCACTACCTATTCGAGTGTACCAAATTTAAGGAAATGGATGTGAATGCGAGACGTGATCTAATACAGAAAACCAACCGTTGTTTCAATTGTTTGTGTGATTCGCATTTGGTATCTAGATGTCGATCAAAATCCAGTTGTTTTAAATGCAGAAAAAGGCATAATACATTGCTTCACTTAAAATTCAATCACCACAATATATCAAGTGGAAACAATACCGATAAAAAATTTGAACCCAGCTACATAAAACCAGATGTACCTAGTGAAACCGAGAAAACATTGGCTTGTCTAAGTCCCACAGCTATTCCAGTGTACCAAGCTGGACCAACAACATTTAATATGGGGCTTTTGCAAACAGCTTTAGTGGATGTTCGTGGAGCCGGTGGTATTTTATATACTTGCAGAGCACTTTTAGACTCAGGAAGTTTAGTCTCATTTATAACTGAGTCTTGTGTTCAGAAGTTGAGACTTAAACGACGCAACCGTCGTACTATAGTCGAAGGTCTGTCATCTACAAAGGTGGGGACATCAAGAGGAGTAGTAAATATCGAAGCATATTCTCGAGTTATGAGTAACACCAGCGTTAATATTGAAGCATTAATTTTATCAAAAATTACTTCTCAACAACCACAGATAAATATAGATGATCAGCATATAGAGGAATTTAAACATTTAAATTTGGCAAATCCAGGGTTAAATGAACCAGGGGAAATAGAAATTCTAATTGGATGTGATCATTATTTATCTTTAATCCTTCCAGGTCATATTAACAGCAGTAAATCCAAATTAATAGCTCAAGAAACCATTCTGGGATGGATAGTATCTGGGACATTAACTGAGATAAAACCATTAAAAGTAACAAGCTTTTGTTCATCAATCAACATTGATAAATCCTTGACCAAATTTTGGGAACTAGAAGATTTTAAATCGAATATACCATACAATCCAGAGGAAATGTATTGCGAAGATCATTTTCTCAATAATTTTTCAAAAACCATAGATGGACGATATATAGTTGCTCTACCATTTGATTCGAGTGCTGGGATATTGGGAGAGTCTAAATCACAGGCCATTCGAAGATTACAGTCAGTGGAACGCAGGTTGTCAAGAGATTCACAGCTGAAACAGGAGTACGTTCAATTTATGAAAGAATATGAACGATTAGGACATATGGAACGGATACCTGCCAATCAATTAAATATTCCATGGCATAAGTGTTACTACATACCTCATCATTCAATATATAAGGAATCAAGTACAACAACAAAATTAAGGGTTGTTTTTGATGCATTGGCCAAAACCAAAACCGGTCGATCTTTAAATGATATTCTGTTTGTAGGCCCATCAATTCAACAAACACTACAGCAAATTCTACTACGGTTTCGTTTTCATAGATATGTGCTAACAGCAGATTTAGAGAAGATGTTCCGTCAAATTTTAGTTAGTCAACCGCATACAGACTTTCAAAGAATTGTTTGGCGAGATGAAGCAAATGATCCCATACAGGAATTTAGATTACTTACTGTTACGTATGGAACCGCACCAGCACCATTCTTGTCTACTCGTGTTTTAAAACAAATATCGACTGATAACATTCAACAATTTCCTGCGTCGGCGTCCGTAATTGCTAGGGATTTTTATATTGACGATCTGATGACTGGGGCAGATACGATTGATCAACTTACGATCCTAAAGAAGGAAGTATCTGCAATAATGAAGGCAGCCGGGTTTAATCTCCACAAATGGTTAACAAACTGTCCATCAAATGATGAAATTGTAACCGACAGCAGTAAAATAATTGAAATCAGTAAAGAATTCAAGTACTCAAAGGTTTTAGGTGTTTATTGGAATACAAGTTCTGATTATTTTACCTAGCAAGTCTCATTAAACCAAAATTCAACATTAACTAAAAGAGGGATGCTTTCCGAAGCATCAAAATTATTTGATCCGCAAGGTTGGCTTGCCCCAATAACCATATTTGTTAAAATTATATTTCAGAAGACATGGTCAAAATGTTTAGATTGGGACGACCTCTTACCAAAGGATATCTTAGATGATTGGTGTAAGTTTCGAAACCAGCTTAAACTAATAGAATCTATTACCATACCAAGATGGCTCAAGTTTACTTCTAAACCAATCACCTTACACGGCTTTTCAGATGCATCCCAGAATGCGTATGCGGCAGTCGTATATGCAGCTTGTGTCAACGAAAAAGGTGAAATAGATGTAACAATTGTTTCTGCCAAAACTAAGGTCGCACCAGTACAAAAACAGATAACAATACCAAAGCTAGAACTCTGTGCAGCGTTGCTTCTCGCAAATTTAATGGATAGTGTGCTAGAACTATTGACCGATCGAGAAACAACTATTTTCATGTGGACCGATTCATCAATCGTCTTATCATGGCTGGAATCAGTACCACGTTCGCTAGATGTCTTTACTGGAAATCGTATTTCGCAAATCATAACCAATTACCCTAGAAGATCTTGGCATCATATAGCTACCAACCATAATCCTGCCGATTGTGCTTCTAGAGGTATTTTACCAGCTGAATTACTCCACCATAATCTTTGGTGGACGGGACCGGAATGGCTTAAATATCAAACCTCTGCATGGCCAACCAAGTATCAAATACCAATCGCTTGCAATTTACTGTCGTCACCATCTACGAGCGAAATACAAAATACCAATTCACAAAAAACCAAATCCTCTAGACTACCTAACCTTGATCCTTTCCTTAGTCAAAATGGTTTACTTAAAGTTTCTAACCATAAAGTTACAACGGAAAACAAACTGTTCACCGATATGGCTTTTAAATATTCCCATTATTCATTGTTAGAATTGTTGTTAGAATTGTTGCTCGTTTGTTACAGTTCATTCATAATTTAAAAAAACTAATAAAAAATGAACCGAAGGAGTACATGTTGTCAGTACAAGATTATAAGAACGCATCAGAAAAAATAATCAAATGGACACAATCGGAATCATTTAAGACGGAAATTTATAGCTTATGTTATCAAAAACCATTACCAAAATGCAGTAAGCTGGTATCTTTAAACCCGTTCCTAGATGAAGATGGCATTCTCCGTGTTGGAGGTCGTATCCAAAATGCAAATGTTCAATATGACACTAAATTTCCAATCATTTTACCAGCAAAACATATTGTTACTGAGCTCATTATAAACGAGACGCATACTAAATATCTTCATGCTTCTAAGTCATTGATGATCGCAACCCTAAGACAAAGGTATTGGATCATCAATTGCAAAAATCTAGTTCGTCAACAAATTCACAAATGCGTAACGTGTACTCGATATAAGGCTATAAAAATTAACCAATTGATGGGCGAGCTACCACCTGCACGAGTGAATTTCAAATACGCATTCCACCAAACGGGAGTAGACTATGCTGGTCCTATTTGGCTGAAAGCGATGAGTGGTAGAAAGAGTATACCGCAAAAGGCATACATAGCGTTTTTTGTCTGTCTAAGCAGTAAGGCTGTACATATAGAACTAGTAACTAGTTTGTCCACCGAAGCCTTCATAGCTGCTCTCAAGCGATTTATGTCCCGAAGAGGTGTTAGTGCTGATATGTTCAGCGATAATGGCACAAATTTCGTTGGTGCTAGGAATGAGTTTTTGGAAATTCAAAAGCTAAACAAATCAAAACAACACAATCAATTAATATCAAATTTTCTTCTAGATTTCAACACGAAGTGGCATTTTATTCCTCCGTATGCTCCTAACTTTGGTGGTCTTTGGGAGGCTGCAGTGAAATCCACCAAGTATCATATTAAACGTGTTCTTGGTCCCACACTTCTGAATTTCGAAGAGATGTCCACCTTACTGGTTCAGATTGAAGCGATCCTGAATTCAAGACCAATTTGTGTGTTGTCACCTCAAGAAGATGCATTGACACCAGCACACTTTATTGTTGGTCAACCATTGACATTGCTACCTGAGCCCGATTTTCGTTCAATAAAGCAGAACCGATTGTCTCGTTGGCAATTGGTCCAGCAGATGATGCAACATATTTGGTCCCGTTGGCACCGGGAATACTTGACGACTTTGCACAGTCGCTCTAAATGGCAACACAAACAAAAAAACCTCAAGATAAACGATATCGTGTTAATTAGAGAAGAAAACTCACCACCAGCAACCTGGCCTCTAGGAAAAATTGTTGAAGTTCATCCTGGCAAGGACGAAGTGGTTAGAGTAGTGACGTTGCGCACTAAATCTGGCACATTCTAACGAGCGATTTCTAAGATCGTACTGTTACCAATAACTTGAATCGGATGATTCAACCCCGGCAGGATGTTTGTTCTTTAGTATTAGAACTAACAATAATTACCTTTCGAAGTACATATTTAAATTCAAATTCAAATTATATTCAGTTACGAATTTGCCATAAAATAACCTAATTATAAATTTATTACATTTTATGATTTTATTACCTTTTGATATTATGTATACAACAAAAATTATTAATTTATTGTAAAAAACTTTTCTGTCATTCAATTCAAGTTTGATTATACATCGAAAAACAAGTTAAAATTGTAACCTAAAATTACTCAAAAGAAAATTAAATCAATTTAAAAAGTTGTTGAAATATAACATATTGTGTTTGCAATTATTGTGTGAAGAATTCCAGTTACAAAGCAGATACAATAATCTTTGCAATATTTTTAAAATTTTGGAAAAAGTTTGAATTTTTAAGAATTTTTGGAATATTATTGAAATTTAGAAAAAGTTTAAATATTTGATTTTATTCTAATTTTTGGAATTTTAAAAAAAGTTTCAATTTTTGATTTTGTCATAATTTTTGCAATATTTTTAGAATTTAGAAAAAATAGAATTTTGGAATTTTATATATATTTTTAGAATTTCGAAAACAGTTTCAATTTTTGATTTTGTAAGAATTTTTGGAATATTTTTAGAATTTTGAAAAATTTTAAATATTTGATTTTATTCTAATTTTTGGAATATTTTTGGAATTTTGAAAAAAGTTGGAATTTTTGATTTTGTAATAATTTTTGCAATATTTTTAGAATTTTGGAAAAGTTTAAATTTTTAAGAATTTTTGGAATGTTTTTGGAATCTAGAAAAAGTTTAAATATTTGATTTTATTCTAAATTTTGGAATATTTGTGGAATTTTGAAAAAAGTTTGATTTTATTTAATTTTTACAATATTTTTGGAATTTTGAAAGAAATATGAATTTGTGATTTTGTAATATTTTCTCGAAACGCTAAATGGAGAGGTTTTTGAGTAGTTTGCTGAGTGTATCATCTATTCACTAAATTATTTTAATTTATGATCTGTTATAATTTTCCGGCAACGTATTGATGTTTCGTGTTAGTTTTGTAATTAATTTCTAAACATAGATAAAAAAAAATACTTGTTCTTTAACAAAGAGTTATGTTTGATATACATCGCTGCCCAAAACATAAAACCATGTCCTCATAAAAGTTTTTTGTCGAAAACTATATCGAAATCCTTAACCCAGACCGAAGTCTTGATATTTCAGAGCTGTGAGATTTCAGCCCCTCCATATTTTCTATATTATTTTAGAAGTGCTTTTTGCCTATTTAAGTTAATTTTATTATTATAGTATTGAATTAAAGCTTTTTACTTTGAGATTGAATTCTAGACATTAACCCTTACTCATGAAAAGTAAAGTGATTTATTAAAGTGATTTGTGAAGCAGTTACACAAAGAATAATTTCAATATTTCAAAATTATTTAAAGCTAAATTAAAGCTTGTTGCTTTTTCAATTTAGGTTAAGATTTTACTTGAATCAATTGACAGACACAACATTTGGTATTTTACTGTTGTAAACTGTTTGCGTTTTGTTGATCTCAGTTCAATTATTTAAGAAATCACAACCATAAACCATCAACTATCATGATTACTTAAAGAAAATATTAAAAATTTTAATGACTCTTAACCTTAATAAATTTTTATTTTAAATCTTATTTTATTATTTTTCTTGTCCTTTTTTGTAGCATCATAACATAATTTAATAATATGTTAATCAAAGATTCAATTAAGTCGACCATAATGGGAAAGGGTTTACATAGTTTTTCCTTATTAAAGTTTTAATATTTCTTGTAACTTAAAGACAAATTAAATTTTTGAGTTTAATAACGGTTTTTGTATTAAAAGCACAGAATGATTTGAATATTATACCAGTATGATGGATTTGATTTAAAATATGAGGGTAGAGAGTGGTTTAAATTCATATGCGTAAATATTATCATTCTGTGAGAGTTTTACACTATACTTTTTCTACGGATCGAAGAAATTAATTAGAAATAAACTAGAAAGACTTGAGTCAAGACAATTTTTTAATTATAGCAGATGAAAATCATTGATATTTGTGAATGATATTGTTACAATTTTTTTTTCATGACACATGCGCAAAAAATATTCTTTTTTGTTCTAAAATAACAGAACCAACAAAATATTATTCTGCAGAATTTTATATAAATGTAAATCAAAAACTTAGATTACAAGTATATTTAACGATCTATAACTTCTAATTGTTAGCATCTCCAGCAATCCCACTGGAGGAACAGTCCACATGTGAAACTGAAACAGATAAACGACTGGATGCCGTATTTTGATCTTTGTTTCCTTCCATTATATATATTTTTCCAAACATAACCTACTCAAAACATTCAGCCAGTAGCTTTTAGTATTAATCATTTCCTGCGCTGATCTTTTTGTAAATTCCTTTTATCGTGGATACACCAATTTTTGAGCATCTGAACTACTGGCCAGCATCTGGATTTTTCAGCCAATTTATTAGTTGTCAGCCAATTTTTCAATGCATCTGGATTACCTATCAGCATTTTGTGTTGTTCAAACCATAACATTCAAATTTAAGAAAAATAAAAATTTAGTTTTTTTTCGTAAACCAACAATCTCCCGATAATCTGCCCGATCCAGCAAATGATCGAGTATAAATAGTCAGATTCTTCATGCCCTGTTTCTTTTTAATTATACTCTTCATCGCATACAAATTAATAATTTCACCATATCTCTTAATAAAAGAATGCAAGTTAACCATTTCCATATACCATCTCAACTCAATAAACAATTTCTCTACAGTTCAAATTAATGGAAGGTAGAATTATAATCTGTAATTCTACCTTCCATTAATTTGAACAACCGTATTATACCTACATATAAAACTAATTACTATAACTAAGGTTTACACAAAACAAAAAATGTTCATCATCTATGTAGACATAAATCTGTATTATTAATTGATATTGTGTGGTGATGAAACAAATCCATTAACTGATAAAATGTAAAACATTGGTTGATTGAACTTTTGAACTATTATTAGCAGATTTTTTTAAATATGAATTTTTAAGTAAAATTCGAATAGCCCGTTGTTACAGTTGAGCCCGTCGTTTCAGTGAATAAGGAATTATTTTGCAATCTAAATTGAGCTATATTTTATCCAGTTTGTATATAACTCTCAATTAATGCCATAAAGTGCCTTCTACAGCATACTTCTAATATAATTGAATTATCCAACTGCTAAAATTAAATTTTTAATAACAACAGGCTACACCAGCAGCAAAATGTTTGAAACCATCGAATTTTCGATCTTCGATAATTTATCATAAAAATCGATGATTTGGTATGTTGAATAGTTAAAAAAAGTAAAATTTCAAAGGAATTATTTTTTCGATTCGATGGTGAAGGTGATGTGATGAGGTAGTGATACCCAACATTTTGCTGCAGGTTACATATTTTATAATTTGTGACAGCGAAAAAATTAATTCTACACATACATAGTTGTTATTATTTTTGATTTTTCTCCAATTCTCTTCATACGTATTGTAACGCCTCTATAATTTTACGTAAATAACTATGAAATAAAATACCGATACATCTGTATCAAAAAATAATTTAAAGAGATCGTTTCAAAGCTTGAAGAATAGTATTAAAGATATTTTGAAATAAATTTTGTGTTATATTGTGTTATACTGCAATGACGCAATGAATATTTTATGTAGTAAAAAGTTTGAGTAAGTTTCAGTAAGGTTAATAATAAATGTTTCAGTAAGGTTAATAATAATCGAAAATAAAAAGTGAAATATAGTGGTGAAATCAAAACAGTGACACAAATAAGACAAAGTTTAGAAAAGTATAAAGTCTGAGTATTTTAGTTGTTGAATATTGAATTGGCAGTTACTGAGAAATAATAATATTGTTATATATAATTAACAATATCTTGTGTTTTACTCATTATTTAGCGATCAAACCCGAAGGAGATTGAAAAAATTGATTTAAAGAACTGAAGAGCAAGGCTTACTCTGTTACTCTGGGCGTTATTTCCTAACAGTGGTTATTTGTTTGTTGTGAAATACATTGTTTGCTCGTATCCCAATGGACAAAAAAATACTATACGTTCATCTATAAACATATATAGTTTGCACATATATATTTCTTAAAAATATCAAATATACAAATATGTATAGTCATAAATAGTAATGCAATACAACTACGAAGTACGTAACACAGTCAATCGTAATATTGAAGCACATATCGACGTCGTTGACGCACTCAGTCCAAATTTGTTACTTTTAAAATATTTTACTTTAAAATTGTTTGTTAATTTAACTAAAACCGTACCTTTTCCTCACGCTTTTAGGGACCTTTCATGGTATTTGTAGTCTAAATTAATTAATGCATTAATGCTGGTACGCCAAGGTTCAGTTTTGTCCTCCAATCTATTTTTAATTTATATCAATGAACTGTTAAAAATCACCAGTAACCAAAATAATAGTTTTCCAGATGATAGTACACTGCACAAGTTGTTCGTCACACTATCTTCAAAAGGTAAATTTATAAACGAATAAAACTGAATACGGGTAAATTCATGAACGAAACCTAGAAAACGCACCATGTTGAGTGACAAAAATTTTAGTAAATTTTGATGGCACCAATACACAGCTAGTGATTGTTTTCAAATTTAATACCGAGTTCCCCAACGATTTTTATAAACTCTATAAACTTCATAAAATAATTTATTTGTTTGTTCTAATATAATGATTATTTTACGGGCAATAGTTTTACGGGCGGCAAAGTAGAAAAATATACTAACGTTTTATATAGCAACGGGATTTTATTTTGCGGGCGTAAAGTTCAACTTTCAGCCACGATAACTAGGATGTAGAATGTGATTAACGATTCGTTTGTGCGTAATAGTTATTAACATATCGAGGGCAGAAAGTAGAAGATTACGCCTGCGGTTCATATTGAAGCCCGATGCGAAGCAAGGGCTTTTATTAAACCAAGGACGTAATCTTTCTTTCAGCCTGAATGTATGTACAACGTTTTACGCACAACTGTTCGAATAATGCCCGATTTCTTCAGTTCTAGATAAGTTGTCGATATCTTTATCTAGAAGATATCTAACAGAATCGGTTTTCTTCACCTTCGGGTAGGGTTTATCTACCAGATAAAGTTATTCGATACTTGAGGTACCAGATATCTAGCAGATAAGAATGAAAGTTTGACATAATTGTTAATATATTTAAATTTATATTAATAAAGTATGGTGGATAAAAACAAAATTGCAAATTCGGTAGAAGATTCACGAAAATATATCCATATATCAAATTATTATCTGACTTGTTCCTTTTAAAGTAAAAATTTTTTAGTTGTATTGTGGTTTCAGTATCGATTGTAAACATGTTTCAGAATTTATACAAAATCTTAGAAGCTTCTAAATTAAATACTTCTTATTCCTTTAAAAATAATCGTATGCTACCCTAGAGAACTTACGTAGTCTTAAAAATATTAAAATAGCCTTTTACTGAGTTTTCTAAAAAAAAACTACGAGTCAAATTCTTGGCAAAGATTGTCACCCACACAGTGTTGCTGAACTACATACAAAGTCAGACGAGTAGCACTAATAGCCGACGCTAAAACATCAACAACAAAGGAAAAATTCAGCCCTTACACTTGATCTCCTGAAGTCTGAATTTGGGGTATTTCGGTTAATGTTTTCGAAACATTTGAGTTTATAACACTTTTAAATGTTAATTTATGTTTGATTTTATTTTATAAATTCCTTTTTTATTATGGATCGTGTACACATATCTTTTTTAAATGATGTAAAAAACAGACCAAAACAAAAGATACGTAAACGCCTGTGTGAGAATAAGACAAAACATAATCACTTTTTTTTAAAAAAGATGTCAATCGTGTATATTTCGCAAAATTTTGTGCCGACTTTGTCCGAAAAGATGAAATGTTTGTCTTTTTTATATTTTTTAAACATGTGTTAGTTAAAAAAAATTATACATACTATGATACTTTTCTAAAATAAATTTTTTTTCTCGATAATTATGATTACTGATTAAACTTATTTTATTTTACACAAAATTAAACAAAAAATTTCGAAATTCTGTTTAATAAAATAAAATTTGTTAGGTTAAGAGCATTTTATTATTTATTTTCGGATAACATCGGTATAAAAATTAGCGAAATAGACACGATTGACATCTTTTTTTAAAAAAAAGTGATTATGTTTTGTCTTATTCGCACACAGGCGTTTACGTATCTTTTGTTTTGGTCTGTTTTTTACATCATTTAAAAAAGATATGTGTACACGATCCATTAGTTGTAAACATGTCACATTTGAAAATAGTTCACATTTGACAAGCATTTATTGAAAATAAGCTCACCTCACACCTATATTTAGTGTCGATAATATCGATATGTACTACCCTATATAGAATAGTTATCTGTTAGATATTTAACCAGAGGTTTTAGTGAAGAAAATCAATTTTTAATTCTCTGGCGGATATCTTTATCTGGAAGATAGTTATTCTGAGGTATGAAGAAACCGGGCATAAATCGTTTTTTAAATTTTTAAATTCGCTAGACATTTTGAAAATTTGAAAAAAACTAACCATGCCATGATTTCCACCTGTAACTTCATACAATCGTTTATTTATTTGTTCTAATATTATCATTATTTAAATTATTTTACGGGCGATTATTTTATGGGCGGTAAAGTAGAAGAATATAGCAATGTTTGATATAGCACCGGGCTTTTATTTAACGGGCGTAAAGTTCAACTTTCAGTCACGATAACTAGGTTGTAAAAGTGGTTTTACAATTCAATTATGCGTACAAAATATTTCACTGCGTTTCAATGACTCCACATTTATAGTCCATTCATACATAAGATACATACATAATCATTAACATCGAAATAACATCGAAAATCTCAAACCGTATAGTCAACATGGCATATCTCGCTAGTCGCTATTCAAACATCATTATTCTCGCCAAAAATTGGCAACAGCACAGCACATAATAATAAACTACTTTGCTTCAACTTATAAATTAAAAAACCTACATACATATTTTCTATTTATCTACCGGTAAATGTATGAAATATTTTATATAATGAAAGTTCAACAAACTCAATAAATTTATATCTTATTATAAGAAATCAGTCAAGCTATACTAAAACAACGTCTAATATGTTTTGATTAAATATTTACTAAAGCTTGTCTAGAATCTGAGGATTCGATCAATTAACGAAAGAAAATTTATGAAATACTTTTAGCTATCATACGTATAACTAATGGTTAACGGTACATTAAAGTAAAATATCCAGGCATATAAATAAAAATTAAAATTAGGAAAATGAAATAAACGACAAATATCCTAAAGAAAATCTAATTTTATTCTTTTGATTGAATCTTCCTTTGTTTTCACATAATAATTTTTAGTTTCCGTTTAATTTTCATATCACGTTTTGTTTTAATCCTGATAAGAATTTATTTGATTTGATTAAATCGAGTGATATTTTCTTGATACCTGCCTTCTATGCTCTACTTGAAAAAGTTTTCCCAGATAGATCTTTTGATTATTTGTATAATTTTTGTGTTGACTTTTATAATGATCTGGGTGTTGACCAACACAAATTTTTATTTGCTTAGGACCAATGTTATGTGTGCAAACTTTCAAAAATATTTGAAAATCATATTGAGTTCTGAATCATCATGAGGTTTAGCGTATTTAAATGAAATTTAAATAAATTATATTCAGCTTTACTTTTAAAACCAAATTATTACTCTGGTCCAGTATTATTGGTTTTAAAATATGTATTGCCAAATGTTTTATCGAAATTACAAAAATAATAGAAAACTGGTGAGCCCTTGCATTATCGTCCGTTAGTTATGTTTTTATTGAAGGTAGACGAAAGGCTCTAAAAAATCATTTATGCTTCACAATCATATAAAGTTGCTATAATGTCTAGGATACGCTATATATATAAACACATTCATAAGAACTGGGGCGTTATGAGAGGGCATTATGTTATGTATTCATATCGCCCGCTATTAAGACGCTAAAAATCTTAATATAGTACATTATGATGCTAGGACGTAAAGCTAAAGATTTTGGACGGATGTGGAGTTTGCAAATCGAGGCGCTAGCCGAGATTTGCACCCACATTAAGTCCAAAATAGCTTACGTCCGTGCATCATATACTATTTTTTATTCGCCGCAAGCAAAATATTTTAAGAAAAGTTGTTTATTCTAAATTAAAATTATTTATCTTCATTTTTATTTTCATAAATTTTAAAATAAAAATATGTGGAACAAGTAACCTTTGAAAAAATATTTATTATTTTTTCCAAATTCTATGACAACAAATGATAACAACTATTTTAATTGGATAATGAAATTTTGAATTTGCGGGTTGCTTTGATAAAAAAATTTATTTTTCATAGAATTTAAACAAATACAAATGCTTTTTACTTTTTTGGACGTAGCTATGACGACAAAATAAATAGTTGAAAAGTGATACTTTAAAGCCGCAAATCACAGTAATAAAGTAACACTTTAATATGTAGGCGAATAAAAAAATTATTTGTACTGTAGTTTTGTCTTCAAAATATAAATAATTCAATTTAAGCTAGTAATAGTTATTTACATATCGAGGGCTGAAAGTAGAAGATTACGCCAGCGGTTCATATTGAAGCCCGACGCGAAGCGAGGGCTTTTATTGAACCAAGGGCGTAATCTTCCTTTCAGCCTGAGTGTATGTACAACGTTTTACGCACAACTGCACAACTTTATTGTAGTATGAATCAATTTTTGAATTTTTTAAACTCGCTAGACATTTTGAAAATTATGCTAAACATGCCATGATTTTCTCTATAAACTTCATACAATAATTTATTTGTTTGTTCTAATTTTATGAATATTTTACGGGTGATTATTTTACGGGCGGTAAAGTAGAAAAATATATTAATATTTCATATAGCAACGGGATTTTATTTTACGGATGTAAAGTTCAACTTTCAGCCACGATAACTAGGATGCAAAATGTGTTTTACGATCCATTTGTGCGTAATAGTATATTACATATCTAAAGTTGTAAATACCATTTTACATGCGAGGGAAAATTTTGCGCACGAGACGCGTAGCGTCGAGTGCAGTATCTTCACGAGCATGGAAAATGCTTTTCAACTCGAGATTTGTTATATACTTTTTCTACGACTTTGTTTTAATGCCCAAACGCATATAATTACTTGAAAAAATGAACTACTAATTATAAATCAAATGCAAATAGTTTACAAATTGTGATAGGCTTTGCATTAGTCTGTCTCAAAATTAATTGAAATATTTAATTTTTTAAAAATCAAATTTTTCTTTAAATAAAAATTTTTCCTTTTATTAAAAGCGTGCGGTAATATACATATATATAAAAATCCATTACCGCACGTTTTTTTACTTTCCGCACGCTATTTGAAATAATCAATTTACATGTCATGGATAGTGTGATGTAATTTATAATTTACTGTGATAGGAGTAGAAAAATAACTAAAACGTCATACAATGTTTTTGTCATACCCTAAAAAATTTAGGAGAATTGGTTTACATAGCAACGTAAAAACAACAAATAATTATTTTAAGCTTCAAAATATTTATTTTCTTGGCATACTAGGATACATTTGAATTTTTTTGCATATCAATATAGACATTTTTATTTTAAAAGTTCTAAACTGTAACAAGATACTCAAATAATAAAAGATATTTAAATAATAAAAAATAAACGCCTTATTCTTGTTAAAATGAGTTTTATTTCACTAAATACGTATTTCGAAAGCTATGCTTTCATCGACAGTAGTATGTAAAAACTGTTTTTAGATACTACTGTCGATGAAAGAATAGCTTTCGAAATATGTATTTAGTGAAATAAAACTCAATTTAACAAGAATAAGTCGTTTATTTTTTTATTATTATATCAATATAGACTAACAAATAAAATTTTTTTAGTTTTAGCTTATTAAGTGAAGCATAAAATCTTGTATGCACCTCTGGCGTTACTGGGTATTACACCCATCAAGCGACATCCATCCCTTGGGCTAGATTACGTCGCTTTCCGGGCGAAATAACCTACATAACGTCCTTGGTGCATAAATAGCTATTATTTCAATTCCAGGACGTTCGCTAGTCGCTACAATTAAATAAATAGCAAAGAATATATGTCACGAAACCAAGGAGGTGTCATTTTGTGTAACTTTGTCTTATTGAAGTTATTAACCAACTTTATGATCACAAATCATATATATAATACACAAAAAACGAAAAAGCGTAGCCATACCATAGGAAAAAGACTGAAGAGTATACGGTAGGGAAAGAAGGAAAATAAAAAACGAAACATAAACGAAATTTTTTAAATTTCTATTTTCTCTTAAAATTTCAATTTAGTTTATGCTTTGCTTGCGGAGTGGATAGACTTATTATTTTAGATTTAATTTATTTCAGTGGCAAGATGTTGTAACATCACTTTTGACGATTCTATCGTATTTTACGCTAATCGGTATGCTGTAACACAAAACGACTGTCGTAAATACGATAATCGACAGTCGTTTTGTGTTACAGCATACCGATTAGCGTAAAATACGATAGAATCGTAAAAAGTGATATTACAACATCTTGCCACAGGCTTAAAAAAATGTCAGCTGTGTTTAAATTCATTTTTCACTATCTTTTTTTCGGAAAATTAAAAATGAAATTCATGCATAGGGAAAGATTTAAAAAAAATTATTTTAAGTTTCCTTTCTTCTGCATTTTAACTTTTATTTTAGTCATAATTTTCTTTGTTTTTAAATATTTTTTATTGATTAGAAATTAAAGAAACAATTCATAAAATTTATTTGTTCTTTCTTTGCAAAACAAGATAAGCAGGGTTCAGACCATCAATCAATTTGTCAATCAATTGAAAACGAAAATAAACGAAATAAAATTTAGGGCATTTTTACACTAAATTTTTTTTCGTTTAGTTTCGTTTTCGAATTGATTGACAAATTGATTGTAGGTCTTTAGCCTGCTATAAAGACATATTTCATAATAGCCGTGTTCGATTTGACTGAAACAAGTGAATTATCTGAAAAGAATATATTAAGCATAATATGTAAAATGTATTTTAGCTAGAACATAAAAAACGTTTCGTTGTCATTGTCGATGTAGTGGGTTGTGAGAAAGGTTCGGGGTTCAACGCGGACCCTATATTTATTTTTTATTGTTTTTCTCTATTTTTTATAGAACATTAAAATTATTCCTTTTTATTCATAAAAACTCCACTTACGACATTTAAATTTTTCGATAAAGTAGTGTTTTAAAATTATTGCTATAATGCTTTTAAGCCGTTTCGTTCAAATTTATTTATACGACATATAGTGCTAAAACTCATATAATATTTGTTTTCTAGCATCAGTTTTGCATAGTTTCATTTTCTGTAAATAAAATAAGGAAAAACAAAAGCTGTTATTTCAGTATTTTCGTATTATTATTATTTCCAACCATTTGTGATTGATCGTATAAAAATTTATAGTATGTACACCTCACGATGGTTTTTTATAGAATTATAGTTAAGCTGAAGGTGCACACAGAATAGATTAGAAGAGATGGGATAATGATGGATACCACTTAGTATAAGTTGTATCAAAGCCGGATGAAAAGAGAAAGAGTGTATTGGCGTGTGTGTGTGTGGGGGGGGGGGGGGATACCCGCTAGTATAATCTATATTCTATAACACCTATCAACTTTAAATTAAACACTGTCGTAAAACCTGTTTTTAACACTTTCGACAAAAGTTAGGTCAACATCATCCCGAAGTTAAATACTGACGTACTGGTTAATTTAAATGTCAAAATGTAATTAATTTTTCATCGATATACGTTATCATGACTGCATTAGGTGGTTTATTAGCACAAACTTATTATGGTGCTGCTATCTAAGATGGTTGGTGTTATAAATATTAACTAAAAAAAATGTTTAATACCCAGGTTAGGAATACCAAGGCTTATCGAATGGACCAAGCTTGGCCCAAGCTTGAAAAACTAAGAAATGATTATCAAGGCATGGCCAAGCCTTAGTCCGATACATTTTGTCATACTAAGCCAATGGTTAAAATAAATAAATGTAAATTGTATCTTTTGACTGCAATATTTAGTTTTGGTCCAAGCTTGGTTCAATGTTGAAACAAATTTATTGTAATTGTTATATAATTTCAGCATTTGTGCAATGATGGACTGTAACCAACAAATTTACAATATATGAGGAAATTCCACTACAATACCCGGGTAATAAAAGGCTAAGGGGCCACACCTGCGCCAAGCAACAGCTTTCGGGGTTTTGGCCAGACTTAATATTTTCAAACGGCCCAAGTTTGTGCCAAGTTTGGACTGACATCCTTGGGCCATGTCTGGCAAATAAGACTTGGGCTAGATCTACCAAACCAATTTTTTTTCCAGACCTCCTTTAAATGTGTGGAAAGAAGTTGTTGAAAGAGTAACATTTATAAAATTAGAGAAAAGCTTAAAATGACTTGCACATGTTTACACTACATTAGACTAGTAAATAATGCGTAACATAATAAACTGAATCTTGGTTCAGTCTAGGTATTTACAACTGGCCCACACTGTAACCAAAGTTAGCTAGCCAAGGATTATACTGCATTATACATTAAAATGCAATATTTAAAAATATTCTTTTTTAATATTTTTATTTTTTTTTTTATTTATTTTTTTTATTTTATTAATAATCGTATAAACTTCTTTATAGTAACAATTTGAATTTGATTTTTTATTCTAATGAATATCGATTTCGACTTACGTCATCCTCAGTTCTGAAATTATTATTACAATCTTTGCTTAAACTAATGTCTTATATACCATTTAAACTGCTATTTTTTATTATTATGTGATATATTTTGTTGGTTTTAGTGTTGATTTTATCATTTAAAATGTTGTTATTGTTTTTATGTTTATATATTTCTATTTCTTCCTATCTATCTAGATGTTGTACTTTTCTTTTTTTATGTAATATGGTTAAATTTGTGTTGATATTGGTATATTTGTGTTTTTCTATTTTTAAATGTTGGGCATAAATTGTTCAATAAATCTTTTTGTGAAGGACCGCCCCGTTTGACCTATTTAAAATTTATTACAGTCATCACAGGCAATTTTATAAACACCTGTGTCTAAGGTTTGGGTTTTTTTGGTTTAGAGGTAATTTTCTATTTTATTTTTGTTTTTGTAAACTGCAATATTGTGGTGGTCTGTATTGATTTATTATGTTAATATGATGAGTTCCCATTTCTATTAGTTTTGATTCTTTTAACTTTTTTAATTTCAATTTTTTATTTCACTTTTCTTTTTTATCGTGCTTTCCATATCATTTTTTACTGATTCCATTTATTATTTCATCCGAAAACCAACCCAAACGGATCAAACAATAAATATTAAATCACATCATCCATTCCAACATAAACTAGCTGCATACAACCACATGATCAATAGATTATACTGTTCAATCTGAATGCAGAACATTATCTAGACGAATTAAATAATATAAAATACATAGCCAGTAAAAACGGATATAAAAACGAAATAATTGACACATTAAATAGAAAACATAAAAACAAGAAAAATTTGCAAACCCTAACAACACTGAGGAATAAAGAAAACTTAGCAGGCAAAAAATACATAGGCGTAACATATAATAAAACACCTTCAAAATAATGCAAAAAACTTAAAAAAAAATGAAGTGCGTAACCCTACCGGCAAAATCATAGTACGAATTCGAGGATGATTCAATTTTATTGGGGACTTGAAATCCAAAAAACTTTGGGACAAAAATCCTATAATGTATTGTATTGTCCTCAGATTTGTTCAATGAGTTTGGTCCAAAATCGTCCATGCGTCCGATGTCCACAAAAATATCCATAGCCTCCTTAAAACAATCCAATACAAATATTGAAGTAAAAAGTTATGGACAATATCAAGGAAAATCCAAAAATAAATACCAATATATTGAATGCATTAGAAAATCTTTTATTGATAAAAATATAAAAATTTTAGGATATATTTATAAATTTTCCTAACGACTATCCCATATTACATCCTTAGTACAAATACGGGACCAAAAATCATGGACAAAACCAAGGAATATCCGAAAATAAATACAAATATATTGAATGGGTTAATTTTTTTTATTCATGCATAAAAAATTTAATGAATAAAATAAAACCATATGTAAACAAATACACAGTTTCTTGCAGTAAATAAATAAATATTAAAATACATATATAACTTAATCTTCTAGGTTAAAATTGTATATTACATCAACTCTTTTTCATTATTTTTGTAAACAAATTTATTGTCATTTTCAGTTTATGTTTTTAAAATGTTTTGCTAAATAAAATAATTTTTAAATAGTTTTTAAAAATTGTACTACCTTCAACATTTTTGGAGAAAAACTATTTAATTAATATCTTTAATAATATTAATAATATTTTTAAACTATTTTAATTATTTTAATATTTTTAATTTTTTGTTCGAGTTCTTTTTTGTGTTAATTTTTGATAATTCTTGAAGTTACTTTTATAACTTTTATTTGTTTTTTGTAAGTTATTTTCAAATATGTATTTTTAAATGTTGGAGTTTGTTGTACCCTGAGGATGACTGAGGCCCTATTCCCGAACACATAAATGTGAATTTTGACAGTATTGTCAAATTTGCATTGCATATTATTAAACGATAAAGGTAACGATTTTCTGGAAAACGAAATTCACAATATTGTGTAAATTCAATTTAGACAACGTTGTGAAATTCGTTTTTCGAAAAATTGTTACCGTTTCCTTTTAATGTTACGCAGTACAAACTTAACAATATTGTCCAAATTTACATTTATGTGTTCGGGAATAGGGCCCATGTAATTAGCAGTCGATATATAAGATTTATTTTATAAATAAAATTTATTCTAAAGAATTTTAAAATATCATAACTTTTGACTTTTAATACTTTAGATTTTAAGTAAATATTACTTCATTATTAAAATTTGAATAGATGATAAATTGATTATATCTTTATTATCAAAATTTTCTTTATTTTAAATATATTTTAAATACATATATATACGAATTAATTAAATGGAGCCAATTGACCCCGTGGTTTCAGCTTCTGCGAGTGTCGAATCAATATCAGGAAAAACTTGCGAAACCTCTTGAATTTCTAGCGCAGTTACTGATGCAGCTGTCTTGAGAGTTTTGCTCACTTTTTTCGATGTTACGTTGCCAGTGTTTACTCTTTTCAATTGTTGTCGACAAGCATCTTTAAATTTTTTAAATGCTTTTTGAAGATCTTTTAACCGGGTAACATCGGTTTTAATTATACTTCCACTGGTTTCAAACTCACCACCACATTCTGAAAATATTAAAATTCATACATTTTATACATCATTTTTTTTGTCTTGTCTTGTGATTATGGTTAGGGTGTAGGCTATAGAGAAGCGAATGCTATCGACCATTCTTGCTCAACCTGTACCTTTTTTAACAATTCAATAAATATTGTTTTCTAGCAGGGACTGAATCCGAACCTGAACCCAAATGGGTCCAGGTTCGGTCTTTTTATAAACCATGAACCCGAACCCGAAAACGAATCCAAAAAACTCAGGTTCGACTTCAATTATAAATATAAAAAATATATATATTTTCCTACACAAGTAAGCGTAGAGAGGCTTGTTCAGCTTTGAAATTTGTATTGTCACCACAAAGAGCAAATTTAAAAGAAGAAAATTTAAAAAATATTTTGATTCTTAAATTAAATGAGAATTTTTTTGAAAAATAAATAAAGTTTTTTGACAAATAAATAATAGTTATTTGTTTAACTAGGCAGCAAAGTAGTAATTGACTGCCGCGGCTGATAGTTCATAGCCGAGCGAAGCGAGGCTAGAAATTCAGCCAAGGCAGTCAATCTACCTTGCTGCCGAGTTGAACATATAATTTTTTCTCCGATTAATTACAATGATATGTAATTTAATAATTATTACTTTAAAAATAAAGCAAAATTTTAAAAATGAAAAAAAATCGCAATTGTTGGAAGATTTAGTTGTTATGGAAATGTAATAATAATTATAGTTTGACAAATTAAAAAAATTCTGCCAGATTCGTGGAAAAATATCTGTTTATTTCTATGAAGTCTAATTATTTTGCTGCCTAGGCAGCAAAGTACTTGCTTTGCTGCCTAGGCAGGAAAAGTGCCACTTTGCTGACTGAAATAAGTCTGCAAAATTTATATTTGCTGTCTATCGGAGAAAAAATATATTGTAATCTTTTTCTAAATTTTTAACCCGAACCGAACCCTGAACCGAACCTGAACCTGAACTTTCTATTTTGATTAACCCGAACCCGAACCCAATTTTTTCAGGATTTCAGTCCCTGGTTTAAAGTCAATCGTATTTCAAGGTTTAAAGTCAATTTTGCATCTCATTTGTGTGTTATTACCTTTATCAATTCAAAAGCAAATAAAAAAATCTTGACATCAAGGTTAAATCCTCAATAATAATAATATGCCCAAAAAACTAAACATTGCAATCTGAAATGGTTTTTTCTACTAATATATAGTCTTTTTAAGCTCCAGGAACTTAAACGAAATATATCTTGTAAAACTTTCTAGACCTAAGAACACTAAAATGTAATCTGATTTTGGATTATATGTACTTATACATATCCTTCTCTGTTTAACAAATTATAGACCAGTCTAGATACCTTAAAAACAGGGAAAAAATTAGTAACAGGATGAAAGCTATTGGATAAATAAGAAAATATTGCGCAAATGATGGGAAACATAAATTAAAGGTGCTCCGAGTTGCGGGGGTGAAATGGGGTGAGCTTTTAGGGGTAGAAAATGGTTTTTCATGATTTTCAGTGAAACTAGAACTGCTTTTCACCAAAGCAAAAGTTGTAGGTAATAAAAAGGTCTACAACTTTTATACCGGCCATTTTTTCACATAACCTAAAATTTACCGTTTAAATAGAAAAAACCGAGAAAAAAAGGTCTTTTTGTTTTTAATTTTTATCTTCCAAAAAAAAAATTACCTACAACTTTTGCTTTAAACTTTTTTCGATAGAAGGTCTAGCTTCGCTGAAAATCATGAAAAACCATTTTCTAAAACCTCACCCCATTTCACCACCGCAACTCGGAGCACCTTTAACTTTTGTTTCCCATCATTTGCGCAATATTTTCTTATTTATCCAATAGTTTTCATCCTGTTACTAATTTTTTCCTCAAAAAAAGTTAATTTGACTGGTCTTTAAACTGAAATTTTTAGCATGTCTTTGGTCCTTAAGTTATTAACATCCATATAAAAACGTTTTACAAACTAATTCATAAATGCATATCATGAAATCAAATGATATTGAATTGCCTAGCTTTTATATTTTAATTAATAAATGGTACTTACATTAAATTACTCCTTAATTTAAAGAAAACACAAATTTGAATATAATGTATTTATATATATATGTATAATAGTTTTTGTTTTTAGTTAGTTGTTTTTCGGTTAAACACTTATTATAGTTAGATATTTTCGGTTAAACACCTATAAGATATAGATTTAAATATATGTATATACATATACCAGCGTAAAGAAACATGATTTTATTGGCTTTAAAATATACTACAAAACCGATGCACATTTCGTCATATCAACCCCAAAGGTCGAAGATATAGAGCATTGAACAAAAACTTCCATACAATACATACTATTTTGATATATAAATTCTGTTGATGTTATTGAAATAGGTTTTTCATTTTGATAATCATATTAGTTAAATTGTAATAAATAAAATGTATATATTTTGCATATTTTCAATGACTGAATTATAAGTTTTTAATGTACATACTTCCAAATTTTTATTATTAAGATTTAACCAAAATGTTATGTACATATGTTTTTGTTTAAGAATGTCAACGGTCTGTATCCTAAGCCTTTGTAGATGTGTGCTTTTTTTAATGTTTGTTTAGCTTTTAAAATCAATTTTAAAGCGATAAAAACAACTCTTTTAGGCCGGGGTGAAAGTCATATCACCAAATATATATACTTGATAAATAGTATATATATATGCTATAAGCAATGTTAACACACTTCTCTGATTTTAAGCACAGGAACACTTTTTTATAACACTAGCGATTTATAACACTTTACAGTTAATAATTAATAATTAACACTAATAACGATTAATAATTTTAACACTTAAATAATTAGATCAAATTTTCTAAAATAATTTCTAAAATCATCAGATCTTAAACAAGTACTGATCAATATTTCTAATCCTATATTTATCTGAGTTTCATTCATTTCATTTTTCTTTTTTACCATAGTTTTATTGCGATAAAAGAACAAGTTATTACCTGTCTATTTTTTTATGTTTTACATGAAACAAAGGAAAAAAATTATATAAACAAAAATAGTTAAGGGATGGACCGGATATATCATAAAAGTATTTGTGATCTAATAATTTTGGCGACTAAATAATATTTTAGGTAACTATTTTCTGGCTTCTAAGTATAATTTTATCTAAATATTCCACCAAAAAATAAGAACGAAACAAAATAGCGTCTCTGAAAATTAAAAATTACAGAATGCATACCACAATAGATTATTTGTTTATATAATTTGTATTATCCTATTATAATATACCATGGTATATAGTTTGTATTAAACTAAACCTTTACAGATTCTCTTATTTTGGTAACTTAATTAAGTGGAATTTTCCTCACCTTTTTTTTAAAACAATTGGGTATTTGTTTATAAATATTGAAATTTATGGTTTCTTTTTTATGATATGGAAACTGACGACTATTTAAATTTTTTTATATTTCATAAGGATACCTTAAATGTTCTAAGTTACAATCGTTTTTTTTATTTGTAACAATGCAATTTATAATTCCATAGACAAAATTTAACTAAAATGTTTCAGATGTTCCAATTTACAATCAGTAAGACGATTGCTCGAGATAAAATCCAATTACAATTCAAATTATTGGACGTAAGGTTTACTTTAATCCAGAAAACGAACAATAATCCAATGATGCCCAGGTATTGTCCAATGTGTCCAATTCATCCTCATGTTCGTCATATTGGACAGATCTCTAAGATCCAAAATTAAATCCACACCATGGACTAAATGGAAATTAATCCCAGATTTCGTCTAATGCGTCCAATAACTTCTTATGTTCGTCATATTGGACAGATGTCCGAGATCAGGAATTAAATCCACACAGTGGACGAAAATCCAACGAATCCCAGATTTTATCCAATAAATCCAATGTGTCCTTATTTTCGTCATATATTTCGTCCAATGCGATTGCCGGTAGGGAATCTTTACACGCTGTTGAAGTAAAACTTCTTTGGCCACTGCAGCAGGTATTACTAAAAATATTAAATATAAAATAAAATAGATATGTCATATTGAAATTTAGAGTTTCTTTCTAATATTCTTGATAATATAATTTGCAACGATGTGTAATAAATAGCCATATTTACATGTTTTTCAAAGTCTTACAACGTATTACAAATTAAATTTCACGATGAATACATGTCCACTTAATTTAACAATTGGTACAACAATTGATGCATTTTTCAAAAAATTTAGCAAATTTGTCATAAACCTCTAATTTCATATTTCAATTATGTTAATAATTGAATTGACTTTGTAATACATTATGTAAATATTACTTTTTATTACACATGCTGCAAATTATATTATCAAGAAATGCAACTCTAAATTGCAATATGACATATTTATTTTATATTTCATCTTTTTATTAATACCTGCCACAGTAGCCAAAGAAATTTATTTCAACCGCGACCACTCATTTTTCTATTTAACAAAACCAATTTAATCAACACAAATATTTTTTCCCGCCCGGGAAAGCCCGGGATGCAAACTCTAAACACCATGACCACCGTGACACTACCACGACCATCATGACCACCACGAACACCATGACCACCATGCCCACCGTGACCACCATTACCACCATAACCGCCATGAACAATATGATCATCATGACCACCGTGAACACCATGACCATCATGACCACCGTGAACACCATGACCACCATAACCACCATGACCACTATGACCACCATGACCACCATGACCACCGTGACCACCATGACCACCGTGACCAGCATAACCAACATGACCACCATATCCACCATGACCACCGTGACCACCGTGACCACCATTACCACCATGACCACCATAACCACTATAACCACCATGACCACCATGACCACCATAACCAACATGACCACCGTGAACACCATGACCACCGTAACCACCATGACCATCGTGACCACCATAACCACCATGACCACTATGACCAACATGACCACAATGAACACAATGACCACCATGACCAGCATGACCGCCATAACCACCGTGAACACCGTGATCACCATTACCACTATGACCACCATGACCACTATTACCACCATGACTACCATGACCACCCTGAACTTCATGGCCACCATGACCACAATGACTACTATAACCAGCCCTAAAGAAGTTTTACTTCAAAAAAATAAAACAATTCAAAATATAAATTTAAAAAATTACGAAACTCAATAAAATATTACGAATATTATATTATTAGATATTTAATTCTAAGATCGACACGTCCAACTCATATAACATTTAATATGATACTGAATAAGCGTATAAAAAATACAATACACATAATAGAATTGTCGCATACTTGCCGAACATAATATTCGTTTGCCGTTTTTACTTCTAGTTTCTTTTTTATTTTATTGTGTTTAAATTTCTACTTTCGTTTTTTAGAATTGTGTGCATGTGTATGTTTAAAATTCAAAATCAGACTGTAGTATGATAGAGATGAATATATGTGGTTATATATCTGTTCAAATTACTACTTCCGACATTTATATGTGTGTAATAATTGAATTGTATTGTATATTTGTCGAATATTATATTCGTTTTTTGTCCTTCCGTTCCAAAATTTTTATAATGCACCTAAAGAAGTTTTACTTCTTCAATATATGGATATATTGCAGCTTACAAAAAACAAAAATAAAATAGAAAATTACCTATAAACCAAAAACCCAAACCTTAGACACAGGTGTTTATAAAATTACCTGTGATGACTGCAGTAAATTTTATATAGATCAAACGGGGCGGTCCTTCACAAAAAGATTTATTGAACACACCAGTGAAATTAATAAAAGTGATCCAAAATCCATATATGCCCAACATTTAAAAATAGAAAAACACAAATATACCAATATCAACACAAATTTAACAATATTACATAAAAAAGGAAAAGGACAACATCTAGATAGATAGGAAGAAATAGAAATATATAAACATAAAAACAATAACAACATTTTAAATGATGAAAGCAACCCTAAAACTAATAAAATATATGACATAATAATAAAAAATAGCAGTTGAAATAGTATATATATAAGAGATTAGTTTAAGCAAAGATTGTAACAATAATTTAAGAACTGAGGATGACGTAAGTCGAAATCGATATTCATTAAAATAAAAAATCAAATTCAAATTGTTACTATAAGGAAGTTTATACGATTATTAATAAAATTTAAAATTAAAAATAAACATATTAAAAAAAGTATATTTTTAAATATTGCATTTTAATTCAAAAGTGACAAAAGCACACAAACAGGGAATAATATGGAAAACCATAACAACACATATAGTGAATTATACATTGCAAAACAAATTAAAAAGCTATGAATTCGATTTATTTGTTTTAGAATTGGTCCAGCATTGTATTTAAATATTGATCCAATGTGTACAAATAATAATGGTACGTGGTTATCATTTAAGGTTAAAACAACATTCAACCAATTTTATTTTAAAGCTTGTCTCAACGTTGTTCAACCTTAAAACAAGCTTGGCTCAATGTAAAAACAATCCTTTGTCCCTTACCTGGGTAGTATTGGGCCAGCATTGTATTTAAATATTGTTCCAATGTCTAAAAATAATAATGGTACGTGGTTATCATTTAAGGTTAAAACAACATTCAACCAAGTTTATTTTAAAGCTTGTCCCAACATTGTTCGACCTTAAAACAAGCTTGGCTCAATGTCAAAACAATCCTCTCTGCTTACCTGGGTAAGTGACAAGTTTTAGTTTAATCGTAACAAACGTTTCTAAATAGAATTATATAAATCTATTATAATTCTATTTCAATTATTTTGTCAATTATTTTGTCTCATTGTTATTACTATTATACTGGCTATATTCTAGATATTCTAGGATTGAAAAGTTATTGTTTTTGATGCTGTTCCTAGCACGCTTTTCAAAGAAACTAACCCTTACTGCTATTCGTCTCCCAGTTTTTAAGACTTTTAAGTGCTCTGCATTACTTTGCCAATAATTCTCTGCTTCTATTTAATATAAAAAAAAATCTTGATATAAATAAATCACCATTTTACCCTAATCCTTTGAATTGCAACTTAAAGACTTAATTTGGTTTTCTATTTTTATCTTTTCAATTTAATCTTAAAAACCTACAATAACGTTCATAATAATTTGATGATCCTTGTTGTTTTTTTAACAAAACATAGAAGATCTTAATAAGATTATAGGAAATATGAAAATCACTCATTCACAAAATATTTATTTATATTTTAATAATATAATGTGATGGGAAAAATAATAATACAGAAGGAAAATTATTTAGTCAAATATTATTTTATAGGAACAACAAAATAAAAGCAGAATACAATACGAACACAACAAAACTTGCACAAATGGATTTATATTCGTATATAGAAAATTGAACAAAACAAGAAAGTTCTTACTGAAATATTAAGTTTGTTTTGTAATTCGATAAATATCTGGTCTATTGTTATGATTTTAATTGATTTATTATCGATAAAATAACAAGAAGAAGAATGAACTAAAGTCTGCATTAAAAATTTTTATTTATCAATAATAAATTAAAAACAAAACAAAGTTTCCTAGGCATAGTGTTATGATTCAAAGAAAATTGCCTAATTTTCAGATTTAAGTTAAATTAAAACCAATAGACTCTGTCCCTTAGTCTTTAGATATTTTCTGCTAGATAATGGAATAGGGAACGAAAACTTTGTAACGAAAGGATAATAACCTAGCTCTGAAAATAAAGTATAAGCGGCAGAAAGGATAGTCTACAATTCCGCAGTAAAATGAGGTCAATAAAGTTAGAAATTCTACCTTCATCAGCGAGAAAGTACTAGATGAAAAGAGTACTGAGAGCACAGAAAAAATGTGTTGTATTTCCTATCGAATAGTGGTTGTCTTAGAGGGCAGATACGACGAATCGAACTCCAAAGTTGATTCAATAGCTGTACAGGTAATTGAGGCAACCGCACGTAATGTTTATGTGAAAATTAAATAAAATTCAATTAATTTCAAATACTTCAATTTCGAAATGCAAAATTCATAATATATGGCCAAAGTTAATTTTTTCATCAAAGATTTATATGCTCCAAAAAAACTGATAACACATCTCATACAACCTCACGAATATAAATGCCAAGCAAATAAAATTCCCCAAAATAGTAGATTATTTACCAAGGGAGCGAAGTGCATGTTTTTCTAACGAGGTGTGTTTGGAGCTACAGAACTGAGTGCTACATATCACTGAGGGAGAGACTTCTTACTTTTTTAATTATTAAATCAATTCTAGCCCAAAATTATAATTACTAGACATATAGATGTTTTAATTAATTGAAGGGTCGCCGAGTGGTAAGGTAAAATGCCCATTCTAGTCAAAAAGTTAATGTAAGATACCCATTGCGTTGGTCTATACAGATATACATTCAGTGTCTACCAAAACGGATTCGACTCATGACTCTGATGAGGACGGTTCGAATCTTATTTTGTAATACGTATAAGAGAAATGTCGTTTTTCACTGAGAAACATCCATAATTCGGATTGAAAAATTCAAATGATTTTTTTTGTTACTTGAGTTTAATTAAGTGCTCACAGAAAATCCCTATAGTAATTCATAACGTATTAAAAATTCAAATCTGGGGAAGTTAAAGTGCTAAACAAATTTAATGCTCATAAACATTGTCTTTCGTATATATATATATATAATAATATAATATATATATATATATATATATATATATATATATATATATATATATATATATATATATATATATATATATATATATATATATATATATATATATATATATATATATATATATATATATATATATATATATATATATATATATATATATATATATATATATATATATATATATATATATATATATATATATATATATATATATTTGATTTGATTTGATTTGATTTATTTATTTGCCAAAAAAATGACATTTTTACAACATAAATGAATAAATAATTATAAAAAAATAAATATAAAAAAATATAAATATAAATTCAATACATATAAATATAATACAATTATAATAAATTGATTAATAAATATATATATAATACAATTTTTACTATTTTATGTTATTAGTTTTTTATATTTCAATGACTTCTTTTATGTAATCACTTACTAGTTTCGAAAATTCTTTTAAGTTTAGTGTTTTCAGATCACAATTTCTATAAAAATCTTGTATATCGTTGAATAATTTTATACCTTTAAAACGTAATGATTGCTGTGAACATGCTTTACTATATTGTGGCAATCGATAATGGTCATTTCTCGTACTATAACCATGTATACTTCTGTTTGATATAAGAATATTATCAAGATACGATGGTAATTCGCCTTTGATCATCCGGAAAATCATTTTTAGCGTTTGGAAATGCAATCTTTGATTGATGGATTGCCATTTTAATTTGTCCAACATATCAACGATATGTGTTCGTTTATC